>CM059277.1:13034490-13039895 GCA_030347295.1 Setipinna tenuifilis
ACACGTGTTCATCTAGACACACACACACAGACACACACACACACAGACACACACACACACACACACACACACACACATCAATCATTCTGCTCCACACTCGTTCATCCTTCATCCATCCTTCATCCTCCATGCGTAAGGCTGCGTACAAAATGAGCTCCTCTGTGGGGCTTATTGATTGATTATTGATTGATTATCGCTTTATTTGGGTGCCTAATGATCTGACACCCCATGACTTTGCGCTCAAACCACAGCAGCCTGTCAATCAGCATCAGGTGTAGAGCCGTCAATACTGTACACACACATCATCAGGTCACTCACACACACACCCAAACTATCACACCCTTATTACACACACACACACACATACATACATACATACATACACGCTTGTGTGCCCACACACACACACACATACATGTACGCACCAATACACGCACACAGACACGCACGCACTCATACGCACACACACTCACTTACACACACACACACACACACACACACACACACACACACACACACACACATACACACACACACACACACACACACACACACACACACACACACACACACACACACATACACACACACACACTCATGGACAAATTGTCACACACTTACATATACACAAACAGATAAACTATCACACACTTAAATACATACACCATCAGACACTTACACACACACACACCATGACACACTTATGCACACTCATGGAGAAACGGTCATATGCTCACACACACACACACTATGACACACTTACGCACACTCATGGAGAAACTATCACATACTTACACACACACTCTCATGGGACAAACTATCACACATTTTCACACACACTCGCAGACAAACTATCACACACTCACACACTTCCACACACACACTTATGCTGCAGATGGGTCATGCAGATGGACAGATTCCCAAACAGAGGAGACAGGAGGGCAGAAAAGAAAGGCAGAAAGAGTGATAGAGAGAATCAGTAGGACAAAAGGAGTGATGGAAAAAGACAGAAATAAAGACAGATACAGAGAGAGAGCGAGAGAGAGAGCGAGAGAGTGAGAGAGAAATTTTGAATTTTCAAAGCTTTTAATGTATTACAAATAATTACAAGAATACAAATTCTTCAACCAGTCTTTACGAAGGAAAAATAATGAGAAAGAATGAGAAGTGTAAAACTTAAAAAAATGCAAAAGAGAGAGTAAGATAGAAAAACAGTGTGTCTGTATGACATAAAGAAAAGGAGAGGGAGAGAGGAAGAGGGAGAGAAAGAGGGAGCGGAAATGATTCAACACTCCTTTATCAAATAATTATCATTCACTCCTAAATGACATTATCAGACGACAGGCTGCATTCACTCAACACTTAAAGCGGAAAGATGTCTCTTTCACACCTTTAAGACTATATTCCCCTCACCTCACACATCAGAGAGAGAGAGAGAGAGAGGGAGGGAGGGAGGGAGAGAGGGAGGGAGAGGGAGAGGAAGTGATGAGGTGTTTGTATGTGGGTGGGTAGGTGTGGATGTGTGTGTGTATGTGAGAGAAAGAAAGTGAGGAAGTGTTTGTGTGTAAGTGTGTGTACTGCATGCATGTACATGTGTGTATTGAGCGATAGAGAGAGAAAGAGAGAGAGAGAGAGAGTGTTGTGGAACTGTTTGCGTGTATGTGGGTGGGTGTGTGTAGGTGGGGGGGGTAAGTGAGTGAGAAAGAATAAGAGAGAGAAAGAGAGAGAGAAAGTGGTGAAGGTGGAGGGGGGGCTTTAGGTGAGAGGCCAAGGTTGCTCCACAACACAATGCCACTCATTCCACGCTGGCATGGCAACACCCACACACCCCCACCCCCCTCCCCACCCACCCCCCACCACCCACAGCCTCCTCCTGCATCCCTGTTGTCATGGCGACACAGTGACGACACGCTCGGCAAGTAAACAAGGATGAGTGTTGCCCGGGGCAACAGGCCTCTTCCTCTGAATAAACATGGGCGGAGAGAAAGAGAGGGAGCGGATGAAGGGAGGGAAAAAAGGAACAGATGACGTTAAATGTTAAATAGAGGAAGAGATGGTAATAATAGCAGATGGGGGAGGGGAGACAGAGAGACGGAGCAGGAGGGAGAGAAAGAGGAAATGTGTGTGTGTGTGTGTGCGTGTGTGTGTGTGTGTGTGTGTGTGTGTGTGCGCACGTGTGCAAGAGTGAATGAGAATGAGACAGAGGTGTGGTGAGGTGTGTGAAGGAGGTAAGGAGGTAGAATAAGGAAATAGAGTGTGTGTGTGTGTGTGTGAGTGTGTGTGTGCATGTGTGAGATAGAGAAAGGGAGAGTGCACATGTGTGAAAGAGAAAGAGATGAAGTGTGTGTGTGTGTGTGTGTGTGTGTGTGTGTGTGTATGTGTGTGTGTGTGTGTGTGTGTGTGATAGAGGAAGAGTGCCCATGTCAGAAAGAGAAAGAGATGAAGCGTGTGTGTGTGTGCGTGTGTGTGTGTGTGTGTGTGTGTATGTGTGTGTGTGTGTGTGTGTGTGTGTGTAAGTGATAGAGAACGGGAGAGTGCACATGTGAGAAAAAAAGATGTAGTGTGTGTAAGAGGGAAGAAGAGTGATGGAGTATGTGTAAGAGCGGGAAAGGGAGAGCGAGAGGGAGAGCGCTCGCACAAGAGAGAGACAGAGAGACAGAGAAAGAGAAAGACAGAGAGAAAGAGGGACAGAGAGAGGGAGAGAGAGTAACAGAAAGAGAGTGTGAGTAAAGGAGGAATAAAAAGAGAAGGGGAGGGGGAGGGGGGAGGGGGGGGGGTGGGTTGGATGGGGATGGGTGGGGGGGCTCCACTAACTGCTAGAACTGAAATTCCCCTGAGCAAAAAGAGGGAAATGCAAATAAACGACAAGCAAACCTCCAGCATCTGTGTGCATGTGTGTGTGTGTGCATGTGTGTGTGCGGGGGTGGGTGTGTGCACGTAAGTGTGTATGTGTGTGTGTGTGTGTGTGTCTGCCTGTCTGTGTGTGTTTTTTGCTTGCATGTGTGTGTGGGTTTTGTGATTATGTATGTGTGTGGTTTTTGCATGTGTGTGTGTGCCCATGTGTGTGTGTACTACATGATATATGTACAGTATGTGTGTATGTGTGTATGTGTGTGTGTGTGGGGGGGATGTATGTGGGGATGCTGTACATGTTTAATTGGAGTAAGTGGGGGAAGGAGAAATGGCCATGACATGATGTGTGTAATGAATGCAGCCGTGTGTGTGTTTACACATGCATGTATGTGTGTGTGTGTGTGTGTGTGAGTGTGTGTGTGTGTGTGTGTGTGTGAGCATGTGTGAGCGTGTGTGTTCATGTGTGAGAGAGAAAGAGCGAAGCAAGAGAGAATCCAGTGTGTGTGTGAGCATGTCTGTTCGTGTGTGTGAGAGAGAGAAAGAGCGAAGCGAGAAGGAGAATCCTGTGTGTGTGTATGTGTGTGTGTATGTGTGTGTGTGTGTGTGTGTGTTCGTCTGTTAGAGAAAAAGAGCAAAGCGAGAGAGAGAATCCTGTGTGTGTGTGTGTGTGTGTGTGAGAGTGTGTGTGTGTGTGTGCTGTCCAGACCATCAGACACACTTCAGCTGCATGTCTTCTCACATGACAGGCAGCGACGCCCTTCCTCTCCTCCCCCCTCCCTCTCTCTCCATCACTCTCTCCGTCCCCCCTCCCTTTCTCTCCATCACTCGCTCCTTCACACATGACAATACACCTCTGCTGTCTATCATTCCTCTCCTCCGCCCTCCTCCCTCTCTCTCTCTGTCCATCCAAGATGACAGCAGGCGCTCTCAACAAACACCACTTCCTCTCTCCTTCTCTTTTCCCTCTTTTTCTCAATTTTCCCCCTCACATCTCCCTCTTGCTATCTCTCTCTCGCTCTTTCTCTTGCTTTCTGCCTCTCCCTCCCTCCTTCTCTTTCTCTCTGTCTCTCTCTCTTGCTTTCTCCCTCTCTCTTTCTCTCTCTCTTGCTTTTTCCCTCACTCTCTTCCTCTGTCTCTCTCTTGCTTTCTCCCTCTCTCTCTCTCTCTTCTGCTTTCTCCCTCTCCCCTCTCTCTCTTTTTCTCTCTCTCTTTCTTTCTCCCCCTTTCTCTCTCTTTCTCTCTCTCTCGTGTTCTCCCTCTCTCATTCTCCCTCTCTCTCTCTGGGCTACAACTCATGCTGTCCATCACGAACAGACAGGTAGACTCATCATTCAACAACCATTCTCTCTCTGTCTTTCTCTCTCTCTTGCTCTCTCTTTCTCTTTCGCTCTCTCTCCAAGGACATATTATCCTTCCATTACTCACATGCTAGTAAAGACTTAATTAAGAATAAAACAGCTGCACACACACACACACACACACACACACACACACACACACACTCACACACACCCATTTTTTCTTAGTCCTTTTGTCCCATTCTCCTTCTCTCACTCTATTACCTAATTACCTTGCCAAGCACACACACACACACACACACACACACACTCTATCTATCTATCTATCTATCTATCTATCTATCTATCTATCTATCTATCTATCTATCTACATTTATTTATTTACTTATTGTTTTTTTTGTTAATGTATGTATATATTTACTGTTTATAGACATTAAGATGTTCAAACTACATACATACATGCCCCAATACACCAAGAAGCGCTTCCTCTAACACACACATTTAATCTCACCACCCACAGAAATGCTGAGGGGCACACACACACACATACACACACACACACACACACACATACACACACACACACACACACACACACGCACGCACACACACACACACACACACACACACACACACACACATTTAATCTCACCACCCCCAGAAATGCTGAGAGGCTTTTACATGGATTACGGAGTATTAAATCCTTGGATTATCCAATCAAATTGCATTCTACCTCCCTCCCATCACCCCTGCAAAATCACTGGGCCATACCAACTCCCTGTAGCGTGTGTGTGTGTGTGTGTGTGTGTGTGTGTGTGTGTGTGTGTGTGCGCGCACGTCTGTGTACGTGTGTGTGTGTGTGTCTTAATGTATGTGTGTGTGTGTGTGTGTGTGTTGGGGCAGAGATTATGGTCTGAGTGTGTCAGGAGAGTGTTATCATTTGGCCTTTTCATTTTTTTTTCAGCCGGCGGCCATGGAGGGATCTAAAAATAAACAGAGCCCTCTGCTCCAGCCTCTCCCTCTCTCTCTCTCTTCTCTCCCTCTCTCTCTTTCTCTCCCTCTCCCTCTCTCTATGTCTCTCCCCCTCTCTCTTTCTCTCCCTCTCCCTCCCTCTCCCTCTCTCTCTCTCTCTTTCTCTCTCTCACTCCAGCCTGCCTGCATTTCTCTGTACAGCCCCACACTACCCCACTCCCCACTCCATCCCTGCATCCCCCTCTCTCTCTGCCTCTCTCTCTGCCCCTCTCCCTCTCCCCT
>CM059277.1:13039995-13044995 GCA_030347295.1 Setipinna tenuifilis
GAGAGAGAGAGAGTGCATAAACCGTGATGTGTGTTTCATTGGTATTTGTAATCTTTCGTGTCAGTGTGATTGTGGGTATTTGTCACAATGCTGAGTACATGCTGTATGTGTGTCAGGGCACATAACCATGTCTGTGTATTTGTCTATTTATTTGTGTGTGTGTGTGTGTGTGTGTGCGATGTCAGTGTGAGTCAGCCTGATTCTCCACTGCTGCCAGTGCTGTTGTTTCTTTATGTGAATATGGGGAGACAGCCAGAGAAAAGAAGAGAAGAGAAGAGAAGAGAAGAGAAGAGAAGATGAAAGGAGGAGAGAAGTGGAGAGAAAAGGAGAAAAGAGAGGAGAGGAGAGGAGAAAAGAGAGGAGAGGAGAGGAGAGGAGAAAAGGGAGGAGATGAGGACAGAGGAGAGGAGAAGACAAGAGAAAAGGAAGGAGAGGAAAGGAAAGGAAAGAAGATGAGGAGAGAGAAGAGGAGGAAAAGGAGAGAAGGGAGGAGCAGAGGGGAGAGGAGAAGAGAAAGGAGATGAGGAGAGAGAAGAGAGGAGAGAAAAGACAGAAGGGAGGAGCGGAGAGGAGAGAGGAGATGAGGATTAGAGAGGAAATGAGGAGAAGAGAAGAGATGAGAGGATAGAAGAGGAGAGAAGAGTATAGGGGAGAGGAGAAGAAGAGACACGAGGGAAGTGGATGGCAGGACTGAAACTGTAGAACAGAACAGACGGGAAGAGAAGGACAGAGAGAGAAAGAAGGATGGAGAGAGAAGGACGAGAGCGAGGGATAAGAGAGAAGGATGGAGAGAGAAGCAGCCAGACGGAGGAAAGCCAGGGTGTGGGGCCTGTTATTTGCTTGCCTCTCTCTCTCTCTCCCTCTCTCTTTCTCTCAATCACTCCATCCCTCCCTCCCTCCCTCTCTCACTCTGCTGAAATTAAACCTGCACCCCAGTGTTGCTCTGATAAGGCCATCTGTTCATTTGTCCATCCTCTCGTTCAGCTGCTCTCTCTCCCTCTCTACTCCTCTTTTCGCTCTGCTGTCCTGAGCGCTCCCTCTCTCTCTCCCTCTCTCTATCCCTCTCTCCCTCTCTTCCTCTCTTTTCCTCTCTCTCTCTCCCCCTCTCTTCCTCTCCTTGCTCTCCATCTCGTCTGGGGGTCTGACCCAGTCTGGTCAGCTGCTATTAAGACGTCTCATGTGGTTTAGCCCTTAAAAACAAACTACAATCCCCAGTTGCAGTGTCCTTTCTGCTGTGTGTGTGTATGTGTGTCTGTGTGTGTGTATGTGAGTGTGTGTGTGTGTCTGTGTCTCATCTGTGTCATCCCCTAAAAACAAACTACAATCTCCAGTTGTAGTGTCCTTTCTGTTGTTTTTTTATGATCTGTGTCCCAAACTATCTGTAGATATGTATATGTGAAAGTCTACTGTAAAAAAAAATATAAAGGTCATATATGTGTGTGTGTGTCTGCTTGCATGCGCATGTGTGTGTGTGCATGAGTCATGACAGAGTGAAATTTGTCTAAGACTACTATTGAGAATGTATGTGGTATATGTGTGTGTGTGTGCATGTGTGTGTGTGTGTGTGTGTGGCTGTGTGTGTGTGTGTGTGTGTGTGTGTATGTGTGTGTGCATGTGTGTGTGTGTGTGTGTGTGTCTGTGTGTGTGTGTGTGTGACACAGGGTGAAAGTAGTCTAAGACTATGAGTGAAAATGACTGCAGTGGTGTCGCTCTTGACTGTGACTCGTTAATGTCACAGTAATTGCCTCTGCTCCGCTCTAATGGAAACTGGGTGCCAAAACACACCGTGACCGTCACTGCTGATTTGGGGTGTGTGTAAAAGACCTCTCCACCAAACACACACACCCCTAGTCTGCATCTGTCTGCTCTCTCGCCCTCTCTCTCTCTCTCTCTCTCTCTCTCTCTCTCACACACACATACACACATACACAAACACACACACACACACACACACACACACACACACACACACACACACACACACACAGCACACAGCACACAGACACAAACAAACACAAACAAACACACACAGACACACACACACACACACACACACACACACACACACACACACACACACACACTCCATCTATACACCTCATGGCTCTCTGTTACAAACAGACAGAGAGGGGTACAGGCAGATGTATAACACAGAGAGTGAAACAGACATATGAGACAGACAATTGTGTGTGTGTGTGTGTGTGTGTGTGTGTGTGTGTGTGTGTGTGTGTGTGTGTGTGTGTCAGTGTGTGTGTGAGAGAGAGAATGGGAGTGAGAGAGGAAGAGAATGAGAGAAAGGGAGCGGGGGTGAAATTGGAAGAACGGGGGGTGAGAGTGTCAATTAGGGAAAAACTAATCTCAGTAGCAGCATGAGGGGGGGAGGGGAGGGGAGGGGGAGAGGAAAGAGAAAAGAAAAGAGAGAAGACAAGAGGCAGTGAAGGACAGAGAATAGAAGACATATTCTGACTTCTAAATTTCCCATTTTACAAAAAAAAATAGTCTGTGTGTGTGTGCGTGTGTGTGTGTTTATGTGTGTGTGTGTGTGTGTGTGTGTGTGTGTGTGTGTGTGTGTGTTGTGTGTGTGCGTCCATGCGTGCATGTGCGATCACCAAAAGAGGGGAGAAGTCTGAATTCAACACCAAACTGGTGACAGAAACAGCAGAGGAGAGGGAGGTAGTGAGAAAGGGAGAGAGAGAGAGAGAGAAAGAGAACATGGTAAAAAAAGAGACATGCTGAGAGTAGGCGAAAGGGAGACAAGGGGTGTGTGTGTGTGTGTGGTGAGGGGGGTGGTTGGTAGATATCTCCTGGCTTTAGGGTGGGGGGGTTGGTAGATATCTCCTGGCTTTAGGGTGGGGGGGTTGGTAGATATCTCCTGGCTTTAGGGTGGGGGGGTTGGTAGATATCTCCTGGCTTTAGGGTGGGGGGGTTGGTAGATATCTCCTGGCTTTAGGGCTGGGGGGGTTGGTAGATATCTCCTGAGTGGAGCAGATTTGGTCATGGCAGCAGATTAGAGCCAGATCAGCTGTTTCAGCAGGGAGTCAGAAACCATCATCTCAAACCTCCTCCTCCTCCTCCTCCTCCTCCTCTTCTCTCTGAAGCGAGGAGCTAGGTGGCTTTAAATAACACAGCCATCGGGTTTGTCTCCCAACAATAACACTATTCAAGGCAGAAAAAGAGGAAAATGTGGAGAAAAGGGGAGAGAAAGAAGAAATAGAGGATAGTAGAGATGAAATGGTGTAGAAGGCAGAAAAGGCTAGAACATAGTGTTTTGGAGTGCTGAAAAGAACTATTGGATAGGAGACAGTTGAAAAATGGTTTGTCACACAGAGAGAAAAGAGGAGAAGAGAAGAGAAGGGGAGAGAAGAGAAGAGAAGAGAAGGGGAGAAAAGAGAACAGAAGAGAGGGGGGGAAAAAAGAAGGGGAGATGAGCTGGCAGGGAAGAGATTATAAGAAAGTGTAGAAAGAAAAGCATGAGATGGGGGAAACAGAGGCAAGCAAAGGATGAGAAGGAAGCACAGGATGAGAGGGAAGGGAAGGATGAGAGGGAGGCAGGTCTTCTGGGATGAGTGTCTAAGAAAGGTCAGACATGTGGCACGCTCCTAACAGGATTTAGGTCAGCATTAACACCTCTCCCCTACACACTATCCCTCTCTTCCTCTCCTCCCTCTCCCCTACACACTATCCCTCTCTTCCACTCCTCCCTCTCCCCTACACACTATCCCTCTCTTCCACTCCTCCCTCTCTTCCACTCCTCCCTCTCCCCTACACACTATTCTTCTCTTCTACTCCTCCCTCTCTTCCATTCCCCCCTCCCCATTACACACTAGCCCTCTCTTCCACTCCTCCCTCTCTTCCACTCCTCCCTCTCCCCTACACACTATTCTTCTCTTCTACTCCTCCCTCTCTTCCATTCCCCCCTCCCCATTACACACTAGCCCTCTCTTCCACTCCTCCCTCACCCCTACATCTACTATCCCTCTCCTTCACTTCTCCCTCTCCCCTACACACTATCCTTTTTCCACTCCTCCCTCTCTCCTCCATACTATCCTTCTCTTCCACTCCTCCCTCTCTCCTAGGCCCTACCCTTCTCCTCCACGCCTCACTGCCTCCTACACACTATCTTTCTTTTCCACTCCTCCCTCTCCCCTATGCACTATCCTTTTTTCCACTCCTCCCTCTCCCCTATGCACTATCCTTTTTTCCCACTCCTCCCTTCATCCTGTGTACTATCTTTCTCTTCCACTCCTCACTCTCTCCTTTGCACTATCCCTTTTTTCCCACTCCTCCCTCTCTCCTCCATACTATCCTTCAATTCCACTCCTCCCTCTCCTTTCTGACGCCCTCTCTTCCCTCATTCTGCTCCCACCCTAAAGCTGTTCTCTGCAGGAGATCTTTATCAGACAGCTGACTGTGTAGAACAGGTGGAACCGTGGTTAGAGAGATGGACGGAAAGATAGGGAGACAACGGTAAAGATAGAGAGAGACGATAGTAGAGAGAGAAAGAGAAAGAGAGAGAGAGAGAATAGTAGAGAGGTAGAGAGAGAAAAAAAATAGTAGAGAGAGAGAGAGAGAAAGATAGAGAGAAACAATAGTAGTTCTATGGAGTTCTACGTCTTGTCTAGTCTGGTTCTAAATTGTTCCTTTGAGGGTTTTTTGGAAATTTAAACAAAAGCATTTGTGACACCAGTAACATACATTTAAATTTAGAATTTTTTACATTGGATAAAAATGGATAAAACAATGCAGAGAGAGAGAGGTAGAGACAGAGAGAGAGAGAAAGAGAGAGAGAGAAGGAAAGAAAGAGAAGAAGAGACAGAAGACAAGGGGCTTTGACAGAGGAGAGTTAAACATGAGCCCTCTCTCCGTTCGTTCTGTGCTGGGTACTACTGATAGCCCCCAAAGGCACAGTGCTGCTCACAGTGAGCTCTGGGCACTGGGGGATATCACACACATACACACACACACATGCATGCATACACACACGCACGCACACATGCACA
>CM059277.1:13047495-13067495 GCA_030347295.1 Setipinna tenuifilis
GTAAATCATTTATAAACATATCTACAATGTTATGGCAGAGAGAGGATGTAGACAGAAACAAAGACACCAGGCAGAGAGACAGAAAGACAGAGAGCAGACAGAATGAAGACCAACAGACAGACTGACAGCCATCAGATGGATGTGTATTATGGTCATTAAATGATTTACTGATGATTAACCATTATAAGAACAATGGTTAAATAATGATGAACTATGTGTTACCTAAGAGTTAACAAATGCATTATAAATAATTTAAGGAGAGTGAGTATTATAAAGTGCTACTGAAAAAAAAAAACTATATGACTCTTCTATTATAAATCGTACCGCCACTCTGTGAGTAAAAGCGATATTCCAGAGTTCTGGATATTTTGGGGCTATCAATGAATGATAATAAGTTTATACTTTGAGTTGTTAGCAAAAAACCAAATCAATTGGAAGAGTTTTTGAGCAAGGCCACATTTTGCATTTACAACCAAAACAGCTAATAACGGCAGTGAATGGGGCATTGACTTGTGGGAAGATGATTTACTATTTTTTTTTGGAAATCATTATAAGGCGTCGGATAACATTTCACTTCTTTGGCAGTGAGAAGACGGTTTCTCCAAACAAATCAAAGTGTTGCAAGTGTACAGAAAGACTCTGCAAAAGAGAGTTACCCCATGACCTGAAGTGCTTTCATGAGCAGGAGTCGTGCTTTTGAAGTTATTGCATGACCTGAGAGTGTTTGAAGAAGACTTCAGGTTCTGTTCTCTGCCCTGCTTTCTACCATTGTAGGCTTTATCGATTGTACATGCAAAATGTGTTCTTGCTCCAGGCTCATCTGGTGCTTTCACTACCAATGCAAAGTTTGAACTCATTATAGTGCATAAAAAAGCTCCACAATGTCCAGAAGTCTGGAATATCCCTTTACCTTAACTGGGTCACTCACATAAAAAAAAAAAAACCCTCCCCCCACACCCACCCCCATCCGCACCTTACCCCCACCCCCACCCCCCACCCCACTGCCTCAATGATTCAGTCTGAAGTCAGCTGCTGGAAATACTCCAGTGAATGACTGAGGACGGAAGACACAATAGGGGTATAAAAACGCACAGGACAAAGATGGACATTTTTAGAGCGAAGTTGCCCTCCTCTCCTCTCCTCTCCTCTCCACTCCTCTACACTCCACTACGGAGCTATCGTCTGGTATCAGATGGAGGCCCGGAGTAGAAAACTAATGAAAGCGAAAACCAAGGACACATAACACCAAAGAACAGCAGCACACCGCCCCAAAAAACCTATCACAGACACTCACACACACACACACACACACAGCCTAAAACTATCACACACACACACACACACACACATACACACACACAGCCTAAAACTATCACACACATACACACACACACAGACAAACACACACACACACACACACTCACACTCACACAGCCTCATCACACACATACACACACATCCTAAAACAACTATCACACTCACACACACACACAGCCTAAAACAATCAAATACACACACACACACACACACTAAAACACCAGCTATCACACACAGCCTCAAATAAACTCATACACACAGCAGTGGTATCAAGTCTCCACTCAGACAGAGATGTACAACACTACACAGCACAGCCTTGCCATACACACACATCACACACACCTCAACACACTATACATCACACAGCACAGCATTACACATTTTGCATCACCACAAATACACACACCTAAACACACCACACATCTTTACACCAAACACACCACCACACACACCACCACACCACACATGTCCACCACATCACACCACATAACACTCCAGCACTGAGTAAAATAGCAAACTACAACACCAAATAACACACCACCATCCAATAAAATAGTAGGCATACTGTACACTACAGCACTAAACACCACAGCACCACCGCAACCCAGAAACACAGTGTACTACTACAGCAGAACCAAATACAACAGCACCACACGGCCCAGACACACTACAGCAGCATACTACTACACTACAGCAGAGGAGCACCAGAGAGGAAAGGAGGACACTGCAGCCAAACACACTGATAGTGTAACTACGTAAGACAGTGTCTGGTAATTCAACTGGGAAGTGTTTCACTGTAGCATGCATCACCAATTCAGTATACTCTAACACCATCCATCCTCCAGTACTTGAGTGTGCTAGTACACAGTGATCAGCAAACCCAAATTCCCAGTGATCAGCAAACATGTTAATTTAAGAGTGTAAGTATGAAATTAAGAGTTGAAATTACACTGCAAAAAGTTGATTTGACTGTAAAGGAGTTAAATATGTAAGGGAGGAGTGTTAAATTAACACTACAAAGATTGGGACAAAATAAACACTGGCAGAGTGTTAAAACTGACTCTCTCAGAGTTGATGCAACACTGTAGAATTTGCTTTGTTAAGGCTAGTAGTTTTATTTAGTCTCATTTTAAATCCCACAGGAAATGATAGTGCCTCTGGAGTGGGAACAACAGTACCCCAACTGTGTTTTCTGCTACATTTTTTTGAGTACTGTATCAAAATACTCTACTCTACTCAAGTACTGCATTTGTTGGAGTATTGTATCAAATACATACTGTACTACAGACATTTAGAGTACTACATGAGGTTTTGAAGTGTGGCAGAGGTTGTACAGCAGGATACTGTAAATTACTGCAGGTTAGCTTAGATCAGTAGACAGAGCAACACACCAGACACAGGACTCACCATTGTACAAGATAAGAGTATGGACACAGTACACACACACACACTCAGAATATACTGGACTAATCTGTCAGAAAAACGGGGGAAGTGTGGATGTATGACGCACACACACACACACACACACACACACACACACAATACAGTAACATAGCTCCTCCCCCATTTTAATCTCTCTCACTCCCCCGCACACTTTGGTTGAATCCACTCATCTTTTCCTTTCTCTCTCTCTCTCTCTTTCTTGCTCTCTCTCTCTTGCTCTCTCTCTCTCTCTCTCTCTCTCTCTCTGGGCGGTACCTTTCTGTGTGGGTGGACGCCTTTCGTGAGTGTTCTTCCTACACCTGTCACAACCACTAAGACAGCAGGCAGCATGTTAATGAACTAGATTCTCCACAGCGCACACACACGCACACACACACACACACACACACACACACAGCCACACACAATCATGATGGAAGTGAACTAGATTCTTAACAACATGCACACATGCACACACACACACACACACACACACCACACAACACACACAGATAATCATGATGTTAATGAACTGGAGTCAGCAGCTTGAACAAACAGCTCCAGCGGCACTCTAGTGAAGCCCATCCTCTCACACACACACACACACACACACACACGCACACACACACACACACACACACACGAGACACATCCGTGAGCCAAACACTCGCCAACATGCTCCATGCTCCACCGTTAGATTCCAATTCAGCAACATTAAATAACTCATCAATAATGCATTACCTGCCAACCTCACACACACACACACACACACACACATAGGTCTACTCTCTCTCTCACACACACACACATACATATACAGACAAACACACATACATATAGACAAACACAAAGACAACACACACAATGAGCTAATGCACACAGAAACACACATTAAATATATAAGACATATATTTAAATAAATCACAATTCACAAATGTCTTCTGTAATGCCTCATCCCACTTAACATGACGCACACAAAATACAGGCCCAAATATGCTCCACAGAGAGCTTGTCACACAGGAAGAAAAACTGTCTTATAGCCTACACAGGTGTGTGTGATAGATGTGTGTGTGTGTGTGTGTGTGTGTGTGTGTGTGTGTGTGTGGTGCGCGTGCGGGGGGGTGTCGAGAGCATTTTACAGTCACATGACAGTGCGCAGCTGCATTCCCTTCAGCCGAGAGGGAAGTGACACGATTGAGTCACCACTCATCGTCCTGACAGAGCAGAGGAGCTTCAAAGGAAGCAGCTAATGGCAAAGAGGGCCACCAGAAGCACAGGCAAGGCACAGGGGAGATCTGTAGCACGGTAAAATAAACACCAGAGCAAGTGTGTGTACACTCTAAAATATAATGGTTCTTCAGGGCGATGCCTTTAGAAGAACCTTTTTCAGTGCTTCACAGGAGCGTCGAGGCAACAGTTCTTTAAAGAACTGTTTGATGCCGATATGACATGACATGGCCCATTATGACCTGAAGCTCTGAAAAACCATTGCCAATGTGAAGTACCTTTCACATACATGCTAAAAATAAAAGGTGCTCAAATAGTTCTTTAACCATCTCTGGATGGTTCCATGGAGAGTGAAGGTTTAATGAACCATCGATGAACCGTTACTGTCATCATTATTTTTTAGAGTGTATGTTTTGTGTGTGTGTGTGTGTGTGTGTGTGAATGTGTGTGTGTGTATCATCATCATAAAGAAAGGCAATGCGCATGAAAAAATGAATTTGTAGCACAGCAAATAAGCCTGTGTGTGTATGTGTGTGTGTGTGTCTTCACACACACGTACCCTGGTACTTATAAATGGCCACAGTTCTAGAGCTTCTGAGATGGTGGGGATTAATACTTGCCATTTTTTATGTGGGATGCAAAAACACGCAAGATGGCCAGATAGAAGGCATGACGGAGCAAGAGAGAGAGCAAGAGAGAGTGAGCGAAAATGAAAGAGAAAAGGGCGAAAGAGGAGAAGAGGGGAGTGAGTGAGTGAGTGAGTGAGTGAGTGTGTTTTCTCCCAGCGGAGAGTCTTGCTGTTAAGGCTTACGACTCCATTATGGTGATTGGAGGGCACTCCCAGCTCAAAGCGTCTAATCTTTTTCTCATTACACAGACTGAGAACCATCAGAGAGCAGAGACAAACATGAGTGTGTCTGTGTATGTGTGTGTGTGCCTGTGTGTGTGTGGGGGGGTGGGTTCAAGTAAGAGACAGAAGTGTGTGTGTATGTGTGTGTATCTGTGTATATGTGTGTGTGTGTGTGTGTGTGTGTGTGTGTGTGTGTGTGTGTGTGTGTGTGTGTGTGTGTGTGTGTGTGTGTGCATCTGTGTGTATCTGAGTTGAAGGGGGGTGGTTGCACGAGTGTGTGTGTGAGTATGCGCTCATTTCAGAGTGTGTGTCATGCCAGGTTGGACATGCACATGTCTCTGAGTGTGCCAGAGCATACACACACACACACACACACACACACACCCCTCCTCAGTTAATCTTTCTTACTAACTCCTTATGATTAATGTTGATTAGATTTGAAATGGAAAATCCTCCATTATCGTCCTCCATTAACTGAGACTAAGGAGCAGGGACACTGTGGATGCAGCTGACTACATGAATGTTTCTCTGGGGTTAGATGTTTGGGGTTTGTTTGGAACTGTGCCCTGGAAGAGTGGATAAAGAGCTTTAAAGAGCAACAAAACCAGAGGACAGTATCCTGCAATACTGTATGTATTGCAAAAAAAATATCACTTCTAGTGCAAAAAAACACACACAGGACAGACACAATATGCAGATCTAGTCAACACACACACATACACACACACACACACAGATAAGTGGATGGAGAGAGTGTGAAAAATATTAAGATGAGCAGAGAGGGCAAAAGTTGGGAGGACGGTTGCGGCGGGGGTGAGATTATGATGACAAGGCCTGAAGTTTATGGCGCGATTGCCATGCATAATGTCTCTTTTTTTAGTAACACCTATCTCATGCCTCAGCGCGCTTCTCCACACTCTCTGGCAGCGCGTGTCAGCACCGTTCTTGGAGACCGCAAGCATTATTGTCTCTCTGACTTACACGGTCGCCACTACTGGACACAGACCTTCGGCCTCGAGTGTGCGCATTCATTTAAGACCCACAGTGCGTGCTGCTCCACCGGGGGTAATTGGGAAAGTAGCACTTGGAAGCACGAGGGTGAACTTGGTCAGAGTGCGGTTACTAATGTGGCGCGTGCTCAGGAACTGTATCGATCCCAGCCCCCGTAACGAGTGTACTCACACAGCCTGCCCGTGACCACAAAGTCTTTAGCCTACATGTTCCCACTCCCACCACCTTGCCCCCCCCCCCCTCTGTAAGTTTAGCTACAGAGTGGCCACTCACGAAGCTCGCTTTACCTTTGTGCATGCCGGTGTATTTGTCCTTTATCACTGTCAACTCGAAGATTTTCCCAAACTGTTCGAAGATGGGTTTAAGATCCTTCTCCTCCAGATTTCGAGGAATCTGCCCGATGAATAGTTTAATTGCGTCGGGCTCCTTCATTGCGACGGTGCAGATTGAGCGACCGACGCAGACCGAGGTTCACGACTTGGAGCAGCGGGCAGAGGCAGCGCAGGTGCCGGGGAACTGGGGCCGGATGGGAGCCCAAGCTGAGAGGAAAGATAAAACAGCATGGTGATAAACAGCACACATAACCAATAAGCCTTATTCACAACGTAAAGTTGACGCGAATTAATTTAACAAATATGCTTTGGAATTAGTGTAATAATGTAGAATGTGTGATTGCTGTTGATGTTTATACACGAAGCAATAAAACAAAGGCGCGTCTCCTTTTATTACAACAATTATGTAAATGATAATTAGTCGCCTCACGGGCATTAACGCCGACCTACATGCATTACAATAAATTATCATTGATGATGCTGGCTGTTTCCCTAGGCTCGTCTTTCTTTGAGCTTCCTATGAAATTGGGGGGAAAAAAAGAAAAAAAAACGTAAACAGAGAGACGCGCAGCTGTGATGCGAGATGGGGCTCCCTTTGTTTTACCCTGTGTAGGTATAGACGCTGTATGGTAATGTATGGGACTCCTTTGTCCGCCTGGGGTCCCCCCAAACACTTCTCAGAACGACTACAGTCGGGGGACCACAAATATCAAAACCACATTACGCATCATCCAGGGAGATGCCCGCACGCACCAACTATTTCCAATATTGCTCATCTTTCCCTCGCGGTGTTGCGTGCTACGCTTCCCTTGTCGCGCCTACCCCTCTACTCTCTTCCCAAACGCGTAGAGGTTGTGATTGTACTTACACTTCTCTGGTGCCTGGGGGGTTTCTTGCTCCTGGTTGAGATTCACTGATGGTTCTTGTCCGGTCTCTGTACTTATCTGGGTTATCCAAAGCTCGGGTAAGACCCCCTCTCTCACTCACACACACACATTCACACACACGCACACACACACACCCAAAGAGACGCTGGTGATCTTGATAGGTCCAACACTGTGTCTCTTCTCACGGTTCCGTTACTACAACTCAGCCCCCCCTCCAGTCACGACTCCCCCATCTAACTCAGAATCAACCTGCTACTGTCCCTTGGACAAGGTTGTTGCTGCAAATCACAGTTTAATCCCACAACTCCCAGACAAGGACACTGGATATAAGTCAACACACGCACACTCTGATTATAAATGCAATCATAACAGCTCTATCTAGCTCTCTCCCGCGCGCCCCTTTTCCTCTCCTTCGCATTTGACGTGGTCCGCCGGTGTCTCCCTCTTCCTCTCTCTCCTCCCTCTCTAAACCCGCCCCTGTGTGCTTGACAGGCCGTGATGTAACAGGCAGGGACACACTGACTCTTACACCCTTTGATATCCAACGAAGGAACACTCGAACCTAACTGTGCTGCTACTGTTTACACTATTACTAGGCTACTACGACTGCCACTACTACTGCTGCTGCTACTACTACTACTATTAATACTACAGCTACTACTACTACTACAACTGCTACTACGGATAGTATTATTCTTGCTTCTACTTCCACACCCATGTTCACTAATGTTACTAATGCAACATACGTATTTGTGTATTATTACATTCAACGTAGCTTTTAGTCTACAAAACCCATATATGCCATGAAATTACTGTAGGTTGAATTCTTTCAGGCAGAAATCTCTTTAACATGTATATTTCTGGAATCATTACAAAAATGTATTAACTTCATAAAAGCGCGTTGGTACAGCTACGGACTGGTGGTGCTGTATAAATTAAGTACAGCTGTTATATAACATTACACAAGGGCTATATATTTTTTCGTTTTTGGTTCTCGTTTGTTACTTAGCGACGTGCTCTGACATTCTGGCCCGCAGAGCCTCCTATTGTTCTGGCCGTGAGCTCTGACCGTGGTGCTGAAGCTTTCCATACTGCTGGGAAGCGCGCGCAAGCACACGCGCGCACGTGCACAAAGAGAACCCCCCTTTCCCTCGCTCTCACCCAAATCAGAGGCACAGACACACACATATATCGTAAACACTGGAGATGTTACGTCAACATAGTAGGTGGGACCCCCATCCTTTGTCGAGAATCACTCCTTTAAAAAGCTCATTTATAAGCTGGACACAGCCTGCTGAAGTGGTTTTTGAGGGAATAAGTGAAATATACATAGGCTAGAAAATTAGTAGTCACAACACATCAACCTTAGATAAGAAAAGGGCCATGTGGGTGCTACCCTACATAACTGGTGGAAAAATGTTTATATTTTATTATGGGGGTTTATTTTATTTAACCATTTCATCCAAGCATAAACAAACACGAGGCTTAAATACACAAGCAAACGCTCGCGTGAACACACTGCTTTCCTTGATATGAAGTCATTGGGTTCACAGTGATTTGCTTTGAAAGGTCACCATCTGCCTCTCGTGCCCCCCAGCTTCCTCCTCGCGGCCGACCTCCCTGACTTCCCCCGCCCTTTCTGCATACAAAATACACGCGGGCCCATAGGTCGGGTCACGAAGCGCTGCTGGCACACGCAGCCTATACACTCCCTGTATCACGGATCGGTTGAGTGAGGCACGGAGGAGAGCCCTAGTGACGTAGGACGCGGGACTTAAACGGTTCGCTTGATCCTCAACCGGACATCAAACAGGAGCGTGACTTATGTACAGCATCGCCATCTGGCGGCGATGTATAGGCTGACAATCAGCTCTATTTGGCCTGTCGGGTACAAATAATTACTGCGAACTATGTGGTTTGGTAGCCCCAGTGTGCTAAGTAACATCTCCAACGTTTGTTTGCTTCATGTAAAGAAATAATCCCGGCAAGCCACGCGCGCCAGATGTGCAGAGCGAGAGTAAGTAGTTTGAGCCGCTCCTACAGATGCCGCCCAGATGTCCTCGTGCCATCTAATGTGGATGTAAGTTACCACTAGAACACGGTCAATGCTAAAAAACATGGACAGGCAAACACGTTGTATTTTCTGTTTATTTTCAATGAAGCATGGTGATACTTGTTTCACACACTGGTTTGTCTTTAAAAACCTTATGATAAAATCACATTTCACAATCACAATCATCTTGACTGTAACATTCTTACAAGATAGTAACAAAAAGCAAATTGCCACAATTTTGTTTGGGAGAACTGTAATAAATTATGTCCTTTTTATGACAGATAAATAACTATCCATTTTATTTTTTATATAAAAGTAATGTTAAAAGAAATCTAGGACATGAATGTAAATAATGCAAAAGATTCTCTGTCTCATACACAACACAAAAAACTTCATAATCCACCATTTACAAAAAGAAAACATGACATAAACAAAAAGCTGTGGAAATCACAGTTGCAACACATACACGCACACACACACACACATACACACACACACACGACACTCATACGCGTACAAGGCACAAACACAAACACAGACAGACACACACAAAGGCTTGTCTTAAGCCTGATGTTTTCTGACAGACACTTTGGCTCCATCTGTTGGACCAACGATAACAGGCTATAGAGAAAAAAAGAATGTGTTCATGCCTTTGTGTATATGTGTGTGTGTGTGTGGGGAGGGCGTGCACGCACGCGCACGCACACACACACACATATTCACACACACTAGCATGGAAGATATGGTGTAAAACAGTTTGAAACACTCATTAATTATGGCGAGTACAAACCATAACCTGTGCATGTGTAATTACATAGTGGGTTAGTCACACAACACCTGCACATTGTGGGTAGAACTTCAGATACACAATTATAAAGTTTGTTTTTAAGAGGTGTTTCTAGACAGAACTTCAGATACTTTTTTTCAGATATGTTTCTCAGTTTGCTGGCAAAATAAACTACATTAGATCACTGGGGAAAATGTAACTGCCTTCAATTTTTGAAAAATGTTTACTCATATAAAATAGTCCAATTTATGTTAATTTGGGCTTAGAGATATGACCAACTCGCACATATTTGTATTTCACCCTGACGAAATATGTAGCACCTTCAGAATATATATAAAAAATACAGATAAAGTTACCATTAGTCAGTGTAAATGTTACTTTAGCGTAAGTGCTAACGGGTAATGGTGTCCACCACCATCTGAGAGTCAGTCTGCCCAAGCTGTGCAGGTGTCACCAAGATCACCTTGCTCAGTCCAGCCCAGCCCTGGGCTGGAGCCCCTGACCTCACAGCAACTCCAGATTGGGAGAAAGACACACTACCAAGTGAGCTAAAAGTCAGTTTGTAGACTAAGTCAGAAGTGTGTGTGTGTGTGTGTATGAGTGAGTGTACAATATAGACTAAGTAAGAAGTGTGTGTGTGCGTGTGTGTGTGTATACACTAAAGACTAAGGGCTCTATTTTCACGATCGTAAGCGCATTGTCTAAAGTCTGTCGCGCAAGTTGCTTTGGGGGCGTTCCCGACACAATTTGGTATTTTCACGGCGGAAAAAGCAAACATTGCGCCAGGCGCATCGTTCAAAAGGGTTGGGTTAAGTTACTTCATTAGTCATGGGTGTGTTTTGGGCGTAACATACAATTAACCAATGAGAATTTATACTCTCATTCCCTTTAAGAGCCAGCGGGCGCATTGTCCATAGCCTGTTGCTATTACGATGGCGGATTTTCCCGGACGGGAGGAGCTTTTCGGTGGAGACCGATCTGCTTGTGCGTGAAGTGAAAGCGCGTGAGTAGTTAATATTCGGGGATGGAAAGAATCCCCCAACCTTCGCGGGTCATAGAAGTATGGGAGGAAATATCTTCAATAATTGTGTCCTCCTTTGGCAAGAAGAGAACTTTCGAACAGTGCCCAAAGCGGTACAACAAGGTTAGTAGACGTAAAACAAAAGCTTTAAACTCAAAGGAAACATCAAAAATAAAAGGTGGAGGTCCATCAAACCATTAGTCCACTAGTTTTCTTTTTGATGAATTTCTTACAACTTGCCACGCTGTTTATTAAATAAACTGCAGAGCATTGCAATCGCTGTTTATTTAAAAGACAAAATAAACGGCAGAACATTGCTATAAACTGCAAAACATTGCTAAACTCTTATTATTTGTGCCTGTTTGCTTATTAAAACATAAAAATACATGGCTATACAGGCTATACACGTTGCATCTTTTCTGCCAGTTCAGCTCGCCTCTCTGGCGCAGCAGCAGGTACATCGGGGTTCAAAGCGTTGTGCGCCTCTAAAATAGCTTTTCAACAATGCGCCAGTGACGAAAAAGCACCTTTTTATTAATCAAAAGCGCAAATGGTTTGTACGTCCTCATAATAGCATCTGGTGCGCTTTGCGCCAGACCACACCTCTTCTTTTCGCTGAGCCGCCCGTCACGGCGCAATGTCATCTGCTACCTCGACAACGTGATTTTTTGCCTGAAAAAATGAACGTTGCGCTGGCACAGAATAGCAATGACAGCATGCGCATGTCGCGAATGCACAATGCGCCGCGGCAAAATAGGGCCCTAAGTCAGAAGTGTGTGTGTTTGTGTGTGTGTGTGTGTGTGTGTGTGTATGTGTATACTATAGACTAAGTCAGAAGTGTGTTTCTGTGTGTTTGTGTGTGTCTGTTTGTGTACATTATAGACTAAGTCAGAAATGTATCCCCTTGAGTTGTCAGGAGGGAGGGAGGTTTACTAGCGTTTACTAATGCTAAGCTCTGCTAACTAGCATCTGCTCCATGCCCTTGTGGCCATCAGGAGCTGAGCCCCGGGGCCAGCCAGACTGGTGATGTCCACCTCGCTCACAGACCATCGATCCAGCGCAGGCTAGCCCCAGCTCCGGCTGCTTTTGAAAGTCTCTCTTTTTTTTTCTGTCCTCGATACCTGTCACCATGACAACAGTCTTTTCAAATCCCCGCAGCCCACAGGAGGGAGACAGGCGAGTGTGGCGAGGTTGGGGTGGGCGTGTGTGTGTGTGTGTGTGCGGGTGTGTGTGTGTGTGTGTGTGTGTGTGTGTGTGTGGCTGGGAGCAGTCGATAGTGTGTGTTTAAAAGGGAGCGCGCGGCGGCATTAAAGATGCATGATGTTTTAATCAGAGGAGCAGGGGCTGTGACTCCAGATGGCGGGCTACCCTCCGCCTGTCCTTCATGCACAGCCACACTGAGGAAGACTACACAGGGGGATGAAGGCAGCAGGACTGGGGCTTTGGGGGGGCTGTGGGGGGGTGGCGGGGGAGTGGGGGGGTGACTGGGGCTGGACTGTCCACACGGCTCTGAAGATTCTTAAAGAGCTCTCTGAAGTGTAGGATCACAGACGGCCAAACTTTGTGTCTGGACTGACCAGCAGGTTGTCAAAGTCTGTGTGTTTGTGTGTGTGTGTGTATGTGTGTGGGGTACATTACAGAAGACATTTGTGGTCAATGAACGTGGGTTACTGTGTGCATCAGTGTATCAGCTCATTGTGTGTGTTGTGTTTGTGTTTGTGTTTGTGTTTGTGTGTGTGTGTGTGTGTGTGTGTGTGTGTGTGTGTGTGTGTGTGTGTGTGTGTGTGTTCGATGTACTGGTACTGGATTTAGAAGGCTCTAAAAGGTCCAAAACAGACCAAGGATGCCCTGTGGTTGTACCCGATTGTCCTCAGGATGACAAACATGGCTGAAGTGGGTTAGGACAAGACCTCTCTATCTCTGCTCTGCTAAGCTCAACTCCCCTTCATCTGGACCTTTGGGTGTGACTAAGGTAACAACTAATAAAGGCAAAACACACACACTCTCCAGCAGCATACACTCCTTCTGTTGATGAAGTAAAGGCCTACGAAAAGACCAACACTAGTGTTGTGGCACTAGTCCAGCCAGGACACAGACTCTGCACTGGTCTCGTCCATAAGTAGCTGTCACCAGAACATCTGTCAGGACTCAGTGACGTGTACATGTCATGCAAAAGCAAATAGTGCCATATGTTGTTGGAAAGCAAATAAACACCACCCCTCTTCATCTCTGGCCTGGTGTGTGTGGAAATGGTTCACTAGTTGATACGTGTGTGTGTGTGTGTGTGTGTGTGTGTGTGTGTGTGTGTGTGTGTGTGCGATGGTGGAAGGGCCTTACATTCATTTTTTGTCACGCTGTAACTAAAGGCTTTACTGTTGTTTTGCTCTCCTTACTGAACAGAAAGAAAAGCTGCAGCAATACTTAAGTTCTGTGTGTTTGGGTAGTCGCAGACGGTACATCTACAATCAGGCCATTTTTAAAACTGACCTTTTTATGTTTGTCTGTTTTACTTCCTGGTTGGCCCTCAACACACCCAGGTACAGAAAACAACACATTAATGTTGACTCATCATGTTTTTTGGCATATACAAATATACATCACAAAGTACAGAAATGGATACACTGGTAATGTCCATATGTACTGTATCCATTGGGACACCGTGGAGTGTGGGTGGGTGGGTAGGTGACTTGGCAGCAGGGGTACACGTTTAGTAGGCAGAGGTACTTCTTAGCTCTGAGTGAAAGCGCTTGGGATTTGGGGGTGAAGGCAAACGAATCCTCCCTCGGCACTCTTTATATGGGAGTCCATCCCAGCAAGCAGGTTTGCTATTGGCTATCTCCTGGGGGGTGTGGCAGTATTATACCTGTTCTAGAATGTGATTGGTTGAGCTCAGGCATGTGGCATTGTCCCTGGGCCAATCACAGCATGGCTTTGCACTCCTCTGCCCGCCCCCTTGGCTGGGTGATGGGCACACACCACTGATGCTCAGGTCAGTGTCTTTTGGCCCGCAGGGCATTCTGGGTACAGGAGGCACAGCAAGCTGTCTTGTAGTAGGAGTAGACACACAGGCGTGCCTGCACAACCATCATACAATTATGGCGCAGGTCCCTGCAGTTCTCATCTACAACCAGAGCACATAGAGGAAAGGGAAAGGGAAAGAGGATGAATGGGGAAGAGGGAGAAGGAAATAAGGGTTAAAGACAGATTGAGAGAGAGAGAGAGAGAGAGAGAGAGAGAGAGGGAAAGAAAGTCAAAATGGACAGTGAGATATCAATCAAATTCACAGACAGAAACACTGATATACACAGTGCAGAATCAATTGTGACAATCAAAAGTGACAGAAACTGATAGACAAAACACACACACACACACACACACACACACACACACACACACACACACACACACACACACACACACACACACTTACCTGCAACTAGTGGGCTGCAAGGTATAATGTTGCAGGCCTGCTCCTGAGGGGGTTTGGTTTCTTGGTCACATTCTAGGCTGTGCTGATTGTCCGGGTTGAGACACCGTACTTCCCTCACCTGATTGCCCTTGCCACAGGTGCGTGAGCACTGAGAGGAAGAACACAGCGACAGGTGCTTCACTACACACAATGCACAACACAGAACACCCCAATCACCTAACCAATACAAATACACAATACACAATACCCCAATCACCTAAGCAATACAGATACACAATACAAAACACCCCAATCACCTAAGCAATACAGATACACAATACAAAGCACCCCAAATACCAACTCAATACAAATACACAATACACAATACTCCAATCACCTACTCAATACAAATACACAATACAAAACACCCCAATGACTTACTCAATACAAATACACAATACAACACACCCCAATCACTTACTCAATACAAATACACAATACAACACACCCCAATCACCTAAGCAATACAAATACACAATACAAAATACTACATACACCTAACCAATACAAATACACAATACAAAACACCCCAATCACCTACACAATACAAAACACCCCAATCACCTACTCAATAGAAATACACAATACAAACACAGTATAAAACTCCTCAGTCACTTATCCAATGCAAATACACATACAAAGCAACCCAATCACCTACTCGATACAAATACACAATACAAACACACAATATAAAACTCCTCAATCACTTACCCAATACAAATACACATACAAAACACCACAATCAGCCTGTTGCTCCTTTAATGCTATCTTTCTATCCCTCTGTTTTCATGTCCCCTTGTTTCCCTCCCTCTCTTATCCTCTCTCCATCCCTCCATCCCTCCATCCCTCCACCCCTCTCTCTTACCGCACTCCATTCTGTGGTGAACCACTGGGGTTCACAGGGGAGCAGCTCGCACGTCTGCACCGGGGAAGGCTTTTCCAGGTGCGCACAATCGCTGGCAGGTGTCACGGTGTAATCGCTCCCCAGTTTCTTGACACAGATGATGTCTCTGCGCTGGGTTCCATTCCCACACGCTGAGCTGCACTGTAAATGGGATAGGGAAGGAGATTAATGGAACACACACATAGAGGTCAGAGATGCCTCACTAATACAGTGTCTCCTACAATAAAATAATAATAAACAGGCAAAAGAATTCCCACGAGAACTTTCATACAAAATAGATTTATTTCCATTTTAGATCAATCAGTGAGATTTCATGGCCATTTGCATATTTTCCCATAGTTATGGAGTAGGTCTTTTGGATGCATGGAGTGTGTATGGGGTGGCTAAGTACCTGACAAAAAACAAAAAAAAAATTCTGGGGATTTAAATGACATGAAATCAAATGGACCCCAAGGATAAATGATGTTTGAAAAGTAGAGGGTAACAAGAGGGTTAGGCATGTGTGTGTGTGTGTGTGTGTGTGTGTGTGTGTGTGTGTGTACACAATTATGTTTGTAGAGGGAAATGGGGTTTGTGTTTTACGTTTCTCTAAATCTGTGTATAAGTGCTAAGGCTTCTCCCAAACAACAACATGTTAGAATAAGGTTTGTAGTCAGGAAGGCTTAAATCTCTTCTCCCAAAGGTACTCTTCCTAGGTGCAGAAGTATCTTGTGAGAGTTTTTTTATGCCATTTATGTTATGAGACACTTTCTATGGCCCAGTACAGCAATAATTTCCCATTAATGTAACAACCCCTACTGTGATATTTTTGCCACCTAATCATCATTGGCTTTTGTTGTGTGTATTACCTTATCAGAACCTATTATACCACCTAAGTATTTACCTACAAAGGTTCCACCACAAACAACCACCTCCACTTCTCTCTCTCTCTCTCTCTCTCTTTCTCTCTGTCTCTCTCTTACCTTATCAGAACCTATTATACCACCTGAGTATTTACTACAGTAATGGAACCTACAAAGGTTCCACCACAAACAACCACCTCCAGCTCTTTCTCTCTCTCTCTCTCTCTGTCTTTCTCTCTCTCTCTCGCTCTCTTACCTTATCAGAACCTATTATACCACCTCAGTATTTACTACAGTAATGGAGCCTACAACGGTTATACACCACAAACAACGGCCTCCACCTCTCTCTCTTTCTCTCTCGCTCTCTCTCTCTCTCTCTCTCTCTCTCTCTCTCTCTCTCTCTCTCTCTCTCTCTCTCCCTCTCTCTCTCTCTCTATTACCTTATCAGAACCTATTATACCACCTGAGTATTCACTACAGTAATGGAACCTACAAAGGTTCCACCACAAACAACCACCTCCAGCTCTTTCTCTGTCTCTCTTTCTTCCTCCCTCTCTCTCTCTCTCTCTCTCTCTCTCTCTCTCTCTCTCTCTCTCTCCATCTTACCTGTCCCCAAGAGCCAGCAAACCACATGGCTGTGGGCACACAGGGTCCACCGTTGCAGGCCTTCATGTCTGCAGGCTTCTCCCCGTTACACTGGCCCCCTCCACTGCCCTCCCGGACCGCCCCACGCGTCAGACACACCACCTTCCTGCGCTGGATACCCGGACCACACTCCGCCGAACACTGAGAAAGAGAGAGAGAGAGAGGCATAGAGTGGGGGACAGAGAGAGAGAGGGAGAGAGGCAGGGAAGTAGAGGGAGGTAGAGTAAGAGAGAGAGAAGGAGATAGAGGCATAAAGAGCGAGAAAGAAAGAGAGAGAGAGAGAAACACAGGCGGGGGAGAGAGGTAGGGAAAGAGAGTGAATATAGAATTAGACAAGACAGAACCAAATGTTGACAGGTAAAAGAGATTTCAGCAATAAATGAAAAACTGAAATAAAAAAAATGAATAAAAATGAAAATTACATAATTAATCAAAACCTTTGTAATAATACAATATGGGTGGCTCAATACCAGGGGGCGGTACTCACAGTGTTGGTCCAATCAGTGAAGTACCAGTTGGTGACACATGGGCCCATGTGACAGTCTTCGCTTCTTTGTGGGCGGAGCCTGGCATTGCACTCGCCATCACTCACAATGTCGCCATGGTTACTGACACATCGAACATTCCGAGTTCTCTTCCCCACTCCACAATCCACTGAGCACTAGCATAGCAAACACAAGAAGTACAGACAGTAAACACACACTCTCTGACCACACACACACACACACACACACACACACACAATGCATACACAGACAAAGGACACTAATACACAAATAAGTTCCAGACCTACCAACTTATCACCACCCAGACTTACAAATAAGACCAACTTACACACTTAAACACACACACACACACACAGAAAGATTCATATTGTCTTCATACATGCATGCAGTTTTTATGTTTCTCACAGACAATTATATATAAAATTTAGAATAACTTTCCACCCCACCCCTACCCCCCAGCTCACTCACACACACACTGACACACACACCCAACACACACGGGTAGCAGTGACTTACGGAGCTCCAGTCGGAGGTGACCTCCCAGCGGGAGCAGACCCTGGGCTGGCAGGGCTGGGTGGCCTCGGGCCTGGGCAGGGCGGCGCAGCGTTGGGGGTGCACCATGGTGGTCCGGTTCCCAAAGCTCAGCCGACACTGCAGCTGCCGCTGCTGCACCCCACGCCCACACGTCACACTGCACTCTGACCACGTGCCTACCTCCCAGCTACACACACACACACACACACACACACACACACACACACACACATATGCATGCACACACATACACATGCATAGGCATACACACATGCACATAGACATATACACACATATACACACATACATGCATGCATACACACACACACACACACACACACACACATAAATACACATATACACACATGCATACACATGCACACACATACACACACATACACATACACACAAACACACACACACACATACAAAAACATACACACACACAATGACACAATGAGTCCAAATATGCACTTGAGAGAGGAACAACCACACACACAAGGGCACAAGGATCAAATATGCACACCAGACTTTCAACTTCACTCTGTCTGGTTTAACTATCCTCCCCAACTGACCCCAACCTCTAACCCACAACTAACCCATACACTGCACTGGACATGACAGATAGTTTACTATTTATGTTCTGAGCCTTTGTAGATAGCCCACAGGCCATTATCCAGGGGAAGTCTGAACATTTAATAACAATCAACATGATGACTAACACACATTTAACAGACACACAGGCAGACACAAACTCTAAAAACCATAACGGACACACCCATTCACACACACACACACACACACACAGACACTGATACACAAAGACACACACACACACACACTCAAACAGACACAGATACACAAGCACACACACACATACACAGACACACACACACTCACACACACACACACTCACACATACACAAACAGACACACATACACACACACTCACAATGGGGGGCAGGGGTGGACGTTGCAGGGCTCTTCCTCCAGAGCCGGCCTGGATGCTGAGTCACACCTCCTCTCATGGACTTCCTGTTCAGTGTGCCGGTTCACACACACAATGACCCTGTGCCGAGACCCTGCACACACACACACACACACACATGCACGCACACACACGCACGTACGCACACGCATGCACGTATAAACAGACACACAGATCAGTTTACACAGACCTTGCTTGTATACACTCAAATTATATAACAGTTCCCACGCAAGTGCACACACACACAGATGCATTAAGACCTTTAAACACACACAGAGCTGAGCTTATGAACACACAGCAGCAAAGTGCTGAATCTGCACATGGTGCAATACTCTCAGCCGCCAGAAGGGGGAACTGTAGCTCACTACTGTCAAACACAACCACAGCCAAGTGTCAAAGCCAAGCAGCGCATAGCTGGTTTAATCAAAAACAGTGATAACCACATTAAGAAAGAAATCCTACACATGGCCTCACACATATTCTTAAAAGCAAACACAAACAAACATGCATGGACACACACATAGACACACACACATACACACACACACACACACACACACACACACACACACACACACACACACACGGTGGCGACCTCTGACCTTTTCCACAAGAGGCTGAGCAATCTGTCAGTGGGCCATTCCGCCACACAAATGGCGGCTGGTTGTCCAATGGCACGTCAGTCCGAGGCGGAATTCGAGCATTCCGATTGGGTGCAGAGCCACGAGGGCGGGGCCTGTCAGGTGTCCATCTAGCCGAGGTTGAGGGGGGGGAGGAGATCGGGGGAGCAGAAATGGGGTCCTCAGAGGTGACAGTGAGAGCACCTGAGATAGAGAGAGAAAGAGAAAGAGAGAGAGACAGAAAAAGAGAGAGAGAGAGACAGAAAAGGAGAGAAAGGAAAGAGATGAGAGAAAGAGAGAGTAGAAAATTACATTAAAGAGGGGGTAGGTAGAAAGAATAACAGGAGTAAAGAGTAGTAACAAGGAGAAAAGAAACAGACAGAAAGAAAAAAAGGGAGAAAAGCAATCAAAAAGGGAGACAGAAAGAAAGAAAAAGAGAGTAAAAAATGAGTGGTAACGAGGGGTAGTGAGAGGGAGAGGGGGGGCAGACAGAAAGAAAGAAAAAGAGGAAGAAAAGGAGACAGAGAGAGAGACAAAAAGAGAGTCAATACTCTGTAACTTTTCCACAATCGTATCCTGGACCCT
>CM059277.1:13077495-13089995 GCA_030347295.1 Setipinna tenuifilis
CCTCAGCGGAGCGGGGAACCATCGACCGAGCTAGCCGAGCAAGAATCTCCGCAGCCGGAGTTAGATGAGCAACATGAACAGTAACGGTAGCCTACACCTGAGAGGGACCCTAATAAGCTATCACAGTAAGCGACTGGAGAACATAATGTAAGTCGAAGACATGTAGCCTACGTGTACCGGTACCGAACATAAGAGACAGTCGCATTGACTATTAAGCCATTAAGATATTAAGGTTGGTTTGGTTAAATTCAATAAGGACGGTTTGCTGTTATTGCAGGAGTTTTTGGTTAATGTTTAAGAAGGCAGTGTCCTGGTCTGTATGATTTTAAATTTGCAAATGGTAAGACCTGATTTCTGTGACATGTTAATGTTATAAGTCTGGAGGGGGGGTGAGCTAGGATTTGCGCGAACTGCGTTTGATGTGGCCACGCATCTTACAACGGGGTGATGGGGTTAGCGGTCGAGGGGGGAGGGGGTTATTTTTTTGTGTTTTATGTTCATATTACACCTTGCTTAAATTTCTACGCCTTGTTTATGGAACTAGTCTAACGGATAGATCTGGCAGAAAACATTTCAAGATGCACCAACATTTAAGGGATGGCTGATCTTTCTATCATGTCAATCAACATTAGGGGTCTAAATGGGCCGGTTAAACGAACAAAATTCCTGGATTATTTAAAAAGGAAAAACATAGATGTTGCGCTAATACAAGAGTCACATCTGCGCAAAAAAGATGTAAATCGCCTACAAAATAAATATTACAAGGTTGCTGCCTCATCCAGTGATGTTACTAAAACAAAGGGCTCAATTATATTACTATCAAGGAAATGTGACTTTACCATAGACAAATGTAGCAAAGATCAAACTGGAAGGATGTCTTATATTTGCACCACCATAAGGAATAGGAAAATAGCCTTTGTATCAGTGTATGCACCAGCCATATTTGATGAAACTTTTTTCCCGAGGTTAACTAATGATTTGCTCTCACTTAATGAATATTCACTAATTGTTGGAGGAGACATGAATGCAGTGCTTGACTTGAAACAAGATAGATCAGGGGTTAGTTACACCAAAGCCCAGCAACAGGGGTCAGACATGTTCAAAACTGCTGTGGAGTCTCTCCATCTTACAGATGTTTGGAGACTCCATTACCCAACTAGCAAAGACTACACTTTCTTTTCTACCCGTCACTTGACCCATTCCCGCATTGACTACATATTGTGCTCTAACGAGCTTGGACCAATGTTTCCATCAATAGCAATGGAACCAGCTACTCTGTCGGACCATAGTCCAGTGATAGTCACATTTCGTTGTGACGCACTGGGGGAACGATCTAGGAGATGGCAATTCAACTCTTCCCTCCTCCAGAATTCTGAATTTGACACAGAATTTAGAGCTAAAATTACAGAATTTATATCAATTAATGCAGAATCAACCTCTGACCCTGCTTATGTATGGCTAGCGACAAAGGGATTTATTAGGGATTTTACATCCTCATTTTCATTTAACCTGAAGAGGAAAAGGCAGGAAAGGATCACCAAATTAGAGGAACAGTGTCAATCTTTAGAGCAATCTCTTAAAAATAGTTTTTCTAAACCTGTACATGATGATCTTGTGACAAGTCGCGCAGAATTGAATGATTTACTGAGGAGGAGGGCTGAATTCATAATGCATAGAGTGAGGCAAAACTACTATTTCAATGGTTGCAAACCAAGCAAACTGCTTGCTTTCAAACTTAAGCAAAGTGAATCCAGAGCTACAATTAACAGTATTTGCACTGAACATGGCATTTCAGCAAAGCCCCAGGATATTAATAGCACCTTTAAATCTTTTTACTCAATGTTATATAGGTCCTCTTCTAACTTCGACACAACACTTTGCCAAGAGTTCTTTAAAGATTTGGACCTGCCTTGTCTAGCTCCAGAAAAGGCAGAAGAACTAGGCCAACCAATATCACTAGAGGAACTTAAAGCAGCATTAAAGGGAGTTAAAAAGGGCAAAGCACCAGGGTTAGATGGAATCCCATCAGAACTATTACTGCAATACTTTGATATACTGGGACCAATAATTTTACAAGCTCTAACATCAGCAATAGAAAAGGGCACTTTTCTTAGACAGACAAACACTGCTCTAATTTCTGTCATACCCAAGAAAGGCAAAGACCCAATCCAGTGTGCCAATTACAGACCGATAAGTCTGTTGGGGACTGATATAAAGCTTTTTGCCAAAGTCTTGGCACTACGCTTAGAGCGCTTTATTGGGAAATTAGTCCATCCCGATCAAACAGGTTTTATATCCAAACGCTATGCAGCAGATAATATACGCAGATTGCTGCATGTTATAGAAGAAGCCAAAAATCTCCCAACACCATCAGCTGTTTTATCCCTTGATGCGGAAAAAGCGTTTGATCGCTTAGAGTGGAGTTACCTCTGGCAAGTAATGGAGATGCTGGGTCTTGGGTCCAAATTCATACACATGGTGCAAACGCTATATGCAAACCCCATAGCTATTGTTTCAACCAATGGTTTACATTCACAACCATTTCCCATTGAACGTGGCTCCCGTCAGGGATGCCCACTGTCACCTATGCTGTTTGCCCTCTCTTTGGAACCATTGGCCCAAACTATTAGGCAAAACAAAATTTGTAGCGTTTCTCTCAAGTCATGCAACAGTTCAATATCATTATTTGCGGATGACATCTTGCTGTATATATCAGACCTTGAGGACTCAATTCCTAAAATTCTTAAGATTTTTAGTGCATTTGGCGTGATATCTGGTTATAAAATTAATTGGGATAAGTCAAATTTGCTTAAACTAAATAATAAACCGATAAATTTACATGTGAATCATAACATACCAACTCAAAGCAAAATTACTTACCTGGGTGTCATCATACATACATCAATGCACCGAATTGTTCAAGATAACTATGAGACTATTTTAGCAAATGTTCAAAAGGATTTGAAGAAATGGTCCATTCTACCAGCATCATTAAGGTCCAGAATAGCGGTGGTGAAAATGAACATCCTGCCCCGTGTAAATTTTTTAAGCGCAATGATTCCTTTACCCCCACCAATAAAATATTGGAAGAAACTTGACGCCTCTGTTAGGCAATATATTTGGAATAATAAGCAACCCAGATTAAAATTCCTAACTCTGCAACGCACCACTAATAATGGAGGATTAGCACTTCCCAACTTTAAAATGTATCACTTGGCCTTTCAGTTACGGGCCCTTAAGGTGTGGATGGACCCCTCATCTACTGTCCCATGGAGGGAAATGGAGCAGCAGCTTATTGGTCCTATGAGACTACAGGATTTTGCTTATGCAGGTGTCTGCCTGAAGAAAAGCATGTTAAATTATGGTCCTATTATTACAAACACATTATCTAATTTCAGGCAGGTAGAAGACCACTTGGGATATACTAATAAATGGCACAGACATACACCTTTATGGCACAATGTACACTTACTGTCTGGCAATAAGCCTTTTGTTTGCAGACAGTGGAGTGAGAAGGGGGTATACATATTGGAGCAACTCTTTAATGAAAAGGGTTTTTTAAGTTTTGAGGAGCTCAGGGCTAATTTTGATATTCCTAAGACATCTTTCTACACTTACTTGTGCTTAAGATCAGCCTTGAAATGTCATGGAGTATCCTGGGGGAAAGCTCCTGAGGCCCACCCAATTTTTAGATGGTTTTTTTATTTCCCTGTGGGAAGATTAGTGTCTATGGTATATACAAGATTGATGCAGACATCTGCAGGTGAACTCCCAATAATTAAGACATGGGAGCGAGACCTGAATATTGGGGTAGACATAATTGATTGGGAGGCAGTCTGGGATAACATTTTTCACTGTTCTAAAAACCCAAACCACCAACAGATACACTTCAGTATATGTCATAGGACTTATTGGACCCCTCAGAAAAGATACATCACTAAAGCCATCCCTAATCCATACTGTACTTTCTGCGAACCTGAACAAACAGGTACTTTCTTACACATGGTTTGGGAATGTGAAGAAGTGCATGCGTTTTGGCACACAATAGCAGCAACAGTATCTGATCTGATATATAAATCAATCCCTGTTGACCCAATTGTCTGGTTGTTAAATGATGACTCTAAGTTACAGCTGACTGAAAGACAGAGGAAAATCTGGCTGGCTGGATCAACAGCTGCCAAGAAAATGATAGTTCAACGTTGGCTACCTCCGCATTCACTTGCTTTCCAACAATGGCTAGCTTACTTTCTGGATATAATCATGCTTGAACTCTCAACAGCAAGAATAAACAAGGCAAAAATGAAAACTATAGACCTTTGGAGGGATTCTGCTGATCAGATCTCCAATATGATGACTTCAGTCACACAGGACGTAGATAGATCTTCAGTAGAGGACGACTAGTCAAGGTGTTCTTTCTTCCTTTCTTTGTTTTTGTTTTTGTTTTGTTTTGTTTTTTTTTGTTTTTTTTTTGTTTATTTTGAGACCGCTGGGTGGTGGGTGGGTGTGGGTATGTTCTTGGTTGTTGTGTATGTGTATGTGTGTGTTGTTTGCTAGACACCAGCTGATAAATGTCATTTACTAGGCAGATTTACCAGTACCTATACCTACTCCATAATGTATGTTGTACTGTATATGTATGAAGGGTGTCAATAAAAAATTGATGACAAAAAAAAAAAATAAAGTAAATGATATAATTTGGTTTGCTGTAAAAGGTTGTGTGTGTGTGTGTGTGTGTGTGTGTGTGTGTGTGGGTGTGTGTGTGTGTGTGGGGAAGAAACAAGGAGACAGGGAGAGGTCGTGTGTGTGTGTGTGTGTGTGTGTGTGTGTGTGTGTGTGAGAGAGAGAGAGAGAGAGTCTGTGTGTGTGTGTGTGTGTGTGTGTGTGTGTGTGTGTGTGTGTGTGTGTGTGTGTGTGTGTGTCATGGGCACACGTGGATCATATAAAAACAGGGTGCCTGAAAGAAAACACTAGAATGACTAGCAAAAAAAACAGAGCTAGAGAGAGAGAGAGAGAGTTAGAGAAAGAAAGAAAGAAAGAAAGAAAGAAAGAAAGAAAGAGGGGGGAAGGGGGATATGAAGTATATGGCAGGGACAGAGGGAAGAAAAAAGAGAGAGTGTGAGAAAGAGAGAAAGCTAGAAAGATAAAGATAGAAAGATAAAGAGATAAAAATGAAAAAAGGAAAATGAGTAGAAGAGATGAGCAATAGAGTGAGGGAGAATGTGGAGAATAACAGACAGCCAGAAAGAGTGAGGGAGAGAGAGAATTGAATTTTAAAACACCTTTATTACAGTTTGTGAAAGGGATACAAAAGCACAGTTGTGCTATTTGTTACAAAAAAACTGCAAATAAATAAATAAATAAATAAAATCACATTTTAGCCAGGTGATAAGAAATGTGCAAAGAGCAATTCATCGTCTTTCACAGAACACAGAGCGCCATTATAACACCACATTTGCTGAAAAGTGTCCAGGTTTTTCATCAACTTATAAAAGCGGAAATCTATTAAAATACGTGATCTCACTAGAACAGAGAACAATAAAACAATATCTTCCGTTGTGTCATTTTCAATTCTATTTCTTCTACTGACATATATTGCCATTTTGGCTTGCCCCAACAGAAAGTTTAGTAATTGACATTTGGTACGTCGTCTCTGCACATATTTTGTACCACAAATAAAAGATACAAATGAAAATTGCTCATTGAGCAAGATAAACAGCAGTCTTAAAACTGTAAATAAGGGTCTTAGCCTCGCACAGTGCATAAAAGCATGAAAAATGGTTTCCCTCAAGGAACAAAAAGGGCACTCTTGGCTTACCTCAGGGTTTAGAACGGAAACAAAAGCGTTCACTGCAACAACACCATGAAGAATTCTCCATTGTAAATCGCCACATTTTTTGGTTAAAGGTGACTTGTGCAACACTCTCCATTCGGGTTTAGCATTTTGTTTTAAATTTAAAACACTGCGCCAAGGTGTATCCAGTCTCTTGTCCAGGGATTTTCGGTTAAAAGACTTTACACATATTTTATATAAAGTTTTACCACTGGAGGGGGGATCCAAGAAAGACACTGTGTCACATTCTAGGAGGATCCCAGAACAACCCATTAAGTTGGGAGCCAGGGACAAATTGGGAAAGGGATCATTACAGTCGGGGCTACATGAACCTTTACTAAAACCCGCCAGCATTTCCAACTCTGCTTGTGTAAGTTTGGCCCTCCATGCCACAAGAAGCTGGGAGACAATGCGGGAGGATCGAGTACCCAGGTGGTCAGCCAGTTCCCTAAAGTTCTTAAAATCAGGACCAGCAATTCTTAACAGGTCTCCAATAGTTGTGACACTAGACTTAAGAAGGTTCAATTTAAGGCAGGGAAGGGGCTTTTCTAGGGCCAAGTCGAAAAGAGAACCACATATTAGGGGTTCTTTTAAAAACCAGAACAAGGAATTTGTACTCTGTCCTCTCTGTACAATAAAAAGGGACCACACTTTAAACAAATTACGATAAAAAACAGGAAGTCTACTAAAATTTACACTGTTAGGGTTCATCAAAAACAAGGTCTTGTCCATTCCCATCTGCTCAACAGTCTGCAGAATGGAACAGGCAACAGACTTCCATCCTGAGTCCACCGGCCCTGAGAGGAGACGTTGCACAAACTGCAGCCGGAAAGCAGCAGTCCTGCTCTGAAGGTGGACGAGGCCGTGGCCGCCTTCCTCCTTAGGCAAGAACAGGAAACTTTGTGGAACCCAGTGTAGATTGTCCCAGAAAAAGTTCACCAGGATGGATTGGATTTTAGACAGTAACTGGGCAGGGGGATCTACGCACGCCAGCCGATGCCACAGAGAGGATGCGGCCAGATTGTTGATGATAAGGACACGCCCCCTGTAAGACAACTTGTTAAATAAAAATTTCCATTTTTCAAGACGCCCTTTTACTTTTTCAATTGCACCTTCAAAGTTTTTCTGTAACCAGGTTTCATCCCCTAGGAAGACTCCAAGGTGTTTAAAACCCTTACGGGTCCAAGCTAACCCATCAGGCAGGCTTGGCTCTCCTCCTGGCCACTCCCCAAACAATACAGCCACACTCTTTAACCAGTTGACTTTTGATGAAGAAAGTGCCCTAAAATCACTGAATAATTTTAGCATTGTTTGAATATCCCTTTGATCTTTTACGAGCACTGTAATGTCATCAGCATATGCTGAAACCTGGAAATCCTTTTTATTGGGTGGAATGGTTAACCCTTTTAGCTCTTGCCTTAGCTTGATCAGGAGCGGTTCTATTGCTAGGGCATAGAGCATTCCTGACAAAGCACAGCCCTGCCTTACACCCCTGTGAATTTTAAATGGAGTGCACAAGTCACCATTAACTTTAAGAATACTTTCAACGTCACTGTACAGAACTCTTATCATATTAATAAAAAATGAATTAAAACCAAAAGCTGAGAGGACACTCCACAAATACCTATGCTCAACCCTGTCGAAAGCCTTTTCCTGGTCTATGGAAATCAGACCAAAATCCAGATTAAAAGTCTTACTAATATCAAAAATGTCCCTAATAAAAGAGATATTATTGTAAATTAGCCTACCAGGTATACAATAGGTCTGGTCAGGGTGGATCACCTGTTCCAAAACGCTGCTAAGTCTATTGGCCAGCACTTTAGAGAGCAGTTTGTAATCTGAGCACAGAATTGAGACCGGCCTCCAAGATGCTATTTCATTGAGGTCCCCTTTTTTTGGCAGTAGGGTTAGCACAGCTCTACGGCAACTCAGAGGCAACCGCCCCTTAGCTAGACTGTCACAAAGTACAGCTAGAAGGTCCTTACCCATCTCAGGCCAAAAGGACTTATAGAAGTCAATAGGTAGACCGTCGACCCCTGGTGCTTTTCCACACTCCATGCCTTGGAGGGCATTTTCCAGTTCCTCCATTGTCAAAACCTTGCCAAGGTTGGCATTGGATTCTGTGGACACCTGGGGCAAGGCATCAAGGAAAGCAGTATCTTCAACCTGGCCCTGTGGAGTTTCACTTTTATAAAGATCCTTATAAAAGTCAACTGCTCTTTTGCGAATGCTGGCATGGTCAGTTAAAAGACTTCCATTCTGTGACCGTAAAGCGTGAATAAATCTCATTTGCCCATTCTTTTTTTCTAAATTGAAAAAAAATTTTGATGGTGCATCCATCAGCTCTGCGCTTTGAAAGCGTGACCTGACCAGAGCTCCCTGTGCTGATGTGTCTAAGAGTTCAGCCAATAGGTTCTTTTTCATTTTTAGCTTCTCAGCCAAATTTGGGAGGCCAGTGTTTTGGGCCAACAGCTGTAGGTCAATGATTTCCTTTTCTAAATTTTTAATGACACGAGCTGTGTCTCTAGTCACGTTGAAAGTATACTCTTGACAGAGTTGCTTGATTTGGACCTTTCCAAAATCCCACCATTGTTGTAGGGTCTGGAATGAAGTTATTGTATTTCTAAAAGAAATCCAAAAATGCCTGAACACATCCTTAAAATTAGAGTCAGACAATAAATTAACATTAAAATGCCAATAAGCGCTTTTGGGCTTTACAGAGTTAAAAGATAAACAGCAAATAACTAAACTGTGGTCTGAAAAACCCACTGGAAATATTGAGCAGTTTCTAAAGGAGCTGAGTTGGTGTTTAAAACCATAAAACCTGTCCAACCTTGCTAAAGACAACCTATTGTTGTAAGAGTGTACCCACGTGTATTGCTTTTGACAACCATGAAAATTCCTCCAAATATCAACAATATCTGTGGCAATCGTCAGTTCAATGAGCCTTTTACGGGAGGGCATGTGGGGCTCCATATGGTTCCTGTCTAGCGCATTTACAGTGCAGTTAAAATCTCCTCCCAAAAGCAAAAACTCATTGGGATCACAATTTTGTAGAACACTGAGTAAAGAATTTAAAAACAGCATTCTATCAATGGCCACAGTCGGAGCATAAATACAAATAAAAACAAAGGTAGTATTCTCAAAAAGAGCTTTGACTTTTAAGAGTCTTCCTTTTACAACCTCTTCCACTTGGTAGGAAATTGGGGTAAAAGAGCTAGAAAATAAAATGGCAACCCCACCACTATTAGGCAAGTGGTGACTCAGCAAAGAAAGACCATCAAATTCCCCAGCCCAGTCTGCAGAGTTTTTAATGTCAGAATGTGTTTCTTGAAGGAAAGCAACATCTAACTTATTGTATTTAATAGCCTCAAATAACACAGCCCTCTTGCTTCTTTCTCTGGCTCCATTCACATTTAAAGAACCAACACGAATTTCACCCATAAATAAAAGAAAAAGTAAACAAAACAGTGTGTACAACTTCATATAGCACATAAAAATAAAGTGTTAAACAGTATCGTCCGTGCTATTCAGTAAAGTTTTAACTTTGGTTAGTATCTTTTTAAGGCGAAAGCCCTCTAGTTCAGTAAAAGAACCATCGCTCATAAAAGACCTTGTTTTTTCATAGAACTGCTCCAAATCAGGAAAGAACTCATCAATGCGAACTTTTCTACGGTTTTTTGTTTTTTCCAAAAAAGTTTTTACATCATCCACAGAGTACGTGCGAGGGGAGTATCCACTATTACGAATGCTAAAATCAATACTAACGTCGGAGAAATCACTTTCACTTTCATCGTTAGTAAACTCAGGGGAGACAACCTGCTTTTTGGCAGCTCTATTTGCCTGACTACGTCTTCTCTTAGTATTCTTTGGCATTTTGAAACTGCACTCCTCTGCTTCCATTGCAGTTTCAACAGAGGACGCTAAGACATCAGTGATCACTGACTCAGAGGGGCTAGGAGTAACTTCTACGTTAGCTGGACCATTAGGTGTTTCTGCAGTCACTTCCCCAGCACTGGCCGAAGCGTGTGCCGGCTCAGCCACACTAGCAGCGCCCGACTCAGTCGCACTAGGAGTGCCTGACTCGGTTGCACTAGGTGCGCCCGGCTCAGCACTCCTCCCCTCCCCGTCGTCGGTATTGTCAATGGGATTGTCAATGGGAATGTCAGTGGGATTGTCAGTATTCTCAGTCGGTTCAGTCGGTCCATTATTCACCCTAGAATTCACCTGTTCAGGGCAAGCACGAATGAGGTGCCCTGCTCTGCCACATTTAAAACAAGTCATCAGTCCTGTCGTTGCATAAACAACATAGTTGAAGTTGTTAATTTTAACGTTTAACTTTAGATTCAACTCGTCAGCATTGTCCTTCAGAATCATGTAAACGTAACGTCTAAAAGACACTACGTGCTTGAGGCGGGGATTTTTAGACGAAATTTGAATCTTTTTCATAGTAGACACAATTTTACCATATCGTCCAAGTGTCTCAGATAACAATTTGTCTTTAACAAAGGGCGGTACGTTCGATAGGATTACTTTTTTTGAGGGAGTGGAAAGGGGCAAGACAGGGGTAAATATACCATTAATATCTAAACCACTTTCAACTAGCTCGTCAGCCAAAGCAACAGAACTTAAGAAAATAACAACTGCGTTGTTCATTCGTGCAGCCGAAACCACATTTTCATCACCAACAATATCCCCAACAGCTAAACAACACTCTTCCACACTGGCGTCCGATGCCAGCTTAACTGCATGGCGCCGAGTGAGATTTTCAAAACCCTCCATAGGGACCGCCAAACTTCCAGCACGAAGCTATAAGTAGACGTCCACACAAACTTCAACTTCCTCCTTGCAAACGGCTTAACTACCACAACAAAAAAACACGCTAAACACCACAAAAAAAAAAACAAACAAATGATTAAAGTATGAGAAAGAAAGATAGAAAAGTTAGAAGACAGCACTTCCACGCGACACGCCGGCCGCTGCTCACTCTCACACAGGCTCCACCCACTCACTCAGTCACGCGAGAGAGAGAGAGAGAGAGAGAGAGAGAGAGAGAGACAGAGAGAGAGAGAGACAGAGAAAGAGAAGGAGAGAGAGAGGGAGGAAGAGAAACAGTGCACTGAATTCATTTTCATGAGTACAGGAAGAGAGAGAGGGGAGAGGAAGGGAGAGAGGGGGAGCAGAAGGAGGGAAAGACAGAAAATGAGGGAGGGAGAGAGATAGATTTCCATGAATACAGGAAAACTGTGAGCCACATAAACTCTCCTATCTGCCTGCCACTCTGGCACTGAGAAGGGGGGAGGAGGGTGAGAGAGAGAGAGAGAGAGAGAGAGAGAGAGGGATACAGGAAGGCAGAGAGAGGGAGAGAGAGAGAAATAGAGAGCAGAGGGTGAGAGAGGGATAGAGAGCAAGAGAACAGAGGGGGGAGAGAGATAAAAGGATAGAGAGCAGAGAGGAAGAGAAAAAGAAAACAGAGATAGAGAAGACAGGAGTGGTCTAACTAGGGGGAGGAGAGAATGACAGAGAGAGGGAGGGAGAGAAAGGGAGAGAAAGAGCAAGTGTCTGTGAGTGTGTGCGTGCGTGTGTGTGTGTAAGAGAGAGAGAGAGGGAGAGAGATAGAGCAAGTGTCTATGAGTGTGCGTGTGTGTGTGTGTGTAAGAGAGAGGGAGAGAGAGAGACAGAGCAAGTGTGTATGTATGTGTGTGTGTGTGTGTGTGTGTGAGAGAGAGAGAGAGAGAGAGACAGCAGACAGACAAGAGAAGTGATGGATAGAGAGGAGTCTGGCGAAAGAGTCAGAGAAAGACAAAAGAGAGGGATGAAAGAAGACAGATGATGATGGCGAGACCATCTGAGGGATGAGAAAGATGGAAATGAGCAGAGAAAAGAGAGGGGGAGGGAAAGAAAAAGAGAGGGGTGGAGAGAGGGAGGGAAAGCATGAGAGAGAGGGGTGGAGAGAGGGAGGGAAAGCAAGAGAGAGAGGGGTGGAGAGAGGGAGGGAAAGAAAAAGAGAGGGAGGCAGGAAGCCAAAGTCAGAGAGGGAGGAAGAAAATGATGGATAGAAAGAAAATGAGAAAAGGCAAACATGGCATCCAAATCCGGTTTTTAATGAGACAGGGAAAGAAAAATGATAGACAGCCAAATAGACACACAGACAAGCAGACAGGCAGGCTGGCAGACGGACAGACCTACAGACAGACAGACAAATAGATGGACAGACAGACAGATGGACAGACAAATAGGCGGGCAGACAGATAGACAGTCAGTCAGGCAGACAGACAGACAAAGAGACGGACAGACAGACAGATCTACAGACAGACAGACAAATAGAGGGACTGACAGATAGACAGACAGACAGTCAGCCAGACAGACAGACAGACAGATGGATGGACAGACACAGACGCAGAGGGAGTGGATGACGTAATTGAGGCTCCTTCATAAAGAGTTTTATTATTCCTAAAAGTCTACAAAGTCACAAGAGAATAGAATAGGATCCTGCCTGCCACTGTAAAAACCATAACCATATGCTCATCATTATCAACCTCACACACACACACACACACACACACACACACAGACACACACACACGCACACACACACACACTGTGTCCCTAAAACAGCAGCAATGGGCAGGATGTTATGAACTATTTTATAATGCGCAGATTTGATTTC
>CM059277.1:13104995-13107495 GCA_030347295.1 Setipinna tenuifilis
ACCCTCTACATGTTTTTTTCCCAGACAAATGAAGACCCCTAATCATATTTTATAATATCCAAATGTTATTAAAATATGAGTCATTTGCTAAGCGTTTGGCTTTTCTCAGAGTTATGAATACAATACAGTGATTCAGCTCGCCCAGCAGTGGTGTCCCTACAGACTTACAGTAAGGCAGCGCTCTCTCACACTCACACACACACACACACACACACACACACACACAGTAACATACACACACAGTAAGGCAGAGCTCTCTCACATTCCAGACTTCTCCTCTTACCCTCTGCTAATGAGACACAAGAACCATGAAGACCCAGTGCTCCATGCCAAAATACAACTACAGTATGCAGCACACACACACACACACACACACACACACACACACACACATACACGCACACATATACACACAGACTCCATGCCAAAATACAACTACAGTATGAATGCACACACACATGAGCACGCACACACATGTACACACACACACACACACACACACACACACACACACACACACACAGACACAGACACACACATAGATCCAGCGCTCCATGCCAAAATACAACTGCAATATGAATGCACACACACAAGAGCACACATGCACTCATTTGCAAAAGATGATGTTTTCTTTTCTGTTCTACTCTAAGGGTTACGGGCAGTAAGTGGTAAATCTCACAATAGAAGAGATTTCAGTAGCAGAATAAAACTATAAGTATTTGCTATTAGAAGGTTTATGCTCCATCATAACTTACGGTTTACTCAACCAGGTTTGTGACCAAACCAGGTACCTGAAATACCCTCCAGGAAAGAAGGACACAGGAAGTTATTCTTTCCAACAGATGTGGGGGCAGAAAATTGAAGAATAGAGGAAAAATAAGGGTGGAAAGGGAGAGGGGGAGAAGGGGAAGGGGAAGAGAGGAGGGGAAAGAAGGGAGGAAAGGAAACAGTAGAGGAATGAGAGGGAAGCAAAGGCGAAGAGTCACACTGAGGTATTAGGGGTCAAAGGTCGAATTCTCAAAGAAAACAACCAGAGGCTGAATGTAAACCTTCACTGTGCTATCACTGTTACCACACACACACACACACACACACACACACACACACACACACACACACACACACACACACACACACACGCACACTAACACACACACACAGTAAATCTGTCTTTACAAAACTAAAATTAGAGAGGGGCAAAGAGACAGAGAGATAGAGAGAGAGAGAGAGAGAGAGAGAGAGAGGAGGAAGTCAAAGGAGAGAAAGGCCTGAAATATGATAAGGAATGGATATTTCTCCTTTCCATCTGTGCATCTCTGTGTATCTATCTGACACACTCTCAGAAATAATGTGACAGTACGGGATACAAATCTGTATGCTAAGGTACAATCAGCATGGATGTTCCCCCAAAGACTAATATTTGGACCTCAAGGTACTGATGTGTATCTATTCCGCTCTGGAGAAGGTACAAACTGGTTGTAAAACTGATTTAAAGGTACAGGTGCCTTTGAGAGTACTGCCGGTGTGACAAGCTTCGTACCCCTACAAGTACAATTCTGTAACTTCTTTACTGAGCGTGTATAGACACACTAGGAAGGAAAGGAGAGGTTCCCTATAAGGCACACTAGGCCCTATGAAGAGGAGAGGTTCCCTGTAGACACACACTAGACCCTATGCAGGGCAGAGGTTCCCCATAGAGACAAACTAGTCCCTATGGAGGAAAGAGACATACAAGGTGCTATGGAGAGAACAGGGTGCCTGTAGACACATCAAGGTAGCAAGTCACTAGCTTCTCATTTCTGACATAGCCATACACTAGGGCTGCCTGCCTATGACAAATGCAACCCTTACGTCACCATGCAGTGAAGCAGTAATGACAGCTCCTCCCCAGATTGACTCAGCATCTCCGCACATTCACCCAGCACCTCCACATATCCACCCAGTCACGTGTCAATCTCCATGCGGCTTCAGTGACCTTCACTGCCCACAGCCTCGCCTCAAGGACACTCCAAGAGGCAATGAATAGAAGGTTTATTTTAGGCCGTCAGACATCATGGTTATCAGACCGTTTGGTTTATTTCTGAAGAGGAGTGTGTAGTCTATTAGCTACTCGAGGGCCCAGAGACAATCTCTGTGTTTGCCTTAAATAAAGTGACATTAACACACACACACACACACACACAAACACACACACACACACACACACACACACAGTGACATTAACTGTGGCTAACCTTAAGCAGGGTTAGGTCACAGCGCTAGGGAAACTCTTGTTTACAAACCAAACCACATTCTGCTAATGCCGACAAATAAGTGAATTATTTATAGGATTTAGCTCAGAGTTGAAGGCTATCCAATAAAGCTATTTGAAAGGTAAGCAAATATAGCTAGTCAGCTATATTTAATAACAGATATCTTTAGCTACTCGCTACCACTTGCAGCATAGCATGTTATAAAAGCAATGGCATTTTAAAAGCATTCAAGCAACAGCTACAGCACT
>CM059277.1:13112495-13119995 GCA_030347295.1 Setipinna tenuifilis
ACTTGTATGGACACACACAAGCACACATGCAGATGCGTATGCGCATATGCTTACACATGCAAAAGAAATGGTTACGCCCACACACACACACACACACACACACAGACACACACACACACACAGCGCGCGCACAAACACACACACACACACAGCGCGCGCACACACACACACACACACACACAGCGCAAGGTCAGCAATCCACAGAGGGCTCTGAGTCCGTGAGTCAGCCATCACAGGACTTTTATTAGCTGTACTGGCACACACACATCCTACTGCTGCCATACACATACGCACACACACACACACACGCGCACATACCTACACTCACTGGATCACAGTCATCCTACTGCTGCCATACGCACACACACACCACACACACACACACACACACACACACAAACATGCGTGTGCACACACACACACACATACGGACACACACATACGGACACACACATACCTACACTCACTGGATCACAGTCACCCTACTGCTGCCATACTTAAACACACACACATGCTTATACCCACACACACACACACACACACACACACACGTCACACAAACACATACATAATACACATAGACAGATATATATAGAGAGAGAGACAGAGAGAAACAGAGAGAGAGAGTGAGACAGACAGAGAGCGAGAGAGACAGACAGATAGAGCAAGACAGAGAGAGACAGAGACAGAGACAGAGAAGGGAAAAGAAAGGAAAGGAAATGAAATGAAAGGAAAAGGGTGAAAGAGGGCATGTAGAACAACATCTGAATGCTAATGACATTCTCCTCCATCCTGAGGCACTATATGCATCATACACACACACACACACACCTACACACACATACACACACACACACACACACACACACACACACACACACACACACACACACACACACACACACACACACCTGCCCCCTGCCAACAGTTACAGAGGGACTCCCCTACTCAAACACTTAGAGACTTTCCCTCTACCAGCCTGGCAGTTGAGCTCCCCTGGGTCACCATGGGGGACATTAGTGGAGCTACTTCCAAAGAGTCCCACACTCACACACACACACACACACACACACCACACACACACACACACACACACACACACACACACACACACACACACACACACACACACACACACACACACATGCTGTGGTAGTATAAAGTTAAGGCCAATGGTGCCTGTGTAAAGTCCTGTAACTTGGCACTACACTTAGAAGTCTGTGCCACTGCCTGGTAAAGTGATCCCTACCCCGTTAAAACACTGGGCCAATGGCACTGTATGAGTTGTGTGTAAGTGTGAGTGAGTGTGTCTGTGAAAGTGTGTAAACATGCATGTGTGTGTCTGTAAGTGTGTGTTTGCAGTGTGTACGTGTGCATGTGTGTCTGCATGTGTGTGTGTGTGTGTGAGTGACTGAAAGTTTGTGTGTGTGTGTGCATGTATGAGTGTGCCTGCATGCGTGTATGCCTGCATGTAAGTGTGCTTACATGAGTGTGTGCGTGTGCGTGCATGTGTGTGTGTGTGTGTGGACGTGTATCTGTATGTAGGTGTATGGTGGTGAGTGTGTGTGTTTGTGTGTGTGTGTGTGTATGTAGGTGTATATTTGTGTGTGTGTGTATGTGTGTATGTGTGTATGTAGGTGCATGTTTGTGTGCGTGTGTGTGTGCGTGTGTGAGTGTGTGTGTGTGTGTGTGTGTGTGTGTGTGTAAGTGTGTATGTGTGTGTGTTTGTGTGTGTGTGAGTGTGTGTGTGTGTGCCTCTCATCTGCCTGGACTAATGCCTGGTGGCTTTGGGCTCTGATCCCCACATCCTTAGGCAGGAGGAAAATTCTCAACCACAAACACAGCCCGGGAGAGATGTCCCTTCTGGGCTTCCATCCCTGCTTCGCTTCATGCTTCACTGCCATCTGAACAGTGTAGTCAGAATATGGAGGCACACCATGCAGCTGAAGGTTCCAACTCCACACACACACACATACACACACACACACACACACACACACACACACACGCTAAGGTTTAACACAAGCCAGGGAAATTTTTCGGCCAAGGCTGAGAATGTGCAAAGCAAACAACTTAAGGACAGGAGTTCAGCACACCTAAAAACTATGGCCCCTAAACAGACACTCAGGGGGCCACACCCAGGGCTTACACATGCACACACACACACACATGCACACACACACACACACACACACGCACACACACACACACACACACAAAAACACACACACGCACACACACACACACACACATTCTACCTTACTAACTCTCAAAGTACAGCTCAAATGGAATCAAACGTGTGTGTTTATGCTGAAGTTGTTGTCATAAACACACAAAGCAGCTGACACCAGGCCTCTTCTGGCCTGGTTCTGGCCTGGTTCTGGCTGTGTGCTGGCTCTGTGCTGCTATAGGAACTGACTCATGACTGGACTCTGGATGAAGATGCGGTGAGCATCGAAACATCAGTCCCCTTCTCTGTTGTGCACCTCAAGTAACATTGAAGTTACGCTTACATCTGTGTTGTTTTGATTTTTGTTATTTTTTATTATCCAGACTGTCCCTCGTGGTTAATGCACACAGATGTGCACAGAAGCACAGTGGGTCTGCTCCGGATCTATCTGAACCAGACTGGACTGCCTCAGGGGTGTGTCTGTCCACCATTTCCTCTCTGACATCTCATGTGTGTGTGTGTGTGTGTGTGTGTGTGTGTGTGTGTGTGTGTGTGTGTGTGTGTGTGTGTGTGTGTGTGTGTGTGTGTGTGTGTTTCATGTCCCCTCCATGTGCCTCTGCTGTTTTGCATCACATCATCCCTTCATCTGATTTGAGAAGAGGCGAGGACACCAGGAGACTGTCATGGGTGGACACATGAGGGGATGAGAAGAATGACATAAAATTGGATGATGGAAAAATGAAGACACAAAGAGAGAGAGAGATAGAGAGAGAGAGAGAGAGAGAGAGAGAGAGAGAGCGAGAGAGAGAGAAAGAAAGAGTGACAGAGAGAGAGAAAGAGACAGAGAGAGAGAAAGAAAAAGAGAATGATAGAAAGAGAGAGAAAAAGAGAGAGTGAGAGAGAGAAAGAGAGAGAGAGAGTGAGACTGAAAGAAAGAGAGAGAGACAGAGACAGAGTGAGACTGAGAGAAAGAGAGAGAGACAGAGAGAGAGAGAGAGAAAAGAGACACCCTCTCTGATGAGTTATGGTCTATTCTTCATCTCCACAGCACATCTTAGGCTGGGCAGATCAGAGAGCTTCCCCCTGACCGCACAGCCTGACTCTAACGAGCGCTCGTTAGCTAATTAGGGCTGCCCTAAAGCAGCTGCGTTGCCATGGCACTGCTGTATGTCCCTCCAACAGCGCTGGTGATGGGGCTTGTTTTGGGTGTGTAAGTGACAGATGACTCAGCCTACATGAAGCTTTATGAATCACTGAGGAGAATAGATGGCAAAATGGTAGGGGAGAGTACGGAGAGACAGAGCAAGTGAGTGAGTGAGAGAGGAAGAAACAGGGAACAGAAACAGAGAGAGAAAGAGATGAAGAGAGACAGATGAAGGGAGAGAGCGAGATCAAGAGAAAGAGAGAGACTGATAGAATGTGGTAGTTTCCATAAGCACATTGTGTGTGTGTGTTTGTGTGTGTGTGTGTGTGTGTGTGTGTGTGTGCGTGTTTGTGTGTGTGTGTGTGTTGGTGTGGTGTGTGTGTGAGAAAGAGAGAGAGTGACAGTGTGTGTGTGTGTGTGTCTTACCTCTCCAGCACACCTGCGGTGCTCCACGTCCTTGCCTGTGCATCTGTAGTTGGTGCTGGGTAGGTGAGTGCTCCAGCTGGCCCCCCCTGCTGCCCCCCCTGTGTCCCTGCTGCCGAGGCCGTGGTGGTGGGGGGGCTGCCAGGGGTTGGGGTGCGGGTAGTGGCTGGGGTGGTCAGGTGCAGAGCCGGCGGTAGCGGGGGACTGCAGAGGGGGGGGCTGGTGCAGAGGGAGGCCGTAGGGGGGAGGGGGCCGGCGGCTCACCTGTCTGTCGGGGGGGAAGGGCACCTGTCCAGGTGTGTGTCTCTGAGAGGGGAAGGCAGGGTGGGCTGCAGCTGCGGGTCTGTCCCTGTGGGGGGGCTGCTGCTGCTGGTGGGGGTGTGTGTCTGGGGGTGTGCGTGAGTGCCTGTGTGTGTCTGCGGTGTGTGTTTGCAGGCGAGGGTGGTGTGTGTTTGGGCCTGCCCGCCGCGCCCCCTCTCTGTCGGCGGGTTGGCTGGTTCTGACTGGCGCCTCGGATGTGGAGGCCATGACTTCATCCTGCAACCTCTTCTCCTCCTCCCCCTCCTCCTCTTTCTCCTCCTCCCTCCTCAGCACCTCCTCTCTCTCCTGCCTCCTCAGCCTCCTCCTCTCCCTCCTCTCCTCGCGACCCCACACCGTCGTGTTGGAGTTGTCGTCCTCCAGGAACTCCCTCAGGGTGAGCCCCTCCCCCCTCTCCGACTCTTCATCAGGGGCGGGGGTGTGGGCGGTGGTGTTGCCGTGGCGACGGGTGTGACGCGTGTGGCGACTGGGCCGGTGCAGAGGCAGGGCAAAGGGAACCCTGCCGTAGCCAAATTGGCCCGGACGAATGTGGGGACTGGACCTGAGAGATGGAGAGAGGGAGACAGGGTGGGAGGGAGGGAGGGAGGGAGGGAAGAGAGAGAGAGCGAAATAGAGAGAGAAGAGAGGAGAGGGAGAGAGAGCCACAGAGAGAGAGGGAGATAGGGTGGGAGGGAGGGAAAGAAACAGAGAAAGAAGAGAGGAGAGGGAGAGGGAGAGAGCAAGAGCGAGAGAGAAGAGAGGAGGAAGAGGAGGGAGGGAGAGGAGAGGGAGAAGAAGCAAAAGAGAGAGAGAAGAAAGGGGAGGAAGAGGAGGGAGGGAGAGGAGGGGGAGAGAGAACGAAAGAGAGAGAGAAGAAAAGAAGAAAGGGAGAGAAAAGAGATAAGGAGAGGGAGACAGATAGACAGGGAGGAACATGAGGGGGAGGTGGTGGTAAGGGAGAAAGATTGAAGTGATTTGTTTGACATAAACAATCATAAAAGTATACAACTAGCAGTTAAATAGAGATGGACAAGAACATAAACAACATACACAGTCTGTAATTAATAGTTAATAACAATCAAATTAATTCACTGGCTAAATAAATCTATGCATAATAACATTAACTATGCTGAGAAAAGGCAGAAAATGAGAAAATGACAAATAATTAGAAAGGATACAAGAGGCAGATTTCTTGCCCAAATGTGTAATTTCATCAGTATGCCAGTCTGAGTTATTTATTCTTCACGTACTTACACACTTGTCTGTTTTTTATGATGTGCTAACCATCTCAAGAATATTAAACTACCACAGTCATTCTAGTCGTGCTCTTAAAAGTTTACTATGTGTTTACTATGTGTTTCTGTGTGTGTGTGTGTGTGTGTGTGTGTGTGTGTGTGTGTGTGTGTGTGTGTGTGTGTGTGTGTGTGTGTGTGTGTGTATCTGGAGGGCAGGGAGGGGTGAGAAAGGGGGTAGCTGAGATATATTGTTAACCACTGTAAACAAATAAACATGCGAAAAAAATAACATCCCGTAAGATAAACAACTGTTTTGTTTCAGAGAGGAGAGCCATCAGCAACATAAGATAGAGCTCACCGAGAGCAATTCCCTATACAACACACACACACACACACACACACACATACAAAGACACACACATACCAAATTTCCTTCAGGATAAACAAAGTAGCTCTACTCTAAATACACACATACTGAACATACACACTGATACCGAACACATAAACATACTACATATACACACATACACGTATATGCGTGCTAGCAAACACACACACACACAAAGCCAAACACACATACTCACACACACAAGTGAGCAAATGATAAAGCATGAAGCGCTGAGCAGATAAACAGGAAGAGGGCCCCTGTGACTCATAGATTCATGACTGAACATGCTGTAATACCGCCTAATACACACCCAAATGTGTGTGTGTGTGTTAATTAATGTGTAGGTACACGTCTGATGACAGTATTTGTATACACACATACACAATAGAGGGGCCAACAGAGTGAAGAATTTCTGCAGAAGAAATGTTTTCACTCTCCTTAACAAAATTCGCACACACTTACACATACACATGCACACACACACACACACTTCTAAACACACACACACACACACACACACACACACACATACAGGGCCTAAAGCACTCACCTCCTGAAAGACAAAGAGTCCCGATTATTGGCCACTGACCTCCTGCTCCCGCCCCCTGCAGACCTGCTCGGCCCGTGATTGGGCGGTCGCCTGGACGCCCTCCCCGATTGGCCGTAAGCTGAGGAGCCGGAAGATGACGGGTAAACAGACGAGCCCCGGTAAACAGACTGGGCTGGGTCCTGATTGGCTGGAGGATAGTAAGGAGCCGCGTGACTGGGCTGACTGGGCCCGCCCCCTCCGGGCTCGCTGCGGTAGAGAGGCAGTCCAGGGTTGGGATTGGCTGGTTGGACGGGGGGGTACACTGGCTGCCTGCTGCCCAACCCCGCACCCCCATAGCGGGGCAACTCGTTCCCGGGGTAGATGGAGGGGTGGTAGGGGCGCAGAGCGGAGATGACGGGGGCGTGGTTAGGGACCACTGGGGGCAGGTAGGCGGGGCCGGGCCATGTTTGGGGCTGGGTCTGTGGTGGAGCTAAGCACCGCCTTTTCCTCTCAGACACGCCCATCCCGCAGCTCTGAGAACACTCCCCCCACTCGCCCCACGGAGACCACACCCCCTCCACCTCCTCCGCCTCTGCCTGGCGAGAGCGCCGCCCTGCAGCCTGAAAGAGACACACACACACACACACACACATACACAAGCAAGCACGCACACACACAAACACACACACACACACACACACAAGCAAGCACGCACACACACAAACACACACACACACACACAAGCAAGCAAGCACACACGCAAACACACACACAATTGATCATTATTTAATGTCATGACTGAGTAATAAAAGTTATACACACGTGTACCACCACACACACAGGTGCACACACACAAAATTCATCCATTACATAGAGCATACACACACACACACACACACACACACACACACACACACAGTCAATCATTATTTAATGTCATGACTGAGTAGTAACAGTGAAAAACAGGGTGAGAGCAGTCCCATGGGGACATGTTCCCAAAGCTATTACCACACAGCAGCATTCAATAATATGGACCATGAATCACTTCTTCCTTTGGCTGTGGTGTACACACACACACACACACACACACACAAACACACACACACACACACACACACAAACACACACACACACACACACACACACACAAAACACACACACACACACACACACACACACACACACCATCAATCATTATTGAATGTCATCACTGAGTAAGAAACGTCCAAAACAGGGTTACAAGAAAACAACATGGGGGTATGGGTAAAAGGTGCCTTGCTCATGGGAACTTCAGCCATGGTTGAGGATGTAGGA
>CM059277.1:13129995-13139995 GCA_030347295.1 Setipinna tenuifilis
TGTGTGTGTGTGTGTGTGTGTGTGTTTGTGTGTGTGTGTATGTGTGTGTGTGTGTGCGCGTGCATGTGCATGTGCGTGTGTGTGTGTGTGTGTGTGTGCGGCACACGTGTGTGTGTGTGTGTGCGTGTGTGTGTGAGTGTGCGTGTGTGTGTTTTAGACTCACACCTCGCCCTTGTGAGCTTTGGCCCCAGAGGACAGGGTGTGTTGAGGCCCCGGGGCCAACAGGCTCCTTCTCACACAGCCCATTGCTCAAAGTGCTCTGGTAGCTACACACACACACACACACACACACACACACACACACACACACACACACACATGTGTTGTGCCAGGGTCCGTGGGCGTCTGTGTGGGTGTGGTGGCGGTCTGCTAATCGGCCCACTTTGACGCTGACAGCAGGCGTTGGCAAGGGGGCTGGGAGGGGGCAAATATCAGCCCCCTGGGGTATTAGTTCACCCAGCTACTGACCCTGCCACCCCCCACCAGCACCCCACCACCACCACACCCACCCAATCTCATTTAACGTTATTTTAGGCCAGTAGCCGCCCCCCACCCAGCTGGGCTGGAAAATACGGCCCCCTCCCCTCCCCTCTCCGCCCTTCCCCTCCCCTCCCTGTAGCTGTGGAGTTAAGCACTATATTTAATGAGCCTTGCTGCGGAAAGATAAATGGGCTTTTCCTCCATTACTGAGTGGGACTGAGATACTGGCCAGGCTGGGGGAAATGCAATGAGATTGGGAAGGGGGGGGGCAGCAGGGGTGACTGTGTGTATAGAGGGGTGAATATATTATATATGTGTGTGTCTGTGTGTGTGTGTGTCTGTGTGTGTGTGTGTGTGAGAGAGAGAGAGAGAGAGAGAGAGAGAGAGAGGCAATTGCTGTCTGTGTGTGTGTGTGTGTGTGTGTGTGTGTGTGTGTGTGTGTGTGTGTGTGTGTGTGAGTGTGTGTAAAAAGGTTGTGTGTGTTCATGTGCACATGCACGTTTCTGTATGTGCACGTGCATGATTTTTTCTCTATGGAAGTTTATGTGCGGTTACATGTCTTTACATACAGTGTGTGTGTGTGTGTGTGTGTGTGTGTGTGTGTGTGTGTGTGTGTATTGGTGGTGTCAGCTAGGGAGATAAGCTGAACCAAGAGTCCTCAGAGGGCAAATTATAGCAGTTGGAGAAAGGCAGAGAAGAAAGACAAAGAGAGAGAGAGAGAGAGAGAGAGAGAAAGAAAGAGAGGGGGGGGCAGGCTCATTTATGTTTCTGTCCAGATGTTTTGGGGAGACGTGTTAGAAGATTGTGTGTGTGTTCGTGTGTATGTCTGTGTGTGTGTGTGTGTGTGTGTGTGTGTGTGTGTGTGTGTGTGTGTGTGTGTGTGTGTGTGTGTTTGTGTGTGTGTGTGCGTGCGTTTGTGTTGCATGGGTGACCTATAAGACATACTCAATCAGACAGCAGACTCTGTACCCCAGAGAAGTCATGGCTGTCCAAAATAAAGGGCAAATATGAAATACAATGACAGTGAAATACACTTTATTATTTCAACATCTGCACTGAAGACGCATTAAAGATCAACACTAGTCCCTGGTTTTATCAGTAAAAGAGAGAGAGTAAGGGAGAGGAGGAAGGAGATAGAGAGAGAGAGAAGAGAGAGAGAGTGAGAGGGGGGGGGAGAAGGGGGAGCAAGAGGAAGAGAGAGGATTAGGGGGAGAGAGAGAGTAAGAAAGAGGAGGGAGAAAGAATATAACAGAATGGTTGCTGTTCTCGTCATATTAGGGGAAGGCAGAAAAGTATCACATTTACAATGACTGAAAAGGAGAAAGGGCATAATGATAGAGGGATGGAGAGAGAGAGAGAGTGACAGAGAAAAAAGGTAAAGAGAGATTGAGAGAGAGAGAGAGTTAGAGACAGTAAGGAAAAGAAAGAGAGAGAGAAGTAAATAAAGAGAAGTTGTGAAAGATAGAAAGAGATTGAGAAAGCGAGAGAGGGATTGAGCAAGAGAGAGGAGAGGCCTATGTGAGGAGAGAAGCATGCAAATTAGGGAGAGCAAAAGAGAGGAGAGGCGTCTGTGAGAAACCTTTAGCTTATGGAGAGGAGGAGAGAGGAGAGGCTGGTGTAAGAGGCCTACAGCTCTGGGAAAGGAGGAGAGAGGAGAGGTAGATGGGAGAAGCTTAGGGAGAGGAGGAGAGAGAAGAGGCATCTGTGAGAAACCTTTAACTTAGGGAGAGCAAGAGAGAGGAGAGACTTGTGTGAAAAGCATGAAACTAAGGAAGAGGAGGAGAGAGGAAAGGCCGATGTGAGAAACCTTTAGCTTAGGAAGAGGAGGAGAGAGGAGAGGGCGATGGGAGAAGCTTAGGTAGAGGAGGAGAGAGGAGAGGTGTCTGTGAGAAACCTTTAGCTCCGGGAGAGCAAGAGAGAGGAGAGGCCTACAACTTAGAGAGAGGAGGAGAGAGGAGAGGCTTGCGAGAGGTGCTTAGGGACAGGAGGAGAGAGGAGAGGCCTATATGTGAGAAGCATGCAGCTTAGGGAGAAGAGGAGGGAGGAGTGAGAAGAGGCCTATGTGTGAGACACTTAGGGAGAGGAGAAGAGAGGAGAGGTCAATGAGACACGCTTTGAGAAAGGAGGAGAGGAGAGGCCTATGTGTGAGACGCTTAGAGAAAAGAGGAGAGGAGAGGTCTATATGTGAGACCCTTAGGGAGAGGAGAAGAGAGGAAAGGTCTATGTGTGAGACCCTTAGGGAGAGGAGGAGAGAGGAGAGAGGAGAGGCCTATATGTGAGAAGCATGGAGCTTAGGGAGAGGAGGAGAGAGGAGAGGCCGATGAGACATGCTTAGGGAGAAGAGGAGGAGTAAGGAGAGGCCTATGTGTGAGACGCTTAGGGAGAAGAGGAGAGAGGAGAGGCCTATGTGTGAGAAGCATGGAGCTTAGGGAGAGGAGGAGAGAGGAGAGGCCTGCAGCTTAGGGAGAGGAGGAGTGAGGAGAGGTCTATATGTGAGAAGCATGGAGCTTAGGGAGAGGAGGAGAGAGGAGAGGCCTAGGGAAGACCCTTAGGGAGAGGAGGAGAGAGGAGAGGTCTACATGTGAGAAGCTTAGAGAAAGGAGGAGAGGAGAAGAGAGGAGAGGCCTATGTGTGAGACGCTTAGGGAGAGGAGAAGAGAGGAGAGGTCAATGAGACACGCTTTGAGAAAGAAGGAGTGAGGAGAGGCCTATGTGTGAGACCCTTAGGGAGAGGAGGAGAGAGGAGAGGTCTATATGTGAGAAGCATGGGGCTTAGGGAGAGGAAGGCAGAGGGTGACGGCAGAGGAAGAGATTTGTCAGGGTCAGATGGAGTCAATATTTGCCTCATTCCAGCAATACTCCAGCAGCTGCAGAGAAGAGGGTGCTGTGTGTGTGTGTGTGTGTGTGTGTGTGTGTGTGTGTGTGTGTCTGTGTCTGTGTGTGCATGTGTATGTGGAGTCTGTCTGTCTGACTCTGTCCGAAGAAGTTCATGTGTGTGTGTATGTGTCTGGGGAAATGAGTGTGTCTGTATATGTAATGAGTTTCTATGTATATGTAGTGTGTGTGCATGTTCATGTCTGTCTGTCTGTGTAAACGAGTGTCTATGTAGGCGATGTATAGGTGGTGTGTGTATGTGTGTGTGTGTGTGTGTGTGTGTGTGTGTGTGTGTGTGTGTGTGTGTGTGACACTGTGTCTGTGAGTGCTTACAGAAGGAAAGTGCAGACGGTGAGGGTGTTTTGGGGAGGGGGGGTGTCTGGGGGGGGGGGGGGGTTTGCACATACTAAAGGGAGAATTTCAGCTTGGCCCTGCGTGCGCTGGGCTGGCCCATGGTCTCATGCGCCTGGGACAAAAGGGGCCGCAGCGGGGGGTGGGGTAGAAAGGTCGTGGGGTCACCCCTGCCCTGGAAAAAAGAGCCACTATAGACGGATGCTGACTGGCCAACAAAGCTACTTAATGAATCTGCTCCAATTATGCGCACAAAGACACAGATTCCCTCACTGGCATTCACACTGGCTAGCCGGCCTTTCATGTGTGTAGGACGGCAACAAACAGAACACCCTGTGTCTGTCTGGTCCCCTTTAGCACTGTCACAGCAGAGGGGCACACGCACTCAAACACACACACACACACACACACACACACACACACACACACACACACACACACACACACACACACAGGCTAAGGGAACACAAAAGACAGGTCACAGACGCTTTGTGGTCTTTAGGTGAAATGTACCACACAGTCTGCTGTTTTTCTGGCTCTTTTTTTTAACTGCCGGAAGCGGAGCGGAACGGGGACGGGTGAATGCAGTCCGTATGCAGACGCCTCCATCACCTGCGCTCCATTAACTTCCACTGCGCACTTCAAAATACATCTGCTTTTCTTCAATCCAGCACATTATGTAACTGTACATTTCATATCAGACAGTATAGTCCAAACCCTAAGACAGACATACCCCCGAACTATCCTGAGATAACTAGTTTAAATACATAATTTAATATAATTAAATAATTTCATATATTAAATAATTGAATTTAATAATTGGACACAGCCGCGGAAGGATGATGTTGGTGAAAGGGAATGGGGGTTGGACGGGCTACAATGCGGAGTAATGTTCACTTTTAATCGGCTTCAGGAACTACCGTCCACCAAGAGCTTATGGTTCCTGGCGGCAGCCTGCAGCCTATCCTATCTGATCCAGGGTGCGTAAACAGAGATGTACGGTTAAAACTGGCAGGGCAATCTTCACGGGTCCTCGCTATGTTTAAACAGTGGACTAAGTCGCACAGAAGGTCCCCCCTCTGTTATGCCTCTCAGTGAAAAACGACCTTGCGTTTCTCAACACACCATCAGTTATTTTCCATCCTCTAATATTGGACAAAACCGTTCAGCTAATAAGACTTAAAAACAGACGCTTATGTGCACGCAATAGCCTACAGTAATTTGCACTCAATGGACTTAGTGTTTTGTCCATAATAACAATCTGGATAGTTAACTCGTACACGTCTCTTTCTCTGACAGGTTGGAAGAGGTTTTTGGAAGAAAAAGAAAAGAAAACTATCCCATGTCAGAACGGGAAAAGTTCTCCAGAAAGCTGGCATGCATGCACCGTTCATCCAGCTTTCCTCCATCTGACGCGCTCTGTCTCCCTCTATCTTTCTCGTAAATTCAGACTTAATGGCCAGTGCGTTGCCAGGTGAACCTACAATGTAAATATTTTTCAACCAGCACTTGGCTTGTTCTACCCGTGCCACGAAATGTAACAATCTCCTTGCAAGTCGTTTTATTCACTTCCTTTTGCTGATTCGGCCTTGCACGGGCCTTTAATAATGTCTCGCAAACCACCTCCTCCCGAAGGACCTATTGCAGAGGCGTGGGTCTCAGAAGACAGCCCTGTTTCTGTTTACGCTGGACAGCTGTTAATGCCTCTCCATCTTCCTCTGTCAAATGTAGCCTTCTTTCCACTTTTGCACTCGGACCAGCCCCTCTTCCAGGACGCGCGTAAATCAGAAATCAGGTCAGCTACGTGTGCCTTGGCATTCGCAGGCATAGTTAAGTTCGAAACAACCCCCAGTGGCTTACCGAGCTCATACTGTACCGACTCGCATGCCCGTAGAGGCTGGCACCGTCTTCAAGGCGCATCACTCAGGCTGGGCGCCCGTTGCCAAACGCATAAATATTCCTGTCCATTCAGAAGGTGCGAAGCCTGCCTAAACCCCCTCAGCCAGAAATGATTGCGGTGACGCCGAGCTCCCAGGCCGGGCCAGACTAAATAGAGGGAACGGGGTGGATTTCAAAGAACTTGGAAATTGGGCTCGCGTCGAAGAGATCGGAGCTTGGGGACATCAGAGGAAGGTTAAAAACATAAAAGCAGCGGCGCGTGTGGGCCAACGGCAGGGGCTCATGCCAGCAGAACGAACTTTTTACTGTTCACTTTCTTTACTTTTCCAAATTCCACCCGGAGATTTTAGGGGGGAGCTGAAGGGCATAAATATACAAGGACACCTTTTGAGAGGGGCAGTGCAAACTAGATACAAAGTAATTTCACACAGTTTCCAGGTGCACATCTAACACACAACCCAGCCAATGAATTGTGGCTATGGAAGTATTAATTGGTAGTCTACATTGACTTAGAATGGCGTAGAATAACGTTTTATAATTGGCAATTTAAACATATAGAGATAAATATTTTACAAGCACACAACCATGGTGACTGTTCGGTGCAGCTTCGTATTGACTTGGTGGAGGGGGCCTCCCTGACTCGGTCAATGTCACTGTTTGGTGTAGAATTCCTCAGACCTCCTGTTATTGTTTGGGCGGTTTGGACTGACGACAAGCTGGCAGTGAACCACATAAGTTTATTTTTAACGAGGTAGAGGGGAAGGGGACTGGAGATCTAGGGGGGACTATTTTCAGCCCCCGACCCTCAATCATCCAGTCCTGACGGCTTCAAAGATAAGTGCAATGCGGCGCCCTCCAAGAACAATGCGGGCTTCCCTTTCTGTGTGCCGCCAGCTCAGCGACACCACCACTGCCGAGCCGCCACAACCTCGGGCCATTTCGTGAGCGAATTTAGCCTCTTCAGATGTGACACTATACTCACATCTCGGTGTAAACACATACTCGCCGCCTTGATCCTAACTCTCACCCAGGGCCAGCTTTAAGGGGGAAGGGGAACTTCTGGTGAACTCTTGAGAGAAGTCGCAGGAATTGTGACCTTCAGACCAACGGTCAAGAGAGTTCTTCCTTCCCTCCCATTTCTGGTCAGCCTCTTCACTGTGGACCAACTCTCACGCGCTCCAAAAATTAACGTGCCTTCCTCCTTGCTACCCTCATTCTTTAATCACCGTGCCCTTTGGCCAAAAATAATTCCAACTCCCCCAAACAGAGAAAACGAGCCAGAAAAAAGAAGAATGTGGCCCCCATGTCTGTGTTTGTGTGCGTCTGTGAGTGCGTGTCTGCGCCAAAGATAGCCTTATCTCGTGGATAAGTTCATGCTTGGGTATCAAGGTCCTAATGGTCTATGTCATCACGTTGAGACTACCGCTGGAAATGGGGACGTTGGCCAACTATGACATTTTTTGCTGTAAACTATGCTATGGAGTGGGCGGAATGGAGGGCAATGGAGGGAGGGAAGGAAGGAGAGAGACAGAGAGAGAGAGAGATGCTCTTAGCCAGTGAAAACAGAACTGGTGCCCAACACCGACACTAACAGCAGTTTGGGGCATTACAGTGGATATTAAATTGCTGAATTGTCACCCATTAATGTGAGCAATTGGGTGGTTTTGAGAGTGATACGCCAGTGAGGAAAGCTGTGCGTATAATGTATGTGTTTGTTCTAGGGGGAGGTGGGGAGTTATAGACTTCACCCCTATCTGAAGTCACACAGCAGCAACAAATACTTCTGGTCACACACAGTCACACACACACGACACACACACAGTAACCCACTTCCTTAAATCACTGTCAAAACATGTCTAGTTTAGTGTGTCTGCCTCTGTGTGTGTGTGTGTGTGGTCCTCTGTGACTTGTGTCCTTTTCCATTCCGTCGCCCTTCTCCAATTAGAAGGATAAAAACCCTGACCCACCCCAGTGGTGACCTTCTTGTAGCTTTCCTGTTTTCATTAAAAACACTCACCTATGCCCTTCTGTACTCCGTTCTACTCCCTTTCTCTCTCTCTCTCTCTCCCCCTCTCTCTCTCTCCGCAGATTCTCTCCGCTACTTCTCCTATTTTAGTCAAATCCCTCTGTTTCCCTTCCTCCCTCCCTCCGTCTATCCCTCCCTCCAGATTGAGCGTCCTTTCACTCTTTTAAGGTATGGTCCATTCTCACACACACACCGCCTGTCTCGTAGGAGCACATGAAACAGAACTCACTGGTAGAAAGAAAGTCAGGGGAATTCCAGCAGGCAGGCAGGCAGACACACACACACACACACACACACACACACACACACACTGTGGGCTCACTTGTTGTGTTTGTGTAATACTGTTATCTCTTGGAAGGGGACTGTTTAAGAAAAGAGAACATGCACGATAAAGTACAAATTAAATCACTTTATTATAAAATTCTTTTCACATAGCGTTCCATTATTCACTCGGCTTCTCACATTTGACCTTTGTCCAGAGTACGCATGGTACTCTGTAAAGTGTGTGTGTATGTGTGTGTGTGTGTAAATTAGATCAAAATTCGTCGTCATTGCTGCGGCTGTCCTGCAGCTCCTTCAGTGATGTCATCACCTCCTCCAGCGACCTCTGACCCAGCTGCTTGCCCGTCCTCGTCCGGACGTTCACCGTTCCGCTCCCTCTCTCCTTCTCTCCCACCACTGAAAGAGAGAGAGAAAGACACATTAAAGATCAATACTAGTCCCTGGTTTTATTAGTAAAAGAGAGAGATGGAGGGAGAGAAGGAAGGGGGGAGAGAGAGAGAAAGAGAGAGAGAGAGAGAAAGAAAAAGAAAGAGATATGGCACGGGGGAACAGAAGAAGAAAGAGTCGGAGAGTAATTAAATTAATTACTTAATACACTGTAAGTAATGTAATTACTTAATTATTACCCAAGTCCAGGGAAAGTCCGCCTAGAGCGATGTGGGCTTGGATGCCTTGCTCAAGGGCAAGTGTGGTTACTGCACACTTTTGCTTTTGAAGGGCAGTGAAGGGGTTGTGCAGTGCAGTGCAAACAAACACAATGTGCTGAAGCCAACAGCATGAGAGAAATGATTACATTTCATGTCTTTTGCTGAAAACACCAGAGACATCTAAAATGCGGTGTGCAAGAGTCAGTGAACCTTTTGGGAGTAATCACTGCTTAACGCCCTTTTGGCAGGAACAAACTTCAGCTGGGGCTCCTGACAACTGTGAATCAGATCTGAATCAGAACTCCACCAAACAGCCTGTAGCACCCTCAGCCCACCCCTCAACACCCTCACAGCCTGTGGCACCCCCACCCACAAGACCCCCCCCAAATAGCCAGTAGCACCCCACCCACAAGACCCCCCCCCCCCCCCCCCCCCAAACAACCAGTAGCCCCCACCACCCTTACCTACTCACCCCCCCAAACAGCCCGACACACCCCCACCCAGAACACCCTCACCCCCCCAAACAGCCTGAAGCCCCCCACCCCACCCCCACCACCACCACTACTCCCTGTAGCAGCCTGTAGCACCCCCACCCTGAACACCCTGACCTCCCCACAGCCTGCAGCCCACCCACCCCACCACCACCACTCCCTCACTTTCAGCAGTTTAGCAGACTTGTCTGTAAACCCAAACTGCCTGGGCTTCCTGGCCGAGACTGAGGCTGAGACTGAGACTGAGACTGAGCTGCTTCTTCTGGGAGCTGTATTCAGGTCAGACGCACACACAGCCCAAAGATAACAGGCCACACGCGCTCACATGACGCCTCCACCCTCCGCTCACTCACCAAAGACGTAGTTGTACTGGGCCAGCTGCGCGCTGCGAATCTTCCTGTTTAAGGTGGCCCCGTGATCGTCGTCCACCTCGGCCATGAAGCCGGCTTCTCTTAATTTGCGCACCACCTTAAGGTGAACCAGACATGTTTATGAGTTTATGACACACCATCTCTTGGAAATGCAGAGCACAAGCCAAAGGAGAAATGTGGTGAACAGGTTCACCTTGCATCTGCTGGGTCAGGACCGTGTTATAGACTATGTGCTGTGTCAATTAGACGCTGGTGTGTGTGTGTACGCGTGTGTGTGTGTGTGTGTGGGTGTGTGTGTGTGTGTATGTGTGTGTGTATGTGTGTGTGTATGTGTGTGTGTATGTGTGTGTGTGTGTATGTGTCTATCAGTGCTATTGTGTGTCAGTGCTATTGTGCATGTGTCAACAGGATTTCTCTCACAGCACTGTGGGCTGTGTATGTCAGTACCATCGAGGATGTGTATCTGTGTTGCATGTGTGTGTTGTTTTACTGGACATTAAGACCCAGGCAGGCTTTGGCCTTCTTACCTCCTGAGCGTACTTCTCACTATCGCCCCCTACAGGCAGCACCATGATCTGCG
>CM059277.1:13147495-13154995 GCA_030347295.1 Setipinna tenuifilis
GGAGATGGAAGGCTCACACTTGTTGAACTGCAGAGCGTAACTCCATTTTCAGACTGGCAGATTTTATTTATGAACGCACTCTTAGAATGCATAGGGGTGCGTGCGTAGTTTAGGTATACCCGTGTGTGTGTGTGTGTGTGTGTGTGTGTGTGTGTGTTTGTGTTTGTGTGTATGTGTGTGTGTGTGTGTGTGTGTGTGTGTGTGTGTGTCTGGTGTCACGGGTACCTGTTCTGGGGTGCAGAAGATGTGGGCATCGTCCTGGCAGAAGCGTCTGACGCGGGTCAGGCCTGTTAGTGACCCCGAGTGTTCGTTTCGGTGAAGCGCACCAAAGTCGGCCCAGCGCAGAGGCAGCTCCCGCCAGGAACGAACCCGCTGCTCGTACATGAGGCTGCAGGAAGGGAAAGCTCATGAGTGACAGCATCATTAACCAATCACATCAACAGCAACTCATGAGTGACACCATCATCAATCAATCAATCAGATCAACCTAAAAAACACAAGTCTTCATTCAATGTGTGACTGACACTTAAATCATCCAGTCACGTCATATTATCACATCAGCTAGCCAAAGAACAAACATCCTATCAGAGACGAGGTGACATATTGTCAGCATCTTACTCAGTGGCTTATATGCAAATTAAGATCAAGAGACAAAAATATGGAATCTGCAAACAGATGAAAGACAAATGCACACTTTTAAATGTGTCTTTTACTCTAGACAGAAGCTCCCTCCACACACACGATTCCTTTCTGACAGTCTCCGGGGAGAACCACTTCAGCTGGGGCAGACACAGTACAACTCAGACTAGAGCTCAGGAACTGACACGGTGGGTGCATGGTTAAGGCGGGGGTCCACAGTGAGTGCATGATTAAGGGGGGGGTTAAGGGGGTGTATGGTTAAAAGGGGGGCACAGTAAGTGCATGGTTCCTGCGAGTTAAGGGGGTCCACAGTGAGTGCGTGGTTAAGGGAGAGTCCACAGTGAATGCATCGTTAAGAGGGGGGGGTTAAGGGGGGGTTTACAGCGAGTGCATGATTAAAGGGGGGTGTCCCAGCACGTCCGCAGCATCTGTAAGTAAGTGTGGCGCGGGGCTGTTTGGGAAGATCAAGAGTGTGTTGATGCTGGCTCCATGCCAACAAACAGCACACACTCGAACATTTACACAACTCTGCTCTGTTCTGATGCGGTGTTTGGATGTGGCAATGCCAACACTCACTCCCCAAGTAAACACTTCTGCTTGTGATTTACGTATTATCTGGGTAGACTACTGACCTAACATGTCAGCACTACACATCGCAATGCCACAATTATTTAGTTGGAATCTTGATGAAATGGGGAAAATATTCAGCATCTTTGATAGTTGTTTTCTTGATTTTAAATCACTTTAATTGTCTTTCATCACAGTGAGTCTCTTTTCCTACTCTTACTGTGTGTGTGTGTGTGTGTGTGTGTGTGCGTGTGCGCGTCTGTGTGTGTGTGTGTGTGTGTGTGTGTGTGCGCGTGAGTGTGTGTGTGTGTGTGTTCATGTGCATGACTGATTGCTGTGTGTGCATGACTGGTGTGTGTGAGTTGTGTTTTGCTGGTGGAGACAGAGCAAAAACACTTGTAATAAACATGTCCTCTTGGTCTCCTGGAGACAGTGTATAAAACAGCACCGCACAGGAAATGATGCGGGCCGCTCCTCACCAGTGGGCGGGGCAGTTCATGGGCTTGAGGGCGTAGGTGTGGGGCTCGCACGTCACCGTGAACATGTTCTCACTGTAGTGCTCCCAGTGGCCAGAGCGTTCCCATAGCGACGTGCTGAACAGAGTGGGCGTCACCACCTCGCAGAAGCCACGCCTCCTGTACTCACTCTGCAGAGGAGAGAGAGACATATATTTATATCTACATATACATACATATGTATGAGAGAGAGAGAAAGAGAGAGAGAAAGATAGAGAGAGAGAGGAAAGAAGAGAGAGAAAAAGAGGATAGAGACAGAGGGAGAGAAGAGAGGGAGAGAGGAGAGAGAGAGAGGAGAGAGAGAGAGGGAAAGAGGAGAGGAGAGAGAGACAGAAGGAAAGAGGAGAGGAGAGGGGGGAGAGAGAGAGAGACAGAGACAGAGAGAGGAGAGAAGGATAGACGGAGAGATACAGAGAGTGAGAGAGAGTGAGAGAGAGAACACAGAAGGGCAGAGAGTGTGGAAGAGAGTGAATGTAAAAATGGCGAAAGAACAGCAGAGATTGAGTAAGAGGCAGAGAAAGAGAGAGATTGAGTAAGAGACAGAGAGACTGACGTTGACGTTTAAAATCCCTTTTCCTGAACATGGTCATCACATGGTCCAAGCATCCACTACATGAGCCCACATTCCCCTCTTCCTCCAATCTGCTGCACTTCCAGATGGACAACTTTGCTTGTCCCATCAAAAAATTCAATACTGTGCATAAATCTCTCTTTTGCTTGACCGCAAAAATAAACATTTCATTTGAGAAGATGAAGTCACACCGACTGCATATTTTATCCAGCAAAATAAGAAGGGAAGACAGTTTTGTACAGTCCCAGAAGACATGAAAAACATTTTTGGGCACACTGCATTGCATGCATAAACTAGATGTATGAGGCTTTAGTCTAGCAACAACAAGGCCTTCGTAGCCATGCCACAGTGCTGAAGGTCACCAGAGCGTTTAGGAATTGGGCTTTTTATATAGCATCCTCCAGGAAGGAGATGCTGACTGTCTGGCAGAGAAATAGGCTCCCCACTGGGTGTTGGGATTTCGGGTGTGGTTCTTCGTGATTCCTGTCTAAGATATAATCAACTGTGCAATTGAACCCCCCCCTCAAGATCACTATTTAGTCCTTGGGTCAATCTGACAAAGCAGACCTTAACTTACTGAAGAAGAGAATAACTTGAGTTGAATTGAGTAGTAGGCAGAGAGAGAGAGAGAGAGAGAGAGAGAGAGAGAGAGAGAGAGAAAGAAATATACAGAGATAGAGATACAGATAGAGAGGAGGGGGATTGAGTAAGAGGCAGAGGGAGAGATATTGAGTAAGAGGAAGAGGAAAAGGCAGAAACAGGGTGTGTGAGAAAAAGAGTGAGAGTTGGTGAGGAAATGAGTAAGCGGAAGGGAGGCAGGGAGAAAGGAAGGATGCCGGACGGAGGAGTGTAAATGGGGGGGATGAGGAAAGAGGAGTGTGAGAAAGAAAAACAAAAACACGACACAACATGTCAGACAGGAGAGAGGTTACATAGTGATGTCTTCATGCCTGTGTGTGTGTGTGTGTGTGTGTGTGTGTGTGTGTGTATAACTAAAAGTTAATAAAAGTACATAAAAGTGTCAGACTACATCTGTATGAAGTCAATGTTTTGTGTTTGTGTGTGTGCCCCGAGGATGGTAAGAGTGAGGAAGGAGAGAGCTATTGTGTGAAACTTAATAAAATCAGAGAGAATAACAGAGACTGCATGTGTGTGTGTGTGTATGTGTAATGTGCATCATGAGGAAGTTGATGGGCTCTGCTAAGATTGGTACTGTGTCTCTTTTTATGTGTGTGTGTGTGTGTGTGTGTGTGTGTGTGTACCTTGATGAAGTCGGTGAGTGTGGTAAGAATGGTATGTGTGTATGTACTTCGATGAAGTGTGTGAGTGTGTTGTGGATGTGTGAGTGTTTCTGTATGTGTGTGTACCTTGATGAAGTCTGTGAGTGTGTTGTAGATGTGTGCTCCTTTGGGCAGGAAAAAACAGCTGCCAGGACTGACATCATTGAAGAAGAAGAGTTCCTGATCCTGAAGACACACACACACACACACACACACACACACACACACACACACACACGTGACGGAATGAGGATAATGGAAATAGTTTGAAGTCTTTGTGTGTGTTCATCCAGATAAGCTGTGCTGGAGTCCCACTCGCTGCATACTGAGCATGAGTAAACACATCCTAAAACACACACACACACACACATACACCCACACACATACAGCATACTGAGCATGGGCAAACACATCCTAAAACACACACACACACACACACACACACACACACACACACACACACACACACACACACACACACACACACACACACACACACACACACACACACACACACACACTACATACTGAGCATGGGTAAACACTGTTAGTCAACTAAAGGGAAACACAAGACGCCACAGAGCCAGCCAGGGTATGTGCATGTTGGGACCCGTGTGTGTGTGTGTGTGTGTGTGTGTGTCTGTATGTGTGTGTGTGTTCATGTGTGTGTGTCTAGCTGTTAAGCAAGTTTGTGTATGTGTGTGTGTGTGTGTCTGCATACTGTGTGTGTGTGCATGTGTGCCTATAGTGAGTCACAGGAGTGACAGTCAGTCTCAGAAAAGCCCAGTGAATCCCAGGGTGAAATCACACAGAAATGTTTCCAGACTTTTCCAGATCTTAAATGCCTCTGATGACACCAATAGACAACTGAGGCCATAATCCTCAGCTAGCTATATATCAAAACATCAACAGGCTTAATGGCTTTGCAGATGACTCCTCTCAAACGCAGAGTGATTTCTAATTAGGATTATTCTTTTTTTTTCTTCTAAATGGCACTGCGGTCTACTAATGTTCCCACACATTTGCAGAGCCAACCCAGAGCGTGGCAGAGATGGTGACACAACATGGGGGAGATTTTTATTTTCATTTCAAAACCGGTTTAAACCAATAGCTACTTGATAGGGGAGAGAACGCTTGCTGTAGCAGTGACAACACTTTTAAGAATAAATCTCATTACAGAACCACCAAAAAGCCAAGGTCGATTTCTTATTTTTGGAAGACATATTAAACCACAAAATGTTGAGCCAAAGTGCCTTTGAATTATAGTAATAATAAACTCAATAAAATATGACAATCAATATAATATACAATATCAAAGGCAGGTCTAAAGGTCTGAACAGCTCCTTTTTCGCCAAGAGGTCGTCGTCTACACGTGCGTGGGTGTTCATTGCTTCCAACTGGACGCTGGTGTTATGATTAGGCCTGTCATCCACGCCTATCGTCCCCGCTGCCATTTCCAGTAAGGTCTCGCTCACATTAAAGGAGCTCGGACTATCATGAGCAGATGCTCTCTGACACTAGTGTCAACAGTCTTTGTTTCACAGTCTCTCAGAAACTAAAACCTAGCAGGCAACGAGCTGATTGATCCGATTAAGGTCGTGGATTGCTTCCAATGTGGTTGCTTAACCAGATGCATATTTGGAAGTGACTGTTAGGCCTGTGTTACAAGGGGGAACGACAATGAGTCTGGTTTTTTGAGACGATAACCAGTGACGTGACGTGACGTGACTTCTGATTGGCTGACCTTCCCGATGCGGCGATGGTCCCGCCGGCGAGCCTCCTCCTGCTCCTTCTCCCACTCCTCCATCTCCCGTTGCCCCGGAAACGCCACGCCCATCACCCGCACCACCCCACACGAGTCCGAGTCCTCCGCTCCTGACAGAGTGACCGGAGAGGCCTGAGGAGAGAGAGGGATGGCGGATGGAAGGAGAGAGAAAGAGAGAGAGGGAGAGAGAAAGAGATGCAGATAAATTCAATATATTAACTGTATCCTGTAAAGTTTTAAATGTCAGCCCTGTGGCATGTTTTTGTCATGCCAATAAATCTTCTTGGATTAAATGGTGAATTGAGAAAGTGAGATACAAAGAGAGAGAGAGAGAGTGACAGAAGACCGGAGAGAAATTTGAGAAAAAGAAAGAGCTTGATTGAGTTACCAGGAGGACGAAAGACAGAGACAGTGGGAGAGGAAAAAAAGAGAGATGAGGTCAGGCAAGGCAGAGTCAATAACCAAGGTGTACAAAGACTACAAAGAATAGGCCTTTCTTTAGAATACCCCCTTATTTAGAATAACCCTTTATTCTAAGGAAACCCCTTTTTCTAGAATAGCCCGTCCTCTAGAATAGCCCTTTGTCTCTAGAATAGCCCTTTTGTTTTTAGAGGCCTGTCTCTCTCTAGTGAAGGCAACACAGGATGAGACCATGACCAGCAGGTCAATCAAAGAGCCAGTTCAAACCAGAGATGAGGGCCGAAGACAAACCAGGGACCAGGGCCGAGGACACGGGCTATGGGTTAGGACGGTGACAGTAACACAAGGACAGAGACGACAGCACAGGGGACAGAGAAAAGCGACAGAAAGAGAGAATGAGAGCAAGGGACAAAGGGAGGGAGAGAGAGAAAAAGACACTGACAGACAGTGAGATGTCTTAAGAGAGACTACAGCATAAGGGTAGTCGGTAGAGGAGATTGGGGGACAGAAGAGAGGGAGAAGGAACTCCTCAGAAGAAAGAGACGCATCAAATGGTGTACTGTAACAAATGACAATCAGACCACCAATGAACACACACACACGCACACACACACACACACACACACACACACAAACATGAGAAGACAAGACAGAGACTAAAGAAAACATGGAGCAGGAGAGACACTGAAAAGGGAAGGGGGGATGTTTTTTTTGGTGAGGGGGGGTCGGCAGCAGGATAGATACACAGAGAGACTGACTCACAGGCAAACACAGCCAGACACACACACACACACACACACACACACAAAGCAGAGGAATGCGGGAGGCAGAGGGATGAAAACACACACTCAGACGGAAAGGCAGTCAGACAGACACACACACACTCAGATGGAAAGGCAGTCAGACACCCACACATACACACACACACACACACACACACACACACACACACACACATACTCAAAATGGTCAAGGAAAGAGCAGACTGTGGGAGGCAAACAGAAGGACCACAGTGGTGTGAGAGTGTGTGTAGATGATAAGAAGAGCCAAAGGATGTCATAAGGCAGGCACGCACACACACACTCACTAACACACACACACCCTCACTAACAGACACACACACACACACACTCACTCAGACACACACACACACATTTCTCTAGCTACTGCATGCTCTTCACACTTGGCAGCTACTGAGACTGAAAATACTGGGGTTAGAGGTCAGACAAGATAGATGAGTGTGTGTGTGTGCATGTGTGTGTGTGTGTGTGAGAGAGAGAGAGAGAGAGAGAGAGAGAGAGACAGAGAGAGAGGGGAGAGAGTGTGTGTGTGTGTGACGCATTTCTTACCACTACTGAACAATCCATTCTCTAATATTATGACTGTGCCAAGTTATGACCTGTTATACTCCCTATGCTCAGAGAAGAAGACCATTGCGCACACACACACACACACACACACACACACACACACAAGAGGAAGAATAGAAAGAGTGTACCAAAGAGAGCAGGTGGTGTACGTAAGGATGTAGGTCGCTCAGTAGGGTAAACACACACACACACACACACACACACACACACACACACCTGCAGCATCTTAAACGCTCTGAGAAAGCCTGTGTGTGGAAGAACTGGACCGTTACACACTCCAATACTCTCCCCACACCTGTGAGAGAGACAGAGAGAGAGACAGAGAGAGAGGCAGAGAAAGAGAGAGGGGGGGGGGGGATACAGGGAGAGGGAG
>CM059277.1:13159995-13194995 GCA_030347295.1 Setipinna tenuifilis
ACTAACTCACCTCAAATTAATTTTCATTTCCAGGTGAGCAGGTGGGGTGAGGTGAGGTAAAACACCTGAGGAACTAAGAGGCCTGTCCAGACCAAACTGATGACTCAAACACATGATCTTGGCTACTAACACCTAGTACTTGTAAGAACCTTTGTCAGTGACGCCATCCCTCTGAAAGCAAAGTCTTTTCTCCCTCTCTCTTTCTTATGTGTACACACGCGCACACACACACGCACACGCACGCACACACACACACACACACACACTACAGCCATCACTGATGGTGAGAAATTGTGGCCCTGATGTAGCGTGGTTTAGGAACAGCTTTGGACATTAACAGAGCAGTGAAGCTTATGTTAGTGTACTAAGGTTCAGAATTTAGAGAGAAAAAAAACTCCCACTCTTCCTTACACAGAGAGAGAGAGAGAGAGAGAGAGAGAGAGAGAGAGAGAGAGAGAGAGGAGAAAATCAAAGCAGTACTGAGGCAAGGACAATGGCACCCCTGAGCTTTTCCAAGCATGTGTATGGCCCTGTGTACTGGATACTGATTGAACACAAAGCGAGAGACTGGAGTACATCTTTGGGCAGTGCGGTGCTGATGTGTATGATAGGAAGTGGTGTTGTTTGGCCAGGACACCATGCCCAACTGCTCCAGAATGTGCTGCTTAAAATGCACAATGATCTCAGCCACACAGGGCATGTAATGGGTGAAACTGACCAAACCTGGCAACGCACCAGCCAATCCAGTAACGGGTACACAAATGCTGGCAAAGCTTTCCCAAGTACAGGGCTGAGCATACTTTCCACTTCGCCAAAATTCCACCAAATCCAAGTCAGATGGTCATTTAATTTGCCTGTTTGCAAATAACATAATTTGTCCTAAAGAATGTTATAATTTACTTGAGGCCCACCCTGTACCCAGATGTCTCCAGGATTTATGACGCTGGTCTCTGTAGGAGGTGGGGTCACCCTCCCTCCCGATGGGAATTTAACTTAGGCTCATCACACCCAATGGCATCGTTGGAACCAGGCCTCTCCATACGCTAATAGGCGACTACTGTAATAACACACTTCCATACATGTTATAGAAATATTACCACACTAAACTCTCAACCCGGCAAAAAAGAGGAAGTATGATTAGGCCTGTGACTGCTTTGACAATTATCGCCTGCTAACGGTGCTATTAGACGAGATTTTATTTCAATGTTTGTACATAAATCTGGTAATAAATATACAGGAAGGAATTATTTTACTGTACATTACATCATTCAATGACTGACTTGAGATAACGGGTAACTGTCAAAAACAGTCTTGTGCTGTACTGCTATCAATTTTGCGGAGTACAACACCCCCACGTGTCAGGAACAGGAACACAAACAAATGACTACTCGCTGCGTTTCTGCAGTAACCCTCTGAATGATAGTCAGTCATGCTATAGCTTCTCGCTAATACTGCCGACAGAAAATATGGTCTCTCCCATGCAACACACCTGGCTGTAGCGTCTTTGAGTCCGTAAAGCAGACCGCCCTGTGTTTTGACACACCGACCAACGCAGAAACGTCAACAACATCATCTCGCCAAGACCAAGGTAAAACTAAATTTCATAATTTCACATCTAGTGTCTTTCACATTCGTCCGACGCCATGATCCCGGAACTACACAAGGGGGAGGGCGCAGCATTGAACCCATAAATCGAACCAATAGAAAGGGAGTTGCGTGATGACACAATATGGAAGAACGCGCCGGACAGAAAAGTTGAGCACTATGCTGATACACCTAGCATGTGGATTGCCTGCAGCGAATAAAATATACACTCTGTCTAAAATTTTCTAAATGCTTTTCTAAATGCTGCAATCTGCACAGGAGTGGATGATTGTTTTCGGGACACTACAGCCAATTTCTAGCGGCCAAACATGACGATAAACCCAAACACTGGCTGCAGAACCTATCAACCACAGATCAGCGAAGAGAAGCTGTCGCCCACATCTAACCATAGCAACATGGTCACAGTTTCGAGGCTGTAGTCTCCCTGCGATTGGCCATGTTATAACAGATGGGGACCAGCGACTCCACTGTACAGACGCGGTGCACACGATAGCTATGGCGTGGTTGCTTTAGAGTAAGATTCTGAGTTAGCTAGATTCCCAGTTAAGATCTGGGAAGTTGGGATGACAATTACATTTTAGTTATAACAGGTAGCATCTGATGCCGACGTTTTTTTTTTTTTACTTTAGCAAAGCCCAACCATCAGTACAGGGGGTGGTTATGTGACGCACTTCATGGAGCTTGTGCACGCACGTAGATTGCTAGCCTAGTTTTTCTTTCAATACAGGTTAACACGAAGGATTCAATGCGGTTTAAATATTTTGTAATGTACAGAAAGGGATTTGAAAACGGACCTTTAACTTAATGTTTGAAATGAGAATTAGCCCATCATGTGCTATGTTTCCTTCTGGTCTGAGTAGGTAAAGTGTGGTACATGACAACTTGTCCGAGTACGGAATAGATGAACTAAAGTCTCTTGCCAGTGCACTGAGAGAAAATACATGTATTGCACAGTCCGGTTGTCTCAGATTTCATATTCCAAGTTTCAAAGTTGGCTACTGGACTAAAAAAAAACTTAACGACCACTGGATTTATAATGGCCTGCAACTGCACGGTTACTATGAATTAGGTGCGAAAGCGCCTACACATGTACTTGCACCAAGTCAAGAAAGTTGAGAGCCCAAAATTACTCAGGGTGTTACTGGACAACTTCGGATAAGCACGAAGAGCAAGTGGGCCGTGTCAGGACCCGGATTCCCCTAAAATAGAACTATAGGTCTGCTAGTCGAAGACTGGAGCTAGATGATGTAACCCCTTTAACGCCATTGTAATAGACATGCATTGCTCAAGTGTCAATACTTTAAAGCTGTCACTGTGCACATGGAAAGGAAATTACTGTTCTACTCTTTAGTTTGAGGTGAGGAAGAGCCAAATGTTGGAAAGGATTTTGATGCAATTAATAAAATCCAAATGGCATTTAAAGCAAAAAAATATATGTACATTAAGTCTGATTGTCAGTTAAAGATAAAATATGTGCATTTCTGTAACAAACACACAAAAAAAAAAAAAAAACAGACAGAAAGTGTCTAATGTTGCCTGTAGTGTGGGTGTGCAATGTGCGTAATGTCTGCCTTCAAAACAAACAACCTTTGAGCTTTTGCATTACACATTCGAAACATTTCAGAGGTTTGTGTTACAGGCTCATTTACATAAGAGCTCAGCTGTGGTTGTCAGAATAACGCACTGTGTGTGAATGGTCAGAGGAAGAATGTGTTTCAGTTTTTTTCACAGATTATCTGCTCTAATAATCAAACTGATTTCTACAAAAATCCACTTTGTGAATGAATGACATGTACCACACACAAAGAAAGACACACCATTCACATTTCTCAGGTGTTGAACATTTCAGCATTTCAGGTCAAACAGCACCATGTAACTACGTTGAGTACATGCATTAGTAAGATTATCTGCAGGAGATGAAGGTAATTTCTCCACTGAAGTAGACACACAGAAGCAGGTGTAAAACATGGTGCATTTACACTTCACTTTCCAGAAGAATCCTACCCCATTGGCTTTTTTTTTGTTTTGTTTTTTTTTTTACTCAGGCAAGGCGAAGAAACAAAAAAACAGGTCAAATAATAAAAATAATAATAATAATACAAATAGGCCACAAAACAGCCAATAAGCACACACACACTCACTAAGAAACACTGTTAACGGGTCTGTAGCCATCTAACGTTATCAGTTACATGATCACTGCTGGTGTCTTCATGTTCTTTGTTTCACATGAGAGATACACAGTGGGAACAGGAGGAGAGACCTTCGGAAGCGTTTGATCGAGCCAAGAGGACAGAGAAAAAGAGCCTTCCCACCCTCTCCGCAAGATGGTGCCAGCGATTTTTTTTTACACTGCAGTTCAGCCTTACACCACAGCATCCAAAGTTAAGAGAAATAAAACGGACATGTGAAGTTGAACATTTCAGAAAGAAAAAGTGGAAAATGAAATTCAACTAAGAGAAAAAAAATGAAATCTTGACCTTTGTTACGTATAAACTCAACTAACCTGTCTTTACTACAACACCCCATTTTCCCCTAAAAGAAAAAGACACTCTCTGCAACTGATGCTGCAACGTAACCTTTTTCTTTTTTTCAAATTACACTCTTCTTTCAGGTGTTCAAGTTTATTTTTTGTCAGGACACGTAAAAGGTGCTGTGAACACAGCTGGTTCTGTGATCCTGTTTGTAAATACTATCAAAAGTGTTGAAGGAAAGCTCGCTGGCTAATGTCCTGTCTAAATGCCCACACCACCAGTTGCTGCTGTGGGGTGGACTGATGGCGAGCATACACCTCATTCTCAATCTAAGGCATCACAATAAGAGTAAATACAACATTATCATAATCATTATCATCATTATCATCATCAGACAGATCCATAATAGTGATGCAAACAAGAGAAACATACATTAGATGTGAAGAGCAGAGACACACACTGTTTTGTTATTCTTCTCATAGGTACATCATGGTACAGAGCAGGAGATAGAGAGATAGAGAGAGAGCAGAGAAGGCAAAAGGCTGGAGAAGTTTTTACAGGAAAGTGGAGGCTTTCATATTTACAATATCATACAGCAGAGGACAAGGGAGGGAGAGAGAGGGTGTTAGAGACAGCAGGTAAACCTCACAGAACAGCACACACACACACACATGTAATAATATCCCCCTAACATCAACACCTCACATACCACACACACACAGTCAATATAATCACACAACATGAATGTCAAGTTAACTCTAGGTCACACCTTTCCAAATGTGTCTCCCTCTCTCTCTCTCTCACACACACGTTTTCCATTTCTCACTCGCCCATTCTCTCACATACACATGCTTACACACTTACACACACACACAAACACACAAACACACACACACACACACACACGTAAGTCTGAAGAGAATAACCACCTTTTGTTTTGCTTTTATTCAATCTCTCTGAGCAGAGAGGGGTCATCTCTGCCCTGCGGTTCAGCCAGCACCCAGCACCCCTCTCCGACGCCTAACCTCCCCCAGGAGGAGGGAGCTCTGGGGGGGCGCCAGAGGCCCTGCAGGACAGGAAGGCAGGAGATGAGGACACACTTCGCCACCCGCAACCAACACTGAGTCACACACGTGCTTTACATGGGCCACACCAGACTACCTCTGCGTGGAGCTTACACTTGATCACTGTGTGTGTGTGTGAACTGTGGATTTATAGCTGGGAGGAGGGGGTGGGTTGGAGAAGTGTTGTGTAACACTGGTTCAGTAGCGGGGGGGCAAGAAGGGTCTTTTGGGGGGGAAGGTGGCCCTCTGGTTGCCGCTAAAGGCAGGGCGCTTGTTTCCCCCGGTGAAGAGGGGCTTCCTGTCAAAGGGTGGGGGGTGGAGGAGGAGGGGGGCTTGGCCACGCAGGCCGGCCCTTTGAGGGGGGGTGGCGAGGGGGGGCCGCAGGGGTAAGGTGAGACTGGGGAGGCGCAGCAGGGCGGCGGGTGAGGGGGGGCGCCTGTTGTTGCGTGGCTGTGGGGCAGGGGTGGTGGGGGTGCGGGGGCTCTGGGTGGGGGTGGGCAAGCGGTTGGGGAGCAGGGGCAGGGGCGGGGGGTCGGAGGGGGAGGAAGGGGTGGAGGAGGAAGAGGAGGTGGTGGTGGTGGTGGTGGTAGGGGTGGTGGGGGGTGGGCTGGGACCTGGGCCGTCCTTCATGAGGCCCAGGAGGGGAGGGGGGTTGCCGGGGGTGCCCGGGCGGTGCAGGGGAGGGGTGTGGCGCGGGCCGAAATGCTCTTTGACCGTCCCGGGACGAGGGAGGGCGGGAGGGTCTCCGAGCAGAGAGGACATGAGGGGTCTGGGGGGCAGTGGGGTGGTGGGAGACTTCCCTACTCTGTCTCTATTCGGAGGGGGGCCCCCGGATCCCCCACCCCCACGATCAGCCCCGTCAGAGCGGTTGGGGTTAGTGGGAGGGTTGGGCAGGACCCGGTCAATGGGCACCAGCACACCTCCCACCATGACTGCAGAGGTGGTGGCCAGGAACTCCCTGGGTGGGGGGGGCAGCTGAGGGATGGGTGGCGGGGGCCGTTGGGGGATGGGGGGTAGGGAGGGGGGGAAGAAGAGAGGGGTGGAGGGGTGAGGTGGGGGCTGGGGCAGCTGCTGGTGCTGGTGCTGGTGTTGGTGTTGGTGCTGGTGCTGGTGGGGGGTCAGTGCGTGGGGGTGGGGGTGTGTGTGGTGCGTCTGCGGGTGTGTGTGTGCGTGTGCGTGTGCGTGTGTGTGGGGGCCCTGGTGGGGCTCCTCGGTGCCGTAGGGGCCCTGGTACGGCCCCTGGGGCATGTGGGGGTGTGGTGGTGGGGGGGGCATGTGTATGGCGGGGGAGGGGGGTAACCCGGCGCTGTGACTGGCGCCTAGCTCCTCAGCGGCCTCGGCGTCGTCCATGAACGCCTGCTCTTCGTACCACGACTCGGCGCCGCGGCCCGTGACTCCGCCCCTCCGCGAGCCTCGGCCAATCACGCGGATGCTCTCCACAGTCTGGATGCGCTCGCCGGACAGCCGGCGGAAGCCCGAGTCCAGCGCCTGGATGGGCGCGCCATCGCAGTTGGACGACACCACGGTCTCGATGCGGTGGTACTGCTGCGCGTTCCCTCCACCGCCACCAGGGTGCGCTAGCGCTGAGCCCTTCCCCCCTCCCCCCCTCTTCCCCTTCTCCTCCGCCAGCTCCATGCGGCCCTCCTCCGACCCGCCGCTCGACTTGCGGCTCAGCTTGGCCTTGTGCTCGCCGGACCCTCCCCCTCCCCCTCCCTGGGCCTTCCTCTTGGGGGCAGCAGCCTCGTCGTCCTTCGGCCTTGCCGAGGGCTTGGTGGCCTTCTTGACCGCGGGGGGGAAGGAGGGGTGCCGCAGGGGCGGAGCGGGCCGGTAGTCGCCGTCCTTGGGCCTGGTGTCGGCCAGCAGCTCCCTGGGGTTGATGACGGCGTCCCAGAGGTCGCTACGGTAGGCGGTGGGCGAGAGGTTGGGGCGCCCGGGGGTCATGGCGGGGGGGGGCTTTTGGGGTTCCCCCCCCAGGCGGCCGTGCACCTCGGGGGGCCCCGGGGTGTCCATGATCTCGTCCTGGGTGGGGGTGGCGGCGGCCTCGTCGCGAACGGGCGTCCCGTCCGCGTTGTCCCCCACCAGGAGGGGGCTGCCGCTCAGATCCCCATCCAGGCCCAGGCCCATCTCGGAGAAGGCCGGGTTGCCCTGCAGGAAGGTGTGGATCTTAGAGTCCAGGCTGGGCATGGCCGCTGCTGCCGCCGCCGCTGCTGCGGCCTCCTTGGCCCTCTCCCGCTCTCTCTCCCTTTCCCTCTCCCTCTCCCTTTCCCTCTCTCGCTGCTCTCTCTCCCTCTCTCTTTCTCTCTCCCTCTCCCTTTCTCTCTCCCTCTCCTTCTCTCTCTCTTTCTCCCGCTCCCTTTCCTTCACTTTCTCCCACTCCCTCATCCGCTCCAGGTCGCGCTTGACGCTGTTGTTGGGCGAGGGTTTGGGCTTGGGTGTGGTTGGGGTGGTGGCGGTAGCGGTGGTGACCGTGGCCGGGGAGGAGAGCTGGGAGGTGGACGCACTGTTGGTGCTCTGAGTTCCAGACGAGGCCCCAGAGACACTGTGCAGCAGTGAGGACAGACCTGCGACAGAGAAAGAGGCGGAACGGGAGACAGAAAGAGGGAAAGACCAAGAAAGAGAGAGAGAAAAGGTAGACAGAGAAAGAGAGAGAGGTAGAGGGAGAGATAGAGATAGAGAGAGGGAGATTGTGATTGTGAGACAGGGAGACAGAGAGGGAGATGGAGGAAGAGAGAAAGACAGAGTGAGAGGGAGGCAGAGAGAGAGATACAGAAAGAATAAAGAGAAACACAAATGAGGGGGGTGGAGAGAAGAGGGTAGATTAGGGATAGAAATAGAATGGCAAGGGGCATGGAGAGAGAAAGGGAATTATTTACATGACTGGAGAAAAACATTAGCACAGACAAAACCTGCTGAAACCTGTCAAACACCGTCATTGGACAAATAAACATGACAAACATGAACTAGAGGGTACACATGCAAGGAAAAACACTTTCACCAACAGGCACAACACTTGCTCTGCCCCATCAAACTGATACATAAAAACTGCCCAAATACATAAAATACCTATTCTTTTGACTACATACTATTTAAAAAAAAATAGTATTTAATAAGTAGTAATGTGCTTGCCAACATTAATACAACCTTATAAAGCATATGCAACAATACAAATAGGCTGTTGAGCCGTCCCGTCCCTAGAACATTAACCAACTCTAGAGCGTTCCGGCTGAATTGTGGCCGAGAGGTGACCCACTCTGTGTACGTGCTCGTCCCTGCTGCCCGCTCTCACCCTGTAGGCCGGGGCTGTGGCCCTGAGATTTACTGAGCGCGCTCAGAATGCCCTCTGGGGTGATGTCCACGCGCGACAGGATGCTGGCCAGGGGATTGGCTGCGGGAGGCGTGCTGGGGGTGGGGACTGGAGTCTTGGAGGTGGTGGGTTGTTTGGAAGGGGTGGTGGGGGTGGTTGGAGATGGGCGAGGGGCTGGGCTCACTCCTGGGGGGGGGGAGGTGAGGGTAGAGAGGACAAATTACGCTCACAATACTACACACACTTCTACAGGGCATCATGCTACAGCACAGTGGTTATCGAACGTTTGAATGACAATTCTGTGGCCACTATAACTTGGGTTGTAACTTTGTAACTACTTAACTTGGGTCGTAAAGTCATACTTTTTATACTTGCCCATGACTTACCATTTGCTTTACCACACACCCATTTCAGTAACTTCCCTATTTGGGAACCACTGCTGTGACTAATACTATAAAGGGTCTAATTGTTAGTCTAAGCAAGCTATAAACAACAACAACACATAAAGGTCTTTGTGAAAACGTATATGCTCTTTAAAACAGCAGTTTTGTGGGGAAATGGGGCCTGATATTGCAGTTTTGTTGAAACACTGAGCTTAAAAATAGTTTTCAGGGACACTGTGCCAAAGAATGCAGGAATGATATACCTAAAAACAGCAGTTTGCTAAACACCCAAGTGTGTGTGCACACTGTCCTTACAAACAGAAATGTGCTGGGATACTATGCTTAAAAACAGAAGTTTGCAGGGACACTGTGTAAACAAAAACAGCAGTTTGTGGGGACAGTGTGTATGTCAACAGCAGTTTTATGAGTACATTGGCTGAATGTGAAATGTTCACTCATTTACTGCACAGTGCACTATGTAGGGAACAAAACAATGCAACTCGCACCTACAATACAGGCCAAAAGTTTGGACACCGTCTCATTCAATGCGTTTTCCTTACTTACATGACTATTTACATTGTAGATTCTGACTGAAGGCATCAAAACTATAAATGAACACATGTGGAATTATGTACTTAACAAAAAAGTTAAGACTTAACACATAAAGAAAACGCATTGAATAAGAAGGTGTATCCAAACTTTTGGCCTGTACTGTATATAATGCACTAAATGGTGAACAAGTGAACATTCTGGACATGGCCATTGTCTCTAAAGATGCAACAGCGTCCGTCTCACCTGAGCCCTTCATGGCGCTGGTGATGCTGCTGAGGATGGAGCTGATCTTGCCCAGGTCCACGTTGGCCAGATTCACCTGCAGAGAGGAGGAGGAGGAGGAGGAGGGGCCGGCCGCCGCTGCAGTGGGCGTGGTTGGTGTGGCTGGGGTTGGGGATGGAGGCGTCTGATTGGAGGAGCGCTCCACTGCTGCCTTTGTAGGCGTGGCTAGGGAGGGTGTGGGTTTGGAGGATGCTGAAGGTGACGCTGTGGTCACCTTGGATACCGCTGATGAAGATGGTTTCTCTCTCCTTTCCTCAACTGATAATCAAACAACAACATACAAATATTATAATTATTAGGAGTGCCACTTCTACAACATTTCATTTTTAGGACATTTCAGTGACACTATATGGCTAAATCTGTCTCACTCTCTCACACACTCCCACACACACACACACACACACACACACACACACACACACACACACACACACACCAATGATGCCAGAGAGAGCCGTCTCCTCCTCATCAGACAGATCCATGTCTTCCACGTCTCTGTTGTCCGACTGCAGGTCTTTGGCTCGGCCGTCCAGCTCCGAGTGGCCGTGGCCCCCCCTGGACCCCCCCGGGCCGTGGATGGGTGACTCGGACCCTGTGGGGGAGGGGGCGTCTTCGGAGGGGGATGGGATAGGCGAGTCATCCGGATCAGGCAAGGTGCTCCTGAGGGCATCCAGCTTGCGCTTGAGGTTGGCCACACGGTTGGCAAACGTCTTATAGGCCTGGGCACACAGGGGGCAAAGGTCATGGGTTCTGTTCCTTTTCAGGCATAACTAATCAAGCATACAGCGATCTGAAAGATTAGGTTTGGCAACTTTGGAAGCTCTCCATTATCTTTACTTCTCTTTATAATCTTCGCTCTATTATTGTTAATTGTCACTACTGTCACTGCTGACGTTTAAACAATGAAATAATGCTAAATGACACTCACATTGGCGACAATCTTGACTTCTTTGTACTGCATCTCATAGAAGATGTCTGCGTTGCCCAGAGCCTCCAGCAGGGGGGGCCCTGTCTTCATCTGGTCTTCCAGAAAGGTCACATACTCCTGCAGTTTGGAGCTGCCGTCCTCAAAGTCAGTGGAGAACTTCTTGCCTCCAGCTTTATCTGTCAGCCAGCAAAGGGGTGAGCAGAGTGCAGAGCAGATACACAACAGTTACACATTACTTTTCTGTGCATGTCTATGAAATCACATTAATATTCTATACTCATATCATATCCAAAACAAACACACATCAACACACACACATAGGGTCATTTAAGGGCAGGTAGTCGGATACTCACACAGAGGCAGAAAGTAGTCAACCCAGACACACACACGCACACGCACACGCACACGCACACGCACACGCACGCACACACACAAACGCACACACACACGCACACACACACACGCACACACACACACGCACACACAGTGTTGCCCACCTTTGAGCCGCTTGAGGGCCTCTGTGCTGTTGACGTTGCAGACGTCCACTCTGAGGGCGGCTAGCTGCTTCTGCCTCAGGTCCGCCTCCTCCAGAGAACGGTGGTAGCCGATCAGCTGATCGATGAACGCCTGAGGCTGGGGGTGATGGATCACACACACACACACAAACAGACACACAAACACACACACACAGACCAATGTTTAGAAAACCAGAGGATACCAAAGAGACAGAGAGGTACAGAGATACAGAGCATTTGAAAGAGAGAGACAGGCAGGCAGAGAGAGAGAGAGGGAAAGAAAGTGTAACAAAGGTAAAGTGAGAAGAGAGCAAAAGAGAAGAGCAGGAGAGGGAGAGGAAGGAAAGTAGTGAAGTAAAGGTTTGGCACTTACTGCAAACTCGGCAACAACCTTTGACTTCAGTGCTGTTTTTGAATTGGGTGCTGGGGCTGAAATAATAACAATTTTAGATTTAGCTTCCAAAATGCAGTACTCAAGGGTTTCAAATACTTGCAAAAATACACAAAGGTCAAATTAATCAGGAATATAATAAATAATGAATAAAGAATAAACAAGTGCACATTACAGAGCATCAAGCACATATGACAGGTTAATTAAATTAAATAAAGGATGCAGAAAAAGGATGAGGAGAGAGGATGAGAAGGAAGAGGAAGAGAGGAGGAGACCTTGTGGAGGAGGAGGCTGCTCCTTCTTGACTAGGTTGGTCTTCAGCTCGGTGACGAACTCCTCAGAGTAAACATTCCTCTCCTGCCAGATGGTGAAGATCCTCTCCACAGACTTGTGCACCTTAGCATCCCTGCAGCACACACACACACACACACACCTTCAAATTCGCCCTTTTTTCACTATGTAAACTCTATCTGGAAAGGACTGGCACACCAACATCACAACATTGCAAACGCTCACTCCAGAGGTTTCTGCACGAACACACACATGCACGCACACACGCACGCACACACACACGCACGCACGCACACAAGCCAATGAAAACAATCCTTTTTCAGGCTGGTGACCTCACCTGACCAGCAGTGCAGCGTCTGGAAGCACGTCAGCGAAGGAGGTACGGAAGACGATGGCGTTCTTCCTCTTGCAGTTCTGAATGACATCGTTGGCCAGGTAGAACAAGTTCAGTCTGTGACTGGCATCAGCTGAAGAGGAAGAGAAGAAAGAGGAAGATGAAGAAGAGAACAGGAAACTTACAGCCTTGAGCAAAAAAGCATCCCTGGTTAAGCCTAACGAGGTTCCACCAAAGTGCAGGTGCCTAAAGCAAGTTGACAGCAGTGTTTTAAGATCAAATGAATTTGAATTTGCCTTTTGAACAGTACTGAACACGATAAAATACCTTTTAACCATAAAGACTACACACTTGCAATATAAACACACACACACAGAACAACGTCAGGGGCCCTTTTTACCCTCTACAAACATTACAGGTCTAGGTGGCATTATTAAGGGTCAGTGACCTGCCACAGTGACACAGCGCACACGTGACAGATTTCCCAAATGTTCCTTTGAAACAGCTATGTTAAAGTGAGATGTTAGTGAGGGTTGTTATAAGCTAGACTGAGAGAGATACCAGAGGTGCTTTCAAATTCCTTTTGTTTGTTGCCAGTGAACCAGCATAAGCAAACGGGGGAAGTAGCTCTCTATAAATACAGACTAGCACTAACCTACGGTTTATGGATAAATCAAAGTTGTAATGTTTACACAAATATGTTTAAATTCAACAGTTCAAAGAGATCATGTTCGGCTTAACCATTTGCCTCATGTAAAAACACCTTGCACCATGAATACTGCACAGCATAGTGGCCTGAAGCTAAGGCCTACATTTAAAAACAATCTGTGAGACCTTTTACAAGCGTTCAGAGGACAGACCAGCTCTACTGGTCATACACACTCCACCACCTGAAGAGAGGCCAGCCCTGCTGGTTATACACACACTCCACACCTGGCATTAAGACTGCAGAAACACCACATGCAGAGATAGCGCATGCTTAGAGTTTTGGTATTGGAACTAAATCAGGTTTAATAAGCATGTATTGCACAACAGGGTCAAATTTGACTAAAAAATCCTTAACTGCATCCTCCACCTGCTACAACTTTATGCTCTATGCAGATTTTGACCTTGACCTTATAACTGTGACCTCAGAGCACCCAATCATTCAATCAAGCAGACACTGATGCTGAGTCATGTCAATGTCTGTGCTAATATGAAGATAGAGTAGAGTAAAATCAAAGCCATCAAGGCATAACCTTGGCAACCTCTGTAGGTTCATATGGGGTATCATCCTGACACTGCCGTAGCAGAACAAGGCTGTACGTGCACAGAGGCACAGGCACACCCAAATGACCTGAAAACAGTAGCTTATGCCCTGCAGATGGAGGCGTTCTAAATTGGCTTCTTAATTCACTTTCACAGGTTTGCCCCAAAGCGCATAATATAGATCAAACTGAAACTGCATTTACAAAGCAGACATGCCACAACTGAGTGATCGGCCAATTAGTTGTCAACTGTTAACTAAATGCGGCCAGGTATTGTAGAAACAGTTTTTATAAGTCGACATTCTGATTCCAGAATTCTCTTCTTAGATGATGATATTCACCACTCTTATCCCTCTAAGTCAGCACAGTTAAATGTCTTGTTTTGTTCACATCCCAAAGGTATTAAGTGGGTCACCTATAAGAACTTTTTAACCAAATTTATCTTAGACAGATTAATAGTCAGTGAAAAGAGCCAAAAGTCACAAACTATGAAAAAATCCTGATACTGTCTGAGAGTCTGTGGTCATCTACCCTGATGCTGACCACACATCCACTCTAGCCAAGGAGAGAGTCAAACTGACAGGAAGCCATTCAGTTTCTAAGTGAGCCTCCTAAAGCGATATTGTAAGTGTGGTGTTCTGTCCACAGACAGCGGGGGTGGTCTCGAGAGTCTTCATTTGCCTGGTAATGACTAATTTAATTTGCTTTTAAGAGGACTTTTCATCAGAACTGATGGCAAGGTGGCTGATTTCAATTTTAAACCCTCATTGGCCTGGTTAGCAGTCAGTTCAATACAGGCAGGAACTACAAGAAACATTAGCCTATGTGTAAAAAAAAAAATTCGACTATCTAAATTACTTCGCAAAGGCTCACAGATACTAAAGACCAAGGAAAGTAAGTATGTAAAGGAAAGCCCATATGACAACAGTAGATTCATAATAACAAACTCTAACCCCTCAACACCAATAATCTATCGATATGACTTGGGCAATGAAAATATGATTATAGAAATAGTTTATACAACAGTAAACTACAATACAAAACAAAACAAAAAGTAATAACATAATTATTACTATAGTAAGTAGAAAAACACTCAGAGAGCACAAACCTCTGTCAAGCAGTTCAATTTCCCCAATTTTTTTTTTAATTTTGTAAATGGAATTTCCTATGTTCATTTTCTAGATTTTTCCTGTCCACATTTTGTAACTGATCCGGATGAAACTTTGTGAGATGATAGCGGACCCCATCACCAATGCATGTATGAAAGATTTTTTTTAAATCTTGCCAATAATGAGAGATACAGACTTTTGAGATTTTTGGTAATTTATGAGGTAACCAATAAACTTACCAACATTTTTTAAACAAAAAATAATCACCTAAACAAACAAACAAACAACCAGACAGATACATGCAGCCAAAACCTCCTTGGTGGAGGTAATAACATTTTATGGGCACAGACAGATGCATGACTGATGGATTTTATAAAGGTTCTTTGAACATGCCAAGGTTGGTCATAAACAAACATACTCACAATTCAATGTTTATATGTCTATGTTCATTTTTAGTGAAATTTGGAGCCAAGTTAAAATGTCAGGGTGATTTCAAAAAAAAAAAAAATTAATGCCGAAAGGTCAGATGTTGACCCAGAAAAGCACCAAGTACTACTAACAGGACTGACCAAACAGAACCTTCGCAGGCACCTTGTGCCATCAACAAGAGTCAGCACAGTCAACTAAGCAGCACCACAGTCTTAATAGAGTACAGGACAATTAACAAACAGCTTTAAGATGAATAGCTTTATGACAGCTTTGAGATAGACGGCTTTACAACAGCTGTAAGATAGTACTTTTCATTCCAGATGGTAGAATGGAGAGTAGTAGAGCAGACAGCAGGGACTGATGACAAAAAAGCTGAATAAATATTGGCCCACTTGTACCAACACACTGACAGAGAATCAACATGGATACGATCTTAAGAGCAGCAGTCTTTGATTTGGTGGTTCAAGAGAGAGAGGTTGCTTGTTTGTTCTCCACAGATGATGTTTGTACTCATGCTGATTGGCTGGGATTATTTCTGACCTGCTCCAAACAGTTGTGTTTGTTTTGACGTTTAGAGAGACAGGTTTCTGTGTGGAGCACAAACATCACCCAGACAGCTCCAGGGCCATGAGCCATTTGCTGATTTAGGCAAAATGCGCATGGGATTAGCATGAGATTTTATTTCCACTGGGGATTAACTTATTCTGATTCAGATTCAGATCATTCAGTCTGTCTGAAATGAGAAGGCAGCTAGCTACCCACTGCCTCACTGTCTCTTAGCAGGCATCAAGGCATCAGCTAAAAACTTTGACTTGTATGACCTAGCTAGAGAGCTATACTGTATACCATCCTTTGTTAGAAACTGTTGCCAAGATACATAAGTATTCTGCATTTGAAACTGGGCATATCGAAGACAACTTTGACAACAAAACTGTATGCATTTATTGGACTCAGACATGGCTTGCTGTCTTCAAGAGCTCACTTACAAGGCAGCACTGCCAACTTCTGACAGACTTTAAAGCTCTGAACAGACACAGGATGCCCCTTATTGATCAAGCAACACCAGCCGATCAGCCATGTCTACTAACCACAGCAAGCCCAGAAGGGCCCCAAGGGGCAGCACCATCGATCTGATGCAAGGGCACGGTCAAGGTCATCACTTGATGGAGCCGATACATCACATAAGAGCATGCAGATACCTGACCCACAGCAGCACATCTCAATCAGTGCTCAACTCTGCCCTGAAACAGTCATTCACAGCTAGAATGATATCTTCTAAAACTGACAGTTCTGATACTGGTCAGACTTATCACACCTGTTGGGAGTCTGATGCTGTATCACACTGTAGCTCTTTGAAACAAGCAGACAGGTAAACAATCGGTGGTACAACAATGCGGAATGTAATGTGGTGAGATAAAACATTTCTAAAGCGTTCTACAGTGGCTTCTTACACAGATGACCATCTGGCAGGCCTGGATCAATATCTCAGGTGAAAGGATTTTTCAGTAAATACTGTAGTACATGTGGGTGAGGTACTACAGTATGACTGTGTGTGTGCATGTATGTTCATGCTGTTCTAATAGCATTTATATAAACATCATCAAAATAACATCTTCTTTTGCCATTAGTCCACGGTCTCTCTCTCTCCCTCTCTGTCTGTCTAGTCAGATAAACAGTTATGGCCTTTTCCTTGACTTACACAGACATTGTGCCACTGCCAACACTAACATACAAAAGCCAGGCTTCAACAAAACATCCCTGGTAAGCCTAAGCAGCTTACAGAAACCCTCTTAGGAATTTTACCATTTCTGAGACCCTCCTGTCAGCACTGAAATTTTCCTAAGTATTCAGACTATGGCTAGGTAATATGGACCAAAAGTGATATTTTTGGGTCAACTGGCGATATGCTATACTACATAGTATAGGTGTCTGCAGGGTACAATGAGTAGGCCTACTATGTTGACACAGCCTACAAAAACCTAAGTGTGTGTGAAAGGTCCAGTCGGAAATGGCTTACTGATCAGCTGGATGCTAAAGCTCACATAGGTCTCATGAAGGTCCAATTTGACACCAGCTGATGTCACCATCATATCAGGTGATGTTTCAGCACTATTAACATGGACAGCACCCTTTAAGTACCAGCGTAGTAGCTGTGTATGTGTTTACACCGTGCAGCCTACTTGTTTGAGACATGAACCACATAAGAGCCATCATCACTGGGAAATTTAGCCCCAATTCAGTGTAGCAGCATGACAGATGTTGTACTAGTCTAGGGAAACTGGCCCCTACAGATCAGTGATACATAAGCATGGGAGACTGGCAATAACTATGTTTAAATCTGAATAACAATGACGAGCTGATACATGCAATCCCATCTTAGCTACATGACTCCTCTTTGCAGGCCTTTTCTGTCAGTAACTCAAAAACTCCTTCAGCACAGTGATCATAAATTCACAATCACTCAATCACCGTAACTACTTATTAATACAAACATTTTATTACATGCTAAAAGTTCATTTGTTTCACAAACTGAAAAACACTACACATCCACAAACATTAGCGGACAACTTCAACATGACAGGATAAGAAAAATGGTATCGCCAATAGGACATCCATATTGCCTTATACTGGATGTTGCAGTAATGCACGTGTAGTAGGCTACCTAAGTTTAGTTCCACACTGCCCATACATCCCCTTCAGAGAAACACGCTTTTACACTGAAACACGTCGTGCTACTCTTTCTGCTACACCATTGTGTCTGTGCAAGTCTGTTATCCGTGTCCATATTTTATGTCAATAATTGTCTGTTATCTGAAACTTTTTGTTTGCCGCCATTTTGACCAGAAAGAAACGTTTAATCTCAATGGGACCTGAGTCAATGGGTCATGGCTAAATATATGTTAAATGAACATGTGGCATCAGCATAATATAGTTGGTGGAAACAGCAAATGGCTTTTATTTACAATAATAAAAACCAGCGTGAAAAAAAATACATAGCATTATTTAATACCACATTTTTAAACACCATAGAAAATAAGATATGTGCATTCAGGGAGGCCATCCATGCAACAATGACCACATAAGGAAGTCACAGAAGACAGTCACATATCAGTACAAACACAAATGGAAGCACAAGACTGGTATACTGTGCCACAAGCCTAGGCTTTACCAAAGTGCATTCAAATTGTGGCATATGACATTCCAGCTCAGAAATATGAATTAAAAATTTGAATACCATAAAACTGCAACATGGAGAGCCTTAAGACATCAGACCCCTACATGTGTGAGCCATGGTTGATGCACCTTGCACCAAGGTGAGAGACTGAGGGAGACACACACCCTGGCCTGCGGTCTTTCACAGTAGACTCACCCAGGGGAAATATCACTTCAATCCAAACAGATGCCTCACCCTCCATCCAGATCATCTAATGTGTTATTTTACTTCAAATTATCATGTCTCCACATTGCTTAATGCCAGACTAACCTCCAATGCAATTTCTCTACGTACAAACTACCTCTCAGCCTGGCTACATCAACATTTTTCGTTTGCTTGTTTTTTGGATTTCATGGAAAATATCCTCACATCAATTATTTTGCTTGTAAACTGCGGCCTGTCTGGATTAAAACCTAAGCCAGGGAAAGTGACACTGAGCAACACAACCTGAGCTCTTCCATCACACAGATCAGTTTGTAGGAAAACACACTAACACACAACAACACAGCAGCACGGTATAATCACAACAGGTATCTCAACTAGCTAAAGACATCAGCCAGAATGACAGAGGAGGCTTCAGAGCACCTCAGTCTAGTCCCTTCAGAAATGGACTACACACACACCACAGAGCTTCCAGCCCAAGGACACAGAACACTGAGGGTGCGTGTAAGGCAAGATTACCTATGCTGCCTTTAGATCTAATTATCCATCTGATACTCAGATACCACCCCTGTCATCTGTCCCACACAGACACAGACAGTGTACCTGTATAACACTGACAGCTACCTGTGAAGGTCTGGCCATTACACCAACACACTCTGAAGGTGTTAATGAGGACAATAACTAGACTAACACCTGAAAACATGTGTGTGAGGCTTGAGTGAAATCGTCCTCAAAATCCTCTGGTGAGCCAACCAGTATGAGCACTGGAAAAAACCCTTTTATGTGTATGTGTGTGGGTGTGTGTGTGTGTGTGTAGGCCTTGGTCTGTAAATGGGACACAGACAAAAGTGGCCTGTGTGTGTGGAGTCACACACACACTGCCAGCCAAAACAAGCAGCCTCAGGAGGGAGCACAGCCATGAAAGGAACTGAAGACAAGATTCTGATTGTTGACTGGAAATGTCAACAAACAGATGCCAGAACTGGGGACACCACCTCTGCAGTGTAAACAGAAGCCACAGATTTTTGCATCTCCATTTCATAATAGGTGAGAGCAAACACGAAGACTCAGAGGCAGACCTGCCTGATGATGAGGGGGCCTGAAGAATAAAGCCTTTTTATGTTTTTCCATCTCCATGATCAGAGCCACAATCTAATCACAAAAGTGCTTTCAGCCACAACAATATTCATTGTGTTTCCTAAGTGAAAGCGGTTTGTTTATTATTTTATACACAGACCTTCCTCTGGTGAAGGGTTTAGATATTAACCTATATGTGGCAAAACATGTAACCAAGACAATATTACCTCCAAATCAAAGGTGTCCTTACAAAACCAAACTCCTGAGAAAGTCTAAACACTGAATAGAAGTAGCAGTGGTGAATGACAGCATAAATAGCAGACGATTTAGTGACCCTGATTTATGAGATAACCATCTGCATCAACATCAGCAAGTGGCTCAGACACTGTATTCTTGGAGCTCAAATCTCACGAGCTCAAAGTAAACCATACACACACACACACACACTCATCCCATTCAGCATGTTTCAGCATGTCAACCACTCCAGTGTACACACAGAGTGTAGTGTGTGTCCAGCAACACATGGTAAAGTGTTTATCACTGTGGTGCCCAGGCTTTCTGTGGTCACACGTTACTGTGCTTTAAAGTTCACACACAGCTAATTCTTTGAGCATTGCTACCAAACAAAATGTTCTAACAAATGTTATTTGGGCACTTTCCCATTGATATTAGACAACATATTTTTATAAACAAGACTTCAGCATGTGTTTCGATTGTTCGATAAGAACACTAAGAGCCCATTTTATGTTGCTGCCTAGCAACATTGTTAAAAATCTGCCCCATCTACCATCACCTTATGGTAAGGCCTACACAGTCCCAGTCATACCATAACCATATATATTCACAATCATGCCATATACATTCACATTCTCAGTCATTTACATACATTACCATGCATCCTCACTCATTAAAATACATCCTCCTTCTTTTTAAACGTTGTGACTTTTACAAAACTCCACTGAATGACAGAGTAAAAATGAATGTATACAGTCAAGCAACTGTACACATATCCACATTTATTTTAATGTAGTGATGCAAATCACTAAGCAATGCACTTTTTAGACTTTGACAATTAATTGAGTGCAAAATGACCACATGGAAATAGACTAGTTTTGGACAAACAAGCAACATAACGTTAGACAGACACACCACAGGAATTAGAATGTTACCCACAGATGTATGAAACTAAACAACTGGAGCACAACTGCAAGAAAAAAAAACACTAGCAGTCATTCAGTTCCTGCACCTCAACCACAATGACCTTCACCCAGACATGCATACACATACGCAACGGTCTGCCAAACTATACTGTAAATATAGCCTGAGATACACATATTCACTGTCTATACAGCGTGTCTAACCTTAGATGTGGTGGGGTGGTAGGACTGGGTTTCATCTTGGTCTGGTCTACTGCACACAAGACTATGCACATTTGTATCATGTTTTCAGGCTCAGTTACAAAATCTTCACACCCCTATTCTATAACCACTTTCATCACCATTCATTTGGTCCGACAACCCCACAGCATCGTGTAACTCACACTGAAGAACTGAAGTGCTGGGGCGAGGTGCTGGGCACCATAAGAGATGGAGTGGGGCTGGGACATTTTTATCCGTGTTGTTCTATGAAGTGTTGTCATCTCAGTTTGTATTTACCCTGCCCTGCACCAAGGCCTATCAATATGGTTTACATGGTAGATGTTTTTCAACTCTTTAGCCAAATTTACCCTAACAGACAGCACCTCAGAGGTGTACTGAATGCCATGCACAGTACACTCTACAACCACTCAGAAGCTGGAAAGCATTTATGTCTAGTTTCAGAATGACAATATAAATTCCATCAGTATCTTATTTGACAGAAAAGTCCCATTATCCCCTTGCAAGAGGTGAAAATTAACTTTGGTAAAAGTTCAGATTTTGCAACCACTGACAAATGAAAAATGTTGTTTTAAATATAATTTACTAAGTGTTAACATAAGATTTACCTCCAGTGAACTACAACATTTTTAGACATGCACCTGTAAGATCACACAACATTAATCACAGGCGCAAGATCGTTAGTAGTTCAGACAGGTTGGCTATTTTCCCACAGTAACTCTGCGCATCTACGCAGGCGCCTGTCACACACTTTTGGGGTCCACTACTCTGAATAAAATATTCTTCACCCATTATATTTGCATATATGCATATTTTTTTTACTGTTACTACGTCTCTAACTGAGTGCTCAGTAAATGAATCCCTCGTTTAATCTGTACCTGGCGTGCAGTGCGTTCTGGGTCTTCAGCAACACATTAGTTAGCTGACTAGCTGCTAAATCAGATGCACTGGCCCACAAGCACCATAGATTACATTCAATGTCCATTGAAATCATGTTATCGTACTTGAGCAACCTTTCTAATGTCGAAACACAATTGGTCGGTGGAAAATTTCATGCTGGTTTATTCCAACTGATACCACCTAATGTTACATGAACGGACAGAAAGATAAGACAAATGCACGGCCTGCTGCCAAAAGAGCGCCACAAACACCAGTAAAGTTGCCAAATTTGAGACCAATGCGAGCACCATGAATTCTAATTAAGTTCTACATTTTTCTGCAAATGCATATCGCAGTGTACTACTAATCTGTAACAAACGGCTCCAACGTGCGCAGCGTCACTATGAATAAACAGCAAACTAATGTTAGCTACTTAGCAGCTGCAGCTACTACGCTATCTATTGAGCTAGTAGCTGTTAGCTTACAAGCCACTCACATTTCTTGAGCCACTTCATCCAGTAACGCACGATAAGAGCGTGGTGTTTCTTGTTTTCGATGCACCAGCCACACAGTCCTTGTATTGAATCCATAGTGTTGGAAACTCCTGAAAAGCGACGGTCTAAAGAGGCCTCAAAGCCACCGGAGGAGGCACGACCACCACTGTGGCCACTGCTGGCCGCTCCGGGTCCAGCCGCCATGTTTCTAGCAGTAGTGACTGTAGCCTGGCCGCTTCTGTGTAGCGCTTTTCGCTCTCTGCCTGCACTACACTAGCCGAGCAGGAGAAAGCCCTGAAAGACTACACGCCCCCTAATGACAGACAAGCCAACGGCCTATATATATATTAATATACATCTCATGCATCTCTGAGCTCCAGACTTTATACTGTACAGTAACTGGGTCCTTACACTGGGTATATCTTAATAAATCTTAACAGAAACAATATGCAAGCAACGAAAAATACACAATAACAAACTCTCAAAAGCAACAAATTATGTTGCTGTTATGCTGACAGATTAAGGAAATACACTTTAAAATGCACTACAAGGGACATTACTGTGGAATCGATCTGTTAAATGAATGTAAAAACACCATTATTGAGCTCGTTCATTAAATATATTACTTAAGAATATACATTTAGTTAATCTAATAATTAACCAGTCATTGTAAATTTCCTGTATCTGCCCAAGGCCTTAGTAAACCAACTGGGTCCTAATGTAAACACATATGAGGACAAAAACCTATTATATAGTTTTACAGCACAACTGGTCATACTTTTCAAAACACACACACATCCACACATATTTGACAAGTTTCTTTTTCTTTTTAATGACCCTCTCCACAGTTGTTGGCTAAGGTATATTTACATGTGTACAAGGACCATGAGTGGTCAGGATTGGCATATCTTAAAGAAAAAGAAAAATGGGGGCAATAACACTAACCAAAATAGTTAACATTTCAAATGTATGACGAGCCTAAACACTACTGGCCACCTTTGCCATTTCTTTTCAGTTTGACATCAAAATGTTGTCCTTCTGGGAAACCCCATCCTATTGAGTACAGTCAGGTAACACACTAGCTTCTCACAAACCACACACTGATTGACATATCTTTGCCAATGCACTCTTGGTAGCAAACAGGTTTTGTGACCGAGTATGTGTGTGGTGCACACGTGTGGTGATTGAACGTGACAGAAGAGCAGAAAGTGGTGTTGGTGAGAGAGCCTCAGAGAGGGAGCAAGCCAGTATATTCAGCAACTGCACACAGGACAGTTTCTCTCACTCACACGTCAAAAGACTGATGATTATGCACACCCTCATAAACCATGAGCAACATTTTGTACAGCATCACTGTACTGTAACGCAGTACTTGCAGTAATGAAATAATACAGTCCAACACACATTAGCACAGTAAAAGGTAAGCTCATTCTTACACATCTTCATGCGTGCCCACACACACACGCAGTCACACACACGCACGCACGCAGTCACACACACGTACGCACGCAGTCACACACACGCACGCACGCAGTCACACACACGCACGCAGTCACACACGCGCACGCAGTCTCGCCCTCCCTCTCGTAATCTGCAGTCAGTCTCTTTAAGACACTGTGCCAGTCTGCGGCCCCTGGCTTCCTCTGGGCCGAACGTTCTAACGGGTTCCGTGCGGTTCTGCAGCCTCAGTCATCACTGCTCTCCAGCACGCTCTGGCTCAGCGCCAGGTCCCAGTAGTGTTCGGTTCCGTGCTTCTTGAAGTGCTCCCGGGCCATGTTCTCTGTGGGACACTGCTTGAATTTCACATCTCCAAAGCTACGCTCCTTCACTGTTCCCTGGAGAGGGGGGAAAAATATGAACAGCAGCTATTGAGTTTTCTTACAACATAAGACAAAATACACATTGGAAAATTCATCTTTACTGCAACAAAAAATGGTGGTAGTGGTACCCAAAAAATACATACACATTTTGTTTATTTGTAAACAACCCCTGTGCATTTTAATGGCTTCACCTCATTTGCCAAAAATAAAGCAACATCATGGCTTTTTTTCTAGCAGTGCAGGACACAACATGCACTACAGGACATTCCAAGATGAGGGAGCTTCCAGCACCTCCCAAACTGAGGAAGAGTAATATAGGTGTATGATTCCTAAGACTCTAAGCTTTCAGATATGTGGTTTGAGTTTAACTCACCTCCCAAACCAAGGAGCATTTGTTCTTCTTCCTCACTCCATCTTCATCTATGCTGTCCGCTTCTGACAGGAGGAGAGAAGACGAGAATAAGGATTCATAAGGATTAATTCGGTCATGGATCTTTGTCAGGTTGCTTCACAGGTACATGCATAAAATGTGCATTAACATGTTTAAGGGAAACCCGATTAGTGACACCAATTGACAATGTCTGATCAATACTATGGTTTTAACACAGTGGAGAGCCTGAGAATACAAAATATATTTATAACATATTGAACACCAAGGGTTAAAATGGTGGATGGACTCCATTCATATAGTTCTTTTCTACCCAGCAGAGTAGCATGTGCTTCATATGTTAATGCATTACACTCACCTGATCTTACTAAACCAAGTCTTGAATAGCTATAATGCATCAAAATAAAATCAGGCATCATCATCTCCCAGTCTGCACTCACCCTCTCGCTTGGAGTTGCCCTCGTCCCATTTGATCCTGTGCAGCATCAGCCTCTTAAATTTCTTCTGGGACTTCGGACCTGAGAGGGGGACAGGGCAGGCAGCTATTTTGTTAGACAACTTCTTTCCCTTTTCATTGCCCTTCTCCACCGATTAACAAAATCAGCTTTGTTTTTAAAAGTGAATTTTATCCCAAAAAGTGACATTCAGATGGTAAAGGCACACATACCAGCACAGGTAACTAAATACATACACAAATATCCCTGCCCCAGACTAGCAGTTCACAGCGTTTTTACAACCCCTCACCAGGAATGAATGCCCTATAAACCACTCCCCCTTTACATACATACACAAAGTTAGACAAAAAAAACCAATATAAATAATACACCAATACAAATAATACTCTTCCTGCTACTCCGAGTCTTACCTCCCTCCACCACCACGATGTTGACGTCCTTGTGCAGGACCACAGTGCCGGTGAGGTACAGCTGGTTGGCGTTGGCCTCCACCTTAAACTTCTTGGCCGGGTTACTCAGGTTCCTAATTCTGCACAGCACCAATGAGGAGACGGACAGGCATCAGCACCAATGAGAAGACAGGCCGATGTTTAAACATTCCTGTCATGTCTTAGACAAGTGTGTGTGTGTGTGTGTAGGTGGCTGACCTGTAGATTGCTGTGTGTGTGTGTGTGTGACTGACCTGTAGATTGCTGTGTGTGTGTGTGTGTGTGTGTGTGTGTGTGTGTGTGACCTGTAGATGGCCGTGTGTGTGTCTGACCTGTAGATGGCCGTGTGTGTGACTGACCTGTAGATTGCTGTGTGTGTGCGTGTGTGACTGACCTGTAGATTGCTGTGTGTGTGTGTGTGTGTGTGTGTGTGTGTCTGACCTGTAGATGGCCGTGCGTGTAACTGACCTGTAGACTGCTATGTGAACTCCTAGGGTAAGGTCCTCCTTGAGCTTCTTGACCTTCTTCTCTTTTCTCTGCTCTGCTGTGAGTTTTCTTGCTGCATTGGCCTCCTCATGAGCCCTGCACACACACACACACAACATGGCAGAGGAGGAGGGGTCAGAAGAAGACACACACACCAGAGGAGAGGTGAGCAGGGAGAAGACACACACACACACCAGAGGAGAGGTGAGCAGGGAGAAGACACACACACACACACCAGAGGAGAGGTGAGCAGGGAGAAGACACACACACACACACACACCAGAGGAGAGGTGAGCAGAGAGGAGACACAGAAGAACAGGAAGAGACAGACAGATATAAGAGGGAAAAATGGTTTGGGGATTGCAAACTCACTTCTGCCTCTTGGCCATCTGTGCCCTGACGTGAGCCTCCACCTTGGTGGGGTCCTGCACCGCCTCCGTGCCCAGCACTCGCATCAGGTTGGAGATCCGCACTGAGGAACACAACACAACAGCAACGTCAGCAAGACACACACGCATCCATTAGACACACACTCTTCTGCAGCACACACATGCTGATGGGACACCTGGCAATGTCACACCAGGCCAGGGGTCCGTTGCCCAAAAACATGACGGATGCCGTTATTCCATCGCTCAAGGAAGTTGAAGCTATTTTTGGGTTCTGGAGGATGCATTAACCCTAATCAAACTTTACTCTGGGTTCAAGGGAAGGTGTAAGTGTGTGTTATTTTCACCAATAGGTTCTGGTGGATGCATTAAACCCTAACCAGCTTTACTCTGGGTTCAAGGGAAAGTATGTGTGCGTGTGTGCGTGTGTGCGTGTGTGTGTTATTTTCACCTTTGGGTTCTGGAGGAGGCATGAGGCCCAGTCGGACCTTCTCCTGCACCTCCTTCTGGCCTTCTCTCCTGGTCTGCCTCCTCAGCTTCTTCTGCTCCCTCTTGGTCAGGTACACCCCCAGCGTCACCGGTGCATCGCCATCCACTGGTGAGGCATGGACATGACAGGAGAGGGGGGATAATAGGAAAAGAGTGAAGAAAGGAGGTCAACAGACAGGACAGACAGGAGGTGAGAAGGACAGAGAGAGAAGAACATATGTTAATATTGATCCCTTGGCTGTGAAGACAGGTATTCAACATTTCATAAAAGTAAAAGAGCTAGCGTAAGCATCTATTATTGTCCGGGTAGTGAGAGGGTTCACACAGGGATTACTTCTTTTTCACTGGATAAAGCCTCATTTTAAGTGGATCAGCAACAGAAATGGCTGATAATGGGCGCTATGGCGATAACAGGATCACTTCTGCCAACCATTTACGGTCACAAAATAATCAGAGAAAAATCACAGAAATAATCATCTGCATCAAAGCTGCTGGCAGGTGTCAGGATAGCCAAAGAGCCTTACCAGGAGGGCTCATCTGTGCAGGGTGCTCCACCAGGTTTGTCACGCCGAACAGCTCCATCTCTTTAAAGGCTGTGTCTGGGCCTCTGGGACCCAGGAGAGGAGAGAAGAGAAAGTGAGACATAGACACATTCTGGAGAAAGAAAAGGCGAATACACTTTTAAAGGTGTGTCACAGGATATGCTTTAGAAATGCTTTGGCAGAACTGTTTGTTTTTTGGCAATTAACTAGTTAAGAACACATTAAATGAACTTTCAAAAACACCAAAAGAATACATAATCTGTTGCACTCACAGAACTGTTCAAGTTCAACCAAATGAACTGCCCTACCCCTACCTGCCTCTCTGCACGCTTTCCTTTCTGCTTTGGGATTTCTATAGTGGAAACTCAGCTCAGGAGGAGGGAAGCTGAAGGAATAGTTTTCTATTCTTTTTATTATTGTCTTATTCCTGCTTTCCGATCACCTCCTAATCCTGTCCTGATGGCTAAGGACAGAGAAGGGGGTGTCCCACTCACAGGTCAATGTTGGAGGGCAGGATGTAGGAGTCCCACCACTCGATGGTGGGCACCTCCCCCTCGCCCAGCTCCTTCTTGGGCGCGATCAGCGCCAGCTTGGTGGAGGCCTGGATGCCAGTCTTCTTGGCAGCCTGGGCAATCTCCATCTGCAGCTTCTCCAGCTGGGCCTAAGGGGGTGACAGGGAGTGACAGGGAGTGAGAGAGATCAACATCAACGCTCACACCATCCAGCTAGAGAGCCAAGGCCTGTATATCTACATATTAAACTCTAGACCACAGTCATGTTGCCCAAAACCTCAGCCACCCAGTGCAGTGTGATCTAGTGCTGGGAGTTTGGGAATGTGTGTGTGTGTGTTTGTGTGTGTGTGTGTGTGTGTGTGTGTGTGTGTGTGTGTGTGTGTGTGTGTGTCAGGGATGGAAATTGGCACCAGCCACCAACCAAATGCTGCTATGCTAAGTATGAAAGTGGCTGGTAAATGACAGAAAATAATAATTTACTTTTGAATGGGTGGTGAATTTTACTACCATTTAGTGGCTGGTAAAGGTTCAGATTTTGCAAAATTCATTTCCAACCCTGGTGTGTGTGTGTGTGTGTGTGTGTGTGTGTGTGTGTGTGTGTGTGCGCCTTACTTTGGTGCGGATGCGCTGGGCGATCTTCTCGAAGCGGCCCTGCTCATGGAACTTGAAGCCCTTGCGGGGCCTCTGTGCGGGCTGGATGGTGACGCGGTGGTCGAAGTAGGAGGTGGACTCCAGGTCCTCGCCCGGACGCTCTTTCAGCTGCTGCCGGAACTGCTCCCGCTTCACCGCACGGATGTTGGCTGAGTTTTTGGGGGAGACGGAAGGGTTTGTTTGTTTGTTTATGTTTATTGCCAGTTAAGCATCTATGGCTATTTCATGGCCAATACAGGTAATAAATATTACATGAGATTAAAACCCACAATGAAATAAATAAATAAATACATTAAATACGTTTGTACACATCAATGCACTTCAAAAAGTCTAAAACTTTTAAAGGTGGGACCTGGGGGCGGAAGGGGGCGACAGGGAAAAAGGCAGAAAAATCAGTAACCAAAACATGGAAAAAGTTAAAAAAGAAAATTAACGTTTGCACATCACTAAAGATGACCACGGTCTAACTTGGTCATAGACCTTCGTCAGGTTGCTTCACAGGTACCTGTTATTTCCCTAACCAAAAATTGAGAAATACAAAATACTACATTAGCAAATTAAGTAATAAGTAACTGAGTGTGGCCATGTGGTGAGTGTGTCAGCGTGTGTATGCTGTGTGTGTCACCTTTGATTGTGAGGTGTGTGTGTGTGTGTATGTTGTGTGTGTTTAACATTTGACTGTGGCCATGCAGTGTGTGTGTGTGGGTGGGTGTGTGTGTGTGTGTGTGTGTTGTGTGTCTCACCTTTGAGTGTGGGCATGCGGTGTGTGAGCTCCACCTCTTTGCCGCTGGCGTCCACTGTGCGGCCCTGTTCGTCCAGGATCAACGGCGTCGGCTTGGTCACCTCGCGGGCTTCCACCTTGCTGCTTTCCGCATAAACACACACACCCCCCATGTCAGTAAGGTAGTGTGTGCATCCACACACACACACACACACACACACACGGGCTGCTTTCGCACATAAACACACACACCCCGCACACACGCGCACACACACACACGCTTCCACCTTACTGCTTTCACACATAAACACACACACATCCCCCATGTCAGTAAGGTAGTGTGTGGGCATTCACTCCAACACACCTTTTACACAGGTGGCCATTTATGCAGTAGGTGTGTGTCAGGGTGTGTGCACAGGGGATTGTGTGACTGTGTGCACGTTCAAGAGCGTGTGTGCATGTTCATTAATATGTGCAGCCATGTTCACTCTAGGCATAAGAGTATGAATTTGTGTTTGTTTGTGTACGTGTCGGCATGGCAGACTAACAGTGGGGCGAAGCCCATGGGGTCCAGGTTGGTGAGGGTGTGTGTGAGTGGGTGAGGGTGTGTGTGAGTGTGTGAGGGTGTGTGTGTGTGTGTGTAAGAGACATTCACGGTGGGGCGATGCCCATGACGTGAAGGTTGGCGAGAGTGTGTACGCGTGTGTATGTGTGTGTGTGTAAGTGTGTGTGTGTGTGTAAGAGACACTCACGGTGGGGCGATGCCCATAATGTGAAGGTTAGCGAGGGTGTGTACATATGTGTGTGTGTGTGTGTGTGTGTGTGTGTGTGTGTGTGTATGTGTGTGTGTGTGTGTGTGCGCGTGCGTGTAAGTGTAAGAGACACTCACGGTGGGGCGATGCCCATGGCGTGCAGGTTGGCGAGGGCCACCAGGTTCTGTGATCCGGCGTTGCCGAGGGCGCCCAGGATGCCCGGCTTGGACACCAGCTGCGACTGGATGCGGGCCTGCAGCTCGGCAGCCTTGCGCGCCTTCTCGATGGCGTCATTCATGATGCTGGCCGCCTGCGAGGGAGGGATGGACTGCGCCATGCCCATGGGGGGCTGTGGGGGGGTGGGCAGGGGCAGCCGCAGCTCTGGCTGCATGGGCGGGGTGGGGAGGGGGAGGGGGGGTCGGGGCTGGACAGTTAGCAACAAGGTCTCATATTATTTTAAATAGCACTGAAGACCTAAGACATTTCAATCATGTGATCACCACTTATCCCTGCATAAGACAGCTTTTGCAACAAGGAGACATTCATATCTGTTTGTTCTGTCTATCGTGTCAATTCTGTAAACACAGAACCCTAAATATGATACCCAGTAGGTGTACCATTAGAATGAGTGAGGGATGTTTGCTGATGTGTTTCCGATCTACCTGAGGAGGCCCCAGTAAAGCTTTCATGTTTATCCCCCCATTATGAGCGGCCCTGAACATGATACCCAATAGGTGTATTACTAGAGAGGGTGAGAGGTGTGTGGGGGTGTGTTTCCCATCTACCTGAGGAGTAGGAGCCACAAAGCTCAGCTGTTTCTTCCTCTCCTCGATCTGCCGGGTGGCTGCCTCCATCATCTGCTTGATCTGAAAACACACAGAGGGTCAAACTATACCTCACACACACACACACAACTCCTGCAGATACCCACACACAAACGGCAGATATACACACAGACAGAAAGATACACACACAGACAGAAAGATACACACACAGACACAATTATACACAGACAGATATACACAGACACAGACAGACAGTTCAATATATAAAATCAGGTTGAGGACCCAGACGGGCGTGTAAAGCTTGATTACCTGCATCTTGGTGAGCATGCCTGGGCTCTCGGCCGGGGGCCCCGGGATCACCTCTGGCTCCTCGACCTCCTCGAAGCGCGGCCCCCTCTTCCTCTTGGCCGCCTGGTCGCCCGCCTCAGGGGCCTCCCTCATGGCCTCCATCTCATCTCCAAACACGTCCTGCCACACACACACACACCGTGAGAGAGCCAGGTAGTACACACGTCACAGGCACGACATTACAGACAAGGGCAGCACAGCACCACAGACATACTAGCAGACACAACATCAGAAACACAAGCCGCACACCATTACAGACACACTGCCACACACACACAGGCAGCACACATATTGTCAAAGAGACAGGCAGCACACTGTTGCAGACAAGACATTACAGACACAAGCAGCGCACCGTTACAGACACACCGCCACAGACTAAACATCAGACACACAGGCAGCGCACCGTTACCACCACAGACACATCAGACACAACATCAGAGACACAGGCCACACATCATTACAGACACACCGCCACAGACAGAACATCAGACACACAAACAGCACATTGTTACAGACACACCGCCACAGACCACCAGGCAAACCGTCAGACACAATATCAAAGACACAGGCAGCAGCAGACACATCAGAGACACAGGCAGCAGACTGTCAGAGACACCAGCAGACACACCATTGGCAGACTAAGGGAGTGAGCACTAATGGACAATGCAGCAATCACTTGACGTCCTGTTGGTCAGACATCAACTACTTGGTCTGATGATCAATCATCGACTAGCAAACCACCCTCAGTTCTACATCCAGGGCAAGGAGCTGTGCGTTCTAAGTCTTCTTAGGTTGTGAAATGTTTATATTTGTCTTCCTGAAGTTATGGCGCAGCACTGTTTAAAAACACTTGTATGTTTACATCACTAAGTGTTTATACTGCTGTGGTTTTCACATTTTTTATTAGCATGCAAGCAAATGGGCATGTGAGGCATTACTAGTACACTATAAAGCACTTTGGGCACTCGGCTGAAAAGCACTATAAAAATGCATATGCATTATGAAAATCAATACCCATACTGCATTTTAAATTAAAGTCCCACAAAAAATCTCAAGACAGCTCCATAAAATGCCCAACTTACAGATGAAACACCCAAGTCTGCTTACGCTCAGCTCTTGCTTACTTGGTTCCCTCTTGCACACTCTGTTCTTCTCTGTATCTCTGTAGCTTGATTTGTGTCCTCTATTGTAAGTCGCTTGGATAAAAGTGTCTGCTAAGTGTAACGTAATCTAATCTAATGTAATGATTTGGAGCTACACTGAAAGACACCGAGGTCTGTATGCGCATTATGAAACCACCAAATAAACAGTGTTTAAGGAAGCTTTACACTATACCCTCCTCTCTCTACTGTGCTTGAGAAGCTTTAAATGTTCATTCAGTAATTTAATTGGGTGCCACATTTAAAGAGAGTGAAGTGGTCATACGAGCAGTGCTGTGTCTTAATGACAGCTCGCAATAGGGGAGCACATGGTCCTGTCAGAATACTCATGCCTCACATTGTTCATCCAATTACTGCTTGACTGTTAAATGAGTTACAAGAACAATTTATTTATACAATTATTTAAGACTGTATTGTATCTATTCCGAGGACTATTAGGATTTGACTGACAGTAGGAAGTTGTGCACAAGCTCACATCCTCCACATTCCCTCTGTTCCGTTTTGTCTTTCATCAGCTTTCCCATGTCACTCTATTCTGCTTCAAGCCACCCTTCACTGACAATCACCATACCTCTCTCTCTCTACTGACAATCACCATACCCCCTCTCTCCCTCCCTTGCTCGCTGACAATCACCCCCCTCATCCTTCACTAACAATAACCATGTATCTCTCTCACCCTTTACTGACAAGCACCATGCCCCCCCCTCTCTCACTTTCCCTCTCCCTCTGTAACCCTTCACTGACAATCACCATACCTCTCTCTTTCTCTCCCTCTTTAAATCCCTCTCTCTGACCCTTCACTGACAATCACGCTATCTGCACTCTAAACTCAAGTGAGCACAAAGGTAATGCTTTTTGTCAACTACATTACAAGTGTTTTAACCTCTGTCTGTCAGTAAAGGCCCATCTTTAGGTCAAGGTGGGTTATGGAGTGCACAGACAGCTGTAAATGCTGCTTAGGGGGAATGGGAGCAGGGCTACAAGCATCTAAAATGCATACTTCATTTGCCAGCTAAAATTCATAACATAATATGGATGTCATATCAAAATAGCGCGGCTAAGTCTGAAGCGTACTAAGTCAAGTCAAGTCAAGTACTAGTAATACTGCACAGTCAACTCGGATGATCTCACATTTCCACCAAGTGCTATTCACCCTAAACACAGGTAATTGGTACTCACCTTGAGGTCACGTTTGCGATTGCGGTCTGCACCACCTTTGTTGCCCCTAGAATTTCTGCTTTCCTCCAGGGCTTCAAAGAGGCGTTCAACGAACCCTCCAGCCGACTCGTCCAGAAAGGGTCTCAGCTGGTCTGCAAATAGTCGGAGGCAAGAGAGAGAGCATCATCTACAGCTACAGAGACACTGGGTCAGATCAAGACACCAATGTGGTTCTCCATCGACCTCATGACAAAAATATTCACAGCAACATGCAGCTTTCAAACACACTAAATCCCCACGGACACTCACCTGTAGTCTTTCTTTTGTCTAAGCCCTTGCCAACGCAGTGGAGTGCCGCTGTGACCACCGTGGGCTCGGAGAAGCCGAGAACTTTCTTGACCGTACGCTCCACCCAAGGCCGGAGTTCCTCAACCTCCCGCTTCGGCAAAGACATGCTCTGGGGCTCACGCGACTGCCGCCTATTAGACATAAGCCAGGAAGTTGGGTTAGCATGTGGAAAACCACGACACACTACACCGATTAAAATAACCGGATCAAAGAGAAAACGCATTCGACAAGTTGTTTATTTACACTCGACCAGGATACTGGCAGAAACTTTCTAGCTGAAGCAAACACAACACCATTCTCAAAGCGTGCAGTTCAGCTGTGGGAAAACTACCCATTTTCGGCTATCCTATTAAAATAGACGAGACATCCCCGATTCTTATCGAAGCTTTCCTAATATGTCAAGTCGGCAATCAATGCAAGCATTTGATCACAGAAAAGTAAATGCATGCCTATCTAATGCATCTGACAACCGGTCTTTAGTTAGCTAACGCAAGCCAACATTACTGACACAAGACAACCAAAATAATGTACATGTTTACCAAAGTGGAATATTAAATGATCTTAGGTAACTTATCTGCCTCATTACCCTTTTCTCGTGGAAATATAATCGGCAGACAGCCATTTAAGCCCACTGTGCGACACAGGCCCTATGCTTTCGCCATGTATAGCTCATAAAGCTAATGTTAGCCAACGTTACCTCCATAGGTTAACGTTACCTCACCACACAGGCTATGACAAATAAGTGGAAAGTAAGCTAGCATACGAGCTAAACAAGTTGTGGTAAGAGTGGCGATGGCCTTACCAATTGAATCTCTAGCGTAGTGAGGGTAACAGTGGACTGATGTTGTATCCTCTGGAAAAAAACTATCGACTGCAAAATTACTTAGTGTAAAATAGCAGATTACGCCAAATATACATCCAACTTTGCAATCGCGCGGCGTACAAGAAACGTTTAGAAATATGAAACGGAAGCGGAAATCGACTCAATTAGGCAACACAACATGTGCCCAGACTGTATATTACTGCCACCTACAGCATTGGCGACCTTGCATATCTAATTCATGCGACTTCTAAATTATTGTTTTAAAAAAATGTTACAGCTTACTTTTAGAGTAAAAACGTGTAACCAGCACCTCATTGCTGTAATTTTCACATTCTGCGTTTTCCTGTCACTGTGTCACTGTATAAAAGAAGCCAAAAGTGCCAAATTTATGCAAGAGCAATAATACACAACTTACACGATTTTAAAGTGTTTAATTAATTACAGAGTTAGCCCACTAGTCGGAAGCAGAGTAACATATCTACAACACTGCTCCCATCTGACAGACAAGGATATACTTCATGCGTTTGTTGTTTACGTTTTTTCTTTCTCATAACAGCAAATACATTTTGAGAGTATACACACATATTTAACCTGGGTACATCCCTTTAAAAGAAATAATAGTTTTTAAAAAGTGCTTATTT
>CM059277.1:13197495-13202495 GCA_030347295.1 Setipinna tenuifilis
ACTCACAATTAGTCATTTTACTAACACACACACACAAACATGCATACGCACACAAACATGCATGCACACACACATGCACACACATGGATGCACGCCCACCCAAGCACACGCTTACGTCGACCCTCATGCCAAAATAGTCACCCGAGGAGGTGATCTCTCCCCACTCCTCTTTCACTCTCCGTCCCCCTCTCCCTCCTTGCTTTCACCTCTCTCCCTCCTTTTCCCTCCCTCCCTCCCTTCCTCCCTCCTTCCCGTACCTCCTCTCTCTCCCTCCTTCCTTCTCTCCTCCTCTCCCTCGCTCTACGCTGTCTTTTAATAATTCACTATCCTCTCTGTAGTAGAGTATCACCACATGGAGATCAGAGCAGTGTATGCACACGCGCATACGCCGAAACACACACACACACACACACAAGCATGCATATAGAGAGTATCTCTATAATTCCCTACCCTCTCTGTAGTAGAGTATCACCACATGGACATCAGAGCAGTGTATGCACAAGCATGCGCGCGCGCACACACACACACACACACACACACACAAGCATGCATATAGAGAGTATCTCTATAATTCCCTATCCTCTCTGTAGTAGAGTATCACCACATGGACATCAGAGCAGCGCATAGGCAGAGGAGACAGAGGACGAGGATCACACATACACACACACACACATACACACACACACACACACACACACACACACACACACACACACATACATACATACATACATATGCACAGATGCATTCACACACTTACACATATGCACACAGAGAGTCTATCTCTCTCTCTCTCTCTCTCTCTATCTCTCTCTCTCCTGCTCTCTCTCTCTCTCTCTCTCTCTTACACACACACACACACAGATACACACTCAATCACTGACTGAAGTGCACACCTACACGTGGGCACAAGTCTGTCCCAAATCCATAGCTGCCGTGAGGTGGTGAGAAAGGCATTGGCACACACACTCATGTATGCACACACACACACCCACACACCCACACACACACACACACACACACAGGAAGGTGGAGAGGAAGGCAGGCATCGGCACAGTCAGGGCCAGACGCCTCACCTTCACCTGCACGCTGAAGGAGGATGACGAACACACACACACACACAAACAAGCGCACATGGACACACACACGCGCTGAAGGAGGATGACGAAACACAGCAGCAGCAGTTCTGCCTAGAAACCAAACACCAGCAGACTGGTGCTACACACAAATACACACACATACACTCAAGCACACACACACACACACATTTACATGCGCAGAAGCAGGGACACATACAAACACATGAATACACACACAGAGAATACATACACACAAACTCACACATCCACACACACACATAGTACACAAAAACAGGACAATTCACATTCACAAACACATATGCATACACATACTCAAGAATAAGAGTACACACTTTATCATATGTCACCTTGCATGAACACCCATACACACAGAATTAATTCAGAAATACAGTGCCCACATTCAGAGTGTACACACACACACACACACACACACACACACACACACACACACACAAACACACATACACACACACACGCACACACATGGGCGCACACACACTAAAGTGCATGAACATGAATGCAGAGGGCACACCCTATCAAGAGTTATCACCAAGCCTCGTGTCTCACACACATACACACACACACACACACACACACACCGCCGCCACTGTAGCGATGTGTCACTGATAGACGTGCTGTCTCTTCAAGGACAACGCCGTGTAACTTAAAGCTCACGCTACACAAAGCCAAACACTCCCCCAAACTGCCTCTTCCTCATGGCCAACCAACACAGACACACACACACACACACACACACACACACACACACATGCGCCCACACACACACGTATGAGAGGCCGTATAGGCCAAAAAATATCAGCTACTCTCTTATACTTAAACTATCTTACTCTTACACTATCAAACTCTCTCTCACACTATTAGACCTCTCTCACACAGTATCAAACTACTCTCACACACTGTCCATCTACTCTCACACACCATCAAACTCTTTCTCACACACTGTCCATCTACTCTCACACACTATCAAACTCTCGCTCACACACTATCAAAATACTCACACACACTATCAAACTACTCTCAAAACCACTACTACTCTTCTGTGTCAGAGTGGTTTTATAGTGTGTGAGTGAGAGTTTGATAGTGTGTGAGAATAGTTTGATAGTGTGTGAGCAAGAGTTTGATAGTATGTGAGAATAGTTTGATAGTGTGTGAAAGAGAGTTTGATGGTGTGTGAGTGAGAGTTTGATAGTGTGTGAGAGTGGTTTGATGGTGTGTAGGAGTAGTTTGATAGTGTGTGTGAGTAGTTTGATAGTTTATGAGTGAAAGTTTGATAGTGTGTAAGAGTGGTTTCACAGTCTGTGAGAGTAGTTTGATAGTGTGAGAGAGAGGTCTGATAGTGTGTGTAAGAAAATATAATAGTGTGTGGAAGAGAGTAGCTGATTATTTTGGCCTATATGGCCTCCCATACAGACGCACACATGGAAGTCCACATGCACACACACACACACACACATACACACACACACACAAACACCTTCAACCACTGACTCCATACAGCATCATGTACCCATCCTTTAATTAACACAAGGATTGATACTGATACTGTTGGGTTTAAGTTGCCAAGACACTGTGGAAGTAATCAGAGTACAAGCGAGAAAAACATGTGTGTTGAATTATAATTAGTCACCACAGATTATAACACTCTGTCTAATTAGGAGGAATTTACAGCAGAACACACATGCCTGCAATGTGGATTCTCTCTCTGTCTCTTACATTTGGCTGATGCTCTTATCTAGAGTGACTTACAGGGAATTAGGTATAGGGCCTGTGCCCCAGAAGCAACATGGGGTTGGATGAAGGGCATTTCAGCCATGGATGTGGGTGCAGGAGAGTGGGGTTTTCACTGCCCCACCCACATAATTTTTATACTGGTTTGGGAATCGAACCTGTGACCCTCCGATCTACTTGCCAACCATCACACCACAGCTTCCCCCTGTACATGTGTGTATATGTTTGTACATGTGCATGCACGTGTGTAAAAGAGCCAGTAGTGGGTAGGGGAACTTCAAGGACAGACGAGACACAGCACTCAGTCTGTGGTCATGGGCTGATGTCACAAAGGCTGCTTGACTGGGAAGGTGTTCTTGGTTGCTAAGGTTGGTTGTGAAATGGAGGTCCTTTCTCCAGAACCCTAAATACAAGTTTGTGTAAAGCCTCCTAAGACCACATACACAAATTCCATTGGATTGTCTTCTCAGAGCAGCTGTCTTGTGCCTCTGTGAGGTGGTTGTCCCTCAGTTCTGCAAAAATACAAGAACTGTAAGCCATCCATCCAACGATCCAAAGCAGAAGCACAGAGCAGCTCCAGTAAGACGATAACACCATGCATTTTAATGACAACATGCAGTGCAGCTGAGCCAACAGCTATGGTATGTGTTATATCTGAGTGTAAGTTTGTAAGTTATATCTGAGTGTAAGTTTGTGTAAGTCTGGGTGTATTGTATTTACTGTAAATGCTATTTTGAAGACAAAGTTTGGGAGGACCTCATAGGGATGATTGACAGCAATTAGCTCACCTGTTCCCTACCTGCCAGGTGATGTATACCTACCTGAGGTTTCGAATGTAATGTGAATCATCATGGGCATTGCGAGTTATCCGTCCACCTCCTCTCACTTCCCTGCTTTAACTAGAGGCTGTTCACTCTCATTCCTCTCATAAACATAGTGGGTGTAAGTGAACATGGCTCCCTGCTGAAGGCTATGCAGGACCAAGGTCTGCTGCCAAGTCAAACATGCACTTCCAGAGAGCAAGCAAACTAGTGAAATGTTAAGAAAAGAGAGCACAATACAGCGTACCCACTCTCCTCTCTGAAGGGCCAGATTACAGATGCTACCCCGAGGCAGCTCAGACGTGGCTGTACTCTGAACTTCCTCTTCGCCCACCTTCCATCAATGCCATCCCATGGAGTAGGGCACCACTCAAAATCAGAAATCACAATCAGGAATCAAAACTGTGTCTCTTTGCCCTTCCTATTTCTTTGCTCCATCTTCTTCTCTCCATCTTTTCTCTTCTCTCCTCTACCATTTGGTCTTTGTTAAAGCAAAAGCACTGACTTGCTTCTTCTTCAGCTTCTTCTTCAGTTTCCTCTTCCTCTTCCTTATCCTCTCTCATCTTGAAGTCGTTGGGAGTCCATTGTCCCAAAGCATGAGCACTGGATGACTCTTTATCCAGCTGAAGGCTCTGGTGACTGTGTGGGCAGTTTAGTGTTCCCACCTGGGGAACTGTGTGTTACTTGGGTTCAAGCTGTGATGACTCACATGAATGACCCTGAATGATACAGTAATTTGGCTTTCGTGAAGAGCTCACGGTACAACCAGTGACATATACATGTTGATTTTCCCAAAAAAAAGGAACTTCTCAATGAAAACATTGTACAGCATTTTGGGTCAAGGCTCTGTCATTTAGTATATGGTATTATTAGTGTTTAGGGGTCTAGTGTTTAAACAATAGAGAATAGGTCCAGTCATACTGTGTAGGGAACTGCGAAAAAAAACGTAGGACAAACCTGGATGCTACAAAAAGACATAGACATTACAGGGTTATAGACATCACAGGATCACAGAGTTAGAAGCTGCAGAGTTTGCTGACTTATAATAATACACTGCAGTGCGGGATGATGGAGGGTGTGTGTGTGTGTGTGTGGGGTGTGTGTGTGTGGTGTGGGTTGTAAACCAACAGCAGCAAGGGATATTTGCATGACAGCACATGATAACAGCTCATATTTCAGATAGGACCTGATACACAACTGAATAATGCTGTTGGTCGACATGTTTAACGACTACTTGTCTGAGCTCAGTGTAGGGTGATGGAGTGTGTGTGTGTGTGTATGTGTGTGTGTGTGTGTGTGTGTGTGTTTGTGTGTGTGTGTGTGTGACAGG
>CM059277.1:13204995-13209995 GCA_030347295.1 Setipinna tenuifilis
GTTCAGTGAGCATGTCTCTTACACACTACCATGTCCACCCTCACACACATAATAACGAGGGTGGGGGTGGTGGTGAGGGGGTTGGTGCTGGTGGCCACTAGTGGGGCAGCTGGGACGTAGTTAAATCCAAAGCCCTCCCAAACCCGATTACAGTCACCACATCATGCCCTCTCCTCCCCCCTAGCCTTTTTACTCCACCTCCTCTCCTCTCCTCTCTGCTTTGCTCCTCTCCTCTTCTCTCTGCTCCTCTCCTCTCCACTTCTCTAGCCTTTGCTAATTATCCTCTCCTCTCCACTACTCTCCTCTTCTCTTCACTCCTCTCCACTCCTATAGCCTTTGCTCCCCCTTCTCTCTCCTTTTTTTCCTCTCCTCTATTCCTCCCCTCTCCTCCCCTCTAGCCTTTGCTCCCCCCTTCTCTTCCCCTCTCCCGTGCTCGCCCCTTCTCTACCCATCTCCTGACCCCCCCTTTCTCCTCCCCTCTGCGCTCTCCATCCTCCCCTCCCCTCCTCTCCCCTCCTGCTCTTTCCAAAATTCATGGTTACCAAATCAGCACCCCTGCAGTGGCACATCTGCTGGGTCTGCAATACCTCCTCACATTCACACGCACCCTCGCTACCACAAAAGGGAAAGGGTTAAGTCAAACACGCGCACACACACCACCGCGAAAAAATACTAAATAAAAAAAGGTTAAAATATAAAACACACACACACACCCCAACATCACAGAAATGTCATTCAGATTGAAACAAGTCAAAGACAGCCCTCTGATCATCAAATGAGTCTTTATTAAAAGATTTGCTTTTATCATTGTCAAAAAAACATAACAACAGAGGGAACAGTTCACTACAGGAGGAAGAGGACGGAGGGACGGAGGGACTGATAGGGACAAAAGAGAGGTGAAGGAGGGAGTAGAGGCGGACAGAAATGAGACAGAAGAAAAGATAGAAGACGTCTGGGAGGGACGGGGGGGACGGAGGATTGAGGGCTGGGCAGGGTCGCTACGGTGATATAAAAAAGGGCAGTTCAAATAAACCAGACGCCACACCGGCCCGCTCGGCATGGCCACTCGGCAGCCGTAGAAAAACATGAACAAATAAACGCACACACACACACACACACACAAACGAGTGCAAATGGCCTGTGTCTCCTTAACACAGCAATAGAAAAGCAAAGCCAACCACTCTCTGTCTGCACGTCTGCGCTGTGCTATATGGCAAAGACACTGTATGCTTGGCCTTCTTGTCAGACTTTTTGAGTTTTTGGGGTTCGTTTTTTTTTCTTCCTTTTTTACAGTGACAGGAATCTCTAACAATTCTAAACAGTTTAGCAGCTCATTGTATCAATGCAGTTATTGTTTCCCGTAACAATACCTCCTCAAAGTCCTCTGGTCCAATAAGATTCACCTTTTTTGTAAGTTCTGTCTGGATATCAGGATAAGGTTGTAAACAGAGGTGTCAATCCCAGATCCAGAAAGTTAAAAAACCTGCCACATTTTCCTTCTAACACAGGTGACTTCACTGAGTAGCTGATGTACCTGTCTTGAGTGCTCATTACAATCAGCCGATTCAGAGCTGGTTGTCCTCTAATTTGTGGCAGGGTTTTTTACTCTTTGAACCCGGGATTGACACTTCTGGTTGCAAATACAAACTGCGGTGTCAAATTCTTCAGACCAAAACAATGTGTTTCAACAAACATCAATCCCTTCAATGAAAAACATCAAAAATATATCATTTGTCCTCATACATCAGCCAATATTCATTTTTCCACAATCGAAGTAGTCTTTTGACATCAATGTACAGGTCTTCAGCAGTGATTGTTTTTTAACACAGCGGGTTTTGCACGTTCTCTCAGTGGTTTGCTGGTTTGGAGTATTCAAATGGAAAAATACTAAAGAAAGGAGACAAACAAGTAATGAAAAATTACAGCATCAGGTTTTTTTTTTCCTTTTTTGAAGCCTCAATATCTCATTATTCATGTTCTGTACCATATTATGGGATGCAGAAGAAGCACAATCAGTAAAAAAAATGCTTTTGGACACATCCTATTTGGTAGTAAAGGCACAGTTGTCATCCAATCAAAGATCTCTGTCGGTCTCTGCTACTGAAGATTATTTATCGAGGAAAAACAAAACAAAAAAACATAAGAGAAGTAAGAGAAATCATCTGTGACAGAATCTGTACTAGTCAGTGTGCGATGAGGGTCTTTGGATCCCAAAGACGCAGCTGCCAAATAAATAAATACATAAATAAATAAACAAACGCAGATAGCCTCATGAATAAATAAACAGGGATGCCGCCGCGTCCGCCAACTACTTATGGAGTGCAAAAACTTTCACACGCAGCAGACACCCTGGCAACCTGTATGTATGTGTGTGTGTGTGTGTGTGTGTGTGTGTGTGTGTATGTGTGTGCATGCGTGTAGTTGTGTGAGCTAAAGCCAGTGTTTGTGTGTGTGTGTTGTAGTAGGTGTGTCAATGACTGACAGGATGTGGCTAAGGTCGAATATGTGTCTAAATGAATGTGTGTGCACGTGTTGTCAGATGATAAGAATTGCATGTAGATGAGTGTGCTTGTGTAATATTTTTAACTGTAAGGGAGAGTGAGTAATGATGTCTGTGTGAGAAGATGATGATGAACTACAGATTGCTGTTTGTGTGTGTGTGTGTGTCTGTGTACAGGCATGCATGTGCTTGTGTTATTAGTGATAAAAAAGCAAAAAAGAAGAATGTTTGTGTGTATGTTCCCATAAGTATGCAAATGTATGTGTGTGTGTGTGTGCATTTGTATGTGTGTGGGTGTGTGTGTCTGTGTGCGTGAGCATGTGCGCTGAACGTGGGTGTATCTGTGTGCGCATGTGTGTGTTTGCGTGCATGCGTGTGTGTGTGAGCCCATGTGTGTGTGCGCGTGTGTGTGTGTGCTGTCAAGATGTTGCTTCCCTCTCCAGAACAGCTCCGTATTCTCCATTCCGTGCCAGCGACAGCCACACCCCCTCCTCCCATTGGCTGCTCCTTTACTCCTGCAGCCATAGCACGCTTTTCACATTTCTCCTTTGATCCATTTACAGGTTTCTTTTTTTTTCTCCCCCCTCTCCAACCTCTTACTCACCACCACCGTTCACCACAGATAGCGTTTTGGTAAAAGGGGGTTTCATTAGACGGAAACAAAGCAAAGTGCCCCCCCATTACGAATTTGCCATTTTTTGAGGGGCATTTTGCCTGTGATGGTACTAATGCAGTTTCTATTGTTGGTGCAGTCTTTCTGCACTGGCAAACCTGCTCCATAAAAACTCTATTTCTGTTCTCTGTCTCCCCAGTCAAAAACAGCAAAAAAGCTTTCAATCAGAGGCAACATAAAATGTACAAACGCTACTCTGCCTACCTCTGTGAAGATCACATTTTTGGATATGAGTGTGGTTTTGTTTTCACCTTGTTTTCCATGTTTTAACTACAACTACTTCTCCGGTACTGCATTTTTTTTAGTAATAGTGAGAACAAACCTCTATATCCCACCACATCCCCACATACCACATACCCTCCACTGCAACATAACTTGCTATGTGTAACTTGTTCTGAAAAAGAGATATTAAACAGCATCTATGTGTTTGCTTGTGTTCAAACGGCGGTGCTTGTAACTGTCAATATATCTGCATCTAATTGTGTTTTTTTAGAACAAACTAAGCAGACCTTTTTTTTCCTACAGGCAATATGTTTTGTTTTTGTGTCCAGTGGTTTTTTTTGTCGCTGCACCAAAGCTTTAGGACATACAAAAAGAAAAAAAAAAACAATTCATATATAAAAAAGTCTCAATTCAATATTTCACTCCTTTCTTCTGCTTGTCAAAATCTTCCTCCTCCTCCTCCTCCTCCTCCTCCTCCTCCTCTCCCTCCATCCCTCCATCTTTAGTGCAGGGGTGCTTCAGTTCAGCTGCAGAGGTGCGCATCTAGTGCACGGGGCTGGGCAGGGCCCCCGACTCCGCGCCGCTCAAAGGCCTCGCTGTGATTGGTGGAGCCACGGGCTGGACCCTCTCCTGATTGGGCGAGTCGCGGCAGTGTGGAGGGGTGGGGGGGGTCTGAGCAGCGGAGCCGACGCCGACGCCGCCCCCCCCACTACCACCACCACCGGGCTGCAGGAGAGGGCTGGGGGGCTGTGATGGAGGGGTGGTGGAGGAGACGCAGCTGTCCTGCATGGCCGGGCTGCCCCGACTGGCGGCGGTGGGGGGAGCCACCATCACCAGATAGCTGCCCTTCTCGCCTGGGGACATGGAGGCGGATGTCGGGGGGGACAGGATGGGGGCCACGTGCACCCAGGTGAGGCTCGGTTCTAACCAGTGGGGTGCCTGCGGAGCGGAACCGTCCTCCTTGCGCTCCGGGTCGGGGTTGGAGGGGGGCTGCTGCGGGACCCTCTGGCTCTCCGGTACTCTCTGGGACTGGGAGCTGCTCTCCCCCTCTGCGCTCGGACACAGAGCACCTTTGACCTGGAAGCGCTTGGACAGGATTGGGGACGGGGTGGAGGAGGAGTCTGTGTCGGACCAGCTTAAGCGACGCTTCTGTGGGGGGGGAGATAAGGGCCATGTGGGTGAAGAGAGGAGCAAAGACAGTGAGGATATGCAGGTCAAGAGCATTGTAATACAATATATAGTACAATATTATAGTATAATCTGGAAGGTCAGCTGACATGGTGGTGTGCTGTTTACCTTGACAGGCATGTACACTTGTCAAAGTCAAGTCAAGGTCAAAGTCAGCTTTATTGTCTGACCGTATGTACAGGTCATACACAGGATTTGAAATTGCGTGTGTGTGTGTGTGTATGTTTGTGTGGGGATGTGCTGTTAACTATGTGGTGTGTGTGTGTGTGTGTGTGTGTGTGTGTGTGTGTGTGTGTGTGTGTGTGTGTGTGTGTCTGTGTCTGTGTGTCTGTGTGTATGTGTGTGTGCGTGTATGTGTGTGTGTGTCTGTATGTGTTTGACATTTTGCCTTCACAGACATGTGTAGCTGGCCCTTGT
>CM059277.1:13214995-13229995 GCA_030347295.1 Setipinna tenuifilis
TCTCTCTCTCTCTCTCCCTCCCCTTCCCCTTCTCCTTCTCCTTCTCTCTCTCTCTCTCTTTAACCCCCCCCCCCACCTCCCCCCTCTCTGCCTAACTCATTCACCTCAGTATTCTGTGTTTGTCTCAGATCACTCACTGTGTTTGCCTTCCTATAGGCTGTGTGGGTCCACCCCCCCCCACACACACACACACACACATCCCCCTCCCCCCTCAACACACACAAGCGGGTCATTGAGTTCGTCTTTCTGCCTCTCACACATATAGGATATACATCCCCTGCTCTTGTGTGTTGGTGGGGGAAGGGAACGGGTTCACTGGGTTCATGTCACAACGCAAGAATGTAAAGATTCCATAGTTCACTTGCACACACTGCACACACACACACACACAAACACACACCCACAACTCACCAACCTTGTCTTGTCCTCCTTCAACCCTTTGCTTCCAAATTCTGCCCAGACTATATGTGTCAAGACAGGGGTGGATGTCCCGGGTTGACCCGGGGTTGTTAATTGTTAAACCATACTATTCTATATGTAGGCTACACTTCTGCCACTCAACATTGGGCTAAAATAAAACTAAATGTAAACATCATTCTTTCTTAAAGTAAATGATTGAATATTGAATAATTAACCATCTGTAACGTGGTAATACTGTTCTGAAACGCCCCCTTGACAAATTTGTTTTTAATTTCACATATTACTGGTTTATGGTGATCTATGTCAGTTTACTAAAATGGTTGACAACATATACTCCCCGAAATCTACACACGTCCCATTTCACACTCTGATGACTATAGCTATAATATTACACTAAACGTGACACTTACAACGACTAATAAACATTTCAGAGGTATTTGGTACCACTAACGAGAGCAGTTCATCGCGCAGTTGGTCCATGACTTCACATAAACAGCTACAACGCAGCCTCAGTATACCAGACTACTTTGCTGTCGTTTATTAGTGCATAGGAATGTCATTGCATTGTAATAGTCCAGCAATGTCACTACTCACCTGAACACGCCTACCAAAAACTAGCCCGATCACAGTTTTTGCTCTGTCCCTCCGTCCTCCTAGCTGCACCCGGAGACTACAGGCATGCACTCCTTGCCGAGCACATCCGTTTCGCCAGTCTACGCTGAGGAGCCGCTGTTCGTTCACTGGATTTTCTCCCCACTACGCCGCTGCCTGTTTTTTCCTTTCCACTCCCTTACGAGCGTCAACATGTGCATGGATACACGTGCCCAATTTAGTGCCATCCAGACGGCTCCGCTTATTGGTTGTTGTTTTGACAGAGTCGCTGTCAATTGGCTGGCATTCTGGCCAGTAATCACTTCTCCCTCGCCCCATTGGTCAGCTGCTACGGCGCCTCTGGCCCCGCCTACGCATGTGTCAGACGTGTGTAGAGTAGGGTAGGGCGACGCAGGAGTGTAAACACACGAGCGCACCAGTCGTGCACGCATGTGAAGGAATATTGTATGTCCTGAGGATTGTGCCCACCGTACGCAACGTAAAAACACATGAGCGCTCGCACTCACACACGAATAAACACACAGGCAAGGACCAGAGAGGAGAGAAAGGCCTCCCTCTCTCTCTCTCTCTCTCTCTCTCTCTCTCTCTCTCTGTTGAGGGGACATGTAGGCCCTCGTTCTCTTTACAAGTGTGGGACAATTATGCAAGATAAGAATTGCAGCCTCTACATCATTAGTCTCATGTGGTCGCACGTTTTTTTTAACGCTCCGATTTGAGGTTATTTTATCTCTGTGCCAAATCACAGCACCTGCCTAAACGTGCTACGCCACTCAGTCTTGTCCTTAAGCTTCAATGTCAAACATCAGTCAAACAATACGCAACTGTGTTATGGTGTATATAGACCACGGATAGCATACCATTGCAGGGACATGGGAGCAGGCTATTTCCTCATGCAAAACTTGGCAAGCAACGATAAGCCAAGCCAGGACAAGATGTTTATTTATGCACTCCATTCTTAGGGAGTATGCGTTACGAAAATAAAAAAATCAAAACAAACCAGTGAATAGTAAAACGTAAACGCAAGAAATATTGAAAACAAGACAAAGATGATACAACCATAAGCATTTAATAATAAAAGGACATGTTAGAAAGTAAATAGGATTTACTGATAGGATTACAAAAAAGTGAGAGGACCGTATGACATATATGTTTTTTTCAATGTCACACCTCTTACATGCGCCACCTGTCTCCTGTCCATTTCTTCACAACGTGCCACTGGCTCTTACTACCGGGAGAATCTCGTGCCTCTCTCCTACTACCGGTAGAGTGTCGAGCTGCAGGCTGTGACCTCACCTGTGGTCACGAGCGGCAGAGGAGGCGCTTACGTTTTATTTGGGGGCTAGGAGCCACCGAATAAAGACGCTGTTTATCATATCTGCATCTTAGAAGGAGTAAGATATTCTGCCGAAAGCGTCTTTTGTTACACTGTTAATAATATTGCCAGCAATGTGTTTCACATAATTTGACGATTTGGCTGAATAGCATTAGACTCTCTCTCTCTCTCTCTCTCTCTCTCTGTCACACAAACACACACACACACACAGTGGTACAAGTGGTCTTTCAAATGTGTAGAGATATTCAGGTGGTGTTATATAACATGTTTTATATCCCTGTGTATAATTTGAGTGCAGTATTTCAGGAGGGTTTAGTTGTGGTGAACTGACGGGGATTGTACCTTCTGAATGAGCGTTCAAAATAAACTAGAAGGTGACAGCATTTGCTGACCCTGGGATTTACATTTGCTGGGACTGTCAGCACACACACACACACACACATTCGCACTTCAGTGAACCTACTGGCTTCCCCCACAGGAACTGGATACGTTTACCCTACATAAGTAAAACATAAAGATGAACTCAGTGACCTGCTTCCTCGCGCGTGCGCGCGCATACACACACACACACACACAGATGCAAAAATGCCCTCGACAGGCATGGACAGCCTACAGCCTATGTACATGTAGCCTAGCCGGAGATTTCTGAATGAATCCACAAAGCCACGCCCTCTAGTCGCACACTACCAATGAAATCCGAAAGCACCAGCTACTCCCCGCCTTCCTTGGGTCTGACTGACCAATGTGGAGTCGATAAGGGTCAAGACTGTTGCATAACATATCGTAATGCACGTTTGAGAGGCTTGCTCCACCGTGCAGACAGAGAGGGGGAAAGGAGGGGATAGAAAGCGCTTAATAATGCCTAATATAATTAGCGTCCCCGAACAACAGTGTCTCTGGACGGACAAAGCTGTATGTCTCTCAGAGCGTAGAAAGTGCCCATTTTGACAGCCTACTTAGCCTAAGCTAAATACAGGCAACCAAGGGTAATTTTTTGAAACGGCGAGGGTCACAGTCAGAAACACATTTCATGTTGCATTGTAGACTGCAAAAAAATTACAATATTAATGTTGGTGTTTTCCCTATGTTATGTATTTTAACAATACTGCACCGAATTTCTGACATTTCCAAAAAATATATATGCAATATAATATCCAATGTAACATTGAACATGTTAGCAATTGAGCTTACACCCCAAAAGAAATGTCCCTTCAATAACGGACCGTTGGCAACAACGGCGTTTCAAGGCTGTAGCACGCTCGCCCTCGTGCGGCCACAGGTCCTCATCCGAACTGCGACTGAAAAGGATTCTGTTGTTACGAGTGTGTTACACCTGGCCAGTGGAAACCAGAATAGAAATGTCAAAAAACAGAAATGTCAGCTCTCTGGACCTTATCATGCCGAACTATAAAGTCAAGGTTTAAAACGCTCTTCATTGGTCACAGCACCACTGGCTAACATGGGTGCACCTGCCAGCATAGACGCATCGAAGCGATACTTAAACACTCTCTAGAGGGCGCCATTACACTCACCATAGCGAGCCTCTACTTTGTGGCTGTTGGGTGTATAATTGATTTCAAGACTGTGAGAGAGCAATGTTTTATGCTCTACTGAGCCCATGGGTAGGCATAAAGGAATGGCGAGGAAAAAATCACAGACCTGATTAACGCTGCAAAGAAGATACATTAGGAACAATTTATGATGATTTCTTTCGTGTCCCATTTATTTATTAGTCACTCATTCTTTCACAGAGGTGTACCCCTAACTGTTCTCCCCAGCACCCACCACCACACATGAAATCCCCTCATTCAGAAACAGCCAGTGGATTATTTGCACGTAAACAAATTTTCCTGCATGACAATACACCCCCATCCCACCCCCACGCTGTCCATTCACTCTCATTCTTTTATTCCAGTTGAGTCTTTCAGCTCAGGCACACTACCCCCTACCCTCTCTCGCCCTTTCTCTCTCCCCCCACCCTCTCTCTCTCTTTCTCTCTCTGGCTCTCTCTTTCTCTCTCACCCTACCCTCTCTCCCTCTCTCTATATATCTCACTCTCTCTTTCTCTCTCTCTCTCTCTCTCCCCCTCCCTCTCTCCTCCCCTTACTCTGTCCCTCTCTTTTTTCTAACTCTCACTGGTTTTGTGCGGTCACTTGCACCGCGGTCCTCTGTCACCCGTCTCCCCTCCGTCTCATCTCTCCAGCACACACTCTTTCACTCTTTCACCCCTCCGTCCCGCACTCTTTCTTTCCTTCCCGCGTTTACCCCCTTTCACCCCCCACCCCTGCGCTCAGCTGGACTAGCCTGCCTCTGAGGCCCACAGCACAGCACAGGAGCAGCATCCTTCATGCTGGCCCTGGGACTTGGGATGAGTGGACCAACTCTTGGACTCTAAAGGACCTCCACACACAGCACGCGGCACTCAGAGCCTACAGGGGCTTGTTTGGGGCTCTTTATGCTGTAGATCTGGACTCAGGCGTCTCTCTCCAGCCCTCAGCTTCAGTGTGTATGTGTGTGAATGTATGTGTATGAGAGAGTGCTTGTTTGTGCATGTGTTTGAGAGTGTTTGAGTGTGTGTGAGTGTGTGTGTGTGTATGTGTGTGTGTGTGTGAGTGGGAGAGGTGCCTCTGTGACTGTGTATGGGCTGGAGTGTGAGTATGGACTCTTCTGGGACATGTGTGCTGCTGATCGTGCTGTTTTGGCTGGGCTTGGGTGCTCAGGCTGCTGGTAAGAGCTTGATTACAATAACTAGCTCAACTCAGTGGCTAACACTGATAGAAAAGGCAATAGGAAAGTCTAGACACATTTGTCAGATAAGAACAACAATAGGAACAGTGAAAAAATGTTTATTGTAAGAAGTGGTTTAACATTTTGTAGCAGTACTAAGAGTTAACATAAATAATTCTATAGCATGGAAATAAGAAAATTGAAAAAGTTCTTTTTAACTCAAAGAAAATTAATATGTGTAAGTTGAGATAAATGTATTGATTTCACCTAAAAATAGACCCCACTGAGTTTTAAAAAAGCCTTTTTTTTCTTTATTTCATTTCAGATATCCACTGGACCTACTCAGGTAACAGAACAGTTTCTCCCTTTTGATTCATTGAAACGCTTACTGCAAAGTCATGCTGATTATTTGACATGTCCATTGCTAATTGAAACCCCATGGGTGGTTTGTCTATCTTGGCTCTATCATCACTAATATCTAATACTAAGGGTTCCAGTATAAAGGCAATTCCAGTTAGGGCAGTCGGAGATTAGATTTTACAGTAATTTCATGTCCAAAACAGTTTGAAGAGTTAGGCTGGGTTTCTAAGACTTTTGCTATGGCCCTGTGTGGTTTGCTCTGCATGTGTAAATATTGCCATCGCTCCGCAGTGTCCACTCTGTCCTCGTTTGTCATCCACCTGCTCGTCCCCAATCTCTTTCTCTTTCTCTTTCTCTCCCTCTCCTTTACTTCCAGCTCAGCAGTTTGCCATCTTGGCATCAGAAGCATGGGCAAACAGTGAAAGGCATTTGGCCCACTGTGATGGAGAGAGAGAGAGAGAGAGAGAGAGAGAGAGAGAGAGAAAGAGAGAGAAAGAGAGAGACAGAGAGAGAGACAGAGGGGAAAGCAGAGAGGGAGAGAAAGTAAAGAGAAGAAAGAAAGAGAGACAGCGAGAGAGGCACAGAGAGATTGAAATGGAGAGTGAGATGGTGAGAGAGAGGAAAGCAAGCAAAAAGAAAAAGGAAGCAAAAGAGAGGAAGAGAGAGAGAGACAGAGAGAAATTGAAATGGAGAGAGAGGGAGATATAGAGAGAGATGGGAGAGGAAGGAGTGCTGTGCTACTTGAGACCTACAGATGGCAGACGCGTTGAGGATAGTCTGAGTGCCTGAAGGAGAGTAAGTGTGTGTGTGTGTGTGTGTATAAACAAAGGCAATTGATGAGATAACAACTTGAGAGGCTGAGGGAGGTTGTAGCTCCTGGCACTGCTTGCGCTCGTGTGTGTGAGCGTGAATGCATGTGTGTGTGTGAATACATGTGTGTGTGAATGCATGTGTGTGTGTGTGTGTCTTGCGTGTCTTGCGTGATGCTTAATGCTGGGATTGTGTGCCTCTCTTACACACATCCTCATTATGTGGCCCCTGGTACTGTAGAGACTGTACTGTACTGTTAGCACATGTGACAGGATTACATGACCCCTCTATGTGAACTGTGTACAACCCCTGTGCTGTGCTGTGCTATGCTGAGCCATGTGCAACCTTTGTGCCGTGCTGTGCTGTGCTATGCTGTGCTGTCCTGTGATATGTTGTGCCGTGCTGTGCTGTGCTGTACTGTGCTGTTCCGTGTTGTGCTCCACACAAGCCAGGTGTAGGGTCATGCATCCTCTGGATGGAGCCCACTAAGCCACTGACACAAAAGTAGTTGAGGTCCCTCTTCACCTCTTTACTTTCTTAAGCACGCTAAGGGCTCTCTCCTCCACCTTCAAGGGCTCTGACCTCCACCCTCATCTGTGAGTTGGCCTGGGTTTTCCAAATCTACCCTTAGTGGTTTGGCAAACCTTCCCTTACATTTTAGATTTTAGTATTTAATTCGCTTCCAGAGTGGTGTCCAGAGAAATTAACTCCTGAATGTCAACTTTACAAGAAATATATTTGTATTATTTTTATAATCCAGATATAAGCATTTAAAATGTGTGCCATATTTTTGGCCCACTCTGTGGCCCTACTTTGATGACTATAGGGCAATGTTTCCCAAAGTTTTTCAGACCAAGGATCACTTTCTCCCTTCAAGAACAAAAGGACCACTCTCACTTCCCCTCCCCCATCTGAGGCTAACAGGGCTATGCAAATGCATGAATTAATGCAGCATCACAGCCCTAATGGAGAAACAGCATAGAGATTATATACACGTCGTTTAAACAGACAGGTATCTTAAGAATCATAATAATATTTGGGATTTTTCACCAGTCCAGCTGTAAGGTCTACAGCAGGCCAATTCACAGATGAGGGTGGGGGTCAATAGCAGCCCCACTCCCAGACGAAGGTGGAGGTCTATATTCCCACTTACAGACGAGGGTGGAGGTCTATATTCCCACTTACAGACGAAGGTGGAGGTCTATATTCCCACTTACAGACGAGGGTGGAGGTCTATATTCCCACTTACAGACGAAGGTGGAGGTCTATATTCCCACTTACAGATGAGGGTGGAGGTCTATATTCCCACTTACAGACGAAGGTGGAGGTCTATATTCCCACTTACAGACGAGGGTGGAGGTCTATATTCCCACTTACAGACGAAGGTGGAGGTCTATATTCCCACTTACAGATGAGGGTGGAGGTCTATATTCCCACTTACAGACGAGGGTGGAGGTCTGTAGCCCCACTTACAGACGAGGGTGGGGGTCAATAACAGACCACTTACAGACGAACGTGGAGCTTGGAGCAGGCCCACTCACAGATGAGAGTAGAGGTCAATAGCAGCTCCACTCCAGACAAGGGTGGAGGTTATAGCAGGGTTAGATGTTAGAGCAGCCCCACTCACAGATGAGGGTGGAAGTCTACAGCAGCTCCACTCATAGATGAAAGTGGAGGTCTATAAGAGGTCCACTCACAGATGAGAGTAGAGGTCTATAAGAGGTCCACTCATAGATGAGAGTAGAGGTCTATAAGAGGTCCACTCATAGATGGAGGTTAGAGGGTGGAGGTTAGAGCCCTTGAAGGTAAAGGCCTGAGCCCTTGAGGCTTCTCATCTCAGTACCATCTATGCCTTAACAGCCAATGGCTTTCTACAGTGCTTCCTCAATTGACACTTTGACACTTTTACTTTGCACCTTTGTGGCCTTACTATCTAATTTTTGTTTGTACTGACAACTGCTTGATGACAATCAAAGTCTTGAAGTTTTGAATGGCACCACTCATAATAACCAAAGAAGGCAAACCAAACGTCTGAGGTGGGCTGCTAAGCAAGAGTTAGTGACAACAACAATAGTAACAACAAACAAAAAAACAAACAGCACCCAGTGTCATTGTGATTCCATGGCACAGCACACAACAAAATTATCTCTGCATTTAACCTATCACACACGAGAGAGCAGGCGGGCAGCCATGACAACGGCACCCAGGGAGCAGTATGTGAGTGGGGATGGCACTTCTGGCAGTTCATGGATTCAGACCTGCACTACTGCAGTCATAAGGCAGTACTGCAGAGAACTTAATTTAACCATTTAACCATGCTAGGTTATGAGATGTTGACAGATCGTTTTATTTATTGATTTATTTATTTTTTGTTTGAGGGGCTCAAATTATTGGTGGGGACAAATCAGTGATTGCTGGATATCGGTGGGGATGTGTCCATGCCAGTTCTACACCCTTGGCACATACCTTTAATAGGTTACATTAGCGCAGCATGTGACGATCCTCGCTCTCTTGTTCTGTAGCAAAGAGGCACAGCTTTGAAACAGCAAGGTATGCAAATAACGTGAAAAAAAAACACGTTGTACTGTATCAGGCCAGACCATATTTAAAAAAAAAAAAAAAAAAGATGCAATGACGATCACTTTTACTTTCACCGCCATGCTAAGGGGACAAAGCTGCCCCCCCCCTGACAGCCCATATATTAGATGAAGTGTTTCTAGCCCACACACCTAATTACTTCTGTTCCACTCGTTGAAAGATAAATGTACTCCTCTTGAGCATGTCTTGAGCAGTTATGCAAAGTTGTCTGCTGCTTCTGTGTGCTGTTAGATTCTGAGCTCTTTTGTGTGTTGACAAGTTTGTGACGCTTTTTGTCCTTAATGCCAAATCATGTCTTTTATATTGTATAGTTTGCATCTCTGAGGTGATCATGTTGTGTTTCTGGCGGTGGGGCAGACGTATAATCTATGCAGACAGTGCTGGGTAACAGAGCCTTGAAGAGAGTGCTGGGTGATGTAAATTAGTAAAAAGGAAGCGCACACATCAAAATTTTAAAGTAGGTGCTTGACTCAAAAAGGACTTAGAAGAACATGAATAAAAGTCTGCACACTGAGAGCGCCAGGAGATGTCTGGATATCTCCAGTGGATGTCTGAAGAAGGACAATGTGGCCTGAAACGTTACATAACAGGTAGTGATTAAACCTTTTCATCCACTGGAGTTCTCACTGTGCAGACCTTTATTTATACTGGGTCATGAGAGAGTGCTGGGCGCAGTAGTCCTTATGAGAGTGCTGGGTGATGTATGACAGTGCTGGATGATGTATAAGAGTGCTGGGTAATGTAGCCCTTAAAAGAGATGTATATGTATATGTCTGTTTTGTTTCCAGTGAAGCTAATGTAAGGCTTTGGTGCATGTGTATGTATGTTTGTGTGTTTGTGTGTGTGTGTGTGTGTGTGTGTGTGTGTGCCTATGTGCGTGTGTGCATGTGCATGTGTGTGTGTGCGTGTCTGTTTTTGTGTGTGTGTGTGTGTGCGTGTGTTTGGGTGTTTATGCGTGCGTGTGTTTCCAGTTTTTGTTGCCTCTCGTGAGGGTCCCTGCGCCCTCAAGTTTGGGGCAGTATGTGAGAGGTAGAATGGCAGCCATTGGAGAATGTGCCCCACTGTTGTCATGGGGATTACCGTGGCAACAGCAGGGGATCTGTGGGACAACGTTTTTTCCTCTTTTTTTTTCTTTGGTTGGGGGCGGTGGAGGCAGGGGGTTGGGGCCACTCTGACAAACCAACATGGTGCCTCTTTTAGTCATTAGCTGTTCTCTACTCTCTCTCTCTCTCTCTCTCTCTCTTTCCCTCTCTCGCTGTCCCTCTCTCTTCATCTCTTTGTTCAAGTGTCAAGTTCAGCTTATCAAATAAATTACTTGTTGTCGACAACACACTAAGATCATTACTCCCAGTAAAATTCATAATTGAGTACCAATCCAGCCCCAATGGATCTAAAGTATGTAAAGGCTGTTATTACCCTTCTCTATGTTAATCATATTCATATTATTATATGACACTAGAATTAGTATACTACATTTGGGAGTCATTTAGTATCAAAATGTTAATCTCTCTCTCTCTGTCTGTCTTTTTCTCTTTCTCTCTGTCTCACACCCTTTCACTAAAATTGTCAGCCTGTCCATTCACTTAATAACACAATAAGCTGCTCTCCATTTCTTCTATGCCCTTTCCCTCTTTCTTTCGTTTTCTTTATTCTCCTAGTCCCTTTCTGTCTCTATCAAGGTCCCCTCATCTCTGCAAAGACCCGCTTTTTCTCTTTACAATCCAATTATTTTAGGCCGATTGTGTGTGTGTCTGTGTGTGTGTGTTTGTGTGCATTTGTGTGTGTGTGTGCGTTTGTGTGTGTGTGTGTGTGTGTGTGTGTGTGTGTGTGTGTGTGTGTGTGCGTGCGTGGGTGTGTGTGTGTATTCTTCTCAGCGACCTCATCAGGGATGCATGACTAAACTCTGAGCTAACGCCACTCTATACACCCATCATCTCTGTCTCACTCCAGACACACACACACACACACACACACACACACACACACACACACACACACACACACAAACACACACACAAACAAATGCAAGAATACACTTATTAATACTGCCACAACTCTCAAATGACAAGTGGCTACTTCTACACAGAGAAAATGATTGTGATGTTCTTTTTTTCCAACTACAGAAAAGTATTATTTTACCTGATGATTTTAATATGACTCAGCACAGACACTGTCATGAGTTTCAGTTTAATATTTTATATACTGTAAATATTCTGTATCTGCAGAGGTAGACAGCAAATAGGGGGAAGTCTGACTTTGTAGATGGGCTATTATTTATATTTAAGAAACCAGTTGACATAGCCTAGAACTGTAGATGTAGCCTAGTGGTAGGTATTACCGTGAGTAGCAATCTAGACCTAGCCTGGTAAACCAGCCCTTCGTACTTAACTTCATTTTGTATAGAGTGTCTAGCTGAAGTTCCAGTGACTTTTTGTTGTTCAGGGAGAATCTTGCCTAACCAATTAGTGAACAGAGGGAGTGTTTGTGAGCGATGATGTTGACTTTGTGTGCTTTGAGGCTTACAGCCAGACTAATTGCATACATCAGGACCAGACATTAGTGACTGGGTAGGGCAGATCCAATTGTTTTAAACTTCAGCAGTCTACACCTCCCAGAACAAAATGTTTCCCAAAACAACACAACCAGACCCTCTGTACAAAATGAAATAAAGTATGAGGGGCTGGTTTACCATGCTAATCTAGACCTATACCCTAGGGTTGTGCTATTGCCGTAGAAATCTAGATGTAGCCTAGTGTTAGCAATTGAATTTTTCACCCTGGGTTTAGTCCAGCCAGGACCCATGTCAGCTTTGGAACTTTTGTACCAAAACTGGATGGACCAATCACATTGGTCTATCCTTGTAGAGATGACTGCAATGGTGCACTGGTGTAGTGCTATGGTAAACAAGTTTGTTGCTCTGACTGGTTGTAGCACTATCCCATTGTGTGCATTGAGGCAGTCTGAAAGACAACTGTTGATGCTGCCACTTGGATTGCGCCTTGCCTGTCCATTGTGGCCAGACCAAACAATTTAAAGTACAGTAGACACCTAAAATTAAGGTGATGTGGGCTACAGTTAACATTTTTAGAAGGGCGATTATTTATTACTATCATTGCTAACTTGCTAACTTACTCTAAATTTACAAAACAAACATGCAAATATTCTGTAGCAAAGAGGAAGAGCAGTCACTCTATCAGGCCCCTGAACCTGGGTCTCCGGGGTACCATACATGCTGTCTGACCGCAACTGTTCCCAACAATTTCTGAATTGTTAATATTTTGTATACTTTTCATTACACAGCTTCTCATGAAGTCACATAGGTATCTTATAGGCTATCCCTGTGCAGTGCCCTTGCCAATGGGTGAATAGACTATATTCCTGAACTATAAATTGTGCCCTTGTGTTCTGTTCAACTTTGACCCCAGACCCAGGGGCGAATCTAGACACCCCCGTGAAACTGCTCGGCACCCCCTTGCTCAGTGCAAAATGAATAATAAATTATATATAATAATAGTGTTGTGTGATAAGCACTGGAGGCCGGGCACCCCTAAAGACCAGATGCTAAAATCGCCCCTGCCCAGACCCCTCACTTCTTTGTTCTCTGTTGTGTTTTTAAATCTGTATTTTATTCTGTATTGTCCTTAATCATTTCTTTAATTCTTTCTTACTGTAATGGAGCACGGCCAGTATAAATCAGGGCAGCTGTAAAAATGAATCTGATTTCTTGGTGCCAATAATTCATATCCAGCTGACATGTACTTAACAATAACCTATGCACCTTCCGGCTTCTTCCAGGTCACATGGGCCAGCCTCAGTGGTCCGAGTTCTTTCCTGACTGCGGCGGGTCGGGTCAGTCTCCCATCAACGTGGACGCAGCGCAGGCCAAGTACGAGCCCAGACTGGCTCCCATCAGGCCTTTGGGCTACAGCCAGCATGGCAATGAACCTTTCACCCTGTACAACAACGGCCATACGGGTGAGAGCTTAGAGCATACACACCCTTAATCTACCGCACATACACACACATACACACTCACACACTCACACTCACACACACATCAGGCGTTTGGGCTACAGCCAGCATAGCAATGAACCTTTCACCCTGGCCAACAACGGACATAGGGGTGTAAGCATACACATTCTTATGATCTACCACACACACACACACACACACACACACACACACTGTTATTGTATACAGTATGATGCTGACTGGACCTGCTGGTGGGTCTACTGTATTGGATCTACATAGCAGCAGTGTTTCCAGTTACAACTCTTGATATTTAGGTCAGAGAAAGTGTTACCGTATTTAGTCCACTCTTCATTGTTTGTTACAGTAATTATTCCTTTCAACTCATATGTAGTAAGTGTGTCTTAAATGGCGTAACATTATTGGAATTACAGTATTAATTATCCACCCTGATTGAAAGAGTTGACAGGAGCCATATTAATAGTTGGCTTTTTTTTCTTTACATTGGACACTGGACAGTATCCTGAGCCCAACCATGCTGCCTGTGACGCTGCATAGAATTTTGTGTTGAAGTCAGTCTCGTCAACCTGCCTATTCTCGGCTGTTCCTTTGCCCGATAAATTAGGCACCAATGAAAAACGGACGCTACGCACATGTCATTGGAATCAGTGTTTTGATTGGTTGTAGCTCTGCCAAGTACTATACAAAGGCATGTGGTAGACGCCCGTTGATCCCACCACCAGCCAGGCTAAATAGACACTTTTTAAAACAACATTAAACTATTTTAATCGTTCTTAATCTCTCTCTGACCCCCCCTCTCTCCTGTCTTCCCCCACTGCCCTATCCAGTGACAATGCCGTTGCCCAGCTGGATGGGTATAGCAGGGTTGCCATGGCAATTCAGCGCTGTCCAGCTCCACCTGCACTGGGGCAACGGGGCAAGTGTCACCACGGGGAGCGAACACACCATCAACGGACGCAGCACAGCAGCAGAGGTGTGTGTGTGTGTGTGTGTGTGTGTGTGTGTGTGTGTGTCTGTGTCTGTGTGTGTGTGTGTGTGTGTGTGTGTGTGTGTATGTGTGTGTGTGTGTATGTTTCTTTGGGCTATTAGAAAAATGAAATATGACTGTTGAGGTGTTGAGGTTGAGGTCTTAAAACAGTATTAGTATTTAATCTCTGTTAGTAGAGACCTTATGAAGTCTCTCAGTCTCTGTATGCAGCCATGCGGATGAGTCTCACTATGAAGCATTGCCCAGTATTGCTTTGGCTAAAGACTCCAGTATTGCTTTGGCTAAAGACTCGGTTGTGCCAAATTGGGTCTTCTCACCGTTTTAAGCTCAACAACAAAATGCCAGTCTAGACCTCCAGAACAACACCTTCTGTTATGCAATGCTCCTTCCAGCCCAGTTACACTTCAAAACAAATCATTAAATTCAGATTAATCATGATGCCCAATTAGAGACCCATTAGTGTAACATGGCCGTCATTGTTATGGAACTTAGTGGTTATAATGGCATTCTACCTTGTTAATGATGCAATGATGTCATATTTCTACTTCTCTGTCATGCCCTGATCCCCTGCCTTCCCCTGTATTACTGGCACCCTCTCTCACACACACATACACACATAGTCTTGTACGCCACAATTACACTGGTATAATCATGTAAGCACACACACACACACACACACACTTTGAACACAAATGCAGTCACATTTCACATGTACAAATACTCACACTCACACACACACACACACACACACACGTACACACACACACAGGAGAGAGCAGGTGGAGTGGAACAGAGTAGCTTAATGTCTGGCTGTGTCCCGTGGGGCTTCTCTACCGGTTCCCCTCAGGGTGCAGGAACACACACCCGCTCCTCTGACCCCCTCCCATCTGTGTGTGGAGCACCGGCAGAGAGCGGAAAACACGAGCACAGAGAGGAACGAGTGAAGAAGAAGATCATGAAGGAGAGAGAGATACAGACAGGGAGGGAGAAGTAGAGTGTAGAAGAGATAGATAGAGAGAGAGAGGGAGAAAGAGAGAGACAAACAGAGGAAGAACAAGAGACAGAAAGAAGGAGAGACAGAGACAGAGAGAAAGAAAGAAAGAAAGAGAGGAAGAACAGGAGAGGAAGAGAGAGAGGAAGATACAGAGAGGGAGAAAGAGAG
>CM059277.1:13234995-13249995 GCA_030347295.1 Setipinna tenuifilis
GAAGGGATTGATCTCTAACTCATACAGGGGAAAAGATCATATGCCTCTTTTAACCTATGCACTCACCTATGGATCCAGGATGCAGCCACTGACCTAACTGTTCATTAAATTTGACCTGGTCTCTGATTTCAGTAATGATTGACGTTGATCATTATGTAGATCCTTGATGTGCCAACTTTGTGTCAAACCAGATTCCCAGCACAGACATCAGATATGCCAGCGATACTATACGTCCAAATATTTCCCTAAGTGCAATATTTATACATGAAATTGAGATGCAAAATAAACAAATCAAAGACTCCACTGGGATAACTTATATTTACACCAGGCGAAAGCCTTGCTTCAAGGGGAACAGCAGCAAAACATGGCTGACAATAGATGCTCTGTCAATAATAGGACCTCCTTCCCTAATTCACTTGTCACTAACTGGTTGTGCTTCGTTGCTGGGTGTGTGTTGCTGGCTGTGTGTGTGTGTTGCTGGCTGTGTGTGTGTTAGGGCAGAAAAAGTCCATCCCAGCGTTTGACATCCAGACGCTGCTGCCTAGTGACCTGCACAGCTACTATCGCTACAACGGCTCCCTGACCACGCCCCCCTGCTACCAGAGCGTCCTCTGGACCGTCTTCGCTGAGACCGTCAAACTCTCCATGCCACAGGTGCGCATGTGTGTGTGTGTGTGTGTGTGTGTGTGTGTGTGTGTGTATTTCTGACCAAGCCCTCATGTTACCAGAGCGTCCTCTGGACCATCTTTTCCAAGTCCGTCAAACTCTCAATGCCTCAGGTGCGCACATGTGTGTGTGTGTGTGTGTGTGTGTGTGTGTGTGTGTGTGTGTGTGTGTATAAAGAGGAAGAAAAATAAATGACTGGAGAAAAATAGGGGGAAAGAGTGAAGACACTAGAAAAATGTTCAAATGTGTAATTAGTTTTAGGTGCAAGTTCTGCAATATGTTACAAAGGCAGCAGATATTCTTCCAATCTGATAAACATTTGATATGGTTTCTCTACTTTCTGTCTTTCCTTGCCCTATTCTCTCCTCTCCTGTCCACCCCCCCCCCCCCTCTCTCTGGGCAGCTGATGAAGCTGGACACCCTGCTGTATGCCAGTGAGGAGGGGGCCTCTCAGCCCTCCGTGCTCCAGGATAACTACCGCGCCACCCAGCCCATCAACCAGAGGGTCGTCCTCACCTCCTTCCAACGCAGTCAGTACCGCCACACCATACACACAGCCGCACCACACTACCACATTACTACACCACACTACCACACCACAGCCACACCATGGGTACCACACAACCACACCTCAGCAACCACACTACCACACCACAATACCACAGCAACCACACCATTTCAACCACACTACCACATCACAGCCACACCATAGCAACCACATTACTACACCACAGCCACACCACAGCAACCACACTACCACACCATAGCAACCACAACTACCACACCACAGCTGGACCATAGCCACACTACGGATACACCACAGATGCACAATAGCAGCCATCTATAGAGAGTGATAGAGACTGGGTAGAGCGAGAAAGACAAAGACAAAGACAATGAGATAGAGAGAGAGAGAGAGAGAGAGAGAGAGAGAGAGAGAGAGAGAGAGAGAGAGAGAGAGTGAAGACAGAAGGTCCAATATGAAATTCATTTTCTGTTTCATGTGTATATTGAGAAGGAAATGTGATTGAAAGTGTTTAAATTATTGTTATATACTTCCTGTTTTGTTTGTGGTTGCGCCATTTTCTCAATTTCACCACAGTCCAGGAAGGAAAACAACTCCGCTCTCTTACTGTAATTTAGATGGGTAAGCTCATCAGTGCTAATGCTACACAACAGTATTTGGGCTACACCAGGATTTGCACGTAGCAGGAACTACTTTTGACAATATTACGCTAAAGAGCTTTTAGCTATGTAAATGTACAGGGGGTTCCTAAGTTCACAGAAAGGTGAACATTGTACACACTGTACTATTGCATTACTGCGATTAGCTGTTCGTTTTTGCAGAGCAGCCAATCAGCTGTGGAATTGTTGCTACAACAAAGCAACCATTTTCCTGTATAACTGTGGTGCTTAAGTTTGGGTTTGAGTTCACTGGGTTTTCATAGTAAACTACAAATGATGAGTGGTTTCTTTTTTACGATAACTGTATGACAGACTGCATTCATGCTCATCTACATTCACAATAGACTCCTGGAAATATCTGTAAATGCCCGCCAACCAATGACACAGCTTAGTTTTCTGAATGTACTGACCCATACCACACACAGAAGAGAACCACCTGAACAATGGCCCCATTTAGAATTCCAAAGGCATTCTAGAACTCCAGAACAGAAACATGAATAGAGGTGTCCAAATAATCAAGAAGTTAAAAACAAAAACAAAAATATTTTTTATTAATTATATTATGTCACCCTAATGTTTACATATAATCTTTGCACATTGTACAGAGTGCAGAGATGTGATAAAAATGGTCTATAGGAAGTGAGAGATCTGTTGATGAAACCAAATAGAACAGAAAGACGGCAGAGTGACTGTCTTTTAGAGAGAGACACAGACAGAGTGGAAAACAGAGAACACTAGAATGAGAGAGGTAGAACTAGAATGAGAGAGAGAGACAGAGAGAGAGAGAGAGAAAGAGAGAAAGAGGTAGAAAGGCTGAGCTATTTGTTTATGTGCTGGATCATTAGTTTGTGAAAATCTCTCCTTGTGAACACAGCCACCATTGTTGTCATGTGATTCAGGAAGAAAAAAAGGACAGAGAATAAGCGCAGCAGGGAGGAAGAGAGGGATGGGAGGAATAACATTGTATGACAGAAAAAACAGAGAGAGGAAGAGAGAGAGAGAGAGAGAGAGAGAGAGAGAGAGAGAGAAAGAGAGAGGGACAGAGAGAGGACAGAGAGAGAGGCGAGAGAGAGAGGCAGAAAGAGAGAGGGAGAGAGAGAGAGGGACAGAGAAAGAGGGACAGAGAGAGGACAGAGAGAGAGGGAGACGGGAGAATGAGTGTCTACAGTGCTACAGGACAAATGCTAGAACAATGTAACGACAAATGTAGAGGCACACAAACACACACACACACACACGCATGCACATGTGCGCGCACACACACACACACGCACACACACACATGCATGCACGCACACACACACTTTTCTCCCCCATTTAAATACTTATGTACTGTGTATGTTCGTTATATGTACATCACTAAATTATTTTTTTTTTCTATTATTTTCTTTTCAGCTGGAGTCAAAGTTTACACTACAGGTACATTCTTATTTCAGTGATATAACTCTGAAAGCAATACTTGCGCATGACCTACTTTAAAACAGTACTTTTCATTGTCTTAGGGAGGTTGCAGACAGTAATCTCTTCTCTCTCCCACTCCCTGTCAGGTGAAATCGCAGCCATAGTGATGGGGTCGTTGTGTGGCTGTGTAGGCCTTGCCGTCATCATTCGCTTCATAGTAAAGACCATACGGTAAGTATATCAGCAAAGCACACTAGTGTCACTTCCCCCTCTGCTCTACTCTACCCAACCCAACCCTGGCACTGTCTTCTATTGACATTGTAGTGGACAGATACTGACATAATCCAGCTGGTGGTAATCACACACTGTATTTACGTAAAGGGAGACCAATAGTTCTGTCAGCTCGATTTTACTGTAGTCGTTGTCAATTCCCATTTCAATGTAAATCAATTCTCATTTCAATGTCAATGTTAATGATTAATTTAACCCATTCTTCATAATTGTCTGATTTTTTATTTTGTTCTATGATTTTGTCTTGTGATCCCATTGTGATTGTGTTCTGGTCTGTTGATTTTGTATGTTGGTCACATGATTTTGTTTCCTGGTCACATGACAGCTCCACGTCCAGCTGGGACGTTCTGCACAGTGTCAGGCCGGCAGCCCCGTCCAGGTCCTCCTCTGATTCATGACCTTTGATCCCTAACACCCTAATTGAACCTAACACAAATATCAACATCAATAATGATAACAACAACAACAATTGATGCACTTTTATTTTGATGCCCACAAACCACCCTGTGTTGAAAACAAACAGAAACTACCTTAGCTTGAAAGCCAGGGGTTACTGTGAGGTTTGGTTGTCAACAATGTTCAGTTTGTGTGGAAATAAGTCTTAAATTGGAGGTAGAGCGGGAGTCACAACTGTCTACATGTCTAACAGTCTAGACCAAATCCTACCAGGACTGAACTGAGGTATAGGGCTGGCTTTGAAAATGTAAAATTTGTAAAGTGGCTATTTCTTTATTATTTATATTACTTTATTATTATTTGTAATATTGTGGTTATTGTTAGTTAGGAGAAGGTTGACAGTTAGTTGACCTAAGTCTGTATGAGCATGGGCCATCAAAATAAAGCTTTCGTCTCTACCTACCCTAGCCAACCATACACTCCAAAAAATATGGGTTCTTCAGAGCGATGCCATAGAAGAACCTTTCTCAGTGCTTCAAGGAAGTGTCGAGGCAACCGCTCTTTAAAGAACCATTTGACACAGATATGACATAACATAGCCCATAATGATCTGAAGCTCTGAAGAATTTCATAATGTGAAGTATCTTTCACATACACACTAAAAAATAAAGGTGCTTAAATGGTTCTTCAAATCTCTGGATGGTTCCATTAAGAATGAAGGTTCTTCTATGACATCGATGAATCAGTTATGTTTTAGAGTGTAACCCACCCCTCACTCCCGTACCCTAGACAAAACTAACTCCGCCCCTCACTTACCTAGCCTAGCCGATCCTAACCCGCCCCTCACTCACCCCACCACCCCCCACCCCATTTCACTAGTTCCCATAAAGTCCTTATCACATGTTTCTCCTCAGTGAAAATCCAAAACACACTAATCCCCTAACAACCCCCACCCCTCTCTCTACACACACACACACACACACACACACTCCTCTGGGTTCCCCTGTCATATGTGTATTGAGTCACGTATGGCTGTGTAGTTACTGGCAGCCCGTTCTACTCTTGCTCCACATTGAACAGGCTAATCATGCCCCCCTAGTCCCCGATTAGCAACACAAAAAACGCTCATTTCAACACACACACACACAAACACACAAAACTCATTTCCACACAGCTTTGGTGGTGGGCTAATGGGGGTATTCAGCTGCCCGTCAATCATTTCCTTCTTTTTGTCATTACTTTTCTGTCCTTACTGTTCCACTGCATCACATTCATGTCTTCTTGTCTGTCACCTGAACCTTTTTTTTTACGTAGGTATAAGAATTTAGGTAACTCCATTTTAGAACACTGGTTGTTCAATCATAACCACACCATAAGTAGTTAGGCATTGCACCAGCGGGCAACAGGTAAACAAAGTGAAATGGTGCAATAGCGCCATCTGTTGGTAAAAAGGTGACATTACTTTAAATAGGATGTGAGCTGTCACTCTATGCTGGGATGTGTGTTTGACTGGCTGAAATGGTGACTGAATGGTGTTTCCCTCTGCAGAAGTAAAGACATGGAGAAGGCACTGAAACAGGACATGCCTTTAAAGACGACCGCTGACTCCAGCAAATCAGGAGAGACCTCCCAGTCTGAACCTTGACCTTGAACTTTGACCCTTGACCTTAACCATATCCATGTTGCTCTGTGCATGATCCAGAGCTGACTCTGCCCTCCTTACTCCTGCTTCTCATCGCTTCATCCTCCTATTTTCATCAGTGCTCCATTTCTCCATTTCTATCGTTCCTATCTTCCTTCTCTGTCCATATACTGTTTACTGTATATCCCAGCCTCTCTCTTTCCATCTCGTTCTCTCTCTTTTCATTCTCTCTTTTTCTATCTCTGTGTCTCTCTCTCTCCACCCCTCTCATATCCAGTCTGTGATGAGCATGTCAGTGGTTGGTGATTCAAATGTCAGGGTGGATTGTTGTCCTTAGTTAGTGTGTGTGTCTGTTGTCATTCTGTATATACTTTACTGTGTGTATCTGTAATAAACTAATGCTGTGACCACCACCTTTCGTGTGTGTGTGTGTGTGTGTGTGTGTATGTGTGTGTGTGTGTGTGTGTGCATGTGTGTGTGTGTGTGTGAGTTTGTGTGTGTAAAAGAGACAGAGAGAGAAACAGAGAGAGAGAGAGATATTTTGATGAGTGCCAATTACAGAATTGAAATTGAAACATTTAAAAGAGGAACTGTTGGCTCTCAGATGGCTGACATGCACACATACACACACACACACACACACACACACACACACACACACGGAAAGAGTGAGAGACAGAGACAGAGAAATATCAAAGCTTGCACATTAACCATGAGAGAACCAAGACATCCCTTAGCATTCACAGCTTCACCAAAACATTAGGTCAGGATGTGAATTAGCTGTTGGAAACACACACCCACACACACACACACAAAAACACACACATACACATGCAAATTGCAGACTCGTGACTTTCTACGATCTAATCACATTAGGCCAAATTGGTCATCCTGCCGAATTGGTCCCTGTCATTGGTGGTGTTGCTGTTTTGGAGGAAGACATGACCAAGTGAAGAGCCTGTCTTTGGTCTTCGGTGTTGCTACTGTTGTAGAGGTGTAGGTGTTTTAGAGGGGCGGACATGAAAAAGGTGAAGACTGGCTATGGGACACTGTAGGGATGTCGGCCGTGAAACGTCATGTGACCTGGGTGGGTGAGCAGCAGAGAGTAGAGGGGAGGAAGTGAGATTATCATGAAACTCCAGTCTTGGGGAAGCAGACCAGACCAGAGACTGCTCACCTGCTCACTCACTGCATCATGGTAATGTATGAGCTTTAAACATTATGCAATACAACTAGAAAATTAGGATAGTGGTTGTTGATCTAGTTAGGTGATGTGAATGTGTGTAGGGGTGTGTGTGCGTGGGGTGTGTGTGTGTGTGTGTGTGTGTGTGTGTGTAAGAGAGAGAGAGAGAGATACAGACAGACAGACTAACACAGACAGATAACGGCTTTATAACTACAGCACGATGTGTGCATTCAAATCTTTCTCCTTTTTTGGGCAATGGCCATGGTAAGGTGTTAGCTTTGAATAAGACAAAAAAAATATGATTATAGTCCCATTGTTATAGCATTATTGCAATCCTCTTGTTTATAGTGTTAAAAGACAGAAGTGTGTGGATTTTGAGCAAACAGGTCTGGCTAACACATAATCCATTCACACCGTTTGGCTTGCATTAAGACACACTGCACTTTGATGATCTCACCATCAGAGAGACTGAGGTCATACAGGTTGGGCCATTGGACGTAGGCTGTCTCTGGCTCTGATATACCATGCAGTGTTTACGTGACTTAACCGTAACCCTAACCTTAACACCAAATGCATCCAAACCCCTATTTTGGATGGGTACAGCATCTTAAGAAGATTGTAAGAATCAAAAGAAATCAGAAAAGATCTGCACACCAAATAGGTCCCATTTAGACATTTTAATATATATTCAAAATAATATATATTCATAATAATATTCAAAAGAGCAAAGTTGTAAGCAACTGGACTTCTTTTGGAGCTTGAAGATGTTTCACCTTTCAGCCAAAAGGCCTCTGGAGTTCTGGCTGATGATGTGGAGGAGTTATATCTCTGGACCACTGGAGGTGGAGCTGTGAGCTGTAGACCAGTAGACCAGTAGACCAGTAGTCTTTAAGCTCCAAAAGAAGTCCAGTTTGCTTACAACTTAGCTCTTTGAACTACCATGACCTGGATGAATGACAGTCTTTACAGACAATATGTGTTATGTTTCAAGCATGGCTCTTTTCTTCAGATACAACCTGAGACTGTTTCTCACTAAGTCACCTCCCCCTGCATCACATTGGCCCAGAAGCATGATTGACAGATAAGCCTAGTCTCTGGCTCGGCCCTAGTGTGACAAGCCTGTGTTCTCTGGTTCTCTGGCCCAGACCCCATGTGACTGACTAACCTGTGTTCTATGTCCCAGTCTTGTGTCTCTGGGGTGGCTGGGGTCAAAGCCGTGGCCCTGAGCCTCCTACTGTTCCTGCTCCACGCATCCACAAGCACTGAGGAGCAGCAGCAGCATGGCACCGAAGACAAGCCCCACCACCACCCCTGCATGCCGGCACGAGGGCACGTGTACGAAACCTTCCTCAAGCGCCACCTACCTCCAAACCAGCCCACCACGGAGGACCAGAACGCGTGGGAGCAGTTCATCAAGGGCCACCACCTTTGTAAGCGGCCCACCCAGTCCTTCCTGCACCCCGAGGACAAGCAGCAGGTGGACGGGGTGTGTTCGCCCGACGGAGGCAGAACGGTCCATGACAACCTGTGCATCAGCACGCGCAAGTTCTCCTTTTTCACCGTACGACTGCGGAAAAACGCCTGCGAGATCCACTCGGTCAAGAAAGAATCCAAACACATCATCCTGGGCTGCAGCAAGGTCAACAACACGTGCCGGCCCGTCCACTTTGAGGGAAACCCGAAAGGCGACGAGCCTAGTCCCGACCAGGCTCCGTGTGAGGCGCCACCGAGCTTAGGGGTAGCCATGACCACTGCTGGACCTGGGTGGGCCACCATGTTGCTTAGCCTCTGCCTACCTCTGCTTCTGTTCTACTAATGGCATTAAGAATATGTTGTAGTAAAATTCTTTCAGTAAAGAAGAATGACACATTCACACGCGCGCACGCACACACACACACACACACACACACATGCACACAAGTGATGTGCTAAATGAAGATTCTGGAGTTATAGTCCACAGCTTTATTATTTTTTCACTGAAGCATGTATTTTTGTGATTGTAGTTCCTGTAGCTACTGTAACTGTTATGTGTTTGGAAGTAAACACAAAGCCCAATAAATGTTATTTGGGGCTTATATTTTCCTTCAATATTGGACTTTATTACCTCTGCCAAGGAGATTTTTTTTTTTAAGCGTTTGTCTGTCTGTCTGTGTGTTAGCAAAAAAAACTCAAAAAGCCATGAACATATTGGTCAGTATGTTTCTTTTCTACTGATTAAATTATATATTTGTGTATTGACTGTTCCTAATGTGTGCTCTCTTAGTCAGTCTATCTATCTATCTATCTATCTATCTATCTATCTATCTATCTATCTATCTATGCCTCTGAATGTGTTTACTGTATAACAGTCTGTGCAACTGTTTACAGTAAGAGGGCACTATGCCTTGTTTGGTGATGCTGTTTTAAGTCAAATAGAAACCGCTGCACCCGACTGAAGCTTTGTGGTTTGTGGGTTGGCTTACATTCTGGCTGCAGTCAGATGAAAGAGGTCATTTAAAATTCAGCATCAGATTGAGTAAAATCTTGGTGAGGAGTCAGAATGGATACTACACTGTACACATACACTTCTTTCTTCCCTTGCTTTCTCTTTCTCTTTCTCTCTCTCTCTCTCTCTCTCTCTCTCTCTCTTCAGGGTCAAAGAGACAGATGGCAGTCAGTAGATTGCAACAGTACATGTTTCAGTACATGTTATCTGACTTAGTATTAATGTCTTTATTGATAAGCATGCACATACTGTACACAGGCACAAACACACACACAGACACAGACACACACACACACACACACACACACACACACACACACACATTTATAAATCCTAAGCCCAGCTTTCCATATCAGGTCAGATGGGACTGAGTCATAAACTTACAGCAATCAGTACATAATCACACTCCCAGACTGAGTTAGTTGTCACACTGTAACAGTCTCATTTTTCATCACACCTTACCTGTCCCTGGGCACATTGCAGCTGGCTCAGACTGGCACTGCGTACCATGTGAGACATTCAGCCTGATGCTGACTGATAAGACAGCTGAGTCAAACAGACAGGTCTGGTGTTGTTCAGTGAAGCCATCAACATCCTCACAGGCTGCAACAGAGGTGTCTCGCAGACAGGTTTGGTTGGGTGGCATGTGCGAACCAGACAGAGATGGCAGGTCGAGCATGATGGATGTGACCTAAAGTAGCACAGCATTACTCATGCCAGGCAACCTTCCAGAAAGGGGATAGAAATGATGAGGAAACTGAAGAAAAAATACAGCACGTAAATAATCAATATTTGTATTTGAGTTTACTACGAAATTGCATTTAGACCCATATGAATGAAAAACATCCCTGTAGATAGTGACTGACTAAAGGAACTTCTTATGCAGGCAGAGTTTAAATTGGGCCAGAGCCCTCTGGAGCTCACCTCCGCCTCCTCACCTCGGCAATACAGCCAGCCGGAGCTGAGCTCCATCTGCTCTAGTATTTATAGTAATGCAATATAGTAAGATATTCACCACTGTGAGTAAGGAAGGCAACTTACAAAAGGCAACTTAACCACAGGCATGTGTTTCTTTCTCCCTCTCCTAAAACACACAAGCTGCCTCTTCTCACATGTCCTGGTGGAGGTGCATCAATGGAACATCTTGAGAGTTCCTGAGATACTGGAAAACCTCTTCCTCCCTCCAGCTGATTCAGTGGTATGAAGTTGACGAAAACAATGTGGCAATATAGTAATTTACAATAAAGACATGCAAAACAACACAAGCAGAAACAAATACACAGAAAGTGGCATGGGCCATGGGGGACCCAGGTTCAAATCCAGCCTGCGGTCATTTCCCAATCCAAAGCTTCACTATCCTGTCATATGATTATGTAGCGGGCCTTGATTGTACTACTTAATGCATGCCGATGCACACGCACGCGCACACACACACACACACACACACACACACACACACACATACACACACTTGATCATGTATTAGAATCAATCACACTGAATCAACTCCAGCCCAATAGGTAGCACTAGGTAGCAATGGTTGCCAGGTTGTCACACCCATCAGGTCAGGCAGGATAAGTGAAGCAATCGGGGGGCCATGGTTGAAACACCTGCCTTGTTGTGCTTCTTTACTTTTAAGGTAATGCAATTATCTCTTTTTATGATGTTTGTGATAAATATCTGCTTTGTGGTAACATGAAATACTTAAATGATCAATCTTGCTGCTTTGTTGGGGATGTTTGAGGGTACATTGCTTTGTTTAAAATGTTTGTTTGGTGTGGTTAAGCAGTGTCTCAGAAAGAGCTGTGTTGATACTGATGTGAATTGCTAGTTTTAATGTGATGTTGAATTAGGCATGCAGTAATGTTAATGACTATTTTAAGCAATCTTTTATATTTGTCTTTAATAAAAGTTAACTCCATTGTCTTCAGACTAACACCTGCCTTGTTGTGCTTCTTTACTTTTAAGTAAAGTCACCGGTAAGTGCTGGCCCACTTTCCCCTAGGCTTGAGGCTGGTAACAAAGACAAACAGACTATTTAGTTCATAAGTGTAATATAATATACTGTAAGTGTATTAAATTACTAGGATACCAAGAGTCGAAGACCACCGCATAGGGTAGGAGGTAAGGGTCAAGGGTCACCTAAAGATGAGACACGGAGCTGATGACAAGACGCTGAAGAGTGTCACAGAGGAGGTCCGCTGTGATGACAAGAAAAGACCACCCTGTGTGTGTGTGTGTGTGTGTGTGTGAACCAGACTGGCTGATGCCATCAATCTTGTGGTTAACTAAAAACTTCCCAGCGAGACCTTCCCAAGTGGCTTTACGGAAAGACTCTTAAGCTGTTAGCGGACTATTAAGTAAATCTGGACGAAGCCCGGCCTTAATTCACTTAGAGGCTAAGTACTTCAAGAGGAAAAGTTGGCAACTGATAGAAAAGGCAGTTATGTGACCAAAGGATTCCTTTGTGTGTCACTATGTACAGTGTACAGAGGCTTGATTAATCAAATAAACTGTCACACACTCAATGACACACCTAGCAACAACGCAAATAAACAAACACCAGGACAAACACATGGTTGGTTGTTAGAAATGGTTGTTTTTGAGGCAGAAGACTGTGAAGTAATCATTGATCCCTACAGTCAGTTAATCCCAGTAATCAGTATTTCTGGGTTAAAAGCCAGTCAAACGCAGTTTGTTATCAAAGGTGTTTTAGGAGACTGACTCATTATGTTCAGAACACAGTGTGATAAGAGCAGTCACACGCACACACATACACACACGCACACACACACACACACACACATACACACACACACACACACACCACGCTCTGTTACAGAGAGCAGGTACACTACACTGCACTACCTTCTGCACTGCTCTGGCTCTAATCTGATGGTAATCTGATTCCGATCTGCTTGAAATCTGATCTGATGTTGTTGTGATCCAGCGGATTTGTGCCAAGCCAGATCAGGTCCAAGCTCACTCTGGTCTACCAGATAGCGGACTTGTCAGCAGAGGCAGAGAAGTGTACAATGCAAACGGACAGCACAGCACAGAGAGCCAGGGCCGGTTTTGAGAGGAGGTGCTTCAGGGACATGTTTACGCCTGCCTGTCAGAGCCATGCGGTGGGAGGGGCGGGAAGGAGAGCGTAGCAGAGCAGAGCGGGACAGGATAGGGGAAGGGAGGGGTTGGGTTGGGTGAGAGAGGCGAGGAGAGGAAAGGAGAGGAGAGAAAAGGAAAGGAGAGTAAAGGAGACTGCCACCTCAGCAGAGAAGAGAGTGTGACGGCGTGCCGCAGAGAGGAGCTAAGCTAAACTAGGCTAAGCTAAGCTAAGCCCAGCAAGTCACGACGCAGCCGAGCGGCCCACCACCTCATCCCTCATGGTAACACGCTACACCTCACTCCACCGTACAGGGACAGGACCCCCCCCCCTCCTCTTTACTGTGGGGAGGCTTTAGCAGCACTGTAGCCCCGACAAAGATGGCCGCCCGGGACAGAGCTCAGAGCGGGCGGCTGGAACAGGCTAAAAATAGCTCTCTATTTTTACAACGTGCCACCACGCGCGGGTCTGTGGCTGCCTTACCAAAGGCCGGAGAGACAGACAAACGTAAAGAAAGGAGCACATTTAAGAAGACAGACAGGAAGACAGACAGACAGACAGACAGACAGAGTGAATGAATGAACTAGAAAACCACTTGTAGAATGTAGACTTCTGCCAAGCAGTTTAATCCCCACCCCTACACAGGAACCGATACCGACATAATGTTAAAATTTCAGCATGAATAAATGAATAAATGAATGAATGAATAAATGAATGAATGAATGAATGAATGAAAGACTGCATGAATGAATGACAGATTCCAACTGTATGTCTTTATTCTTTTCCTCCAGGAAGCCAAGATGAGGGCCGCCGTGTTCTCGGCCTTCGTGCTGTACCTCTCCCTCACCGCCATGATGGCCGCGGCGAGCGACCAGAACTCCAGGCCCTGCCTGCTGTCCAATCGCACGACGGCGTACAAGACCTTCCTGAAGCGGCACATCCTGGAGGGGGCGCCCAGCACGGAGGACCAGAACGCCTGGGAGGCCCTGCTCCGCAGCAAAAAGTTCTGCTTCCGGCCCACGCAGTCCTTCCTGCCGGAGAGCGAGAGGCAGCGCGTGGAGGCCGTGTGCAGCCCTTCGGGGGGGAAGACCTTCGAGGGGAACATGTGCATCAGCAAGGAGCCCTTCTCCTTCATCACGGTGCGCGTGGAGCACGGCACCTGCGGCATCAAGAGGATCGAGAGGCAGACACGCCACCTCATCCTGGCCTGCGAGAAGCTCCGCAACGTCTGCCAGCCCGTGCACTTCGAGGGGAACCCGCTGAACGTCGGTCCCGATAAGAACAGGCCCGACTGCGGACTCGGCAGGGGGAGTACAGGCGTCAGAACGACGGCTGGACTCCTGAGCGTGCTCAGTCTACTGCTTGTGGCCTTGGGGGCTGGTCTGTGATCCAATCACAGTGGGACGATGGCTGGGTCACTTCCTCAGGCGTCAATCCCGGCAACAGAACGTAAAAACATATTTGATCCACCCATTCAGTTGATCCAACCAAAACATATTTGATCCAACCATTTGGTTGATCCCACCAAAACATATTTGATCCAACCATATTCTGGACCAGTTGAGTACACAAATAATCAGGTAGATTGGTTAGTTAGTGACATCACCTGTGTTAAATGCACAGGCAGAAGGAATACATGCCAGGGTTTATACTTTCTGATGCCGGGACTGACAAGGTATTTCCTACTTTATTTCAAAGCTCAATCGTTTTCGATCTCAATCGATTTTATTTGTCATGTTGCACTTGACTGAGTTGTACTTGTATACTTGACTTTTATAAACAATGCACCACTCCATCGGAGTGTGGCAACCATCATGAGGCCTACTGAAGGTGCTATCAGTAATGCTGGCAGATGTTTGTGTTTAATTTTCAAATCCTTAGCAGATGCTTTTTTCTAACACAACTCATTTTATGTTTCAACAAAGGTACTGAGTAAAACATGCTGGAGAGGTAGCTCACCTCGACCTTCAAGTCTGTATGAGGAACTCAAAATTGTTTTAAGAGGGGGCCAGGCCAGGCTAGGCCCCTCATGATATTTGTTTCTAGTTCAGTTCTGCCTCCACATTGATTGTTTGTGTTTTCTAATTCTGTTTTATTTCGAGGTCTAAGGGCAGCTTTTTTAGCAGCACACTAATGGAAAGGAGAGCTGGCCAGTCAATCATGAGAAGATATTATTATAGCTAAATGTTATAAGTTATGTTATGTTAAATATTATAATACACTTGACTTGCTGATAATGCCTTTCACATAAACCATGAACCAAGTGTTTAACTATCTGGCAGTGTAACTTAACCATTAATTAACAACTTTTTTTGCTTTTTGTTAGGAGAATGAGACCATGTTCCGACTCTGTCTTTAGAAGAAACTGTATAGTATTTAAGGCGAACCGTTCGGTAGACTGAGTTTACCTGAGTGGCCGAGATTAAGTCATTTCCCGGTTTGGCACATACGGTGTTCTACTGCTGGTACACAAATCAGTATTTTAAATCTATGCTTGTGTGTTTACATAATCTATTACGTGGTTTGTTGTGATTCTGCGGCTGAATAAAGAGCGTTTGATAAACATGAAACGAAACCAAACTGGTGGCATTTCTTCTTTTGGTTACTCTTTCGCTCAAAATGTTATGGGAAACTCTAGGCTGAACTTA
>CM059277.1:13259995-13267495 GCA_030347295.1 Setipinna tenuifilis
GTGTGTGTGGTATATGTGTGTACATGCGTGTGTGTGTGTGTGTGTGTGTGTGTGTGTGTGTGTGTGTGTATGTGTCGATGCAGATAAAAGGGTAATGATAATGGGTGGCTAAGGGTAAAGGTCAGAAAGGGAGGGGGAGGGGGGCGGGGGTCAGGGTCAAGTTTAGCCCAGTAGGGGTCAGAGGTGAGGGGTCAGGGGCGGCAGCGTCCGAGTGTAAAATGCCTGAGAACAATCAGGAGATGGTGCTCATCCACTCACGGCTACTAACAGCCACCATATGACCACACCGGAAAAGCACTCATCAAAACCCAAGTGTGTGTGAGTGTGTGTGTGTGCATGTGTGTGTGTGTGTGTGTGTGTGTGTGTGTGTGTGCGTGTGTGTGTGTGTGTGTGTCCTGTGTATGTGTGTACATGTTTGTGAATGCATGGTAATGTATGGTACAGTGAATGAACCACATATCCACATATGTTTCCACTGATCATTCCCAAAAGCTTACCCAGCACCTCATGTATAACGGTGGCTTAAGACAATGATGAAGGCTGTTCATCTATATTTGCATGGTTGTGTGTATGTATCAGGGATGGAAATTAACCACCCGCCACCCGCCAAATGCGGGTAAATATGAGTGTTGGCGGGTGAATTTTGCCATTTTACCTGCCACTGTGGCGGGTGTGCAAATGCATTCAGCCAAGTTCGATATAGTCTATGAATGCACTCCCTCACGCATGTTGTAGCGTAGCTATCAGTTAGTAGACAGCGCAGGTCCGTATAAGTTTACTATTTATTGATAAGCAACACTCACGGAGCGTTTCTTGGGATCCAGCACAGGCGCGCGTGGTTATTTCAAATATGATCTAGGCAACTTTCTGTTCACCATTTTGAGGTAGGCTAATGAAAGCTCAGTCATGATGATTATAGCCTAACTGTCCAAACAGGAATGCATCAGTATATTGCCTTCTCACGTTGATGATAACGCCATATGCGCACAAGTTCATTCCAAAAACTAACATGTGATGTTAACGTAACCTATTAATAGCGCCAACAAAACCGATTTCAGAAGAGGACGGGTCCATTCCCAAAGCAAAGCAAACAACTTACGTACGTCACCGAACCCAAACAAAAAATGCACCTTTCAAGACACATCTCTTGCATAGTCTAATAAAGAGTGTTCTCAAGTTGTTTTGGAATATTTATTAATTCCATAGAAAATATAATCAAATGTATCCACATCTGCACTAGCCCTTTGATTTCCTAGCATCTTGCATAGAAACGAAGTTAGAACATGACTTTCTTTCACGTTAGGATTATAAGGAGAAATTTAAAGTGACAGGCGCCTAATTAGGCCTACAAACATCAAATACAACACAATTGCATTATTTTTAAGTGATATCCTAAATAACAGACACATATGTTAACAATTTTAAAAATAAACTATGTAAAGCATGGATTTTCTTTCTGCTGTCCTTTCACTTAGAAAGATAACATTAAGCTATCTAACAACCTGTTAAAATGCACCAGAATGCAGGAAATTACCTTTAATTTAGACTTTGACTGCCCACCAAAACACTGTTACTATCAGCACTACTATCATGTACACTATTATGCTGGAGCATGATGTGTACATGATGCCCCCTTCACATTTATGACTGCCCCCTTATATATGTCTGCCTAGAACCAGCATGAGTGTTATACTGGCATTAAAATGTGCAGAAGGGTTGAATATATAAAGTGGCCGGTAAAAATGTTGAGTGGCTGGTAGATTTAAGAATCTACCTGCCACAGTGGCAGGTGAACAAAAAAGTTAATTTCCATCCCTGGTATGTATGCATGTATGAATTTTATTTGCATGTGTCTGTGTGTGTGTGTGTGTGTGCTCATGTGTGTGTGTGTATGTGTGTGTGTGTGTGTGTGTGTGTGTGTGTGTGTGTGTGTGTGTATGTGTGCATGTGTTGTGTTTGATGTGTCACACTGGGAAGGAGGAAGATGAACTGTGTCAGATAGGAAGAGATAAGTGTGTTTGGGTTAAGCACTGGCATTTCCACATCATTTGAATGAAGCCAGTGCTTGTACGATGACATAGAGTGTGGTGGAACAGATTGAATGCATGAATGAATGAACGAATGACTTGAAGGAATGAGTGAATTAATTCATCTTCAGTTTTAAGACTCAACTTAAACCCTTAAATCCTCATCTTAAGCCTTAAGCCCTTATTTTGCCTTGTTTGTGCAATATTTATATTTGTGCATCTGTCTGGGCCGTTTTGAATGTGTGTGTGGGTATGTCTGTGTGTGTGTGTGTGTGTGTGTGTGTGTGTGTGTGTGTGTGTGTGTGTGTGTGTGCCTCAGTGATGGAAATTGGCACCAGCCACCAGCCAAATGCTGTTGAAATATAAAAAAATGGCTGGTAGATGTCAGACACAAAAAAATGATTTACTGTTGACTGGCTGGTGAAATTTTCCATTTAATTCCCAGTGGCTGGTAAAGGTTCATATTTTGTAAAGTTACCAAAATGCTTGTGTATGTGTGTGCCTGCATGTGTGCATGCATGCGTGTGTGCGCGTGTGTGTGCGTGTGTGTGCGTGTGTGCATGCGTGCGTGTGTGTGTGTGTGTGTGTGTGTCTGTGTGTGCATGCGTGTGTGTGTGCATGCGTGTGTGTGTGTGTGTGTGTGTGTGCATGTGTGTGTGTGTTGATGCGTGAGTGAGCATGCATATCTCAGACCCAGAGTCCCCAGAGGACAGGATCAGTTTCTGGCCTGACATGCTACATCGTGTTTGCCAAACGAGAGGAGAGAGAGAGAGAGGGAGATAGAGAGAGACAGAGACAGAGAGAGAGAGAGAGAGAGAGAGAGAGAGAGAGAGAGAGAGAGCGATAGACACAGAGAAGGAGAGACAGAGACAGAGACAGAGAGAGGAAGACAGACAAGCAGAGAGAGAGAGGGGGAGACAGACAGAGGAAGAGAGAGGGCAAGAGAGGCGAAAGAGAGACTGAGAGAGAAAAAGACAAGAGATAGAGAGAGAGATAGAGACAGAGAGAGAGGAAGAGAGAGAGAGCACAAAAAGACAGAAAAAAAGATAAACAACAAAGGAATTCAGAGAACAAAGTGACGTAAAAGGGGGGAGACAGAGATAGAAGGACAAAGAGACTGTGAAAAGGAGACAGAGAAAGAAAAACTGGAGGAAAATGTACTTGGCACCGGAGCAGAATGCTTCTTTAGGGTTCAAGAGAGGGATTGGATTCTCCTTTTACATATCCCTCATTTTTTCCATTCTCTCTTTCTCTCTCCGTCACTTTTTAGTTTTTTTTTGCTTGCCCTCGCCATCTCTGTCATTCTCTCTCTTTAAGAGTTTTTTATTGCTCTCTCCATCTCTCTCTGTCTTTTTCTCTTTTTCTGTCTCTTCTTTTGCTTGTGTTCTCCATCTCTGTCATTCCATGTTTGTCTTTGATCCCTTTCTCTCAGACACACACACAGACACAGACACACACACACACACACACACAAACACTCTCGCTGACTCACACATACACAAGCTTTTCAGACACTGGGAACAATGCGTGTAAGAAATGACCTGACGCCTTTGGCCTGCTTACGCCCACAGTTCTCCTCCACGGGCCCTTTCTCTCCTTTTCTTCTCTCTTCTCTTCTCTTCTCACAAGTGTTCCCCCCTTTTCTTTTCTTTTCTCTCCCTTTCTCCCTCCCTCCCTCTCTCTCTCTCTGTGTAGCTCGTCTGTCTCCCCGTATAGCGGTGTGTGTGAGGAATCTGCCCATGCGGCACAAAGGAACAAAGGCGTCGAGGGGGACAGGAGGAAGAGATGGGAGGAGGAAGAGGAGGAGAGCGCAGGAGAGAGCAGGGAGCATGGGGAGGTGAGGAGGAGGTGAGGAAGGATGACGAGAGCAGGGAAATCTTACTCCCCTTTATGAATGGGATTACATGCCACCCATATAGCAGGCGGTGGCTGCTCCAGAGACATGCTGGGTGATTGTGTGTGTGTGTGTGTGTGTGTGGTGTGTGTGTGCGTGTGTGTGTATGTTTGTTTGTGGAACTGTGCGTGTATGTGGTCATGTTTTTGCGTTCCTGTTATGCAGCAATAACAATAATATAATTATACTAAGTATTATTTAGTTATAATAACCAAACAAAAGGCAAACATAATAAGACTTACATGCCTGAACTGGTTACCAGGGTTGAAAAGGTTATGTGTATTTACTGCTTGCGTTTTTGAAGTCACGGAATTCTTTTAAAAGAGTGTAAACTCCATAATCCCTTCGAACAACCTCGCTGTGAATACAATATCTGATAAGGCTGCGAAAAGTAGCCCGGAGCAAAGAGTTAACAGGCGCGAAACAAAACAGCTACATGTAAGTGCCAGTGGAGATAAGGACAAAGAGAAAGAGAGATGGAGAAAGAGATACAGCCATTGACACAAGAGGATAACGACTGGGCGTCTGCAGTTCAACAAGGAGGAACTTGCGAAGACTTGAAACTATTGTGTAAACGCTAGCGGCGTGTGTGGGGTACCACGTATCGCCTATCCATGGACATGTGATACATCCAGTTTGCCCCAAGTGCGTTTCATTGGTCTTATCTTCACGACAGCGTTGCGTAGCATATGCCAACCAGCATACTTTCAATATTTGTGCAATTTAGGGCTTGAACTGTTTTGGAAAAACAAAACAAAACAGAAAACACTTCATGGCACATTGGTTGACCCGCATGTGTCTCAGCTGTGTCAAAAAGTACTTTTTGAGAGAGAGGCGCCTTCATGAGTCTGTGGTGGTCGCCCCGGTAACCCCCGAGCTAATCCACCGTGCACTGCAGCACGGAAGACCATTAATCACGAGTCAATGGTTAACGTCCCTTTTGTGCCATTACCATCAATCAGGACCGTCCCTGCATCAGACGCGCCGACCCTGCATCCCCCCTCCCGCTGCCCTGAGCCCCAAAGCCCGCCCCTCCTCGCCTCTTTCTTCCGCTCTGTCAGCAAGGGGCCAACCGACGGCTTTAGGCTGACTCCCCACAACCTCCCCTGGGACCCACGGTGGCCCCTTGCCCTCGGCACCAAAGCACCAACACGAGGACGTGACGTTTCCATGTTCTGCAGAGCGTCTCTCCCCACGCACGCAAGTCAGCCGACCCGTCTGACACCCTGTCCCAGCTATAAGCGCGAGGGCCACGCGGCGGCAGGATACGATTTCAGGAGCTTTGATTTTATATAGCCTGGCTGCGCACAGCCAGCAAGGCAGAAAGGAACCGCTCTGACCAGCGGGGTGAGGTGAACTTGGGGGGGAAATACCCCGCGGACACTCTACCCGAGTGCTGACTCACGCTCATTAAAGATATCTCACTGGTCCCCTTCGCCCGCCACTGCGCGCCCTGCAGCCGGACAGACCTACCGACATTTGCCTGGGTGGTCAGACATTCACATTCACCCGAACAATATATACTCAATATAGAGGGATGATTCAGTGAATTGTGAGAAAAAAACGGCAGACCCTCAATTACTTAATGATGGCCCTCACAGCTGCCTGTGGGGTGTCTCCTTCAATTCAAACGAAAAGATATTTGTCACGAGAGCCTGGGGGTCTCCCAGTGCACGGTCATTTTTTAAGATGACATGTGTAGAATTTCTGTGGAAGGGGACTGCGATTTTGCATAAGCGAGCAGGGGCGTTCAGCAGAAGCGCACATGTGTCGGAGTGGGCGTGGTGTAGGGATGGGCACCATGGCACTCTGCACCTGATCGCACTCGTCATTGGTCGGTGCTGTTTGACTGGCATGGGACACGGGGTGGGAGTGCGCGGTTGGCGAGCTAAGGGGCGTCTAAATTTGCGGTCATTCTCTGTGGCCAGTTTTTCCACCCCGTCCCATTCATACCTCAGCCTCTTATTACGCGCTGCGCTCTGCGACAGAAGAGAGATAAGGATCTCGCACGGAGAGCAAGGGAGAGGCAGGTTGATAGAGCAGGAGAGACGGCGAAAAAGAGAAAGCAGGCTAAACGATATTTCACAGTGACAGAAACATAGATAGAAGATAGAAGTAACGGGACAGAACCTGTAAAGACAAGACATAATTTGTTTACAATCAAATCGACCTAGTAGACGTTCTCTCCGGAAATATCAACTTCACAGCAGTTGCTGTTGGGTTGTATTATAAAGAAGACCGGCATCCATAACGACTGATCTCTTCTTTCAACTGGACCATGGAGCGCAAAATTCCAGACTTCTCAGGCAACTGGAAAATGAAAAGTTCGGAAAACTTCGAGGAACTTCTCAAAGCACTTGGTGAGTATTCAAAACCAACTTCAATTTTTAAAGTTGTTTATTGCTAGGCCAGTAAAACATAGCCTACATCTGTGGATGTGCCATTACCTTCCGTCGCCCAGACAGATGGACCAAAACCCACTGCACTACACACACACACACACACACACACACACTAACACAGCTGCGCCGTTTGCGCGTCCCATGTGCAGGGGTCTTTGTCATTTATTCAGGCCGGACAACTCAATAAGAGTTGCCCCACACAACTCCACCCTGCGCCCTCTTGCCTCCAGCCACAATAGCAACAAACGGCAGTGGCACATGTGCCCGTGTCATTACTCTCTGTCTGCTGTCTGTAGCTTGCTCTCTCTCTTCTCTCTCTCTCTCTGTTTGTGTGTGTGTGTGTGTGTGTGTGTGTGTGTGTGTGTGTGTGTGTGTGTGTGTGTGTGTGTGTCTGAGGGGGGGTGGGGGGGTGTAGAAGCAGTTTGACTGCGTGTGGGAAAGGGTGTTGCGTAGGCTAGATAAAACCAGATCGACTGGTAAAAACATATTAATTGGCGGCACAACTACAACGAAAGTAGGTTAAACAAGTTCTCTCTCTCTCTCTCTTTCTCTCTCTCTCTCTCATGAACAGTACACAGAATGATCGACCAACGCCTGCTCATTTGGCTAGTCATGCGGGAGTGAATAAGGGTGCATGCCCGTTTGTTCTTGTGAACTGGTGTGTGCCCTAAACGTCTGAGAATTGCAAAGATTATATTATCGCCAATTTCCTAATGGTATCCCACTGAACATGACGCGGCGCACTGCCCGAGATTAAAGAGGGATGCCCCCTCTCTCTCTGCCTCCCTCCTTCCCTCCCTCCTTTCCTCCCTCCCTCTCCCTCTCCCTCTTGCCTTGTGTCCTTGAATGCTGCCCATGTTGATGACTTCGTCTTTAAATACTGCCATTGTTCTTGCTAGAATAACCCTAGCTCGTGCGGGTACAATCGTCGTCGCATTCCAATATGCCGGATTGACAGACGCTTCAGTTCCCATAGCAACGTCGCTTTTCAACTCCCTCATTACCGGTCCACGGCGCGGAGAGGCGGCATGCTGAGAGAGCCGTGTTTGGGACGCGGGGTTGGGGCTGGGGCTGGGGGGCAGCGTGGGGGGAGCGGAGGGGGCCGAAGCTGGAGCACTGTATGGTCCACACAAAGGAATAAAGAGAGCGGGAGGAGCGGCGGAAAGAAAAGGGGAAA
>CM059277.1:13287495-13307495 GCA_030347295.1 Setipinna tenuifilis
AGGACCATTCTCCATAAAAACATTCTTAACAGAGTATTCAAAATGTTATGCCTACATCACTGGGCAACGCCTTTTTTCCCAAAAAGTGACCCTTACAGAGTGTCTGTGCCAAATTTCATGCTTTTATACCAATCTGAACGATTCTCCTGAAATATGTAATTAATCTGTGCACTATAATGAGATGCTATAATAAAGTAGACTAATCTTGAATCTTGGTAGTCTTAATATGAGAGCTCAGGAGGACTGCTGACATAGTGGTGGTGTCTTTGTTGTTGATTAATTACAGACTATTTTTATTTCTTTATTTCCTGGATAACTGTTTATTTGACTGTAACAATGTATATACGTGTATGTTATGACTTGGATTTATCTCCACATATCACAAAACTAAATTCTTTTTTTGTTATTTCCTCATTAAGTTAGCTAAACATGTTTTGTTTAAAATGTGATATTCATAGTGTTTTACACCACTATGGAAAAAAAACAGCTACGAAATACTCTGTAACTGTAACTGTATTTAATAGTTTATTTGTATGCTTTGTGGAGTAGGGTAAACCCCATGTGTCACTGGATTAGCAGTAGGCCCGTTTGAGTAACAAATCGGTCTGTCTACGTTTGTCTAACTTCGGCTACATACGTCAGCAAGAACTCTGCCTCGCAGCATGGGCGGGTGTTTAAAAGGCGGCGGTCAAGTCGGACACAAGTCTTTTGTTTACACCACCTGATCTTCGTAGTAGATGGCAGAGAGGTCATGTGTTGTGTGTGAGGGACAAGGAGGGGGCGGGCGGTTGTAGTAGGGTGCATTGAGACTTCAAGTCAAGTCGAGTTGTTTTTTTAATAGCACATTTAAACAAAACAACAGAGATGTCCCAAAGTGCTGCACAACACAAGGATGAAAAATAACACGGCAAAACCATAACCTTTAAACCAACAAACTTTAAACCAACCAGGGCAAAGTTGCGTCACCACGGAGGCGTTAGTTAGACGGTTGTACCCGCGAAAAGCAACTGCAAGCGCTTGCACCATTTGTCTACATGCGGCTACATCACATGGGTTTTTAGGTCATCTGACCTTGTGACGTTTTTGTGACAGCGCCACGCCTTTCTGGCAACTCTGACACAAAGTCTAACCATAATGCAACATTTTCAGCCCACAATGCATCGCTGACTACATGCGGCTACATCCGTCTGTAGACATTTACCCTCATCCGAACACGGCTAATGTGTGACACCCAATCAATGGGCTTGTTTGTAGTGACTGGCTGGCTGACTGGCAGGGTTAAAGCAATGCATTCTAGACCTCAAATAGTGACCTTTTTGCACAATCTCGTCTGAATGTCACGGTACCACATGGGTGGGTAAGGTGTGGTGCAGTGACATTCCGACGAGATTGTCCAAAAACGTCACTATTTCAAGGTGCTTTAAAGCCAGCCACTCAGCCAGCCAGTCATTTCGAACAAGCCCAGTGCTTTCAGGCCTCAGTGCTGTCTACTACATCAGCACTGTTAGCCACACCCACTCCTGGCCTGTTTCCCTGGAACACCTGTGGCTCGTTAGCTGTTTAGCTGGAGGCTTTTACGAGAATGTGTAAAGAAATGGTTCACGGGAACTCTACAGAGCTCTGAGTCAGGTGTGAGTTTGCCCTGCTGTATGTTTTTGTACTTTGACCTTAATTTTCAGAAATGTTTTTTTTTGGGTATTCTGCCTGTGTCTACAACCTGCTATGATTAAACTAAAAACCTGAAATTTCCTGTCAAATTGCGCTCCAAACTGTCATTCAACAGAGTTGAAGAGTCTATACATGTAGAGTAGCCTATATACATGTAATGCAATCACATGCTACATGTATGCATATACATACCTACATACACATATGGGAACATAGGGCTGTGGGAACAGGCATGCTCACACTAAACCACCCACAGTACTGCAGTTTGCACCTGGCAAAAGGCAAACATGGCAGACACCTAATTGCACTGGCACACAGACAGCGCCCTCTGCTGGTTGGAATAATTGCAACTCAATTTAAACTTTCAGATGTGCAACTGAAGATCATTAGCTGCCCATACTGCCTGTGACACTGCATAGAATTTCTCGTTCACCAAATCAGTCTGGCCAACCGGCCTATTTCCGGCTGTTCCTTTGGTCCCAAAACAGGGAATCAATGAAAAACAATCATTGGAATCAGTGGTCTGATTGATTGTAGCTTTGTCCAGGAGGCATTTCATAGACCCCCGTTGACCCCACCTCTGAGAACTTCATGCCTGTGGGATTTTTGCCAGACCAAGCTCTGCGACAGCCATTCTAGAAGATGAAGGTAGATGGATGAAGATGTCAAGACATAGGCTGTTGTTGGTTATGTTCATCATGTGTCCACTTGGTGGGAGTAGAGGAGTGGATTACAGTGTTTCATGCTTCATGCAGCTGCAGTCAACTCAAACTTTATATTTTCAGTCAACACAGTCTTAAGACTCAAAATGTCACAAATGTGTTTGCAAAAGGCTCTATCAGAGCCACAACATTTAAAATATGCAGCAAAAGCAAACTTTTGCAAACCCCTTTAAACACAGCTAACAAGATAGCCTACAAAATAAAGCAATCAGTGTGAGACAGAGCAGTTTTGCTTTCTAATTGCTAATTGAAGATTTGCAGGAAGCTGTGCGCAGGTGAGAATTTTCTTTACTTGACTGTACTAAGTTGTCCTGAGGGCAGAAACATTTGACAATGACAATTTGTCAATCTGACAACAAAAAGATGAGCAATTTTCTACAAAATGTATGTGCGATTTGTTCCCCTTTAGCATTTTAGAAGCAAGCTAATATAGCTTGCATTAAAATGTTGTATTGGCTGTTGCTAGTAGCCTAATTCTCATCACAGAAAGGTAGAAGAACAAGATAATTCAGAACAAACATCACCTTTTCAGTATTAAAGAGCTAGTGCTATCAACATTATGTGTCAGTGCTAGCTAGTCAAGCTAATCAGTTGAGCTAGAAATCTTCTTAACGGACATTGCATTTAGCTTACCATAGTCGAATACAAAAAAACAATGGCTATTTAGGGCAGTGTTGTATAATTTACAAATTTGGCTTTTCTTCATGGCTGTTTAGTCTCATCTGGTCCTAGGGCAGAGACCATTGTTGTCTCAGGGCAGGTGAATCCCTTCTGCTCTCAAGGCAGAAGTCATATTTTTCTGTTCTCAGAGCAATGTAGTTGGACAGAAGGAAGGCAACTGTCTCCTCTGGTCTTAGGGTAGAAGTTGTTTTGTATAATTTCCCTCATGGCTCATTTAGTCTCGTGTGGTCCTGGGGGGTTATTTTGTGTCTGAACAATCACAGACAAGTTTGAAAACATTTCACATTTCATTTGACGTCCAACATTTCATTTGTTTTAGTGCCTCAGTAGGCTACAATACATTTAGCAGCTGGGTCATGCAATTTTTTCAAAATTATGGGGTTGGGGTGATTTGTGCCAAAGGGCCTGGGTTAAGTTGTGTCGGTGGCACAACTCATTCCCACTTACGGTTATTTTTTAACATGTTATTTTATTGTAATTATGTCACACACTTGTCACTTGGCACTTCTGAGGCAACCTCTCTTGGAAGAGAAGATGACTTGTGCCAATAGTTTAATAAGGTGATTATGTCTAAATAAACCTTAAAGGAGTAATTTTGTATTGAATGTGTCTTACTTTTATATAGCATTACACCTTGAGATTAAAATGTTTTGTTTTACTTCAGTAATCAGTGACACAATTTAGGCACAACTTACCCCGCACCGTGGGCGAGTTGTGCCACAAGACCACTTTTTAGGGTGCATCACTTATGTTGGATGCATTACTGTCATGACCTCACTTTAAAGTCACTTTGAATAAAAACTGGCACAACTCATCCCACTTTTCCCTAGACACATAATGTTACTAGCACTAGCTCTTTAATACTGAAAAGGTGATGTTTTCCTGAATTACGTTGTTTTTATACCTTTCTGTAATAACAGCCACTAGTAACAGCCAGTTCAATATTTTAATGCAAGCTACAACACTAGTATGTTTCTGAAATGGTTGGATAGCCCACCCTTGCAAGCTGTGCCTTTACACTATAATTTGAGTGAGGGCAGAAAAAACACACATAACTATAATGGTCCATTTTGGAGAAAATTGCTCACCTTTTAGTTTTGACAAACTGATTTTGAAATGATAACCAGTTTCTCTTGACTGGGTAGGGCAGGAATTTTCAGCAAGCACAACTGAAGTTGTCAATATCTAATATAATGTACATAATGTGCATCACACAGTGAATATATGGTTATTGTTTGGTTACTATAATAAAAAAAAACTATGGAGTTTGGGGTGATTATGGATGTGAAGTGTTTTGCAAAAGGGTGTGAAAAATGTGTGAATCCAGTGAAAAATGTCAATACATTTCCAAACCATAACTTTTGTTCTGCTGAGATGGAGATAATGCAGACCAAGAATATCAGAGTTTCTTTTAGCAAGTCAAAGCAATCAACAAAAAAATGTAAGAGGGAAATACCGTAAATACAGGTGTTGTCACCTCGATACTAATACACAAAATTATTTCTTTACACTTTACAGACGCTGGTGATGTTCTGGAGCTGTGGGATGAGGACAATGGCAGGCAATAGGCCTACAGCATGCTAAGAGGCAACCTGTAAACCTATTTGGAAAAGCTATACTTTACTGCCATCTTGTGGTTAATTAACAATGAGGAGCATCACTTTTTGAAGGCTGTTGACACTCAACCCCCGACCACACAGGTTACAGTTAGCTTACTATATCTATGTATTTTTTAACTTTATTTAACATCTTAATTAATCCAAACCTTACAATACTGATAAAACACTTGTCACAATAGCAACAACACCAAAACATGATATCACTGTCACATACCTTATGCCATAACTTAAAGAATTATATATTCATAAGACTAATTCCCCTGATGGCTTTTAGCCCAACAAAATGTTATATGACACTGTTGACACTTTTAGAGTAGTTAACAACTAAGATCACTGGCGTATCAGCAATGGCATCTGCGTAATTATGATTCTGTAGGCCTATGTTAGAGTTGTTGGTACTAAGCACTTTGGTTTAATAGCGTTTTAACCTGTAGTTCAACTTCCCAAAAAGCCAAAGGTCTTTAAACTACATGGTATTTAGACTAAAGCAGTAGGCTAAATAAAGGCCAGCGGGTAGACTTTCAGACTCGGAGCAAACATATCTGAACTTCTTACTATATTTATTATATTAGTGTTTAACAGTAGGCTAAAATGCGTGTCTTTTTCAGAAAGAGATATAGAGGTGAACATTTTAAGTATTATTACATTACACTTGGCAGACGCGTTTATCCGAAGCGACTTACAATATACATACAATACACAATTTATAGCCTATATATAAATGTAATATAGAAATCTAAATAATTAAATCAATGTAGCTTGTACACCAACAGCTACTGCTTTTAAATGATGCTTGACAAACATTATTGGCACAGAACTTTGTGTGTCAGAAATGAAGACAGGGAAGAACCCGGGAGGAGAAGTCTGTTGAGAGAGAGAGAGAGAGAGAGGGAGAGAGAGAGAGAGAGGAGTGTGGTTTGGGGTTTTTAAAATGCGAACCAGGCGCAGAGAGGGGCCAGTGTGCTGGTGCTTCACGGGACTGTCCTACTCTGCGCCGGGATAAAAGCCCTCTTTCATTTGGCAGTGTGTATTTTGGAGAGCTCCAGTCGCTCAGAGGAAACCGCCGTGGATATGGAAAAGCGTGCAGAAAGCTATAAACAATCGTCAGTAATTTGAAAGAAAATACGGTAATACGAACGAATCCTTTTTTATTCCAAAAACCTTGGATGAGTTGGGGATAGCAAAGTGGCCCAATGGACTGAGATAACTTATGGAATCATAAGCATGGACATGGCTCTCTGTTGAAAAGCGGGAGGACGCAGTATCAAAGATAAAGTATTCCATTCAGGCCTTCTATTCGCTCGGAGATATTCGGGTCTTTTGAATACAGTCATACTGTTTCCATGGTCTCTTGGCGATAAAGGATAACTACATCCACCAGCTTTGGATTAAAGGACACCTGTATTTGGTAACGAAGTTATGCACTGTTTGGGGACTTAGGGAAAAAAAGTACTAGAAAGTAAGACTGTGATGCACTGAACCTTTTTGCGATATTGAACAGCCATCTATTTTCCTTACCAATGTGCAATGTAAAGCATTTCTTTTGCTTGCACCAGACCACTGAACTCTGCGCGCGGTATGCCACAGGAGCGGAACTGTAACGCAGGTAGAGGGAACGTGTTTACGCACAGTTGAAACGAGCGCGTGCGCCCACAAACCTGTGCAGATGCACGGCTTTTAAACGAACTGGACGTCAGAAAAAGAAAAAAATATCAAGCAACCCATAAGGACAGATAACATCACATACCAGACAAATGGAGTTACGCAAATTCCTACTACTACTGAAGTGTTTTGTGCTTCTTAAAGGTATGGGGGGATTTGTTTATTTGGTCTTTTCCTTTTGCTTTTCCTTTTATTGTGTTATTATTCAGGGCTAACGATTTGCTGGCAATTACGACTGCATGGTAGTTGAGATCCATAGTAGTGCGCATAATATTTAAAATAAATATATATTTTTTAAAACTCTGTTCCATCCATAGGATGGCGCTAACCATTGGCCACATATGAATTGGTTCATTCACTGGAATCCTGTAGAGCTCAGGACATCGTCCAACACGGACTGCCCAACCAACTAGTGACTTGCACAGCACAACCTGAGGACACAAACAATGATCATTTTATTGAGTTTCAGATTTTGCCGTTTTACCGTAACTACAGACAGCAAGTTAATATCTGAGGCTTGACAAGGCGTTTATACAGTAGCTGTGTTTGACAGGCTCGTGTCCTCAGGTGTAACCTGGCGCGTTGACGTCAACCAATGATTGTCCAAAACGGTAACATAGACCGAATTTCCCAAAGCCATTGTAGTTGTCTACTAAACCGAGACGTGGAATGAGCTAACTACACACGACGGCTTTCAAATGGGTGTAATTTCACACCTTTTGATTTTGGCGTGGAAAATTTCTGAATTTCCGCCAGAAAAAAAGATTTTCCTTTGCCCAAACATGAATGGTAATTTAGTTCGTTTTGCAACGGTTAAGCCCTGCGGGTTGGTCGGTGTAACTACCCTAAAATTTTCTGTTTTTAATCAGACACTGAGAAATAAAACAGCCCACATGTTTTCAACAGAGAACTCTTTTAAAACAGTACATTATATAAAACAGTATATTTTAAAATCTCTACAGAAACATCAAAAGCCTTTTTTTGCAGTGTAAGAGCAAAACCTTGTTTAGGCTGAACTGTGGCTAACAGTGTTTGCTCAAGGCCCTTCACGCTTTTGCCAGACCCTGAAAAGCCATTAGGGTCACGCACATCATGCTCACCATCATTTGTCTTCCTCTATGTGTGTGTGTGTGTGTGTGTGTGTCTGTGTGTGTATTTGTGGCTCTCTCGCTCTCTTTCTCTCTTTCTCTGTACATAAATATAATGTCTATGTACTTTTTCGTATTTTATGACTTATGGTATATCTGGTTGGGTATACCACAGTAGAGTGGGATATGGTGATGATGTTTTAACAGTCCATGTTGGGAATTAGTATCACTGACTGTGTAACTGATGTTTAGAGGAAAAGGAAAACATGGTGGCGACTGTACATTCTCTACGTATATTTGTGTGTGTGTGTGCGTGTGTGTATGTGTGTGTGTGTGTGTGTGTGTGTGTGTGTGTGTGTGTGTGTGTGTGTGTGTGTGTGTGTGTGTTTGTGCCTTTGACATGTTTGCAAGTGTTACTCATTTGTCTCCTGTCAAAGTGAATGTGTGGGCTTTCACTTGCCTGCTTGCCCCAGTGTGTGTGTGTGTGTGTGTGTGTGTGTGTCTGGTCAGTAGGTGTAGTTGTTTATTCTGATGGCTTCAGCAGGTGTTCCTCTGATGAGGTGGCCCCCATGGGCTTCTGCAGGTCTGTTGTGCTGCAGTGAAATGAAGAATACAGACTTCTCTCCCTCCCATTCTCTCTCTCTCTCTCTCTTCCTCTCATTCTCTCTCTCTCCCTCATTCTCTTGTTCTCTCTATCTTTCTCTCTCCCTCTCATTCTCTCTTCCTAATCCCCCCCTCTCATTCTCCCTCTGATTCTCTCGTTCTTGTTCTGTCTCTCTCTTTCTCCATCTCTCTCTAGCTCTCTTCACCTCTCTACTTCTATCTATCCCCAAGTCTATCTGTTCATCTTTCTCTCTCTCTTTATAACTCCCCTTTTTTCTACCTCTCTCTCTCTCTGTCTGTCTCTCTCTCTTTCTCTTTCTCTGTGTCTCTTTCTCTCTCATTCCATGTATAGATCCCCAGAGTAAACTAATAGAAATAGACGAGCTCCGGAGAGCCGAAAGTCAGTGTGTGTGTGTGTGTGTATGTGTGTGTGTGTGTGTATGTGTGTATGTGTGTGTGTGTGTGTGTGTGTAACGTTTGAATTTAATTTGGATGTGGAAGCAGTGAGTAGTGGATCGCGGATGGCAGGTAGGATTACAGGAAGGGAGGGACAGAGAGACCAAAAGATAGAGCGAGAGGGGTGGACTGAAAGAGAGAGATAGGGGGACTGAGAGTGAGAGAGTGGGAGTGTGTGCGTATGTGTGTTTGTGTAAGGGAGAGAGTGAGAGAGAAAGATTGGAACATAGAGAGAGAGAAAGAAAGAAAGAAAGAAAGAAAGAAGAGGGAGATATTGAGTGTATGAGAGTGAGAAAGATAGAGAGATGTGGGCCTTGGGAGAGGTATGAAGGAAGGAGAGACATGGAGACAGAGAAAGTGAGAGAGCAAGTGAGAGAGAGATAGATGGAGTGCTTTTATTCATCATGAAAGGAAATGATTCTCATAAAGGATCGTTGCTTTGCTTTGTCAATATCCTACAGATTAGGGCAAACCTAATGGACAGTGGTGGAAATCCTATAAAGCTGATTCTCACCCACTCACACACACCCAAACGCACACACATAAACAGACACATACACAAAATGTAAAAAAAAAAAAATGCAAAACACATACACACTGTGCTAACACTTTTACACACGGACACACGCACAAACACACACACACACACACACACACACACACACACACACGCACACACACACACACTACAAACATACAGAACCATTATGGTCCATTGGGACTATGCTGTGTGCCATGCCGCGCATGTTTATTGTTTCTCCATGGTGAAGGTTAGTGTTTTCGTATGGTGGGGGTCAGTGTTTCTTTATTTTGGGGGTCAGTGTTTCTAGATGGTGGGGGGTTAGTGTGTCCCCATAGTGGAGGTTAGTGTTTCCCCATGGTCGGGGTTAGTGTTTCTTCATGGTAGAGGTTGGTGTTTCTAGATGGTGGGGGTCAGTGTTTCTTTATGGTGGGGTCAGTGTTTCTTTATGGTTGGCGTTAGTGTGTCTCCATGGTAGGGGTTAGTGTTTCTCCATGGTTGGCGTTAGTGTTTCTCCTTGGTGGGGGTTAGTGTTTCCCCATGGTGGGGGCTCAGGGTCAGTTTTACATACAGCATGTGGGCAAGTAGACCCTGTATGATACGCAATGGTGCAGGCCTTCACATGCTTGTGCTTGTGTGGGGCATTGCTAGAATGTGGATACAACAGAGCCTTTTTGGATGAGCAGGGGTGGAGCAGGGTGGGGCAGGGGTGGAGCAGGGTGGGTCATTGCTAGGATGTGCAGGGGTTGGCCAATGCCAGAGAGAAACTACCACAACTCAGTGTCACTCACTTTGTGTGTGAGAAGCAGAGAGAGTATGTCATTCTGTGTGTGTGTGGGTGTGTGTGTGTGTGTTTTCCAATGTGTGTGTGTGTGTTTGTTTCCCAATGTGTGTGTGTGTTTCCCAATGTGTGTGTGTGTCTGTGTGTGTGTCTGTGTGCGTGTGTGTGTTCCCCAATGTGTGTGTCTGTGTGCACTTTTGTCTGTCAGCGTCTCCCCCCTTTGTTTGTGTGTGTGTGTAGGGGGGGAAACCTATACTTTCCAGCCACCACTGAATGGTCCAAATGTTTATAGTTACCATGGAGAAATCCTGGAGACTGAATCTGTGGCTGAATCCATAAACTCCAGAGATTTAAACCAGAGAGAGGAAGAAAGAAAGAAAGAAAGAAAGAAAGAAAAAAAAGAACACGAGCGAGAGAGAAAAACAGTGTGAAAAATCCAGGGGGTTCTTTAACAACATATCGTACTCATAACAGAGTATCGAAAAAGCTTCTGTGCATGAATTATTTATAATGACCACTTCAAGCCTTTGAATCGCATAAATAGCTAAACATGGCCGCCACATTCACGGGCCGACCCTCTGGACAAACATTTTTGGTGGTTTTTTCATTGTTATGTGGAATTGCGTCACAATTCCCGAAGGGAAGTTCCTAATAACCACACACTTTTCTTTTCAACACTGGATATTTGCACGTTGACCCCCTAAGAACAACTGCAAAAGTTCAGCAGAGGGGAGCTCTCTTTTGGAGATGGGAAAGTGCCGGTTAAACAGACAGTGTGGTTAGGGAAGGGAGGATGCTTAAGGAGAAGCCTAATTGTCAGTCTTCCCTTTCGAACAAACAGGAACAAAAAGCCATAAAGTCATTTGGATCAGAGGGGATTGTTTGTATTCGACGCTGGTGTAGTTGTTTGTATTCGGCACTGGTGTACTTGTATTTTATGTGGTGGCGCTTGTTTAAAGTGATGTAATGTGTGTGTGTGTGTGTGTGTGTGTGCATGTGTGTTTGTGTGTGTGTTTGTGTGTGTGTTCAGGACTGAAGTACATGGAGCTTGTTTACAGTGATGTAATGTGTGTGTGTGTGTGTGTGTTTGTGTAATATTCGGGACTGGTGTATGGGGACTTTATTTACAGTGAGGACTGTTGTGCGGCCTCTGTGGATGGGAGGACTCCATGATGAAGGCTGCCTCTCTAGCCTGCCTTGGCACAGAGGTCCTGCAGCCCTTAGCGAAGGGGGTCCCCATGGTTGTGTCACCTCACTTCTTTTTGTGTCTTTTTGTGTCGTGTTAATCTGTCTGTCCTTTCTCTGAACTCACTCAGGCTCTGTGTTTGTGTGTGAGTGTGTGTCTTTCTCTTTCTATACCTGTGTGTGTGTGTGTATGTGTGTTTGTTTGTGTGTGTGTATGTCTCTCTCTCTCTTTTTCTGTGTGTGTGTGTGTGTGCGTCTCTCTCTCTCTGTCTCTCTATCCCTGTCTCTCTCTCTCTTTCTCTCTGTTTGAGTGTGTGTGTGTGTGTGTGTGTGTGTGTGTGTGTGTGTGTGTAACACTGAGGGAGTGATGCAGATGCAGATGTGATCACTCCTACAGCCGTTGCAAAGTGAGCGTGCTACCAGAACAGGTCTACATACCGCAACGAAACACGGCATGTGTGGATAGCATACAAGAGAGACTGTCTTCAAAAAGGAAATGTGTGGGATGTCTTAGAGGGAAGAAAACACTCATGGGAAGAGACAAAGAGAGAGAGAAACAGAGAGAGAGAGAGAGAAAGAGGAGGCTGTTAGATGAGAAAATGAGAGAGCGGTATTGAGACAAGCAAGAAAGAGGTAGAGGATGGAGTGAATGGGGAGATAGTGTTAGACAGTGTCACTGTGTGTGTGTATGTGAGACAGAGAGAGAGAGAGAAACAGAGAGAGAGGAACAGAGAGAGAGAGAGAGCAAAAGAGACAAACAGAGAGAGAGTAATAGAGAAAGAGAGATGAAAGCTTGACAGACTGTACTTTGTTTGGGTTCTGATTGAGAGGATTAGACCCCGATTGACCTCTGGGACGTGTGCTCAGTTCTGATTAGATTTCCTGAATCCTGGTGCGGTCCTGATTCTGGGGTTTGGACCCATTTGTGGTTCTGATAAGGGGGCCTGAACCCCTCGCTGGGTCAATCTCTTCCCTGTGGGCTCCAGTTTGGGGGTTTTGGGTCCAGTGTGGAATTTGGGGAGTTTGAGTCACAGTGATGTTCTTGGGGGGCCAGTTTTAGATGCTGGGGTTTTGGGGCTGTGTTTGTTGCCTTGGGGGGGGGGCACAGGGTGGGAGTAGGGGGTTTTGGGTCTGTGCTTTCTGCCTTTGAGGGTGGGTGGGATGGAGGTGGGGGGGGCATAGATTTAGCTGAGGTTGTTTTTTGCTTTTTGGGGGGGGGGGGGGGTGAGATGGAGGTGGAGGAGGAGGCTGGCTGGCGGGGTGGTGAGTGGTTTGTCTTTTTGCCTTTGAGGGGGTGGGGGCTGGGGGGGGTGAGATGGAGGTGGAGGGGGAAGGGGAGGCTGGCAGTGTGGTGAGTGGTTAGTCTTTTTTGCCTTTGAGGGGGGTGGGAGCAGAAAAGTGGTTTGGGTCTGGTCCTGCTTCTGAGGAGCTGAACTCGTCGTATTCTGGTGTTTGGGTTTGGGCCCGGCCTGTGTTTTTGGAAAGGCTCAGCCTCTGTCCCACTTCACTCTGACAAAACAATCAGCTGAAACCCAAGTCCGTGGAGCCGCAGTGTGTGTGTGTGGTGTGTGTGTGTGTGTGTGTGTGTGTGTGTGTGTGTGTGTGTGTGTGTGTGTGTGTGTACGCGCGTGCGCTACAGCCTGGAACACACATTAAACTCAGTCACTGACTCTTTCTCCTTGTGTGTGTGAGCGTGTGTGTGTGTGTACATACATTCCGGAATTAAACACTCTGTTCGCCATTGTGTTTTTCGCCAACTTTCCACTCATTCTGCACCAAGACTGTGATGGGAATGAGGTATGCGAAGTGCGGCCGTCATGAAGGAAATATTTGGAGTGATGCATAAAGCAATACCATCATGTCTGATCGGTGGCACTGCCTCTGTGTGTTTGGGCTCTGTTCTCACTTTGTGGTTCAGATTCTCTCTCTCCCGCTCTCAGTCTCTCTTTCTCTCTCTCTCTCTCTCTCTCCTGTGCTCTCTCTCTCTCTCCCGTCCTCAGTCTCTCTTTCTCTCTCTCTCTCCCGGGCTCTATCTCCCTCTCTCTCTCTCTCTCTGACAGTCTCTTTCTCTCCTTTCTCCTCTCTCACTACCACTTTTCCCCTCTCTCCTGATAGTCCTCTCTCTCCTTCCCTCACTTTCTCCTTCCTCTCTTCTCTTGGCCTCTCTCAGTCCATCTGTCTCTCCCACTCATACACACACACTCCCCTCTCTCTCTCTCTCCTCTCTCTCTCTTTCTTTCTCCCTCTCTCTCTCTCTCTCTTCCTCTCTGCTCCTAACTGTAACTTCCCTGCTCCCTCCTGCTCGGTGTAAAAGGTAGGTTTGTGTGTCATAACAGGGAGCTACTATGCCCAGTAGTTATTACAACCCACGCCCTTCCTCCCTTCCCTCCTCCTCCTCTTCCTCCTCCTCCTCCTCCTCTCACTCTCTCCTCCTCTCACTCTCACTCTCTTGTTTATATCCTCCCCTCTCTCTTTTTTGCCTGCTCTGATACTTTCTCTCTCAAGTCTGACTCGAAACTGCAAATAGCAAAATCAGTCAGACTGAATGAATTAAATACAATGTTCTTCAAATGTTATAACCAAAGCTGCCACAATAGTATAAAATAGTTTTCCCCCTAAACACAAATCTGCACTGCACAAAGTTTGTGCAGATGTTTTTTTCAATGATTTGGATTTAACAGTGTTCCTTACTGTTTGTCACCTGAATTCAAACAGCAGGGAAGACATTTGGAAGGAGAATGTTGCCTTTGTGCTGTAGTATTATTAATAGAGTAAACAGTTAACAGAAGCTTCTGATTTCAAAGCGCCAACATGGCGCCTATCTGGTCAGATCGCTGGCAGGTCCGTCAGTCCGAGGGGGCGATGTGGTGCCGGGGTGGTGGATGGGGGGCAGAGAGGGTGACAGCACAAAAAAATATGCCGTTTTAAAATGTCAAAATTTGCATCGAGACATTTTTGTCTGTGTGAAACTGTTCCGACTGCTGCTGCCATGTCCATTCTTCAGTCTGAGTTTTGTTTTGCTGGTCAGCTCTGTGTCATAGCTTAGCGTCTGTGTTTTGTGTTATTGGGAGAATGAGGAGGAGCTTCTTTCCTGAGGTCAGAAAGTCAATAGACACTTTCAACCGACAGTGTATACCCCACACTTTGCAGCTATACATTGCATTTCTATTTTTAGACTCTTTTGTTTATTTAAATCTACTTATATATTGAAAAAACATTTATCTTTTTTTGGATTGTTGTAGAATTGTCGCAAACATTTTTTTTACTTGTACATGTTACATTTTTACATGTACATTTCTCATCTGACAACCAAATATCTTTACCTTAAATCTGGAACCTTAACCAGGTCTATGTCAGTACTTCATTTTGTGTTTGGTGCTGCTTGTGTCAGTGCTTCAGATGTTGTCATCTTTCTGGTTTAGATTTGTCTGCTCTTTGTGCCTAATCTGAGTCTTGTCCTGTTGGCCAGGTCTGTGTCAGTGCTTCAACATCGATGTGTCGAGGCCGCGGATCTTCACGGGACCAGAGGGCACAGAGTTCGGCTTCTCCGTACTCCAGCACGAGGCCGATGGGGAGAGATCGTGAGTAGTCGCCTCTCTTTCACTGCCTCTCTTCCACTGCCTCTATTCCACTGTCTCTTTTTTACTGCCTCTCTTATTTAGACTGCCTCTCTTCCACAGCCTCTCTTCCACTGCCTCTCCTTCACTGCCACACAGCCACTGCCACTCTTCGACCGCCTCTGTTGTTTACACCCCCAGTTTTCCACTGCCTTTACTCCACTGCCTCTCTTCCACTGCCTTACATATTTACACAGCTACTCTTCCACTGCCTCTCCTTCACTGCCACACAGCCACTGCCACTCTTATTTACACTGCCTCTCTTGCACTGCCTCTCCTTCACTGCCACACAGCCACTGCCTCTCTTATTTACACAGCCACTCTTGCACTGCCACTCTCCTATCGCTTCTCTCCCACTGCCCCTCTTTCACTGCCTTCACACCTGCAGAGCTCAGATGCAGAAAACCTTTCAGTGCATTTTTTAAAAATACTCATGAATCATGTTTTTAAAGTGTGAATTTATGCTAATATCAATGAAACTGCAGTTTGGCTCATGTTATTAAAAAAAATAAAAACAAGTGACTGAAATGTAATCAATTTTACAGAGCTTGCTAAAATGAAAAAAAAAGTATATATTTCGGACAAATTATTTAAAATGTGCTTAGAGGTATTTACAAGTTATAGCTGAACTCCTTACATACGTACACTGCCTGCATGTAGGGCAAGCTACTGTAAGTCCCATGCTGCACGAGTTTGAATTTATTTCATAACTGGAGAACAACACATTTCACAGATAACATCATAGAATTATACTGAACAAGAGAGGAATTGTGTTTATATTATGTAATTTATGCTGTTTCTATAGCTGTATTGTTTTACATCAGCATGCGTTGATCAGCATTCAGTGACAATGGAGCTGATATGAAAATGGCTTTGAAGAAATGGCATAAGCACTCCTCCACACCAAGAACTTAAATGATAATGATAACTGTAGCTATACTGACATGAACCTCCACACTGAAGAATGATATTTTATTATAATGCCGAGGTTTTAATTGTGTGTGTAAACAACCAAAAGTGTGTGCCATCCCTGTAAACTCTACTCAGTGTCAATCAGTTGCAGGGTTTTTATCACTTATCAAACTGCTTTGAATATAATCCCAACAATATCATTCAGCCCTGTTGTTGTTGATATAGTTAAAGTGTGAACGTCACCATACACTACAGTTTGAAGGATCCATATAGACACAGTTATAGCTATCTTATAGTTAGGCATTACACAGTGTGTCTTACTTACACTGTCAGACTCAGTGGTTTTGTGACAATGTGTGTGGGTGCGTGATGTCAGGTCCAGATTGACAGTGTGTGTGTCCTGCGTGCGTGGTGTGTGTTCTGTGTGTCTGGTGTGTGTGTGTCGTGTGTCTGCTGTCTGTCCTGTGTGTAGAATGCTCGTGGGGGCACCCTGGGATGGAACGCCAGATAACAAGAAAGGAGACATCTACAGATGCATCATGGGAGATGACAGTGACTCCAACTGCACAAAGCTCAACCTGGGTAAGAACACATGATTTAAACAAACACTTCATAGACATGGCTTACCAAAGCTATTACATGTAAAATGTGAAAGCAGCCACTTGAAGCAGTCACCATAAAAAAAAACTAACTTGTTATAATATCATAGGTACTACATGTAATAACATTCCCAAAGTACACTGAAAGTTGTCACAGTCTAATAACAACCATGTCATGGGCTAGCGGTTAAGGAGCTGGACTTGCAGCCAAAGGGTCACAGGTTCAGTTGCCCACACTGACAGGGGGGTGGAGAGAGTGAGCTCTCCTCCATCCTCCCCCAGGACTGAGGTGCCCTGAGTATGGCACCACTGTCCCCACACACTACTCCCAAGGCTCCACTGTAATGGCTACCCCCTGCTCCCATGTGTGCTCCCCTGCTCTCTCTCTCTTCCATTTCTCTCATTTTTGTCGTCCCTGTCTCTCTCTTCACAGGTGACACAGCTTTAGCGAATGTATCGCGGAACCTCAGGAACTCCCACCTGGGCATGACCCTTAGTCCAGACGCCCCCGACGGCCTGCTGGTAAGAGCATCCATCTACCTGTCTCACACCTGTGCGCACACCTGCTTACTCAAAATGCACCTTGGTTGATAAAATGATACATAAGTGGACACCAAGAAATACTTAAGTGTGAATGACCACCAGGATGCACTGTAATTTTGTCATTGAGACCATGTGCCAAGGTGGTCTAGGCTGCAATGGATTAAAAATGTCAGACTCTCGACAGTGACAGTTGTAGTGGATGGGACGCAGGTTGCAAACTGTACGTTGACTACATCTCTGGTTGCAAAGGTCTTGACTTGAGTGCAATGTGTCTCAGCTGTCCACTTGTGATTCGATCGTCCAGGAGACATTTTAAAGCTGTGTAAATGTGTGTGAGTGAGTAAGTCTGTGTGTGTGAGTGAATCTGTGTGTGTATGAGTGTGTATGTGTGTGTGAGTGAACTCCATGTGCACAGTGGAAAAACACACTTCACCCCGAGTGGTTTGCACCTGCGCCTGTGACTGCTAAGACTCATGGCTTAGCTGGCAGGGAGGGTCCTGATGAGGGTGTGTGGGGGAAGTGGTGAGGGCTGTGGAGGATGCAGTCATGGCCATCATGGCCACAGGGCAGCCGGTGAGTCAGGCACGCAGGCAGAGAGTAGCCATCTGTACACATCTGCTCCAGTGGCTTTGACATGCCTGTTTGCGTGCCTGTTTGTGAATGTGTGTGTTTCCGGAATTATTTAGGGTGTGTGCTTGTGTGTGTGTGTGTGTGTGTGTGTGTGTGTGTGTGTGTGTGTGTTTGTGTGTGCTGGATGGCTTTGCGGACTTTGATGGTCATGACTTTGGAATCTCACAGCTATTGCTCACCTGACCACATTGAGCTTGTTAGAGAGAGCACACACACACACACACACACACACTCACGCATGCATGTGTGGTAGGGCACATGCATGCACACACACACACACACATATGTACAGTACATAGTATACTCACACACACACACACACACACACACACACACACACACACACACACACACACGTGCGCACACACCCACAGACTCACACATGTACATACACATACACACGCAGACACTGTCTCCATTGTGGAAGTGGAATAAGATAGGTAAACATAATGTTTGAAGAAGGAAACATATAACACATGCACACACACGCACACACACACACGCACACACGCGCACACACGCGCACACACGCGCACACATGCGCACACACACACACACACACACACACACACACACACACACATACACACACACACACACACCCACACACACACAGGGTGTTTTAAAGGGTAGAACATTCTAAAAAAGATCTTCCCAGCCCTGGAGCACTAGCTGATTTGCTAGAATTACTAGGTGCTCACTGCCAACTATCCCTCTCTCTCTCTCTCTCTCTCTCTCTCTCTCTGTTCTCTTGTCGGTGTTGGTGTTATTTTTATTTTTTTAGACATTTTTTAGGGCATTTTTCCTTCATTCTCCTTTTAGACATCTTTTTGTAAGTCTATTTATTAATGTGGTAATTATGGAGGGAGGGCATACAAGTTTGTGTTCTGTGTGTGTGCATGCGTGTGTGTGTGTGTTTACGTGCGTGCGTGCGTTCGTACGTGTGTGTGTTTGTGCATGTCTGTATGCGTGCGTGTGTGTGTGTGTGCATGTGTGTGCGTGTGTGTGTATGTGTGTGCGTGTGTGTGTCTGGCCCTTTGGGACAGGAGTCATACATAGGTCAGTGAAGTCCAGGCCAGCAAAACCCACACTGGAGAATGTGTCATGTGTCTTGGAAGTCAGACCTTTCAGAATGGAGTGTGTGTGTGTGTGTGTGTGTGTGTGTGTGTAATGAGGTGCACAGTGCCGTGCACCTTTATGTGTGTCCAGGCGCATATAATTGAGAGAGTGTATGTTATCTCTCTCTCTCTCTCTCTCTCTCTCTCTCTCTCTCTCTCTCTCTCTCTCTCTCTCTTTCTGTGTGTGTGTGTGTGTGTGTGTGTGTGTGTGTGTGTGTGTGTGTGTGTGTGTGTGTGTGTGTGTGTGTGACTTTTGGAGGGACCTTGCCTGTGGTTGGTGCTAAAACTGGACAGGAATGTAACTTTGGGCCTTTGTAATGACAGGCCTAGAAAAAACCATAACACCCTTTCTCTTCCCCCCTTCTCTTTTAGCGTATTCTGTCTTTTTTTCCTGTCCCCATCCCTCTTTCTTTCTCCCCTCTCTCTTCTCTTCCCTCCCTCTCTCTTTCACTCCATCTGTCTGTGTGTCTGTGAGAATGCTAAGGAGCTTTGTAATCACAGAGAGTAAAAAGCCTAAATGACTCTTCCTCTTTGTCTTTCTTCCTCTTTCTCTCTCTTCCTCTTCCCTTCTCTTCATCTCCCCATGTCTTTCTCCCTCTTTCGTGTCTCTACCTAAGTTCTCTGACATTTAACTCCTTCTTTTGTCTCAGCATGACTTTTTCTTTCACTTTAATCTTCTGGGTGTGTTTTCTCTATTTTTCTTATTATCCTCCTCTCTCTTTCTGTCTCTCTGTCCCTCTCCCTTTCTGTCTTTCTGTCTCTCTTTCCATCTCTCTTCGTGTCTTTCCATCTCTCTTTCCCTCTCCCTTTTTGTCTTTCTATCTCTCTTTCTCTCTCCCTTTCTGTCTTTCCATCTCTCCTTCCCTCTCACTGGGCTAAGCGTCACCCTTGACATAAATGCTGCTCTTTGAAGATGTAAATATGTTTATGGGCTTTTGCCTCTTTCTCTCCGCCACACACTGCAGGCTGATTGACTTTAAATGACTTCATTGTTGCCTTGTGGCACTGCTAAAGCACTCATGACAATTGCCAGCATTTGTCAACAATTGTCTTCCAGCCATTTTCTTCTCTCTCTATCTCTTTTTCTCCTTCTCTCTCCCTCTGTCGCTCCCTCTTTCTCTCCCTCTCTTTGTTTCTCTCTCCCTCTCCCTCTCTCTCCTTCTCTGTTTCTCGCTCACTCCCTCTCTCTCTCCTTCTCTCTCTCTTTCTTTGTCTCCCTCGCTCTCTCCTCTCTCTCTTTCTCTCTCTCTCTCTTTCTCTTTGTTGTTGTCTCTCTCGTTCACTCTTTGTTCATGGACCCTGTTATAGCCTTTTCCATTACTCGTTTGGTTTCACCACAGCCTCTGCCTCTGCCTCTACTCTGCCACAGCCTCTGATTCTGCCTCTGCTCTGCCTCTGCTCTGCTTGTGCCTGTGCTTCTGCCTCTGCTCTGCCTTTGCCTCTGCTCTGCCTCTCCTCTGCTCTACTCTTCTCTGTCTCTGCCTCTGTCTGTACTCTGCACCTCTTCTGTTTAGTTTCCTGCTTCATTGGGGTTTGTCTCAGTCTCCAGAGGCCTTTATTGGTCTACCCAGTAGGTGTGTGTGTGTGTGTGTGTGT
>CM059277.1:13317495-13339995 GCA_030347295.1 Setipinna tenuifilis
ATTTATTATGCATTTGTTAACTCTTAGTTCCTCATCTATTAACTACTATTAGTACATTAGTAAATCTTATTAGTAAATCATTTATAGATATATTTACGTTCATCTGCCTGTCTGTTTGTTGGCTGTCTGTCTGTCTGTCTGTCTGTCATAAGTGCTTTTCACTGTGAGTGTATGTGTGAATGACGATAAGGGTGTGAGGAATTTAAAGTGTGTGTGACCGTGAATGACCCTGTGAATGACCTGTGTATGTGTGTGTTTGTGTGTGTGTGTGTGTGTGTGTGTGTGTGTGTGTGTGTGTGTGTGTGTTGTAGCACAGAGGCTTTCAGCCCTGAGAGAGGGGCGAGGGAGGGCGCCACCAAAGTGATGATCGTGGTGACGGACGGAGAGTCACATGACGGTGAGGAGCTTCCTGAGGCATTGGCCGAGTGTGAACAACGCAATATCACCAGATACGCCATCGCGGTGAGTAGCTAAGTGTGTGTGTGTGTGTGTGTGTGTGTGTGTGTGTGTGTGTGTGTGTGTGTGTGTGTGTGTGTGAACAACTCAACCTATACTCAGTAGAACACCCAACATATGTTAATGCCACACACACACACACACACACACATAACAAAAGCATCAATCCGCACATTGAGAAAAGCACTGGGTTCAGTGTCATGCCCAAGGACATTTTTGTCCAGGTCAGGAGGAGCTGAAATTGAACCAGCGACCTTCAACTGCTGCATAACTCCTCTACCTCCCGAGCCACATTCACTCCAAAGAAAGGGATTGACAGCAAAAGTGTGTAGGTCTACAGAATAGAACTAGCGTTTTATTGTCACTAAAATGAGGTTGAAAGCACTTCCCTCTCCAGTGCAAACATGTATGAAAAACAAAAAACATAAAATAAGTAAATAGTATTGCAAGACAAGATAAAGAATAAAAAAACGCAGGTCTGATCAAGAGCAACAGTGTGGAGGTCCACAGACTGGCCACAGGTCTGTCAGGATTCATCAGGTGGGCAAGAAACAGGCTCACCATTTAAGGCTAACTCTTGCATGGAGACCATCTTGGTTGGCCCTGAAAATGGAGCTTGATTCTGCTAATGGATTTAAAGAAAACATACATGTGGGGCATTTGTCTGTTTATAGAGTAATTCAAAATATATACATTCTGTCCTCATAATGAGAGCAATTCTAAATGAATACACAGTGTCCTCATAATGTAGGAAAAATTGTTTAACAGGACCAAAGACAAACACTCCTGCAAAATCTCATCATATGGATCATATGGAACCCCCCCCCACCCCCACTTACACCCTCCCACCCCCGACCCCCACCCACACCCCACCCCCATGAGGCCATAAATAGACTCAGTCTGGTCTACCCACCGCACCCCTCCTGTCTCCTCCACACTTCAATGGGCTGTCGTCTCTGTCTTTCAGGGCTATCATGAGAATACTAGTAGCCTGCTTTTCAAAAATAGCAGTTTGGAGGTCCTAAAATATCCCAACAGCCACAGAGTTATGCTGGACTGCCCCTCCCAGAGTCACCCAGCACAGCCCCACCCCAATGCACCCCAACCCTCCCAAGTGTGTCGGCAGTGAGGTTCCTGGGTGTTGGGTGTGGGGTATGGGGGTGGGTGGGCTGGGTTTTGGTGGCTGTTGGGTGTGGGGCATAGCCTAATGTGGATGGGTTGGGTGGGATGGGTTGGGTGGTTCTGGGATGTTGAATGTGGGCTGCATTGGGTGAGTGGGTGTGTGGATGGACGGTGGCACTACTGTGCCAGAGTCGCCTGTGGTTTCAATCTCTCACCACAACAGCAGGAGTAAAAAAGACAGAACCACTCAAACCCACAGGAGCCAAGATGGATGCCTAACAGTAGCATTATGGAAAAGGGATGAGACAGCAGTTCTCAAGGGGGACCAGCGGCAGTGTGTGGTTGTGTCTGGTCATTCTTCTGCTAAAGAATCAAAAACATTAACATCTGCCAGCATCACTAATAGCACCGTCAACAGTTGTCATGGTGAATGTCATGGTTACTACTACTAAAGTGGACATACACGTACAACATGACAAATAAAATCCCAAACAGGGGTACAGTGATTAATGATTGGGCGTTAAAAATAAAGCAGGAAAGAAAAAAAACAGAGGTGTCAGTCTCGACCTCAGAAGGTAAAAAACGTGCCATGTCCTCCTTCTGCTTGTGCACTTAACACAGGTGATGTGACTAATTAGATTTCCTATACCTGTCTAATGATCCTAACACAGGTGATGTGACTAATTAGATTTCCTATACCTGTCTAATGATCCTAACACAGGTGATGTCACTAATTAGATTTCCTATACCTGTCTGATGATCCTAACACAGGTGATGTCACTAATTAGATTTCCTATACCTGTCTGATGATCCTAACACAGGTGATGTCACTAATTAGCTAATATACCTTTCTCATGATCTCAACACAGGTGATTTCACTAATGAGCTAATCTACCTATCTGATGGTCTTAACACAGGTGATTTTACTAATTAGCCACTCTGCCTGTCTGATGACTTGTGTGCTGATTAGGATTAGCTGCTTCAAAAAATGGGTGGATTAAATATGGGGCAGGGTTTTTACTTTCTGAAGCCAGTACTGACAAATCTGGTTTTATATCCACAAGTAAGCAGGCACATAGCCAGCAATCACTGAACTCCAATGACACTCATATAGAAGAGTATTAAAGCTGTGGAATTCACAAGGAGCTAAGGAGCTAAGGAGCTATGCATTTCAAACTAGCATTTGCTAACACCTACAACGGATTACCATAGAAGCACACAGAGGAAAAATCTTCAAACACAGACTACTGGATGCTAACCAAACAAAGTGTTTTTGGATGATTAAACTGGACATGTTGGGCTCCGGGTGCTCCTGTAGTTCTCTTGATTTGGTGTTTGTTTTGGTCGTTCCAGTGCCTGCAGGCTAAAGTACACAACCGCTTTTCTCCAACATGAAGACATTCTTCCAAAATACTGAGGGAGTAACAACAGTGAATCACTGACTGGCTGTGTGGGTGTTTACACAGGCTGTCAGTCTGGTGCACCTAAGTGAGGGTGTGTTTGAGGTGAACTGAAGTGAAAGTGTGTGCGCAGTGGAGGGAACTGTTACGTGTGTTGGACTAAAGCTGTTGGCAGTGGGGTGGCTGTCACTGTCTCCATTCAAGTCTTTCCCCTGTCAGTCTCTCGATTCTTTCGAACAGCCAGACACCCACACAGACACGCACACGTGTGCAAGGACACACACACACACACACACACACACACACGCACACTCACACACACACACACATACACAGGCAAGCCTTTCCTCTGTCAGAGCATATTCTGTCAGTCTCTGATCCTTTGGAATAGCCAATCACATACAAACACAGACAGAAACAAACACCCCCCCACACACACACACACACACACACACGTACACAGGATGCTTGAGTATGTGGTCAGTAGGGCCACCAGTGGGCCACGTCTGTAGTCATGTGACTCAGTGGGCCACGTCTGTAGTTTCCGTCGCTCTGCTCCTGGACACACTGCTGACAGTCACTTCATGTCAAACCAGCGTCTGTTTTGATGTTTCCATATATTTTTTTTTTTCCACTTAATAACTTCCTCTATCCTTCTCTTCCTTTCCTTCTGCCTCTGCATCTCCCATTCCTTGTCTCACTCTTTCTCTCTGTCTCTCTCTCGGCTCTCTCTCTCTCCCTGTCCCTCTCTGTCTCCGTCGGTCCCCCCCTTCTCTCTCTCTCTCTCTCTCACTTGCTCTCCCTCCCTGTTTCTCTCACTCACTCCATCAGTCTTAATCTCCTGCCTCTGCATCTTCCATTTCTTGTCTCCATGACTCCCTCTCTTTTTCTCTTTCTTAATCTCTCGCTTTCTCCTCCTCTCTTTCTCCTCTCTCTCTCTCTCCCTCCCTCTCTCTCTCTCTCTCTCTCTCTCTCTCTCTCTATTGCTGTTGTTGATCTTGAGGCACTAAAAAGAACAGAAAAACAAGAGGCACAAGGGAGGGTAGATATGCAGCCGTGGGGAAATCAGAGTGTTAGTGGGGCTTCTGTGTTTTATACATTAATAGAGACAGACAGCATAGTTTACAACCAACATGGGGGGCAGGGGAGGCTTAACTCATTCATGTTTGAAGAGTGTTTAGCCATGTGTGGTTGTGTGTGTGTGTGTGTGTGTGTGTGTGTGTGTGTGTAAGAGAGAGAGAGAGAGAGAGAATATGTGTGTGTTTGTGTATGTATGTGTACCGATGTGTATGTATGTTTTGGCCTCTTTTTCCTTGTTTTTGGCCTCTATCGCTCGCTTTCTTTCTGTCTTCTCTTGTACCACTCCATCTTCATTCGTCTCTGGTTGTGTGTGTGTGTGTCTATGTATGTGAGAGAGAGAGAGAGAGAGAGAGAGAGAGACAGAGAGAGAGAGAATATGTGTATGTTTGTGTGTATAAGTACAGATGCATAGGTATGTTTTGTCCTCTTTTTCCACGTCTTTTTTGTCTCTCTCTCTTTTCTTTCTGTCTGTGGCTTCTCTTGTACCTCTCTTACTTCACTTGTCTCTGGTTGTGTGTGTGTGTGTGTGTGTGTGTGTGTGTTTGTGTGTGTGTGTGTGTGTGTGTGTGTGTGTGTGTATTGTCTCTGGTTGTGTGACAGTAGCTGACAGAGTTCTGCCCAACCATACCCCCCACCCCATTACTGCCCCCCCCAATCCCCACTCCCTTCTGGGCCCTGAGCAAAAGCAGCAGCAGCTGACGTGCGGAGAGGAATGTCTTTGGGTTCTGCACATTGCCCTGACTGTATTTATATGAAGGGCGACCATCTCATTACATTTCCCCTCTCCCTGCTTTCTGAAAACAGAGGAAATCCTGCTCGCTCCTGCCAGCTACACACACACACACACACACACACACACACATACACACACACACACTCACTCACTCACACACACACACACACATACACAAAGACACAGAGACACGCACACACACACACACACACACACACACACACACACACAGACACACACACACACACACACACACACACACACACACACACACACACACACACACACACACACTAACCCCTCAGTTTTGGAGGGTTTTCAGAGGAATCTGCTTATGTGAGCTATAGGTGCTAAACCACTGGCTTCTCAATCCTCACACACCTCTCTCTCTCCCTCTTGCTCTGTACTCCTCTCTCTCTCTTTCCCACTCTCTTCCTCCCTGCCTGGGTGCCTTTTTCTTTTCCTCTTTTCTTTTCCCCTCTTTTCTTCTCATCTTACCATTTCTCCAGAGGTGGCTGCACTCTCTCCTTAGTGGTTGTGCTGGTTGTGGTCTATCGTGCAGCCCTGAAAATAACATCTCATAACACATCAAAAATAACATCTCAATAAGACATGAAATGACACTGGATTGTGTATACTCCATGCAGTGGTTCATGACGGTGGAGGGTAGGCCATTCATTCTGCTCATGACCATTCGCTGAGTCAGTGAGTGATGAATGTTGGTGGAGCATTCTCTGTACGTTCCCTTAACATACTGTAAGTACACACTTGCGTATGGAGTGAGTAAGTGAGTGAGTAAGTGATGGATCTTGGTGGAGTGTTATCAGAATGTTCTCCTAACATAAGTACACACTTTAGTGTGTATGGAGGGAGTCAGTGATGGATGTTGGTGGAGGGTTGTCTGTACGTTCTCTTACCATAAGCACACATCAAATTGTGCATGGACTGGGTGATGGATGTTGGTGGAGTGTTGTCAGAATGTTCTCCTAACATAAGTACACACTTTTGTGTGTATGGAGGGAGTCAGTGATGGATGTTGGTGGAGGGTTGTCAGAATGTTCTCCTAACATAAGTACACACTTCAGTGTGTATGGAGAGAGGGAGTCAGTGATGGATGTTGGTGGAGGGTTGTCTGTATGCTCTCTTAACATAAGCACACATTACAGTGTGCATGGACTGGACGATGGATCTTGGTGTAGCGCTGTTAGAATTTTCTCTTAACATAAGTACACACTTTAGTGTGTTTGGACTGAGTGACTGATGGATGCTGGCGGAGAGTTGTCTGTATGTTCTGCTCATGCCCAGTAGCTCCCCCCACGCACACACACACACACACACCTACACAGATCCGTGTAACTCGTCCGAGCCAAACTTTCTGATAAAACACACTCCTCCCTGTCCTGAGGGCGACATTGGCGGAATGAGTGTGACTGCTGCTGTGCTGATGGACATAACAGCCCAGGCTCCTCCGAAGATCCCCTGGATCAGCACTGACACACACACATACACACACACAAACACACACACACATACACACACACACACACACACACACACACACACACACACACACACAGGCTGCTGTCCACGACAGGGCCGTGGGATTGATCATGGGCTTCTCCGACACAGTGTGAGTGTGTGTGTAGGTGCGCGTGACTTCCTGTAAGCGCACACACTCACACCAAAAGCATCTTAATCGCTGACACAGGTCTCTGGCGATGTAATCGTTCCGGCCAGTGAGGGGGCGTTTGGCCATCGTGTGAAAAAACGAAGACATCGCTGCTCATCAGCTCTCCTCCTCCTCCTGTTCTTTCCTCTCTCTCTTTCTCTCTCTTCGTCTCTTTCTTTTCTCTCTATCATCACCAATACCTTTAGCAGATGATGTCTAGTATGTTTAATGTCTGACTCTATTGCCATTCCCCACAGGACTATTTTGCGCTCAGCTTCTGTGTTTTTATCTTCCATGTATGAGATTCATGTCTTTCCTCACCTCTGATTTCTTTTCCTCTGATTCTCTCTTTCTTTCTTTCTGGGTACAAGGTTTGTCTTGCCCGTTTGTTTCTCTCTATATATCTTTTTTTTTTCTTGAGTATGCGGTTCATGCCATTCTTCTCCTCCTCCCTCATTTCTCTCTCTCTCCTCCTGTTCTGCAGGTTTTGGGTCATTACATCCGTCGTCAGCAGGACCCAGAGACGTTCATCAACGAGATCAAGTACATCGCCAGCGACCCGGACGAGAAGTACTTCTTTAATGTGACAGACGAGGCCGCCCTCAACGACATCGTGGATGCACTGGGAGACCGCATCTTCAGCCTGGAGGGTGAGCAGAACAGGAGGTTACCCACAACTATGTGAGGCAGGGAGAGGGAGAGAGAGAGAAAGTGAGGAGGAGAGAGAAGAGAGAAGAGAAGAGTAGAGAGAGAGAGAGAGAGAGAGAGAGAGAGAGAAGAGAAACAGGGAGAGGGCGGGGTGAGAGTTGAGAGAGAGAGAAACAGAGGGATAGAGGGATTGAGACAAAAAGAACAAGGAACAGAAAGAGAGGGAGGTAAGAAAGGAGAAACCAGACAGAGAGAGAGAGAGAGAGAGAAAGCGAGAGAGAGATGTGTGTGTGTGTGTCTAGCCATCAGAAAGAGGGTTTTCATCAAATCCAGAGCTGTGGGTTTGAGGGCTGGTTTGGATGGCCTCCTGCTCCCTCTGCCAGACCCTTACCCAGGTGCGGCGGCAGCTCACAGTCTGTCTGTCCTCCTAAGCAGTCTGTCTGTCCACTCAAACACAGTCTGTCTGTCATCTCATGCAGTCTGTCTGTCATCTCATGCAGTCTGTCTGTCCTCTCAAGCAGTCTGTCTGTCTACTCAAGCAGTCTGTCTGTCCTCTCAAACACAGTCTGTCTGTCCTCTCAAGCACAGTCTGTCTGTCCACTCAAACACAGTCTGTCTGTCCACTTAAGCAACGTCTGTCTGCCCAATCAAGCGCAGACAGACAAGTGAAAAAGACAGGAGGAGAGGAAGAAAAAGAAGATGATGTCATGGCTGTCACTTTACTTAAAGCAACTGCAGTCTGATGATGGGTTGGGTTTGGCTGGGCCTGGTTTGGATGGAGGCAGCTGTGCTTAAGGGAGAGAAGAGAGTGGATGCCAACGGGCAAGAGAAGGGGAAGGGAGGAGTCGGCCATCTTGATTCCGAGAAAGACGGTGGCGAAGGAAGGAAGGGAGGGCAGGGAACAGATGAGAGACATAAGAAACATGGCTATCAGACGGCTGGTGTGACACAAGATATATTCACCATATATGGCGTGAGGCTATGCCTGGTGGTACAGGCTGAAATGAATAGTTTATAATAATAATAGGACAATCTTGTTGATGCCGTAGGCAGGCAGAAGTGGAGTGAGAAAATGTTTGCTGGTATACGCTAACAGGATATATTTAATGGTATAAGCGAATATTACCAGGGTTAGGATATGTTTAATACTCTGAACTTAGGAAGCCTTTTGGCTGAAAGGTGAAATGTCTTTTAGCTCCAAAACAAGTCCAGTTGCATACAGCATAGCTCTTTTAACTACCATGACCTGGATGAATAAAAATATTTACAGACAGTAGTGTAGGCTAATATTAACAGTGTCTGGGTATATTTAATCACATAAGCTACTTTTAAAAGGGTAAAGATATGCTTAATATTTCTGTTTGAAGGTATGGGGACTACCATGACCTGGATGAATGAAAATATTCACAGACAATTGTATAGGCTAACATTAACAGTATCTGGGTATACTTAATTGTATAGGCTACTTTTAAAAGAGTACGCATATGTTTAATATTGGCTATTTGAAGGTATGGGCTCATTAAGCTAGAGAAGCCAAGCCAAGCTAGTGTTTGACCTTATAAGATTGAGACCTTGACCCTGACGTGAGGAGATTGTCAGTGAGTGTGTGTGGCCTTCTTCCTCTAAAGGAAGCACCTATCATCAGCAGCAAACTCCCATTGAATCACCCAGAGAAGTGCCAACTCACACAGGCGTAATGATAGCTGTGGAGCTCACCGCTTCCTCGCCCGCTGCTGCCCGCCCTGGGAGACACTGGAGGGCGATGCAGGACGGCAGGCGATGGGAGGGGGAGGCCTGGCTTGGGTGGTGGTGGCGGTAGTTGGGTGGTGGTGGTGGTGGTAGTTGGGTGGTGATGGTGGTGCTGCTGCTAGTGGTGTGGGATAGGGTATTCTGTCGTTTTGTCTGCTCAGTGTTCTGTGGGTATACATGTGTCGCCTGGGTCCTATTGGGGTTTTTTTCATGAGTTTTTGGTGGGGTGACCATATGTTGGTTTCCAGATGAAGAGAGGACCAGGACTCACTGAGCACACAGACAGACAGACAGACAACCAACCACAGAGGGTGGAAGGGTGGGACAGTGGGAGGGTGTGGCAGAGTCATTTATATGGTGGCATTCATGACAATTCAGTGCAACAGGCCCTAGGCTGGTGGAGACGTGGAGAGTAGATGCATTTAAATGCCATTTCAGCACTTTTTAAAATGACAAAACAGCTTTTACATTCCTTTAATTGATCACTGCTGTGAAGTATATGCATCATTCACCCACCTTTTTGTTTACCACAAGAGTCTCACGAATATAGAAATTAAATGAAAGGGAACCTTTTAACTGTTAAATGTATGTCTCTTTTCTACATTTGTGTAGTAATGTTATTTACATGCCATACCAGCGGATTGACAGAAAAGTCATTCTATATAAGGGTTGTAACATATAATTATCATATAATCATTTAGCTTACTTTTAGGATTAAAGCACACACCACTCAGACATAGTACACTTTTGGCGATTTAAAAAATCCCAGCCCGAGCACAGACTGTATAATTTTATAGGTTCCTAAAAGAGAGCATGTTCTGGAGAAGGAGGAACTGTGGTCACCTTATATTTAGTTGCAGTTTTGTGCGTGATTTTGTTGTTGTTGTGTGCCTGTGTGTTTATTTAAATGTTGGACCGTGGGGATGAGTGGTGTACTTTTGCATGTCTGCCATTGTGTGTATATGTTTTTTTTGTATGCTTGGTTGGATTCTTGTTGTTGTTCGTGGATGAGTGGTGCAGTTTTGTTTGTGTGCCATTGCAGGGACTCTGGGATACAATCAGAGCTCATTTGAGATGGAAATGTCTCAGATTGGCTTCTCTACTCATGCCCTTGATGTAAGTATTTGGTTGGCAACATCAATGTGTGTGTGTGTATGTGTGTGTGCATGTGTGTGTGTGTGTGTGTGTGTCTGTGTCTGTCTTTCCCCAAAATATATTAATTAAGCTTTATAGCTTATGCTTTTCATCACACACTGTATGCTGAGTCTTAACTGTGTTGAGCTGTGTACCATGCTATTTGGTTCTGTTCTGTGCCGTCCAGTGCTTGCGCTGTGCTGTGCTGTGCTGTGCTGTGCTGTGCTGTGCTGTGCTGTGTTGTGTTGTGTTGTGTTGTGTTGTGTTGTGTTGTGTTGTGTTGTGTTGAGTTGTGCTGTGCTGTGCTGTGCTGAGTTGTGTTGTATTGTGTTGTGCTGTGTTGTATTGTGCTGTGTTGAGTTCTACTGTGCTGTGTTAAGTTGAGTTATGTCATATTGTGCTGTGCTGTGCTGTGTTGAGTTGCGTTATTTTGTGTTGTTCTGTCCTGTGCTGTTGTGTTGCACTAGGCTGTCCAAAGCTGTGTTGTGTTGTATTGTGCTGTGCTGTGCTGTGCTGTGCTGTCCTGTGCTGTATTGTACTGTGTTGAGTCGAGGTGTGCATTGTTGTGTGGTGCAGGACGGGATCCTGTTTGGGATGGTGGGGGCGTACGACTGGGAGGGGGGGGTGCTGAAGGAGAGCAAGCAGGGCCGCATCATCCCCCCCAGGGAAGCCTTCGAGAGTGAGTTCCCCCTGGAGCTCAAGAATCATGCTGCTTACCTGGGTGAGTCTAAAACCACACAAACACACACACACACACACACACACACACACACACACACACACACACATACACACACACCTGCACGGACACAAACACACACACACACACCCTGTCTGCTTTCAGTCTGTTGATGTTTACAAGCTTGCTGTGGATGCTAAGGAGTGTGTGTGTGTGCGTGCGTGCGTGCGTGTGTGCTGGGATGCTGATCTCCTATAGGCTACACCGTGGCCTCATATTAAGGTGTGTGTGTGTGTGTGTGTGTGTGTGCGTGCGTGCGTGCGTGCGTGCGTGTGTGCGTGCGTGTGTGCTGGGATGCTGATATCCTATAGGCTACACTGTGGCCTCATATTACTGTGGCCTCATATTAAGGTGTGTGTGTGTGTGTGTGTGTGTGTGTGTGTGTGTGTGTGTGCTGGGATGCTGATGTCCTGTAGGCTACACCGTGTCCTCTGTGGTGGTGGGTGACTGGAAGAGGCTCTACGTTGCTGGGGCGCCACGCTTCAAGCATAAGGGAAAGGTCATCCTGTTTGACCTCACCGCCGATGCTGACGTTATCATCTATCAGGCCCTCAATGGGGAGCAGGTGTGTGTGTGTGTGTGGTGTGTGTGTGTGTGTGTGTGTGTGTGTGTGTGTGTGTGCTTGTGTCATACACACAGTGACCGTGTGTTTTAAAGAGATACTATGCAACTTTGATTGAGACATGTGCATGTGTTTTCAAGTCAGCTGATCAGAGTAACCGACAATATAAAAGTAGTCATGTCCATCGAGGTAAGTAAAGTCCGAATTTCCTCAGGATTTAATGTGATCCTACTTCTCGCGATGTTTGAGACTTATGAAGATGATTAGTTAATTTGAAAAAGTTGCATAGTGTCGCTTTAACATGTGTTTGAGTGTGTGCATGTGTGCATGTGTCTGTCTGTCTGTGTCTTTGTGTAAATAAAAACTCTACACACACATGTGTGTATCTGTGTGTGTGTGTATGCAGATGAGAAAACATATGTGTGTGGATCCAACTACCAGTGGCCTGTCAGCTATTGAAAAATATTCTTTAAATTCACATTTATTTGGTTTGGACTTCAAACTCTGGATGGAGCTGTCAATGCTTCGGCATACCCAAAAATGGAGGCGTGGAGTGTGGATAGTTGTTGAGTTGAGTTTCCAGTAGTTATGTCAGTCATGAAGGACTTGCTAGTGGCGAAGACCCTAAGTAGGGTTATGCCAGGATATCCTTCCCTCATGGAATGCCTCTCGTCTCATCCAATTACAAATGAATAAGTTGTTTTAGGCCATAAAGTGCGTAACGTATACCAATCAGATTAGCCTCATATAATCCTTCCTTCCAGCCTTTCCGTGTAATCGAATGATCCCTCCATCAGGGAGAGCAATAGGGCAGTATTTATATTGCTTTTCCTATTTCACTGGGCATCCAAAACAAGCACTTATCAGCAATTTTCTTCTGTCATTCTCTCTCTTTCTTTCTCTCTCCTCTTCATTCTCTCTTTTTCCTCCCTCTCCATCTCTCTCTCTCTCTCCTTCATTCTCTGTCTGTCTACTCTCCCTGTCTTTCTTTCTCACTCTCTCTCTATTTCCCCCCTCTCCATCTCTTTCTCCCTCTCTCTCACCCTCCCTGTCTCTCTTTTTCCTTTATCCCCAATTCCATCTCTCCTCCACCTCTCGCTCTTCCTCTCTCTCTCTCTCTCTTCCTCTCTCTCTCTCTCTCTCCACCTTCACCCCCCCCCACTCTCTCTCTCTCCCTACTTCTCCCTCTCTCTGTACCCTACTCTCTGCAGATCGGGTCATACTACGGCAGTGAGCTGTGTGGCGTGGACGTGGACCATGACGGCATCACGGACGTTCTGCTGGTGGCAGCACCCATGTTCCTGGGCGCGGGGAACCGCGAGGCCGGCCGGGTCTACGTCTACAGTCTGGACGGGGTGTGTACTATGAGTATCAGTTACTATGTCTAGTGGTACTTTGTTCTAATTGGCTAGGAATTGTTTGTGTGTGTGTGTGTGTGTGTGTGTGTGTGTGTGTGTAGTATGAGAATGTGGTGCATTCCAGTGTATCTTGGGTTACAGTTAAGAGAGTAAGAAAGTGTGTAACTTTGGCATTAACACACTGTCTGTCTCAAGTCATTCCGTTCACAAACTTCACAGGGTGAGGGGAGCGAGAGGTACACATTCCAGAAGTTTCTCCAGTGTCATACACACGCCAGGCCATGTGTGCTGTGTTAGTGGCCTAATACTCACTTCAAAGGCTTAGTGCTCATGGGTGAAGTGGCCATGAAACTTTTATGTTTCACTACTTTAATATCTCTGTTTCTGTTTACACCACTTCCACTCCTGTCACCTCATATACACAATCAACCAAACACCCACATGCTCAAACACACACACACACTCACTCACTCACTTACTTTCACTCACTCACTCAAAATTTCCCCCACTCCATCCCCCAAACCCAAATGCACACACACACATGCACACACACTCACTCACTCACTCACAATTTTTCCCACTCCATTCCCCAAACCCAAATGCATACACTCGCTCACTCACTCACTCACTCACTCACTCACTCACTCACTCACACACTCACTCACAATTTCCCAAACTCTATCCCCCAAAACCCAAATGCACACACACACACTCTCACACCCCCTGTCCCCCTCCACAGGATGGCTTTGCCCCTAACGGTACGCTGCAGTCGCAGAAGAAGGCTCAGGATGCCCGTTTCGGCTACGCCATCACCGCGGTGCCCGACCTCAACCACGACGGCTACGCAGACGTCCTGGTGGGGGCGCCACTGGAGGATGACCACCAGGGGGCCCTCTACGTCTACCACGGCGACGAGTTCTACATCATCCCCCAGTACAAACAGGTAACCACAGAAACAGTAGACACGTCTAAAAAAAAACCTCTGCCACAGCCTTGGGTCCACAGTGCGTCCGTGTTAGTACGGTAGTGTGGAACCCAATGACGCATTTTGTGGCTACATCAAGGAGTGTATACCTTTGGACGGTCCTCTGGTTTACATATGCAGCCTATCCCAAACGCATCCAAGGATTTGGGACATGCACTGTGTGGCCTCATGACTCTCTACTAACATGAGAGTGAACAGCTGAAGTTCTCAGTGATGTAACTGTGCTGGGCTCACAGGTTAAACTAGAAACCACAGGATCAAATGCCATGCAAGTCTGGACTTTTATGGAAAATATTTTGGAATGTTAGGCGGACCTGTCCTGTATGAGTATAAAAAATGTTTTTGTGGTCATTTTGCAAATCACTAAGTATTTCATCACCCTTACTCTCTCTTTCTCTCCCTCTGCCTCTGTCTCTCTCTCTCTCTCTCTGTCTCTCTGTCTCTCTCTCTCTCTTTCTCTCTCTCTGCCTCTGCTTTTCACCCCCCCACCCCCACCCCCACCCCTCAGCGTATCGCTGGCTCCACCGTGTCTCCACAGCTGCAGTATTTCGGGCGCAGTGTGAGCGCTCAGATGGACCTGGATGGAGACAACCTGCTGGACCTAGCTGTAGGTGCACAGGGCAGTGCTATACTACTCAGGTAATTACACACACACACACACACACACACACACACACACACACACACACACACACACACACACACACACACACACACACACACACACATATACACTCACACATGCACACACATACACAGAAATGTCACTTTCCAATTTATGTTCTGCTAATGAATGAAGATATGCATGGCCTTGCTACAGTCCTGTAGCCTGCGCACTAAGCAAATAAACCATTTGGTCATAATAGTTCTGTTATTAATGACCGTAAAGCATTACTTAAATGTTGTAAACTGAACTGAACTGAACTGAACTGTAGTCCCTCCTCTCTTACCCCCTCACCTGTGTAGCTCACGAAACATCGTTCAGATCAACGTGACTCTGGAGTTCCATCCGCACTCCATTAACGTGATCCAGAAGAACTGTCAGAGGGGTGGTCGCGAGTCTGCCTGCCTCAACGCCTCCGCCTGCTTCTTGGCCCACTCACGCCTACGCAGGGCCTCCGGGAACTATTTTGGTACCATCCTTCTCATCCCTCTTTCTCACTCTATCTCCCTTTCATCCCTCTCACTCCCTCTTACTCCCTCTTTCTTACTCTCACTCCCTCTTTCTCACTCTATCTCCCTTTTATCCCTCTCACTCCCTCTTACTCCCTCTTTCTTACTCTCACTCCCTCTTTCTCACTCTATCTCCCTTTCATCCCTCCCACTCCCTCTTTCTTACTCTCACTCCCTCTTTCTCACTCTATCTCCCTCTCACTCCCTCTTACTCCCTCTTTCTTACTCTAACTCCCTCTTTCTCACTCTCTCTCCCCCTCTCATCCCTCTCATTCCCTCTTTCTTACTCTGACTCCTTTTTTCTCACTCTCACTCCTTTTTTATTAGACTTAAGTTCAAGTGAACACCTCACTTGTATAGTCTGTGTACAGAGACTTTAGAAACGGTTTTGTTGAAATCCTACTTCATTCTGCCCATTTGTTTATTAACCATCTCCACAACCACAACAGACTCCTATCCTTAAATGTAACCACATATTGCACTGTAGTTAACAGAGGTTCAGCAGGTAGTATATTTATAATCTTGGCACCTGTAGATAATCTATAGATAGTCTATAGCTTTTACAAAGCTCCCTTAGAGCAAGATTGATGTTATTTTATGAGTAGACTTTTGATATACAAAACAGGCACTGCTTTGCTTTCTGGTCCAGCACCCAGGAGACTTGAGGCAGATGTGTGTGCTTTAGGCCTATACAGTAGACTTTTAATATAAGCGTGCTTAACAGACTGTGTGCTGCGGCTAGCATCAGTATAATTAATGTGTCACAGTCACTGTTGTCTGTATGACCTAAGCTGAACCCCCAAGGTCCCTTTGTTGTGTAAATAATCGTTGTCCGTATGACCTAAGTGAAACCCCCTATGCCCCTTTGGTGTGTAGAGCTGCATGTTGCCGCCCTCCTGGATGACAGGAAGTTGACAGCGAGGGCGCTCTTCGACAGCAACTCTCAGCGGCAGACCAGCCTTGGCGTTCGCATCCGGGTGGACAGTCCCACATGCCACCCCCTGCCCTTCCATGTGTTTGTAAGTCCCCATGTCACCAGTAACACACCACTCACACTCCTCGCCATATTTATCATGTACAAATGCAGATGAGCTAATCATGAACAAGAGGCCACACACATAGACAGGGTGTCTCTCCTACACAGATACCCGACAGCATGTTTGTATGTTAACTAGGCAAGGTGTCTCTCTCACAGAGATACCTGACAGCATAATTGCATGTTAACTAGGCAAGGTGTCTCTCTTACACAAATACTTGGCAGCATGTTTGTATGTTAACTGGGCAGTTTGAATGTTAACTAGGCAGGGTGTCTCTCTTACACAGATACTTGACAGCATGTTTGTATGTGAACTATTCAGGAACTCTAGAAAGCAGGTTTAGTAATTTATCTGGTGATGTTTGTATGTTAACTAAGCAAGGTGTCTGTCTTGCACAGATACTTGACATTAATTTTGAATGTTAACTGGGCAGCATGTTTGAATGTTAACTAGGCAGGGTGTATCTCTTACACAGATACTTGGCAGCATGTTTGTATGTGAACTATTCAGGAATTCCAGAAAGCTGGTTTGGTAATGTATCTGGTGATGTTCAGCCAGAGCAAGCGGTACTGTAATGTGTACTCAGCACCTCGACTCTCTCTGATAGGACACTGCTGATTACATCCGACCAATCAGCTTCTCGCTCCGCTTCAAGATCAACGACACGGAGGGAGCGCCGGTGCTGGATGAGGGCTGGCCAACCACGGTCAAGAAGTCTGTGAGTGACAGCTCTGCCTTCGCAGCTGGGAAACCAGCTTTTAATATACTTACACCAGAGTATCACAAACCGCATTGATTAATATACTGATTGATGAACTAATGCAAAAAAACGTCTACTTTACAGTACTTTCATTTTATTAAATTACATCACAGTACAATACATTAAATGTAGCAGGCGTTTTTATCCAAAGCGACTTTCTATGTAGGGCAACAATTGCACAACTACAGCAAATATGAACCATTCCACTTCCACCCAATATGCTCTTGCTAGATTTTTAGATGCATGAATATTTAAGAACTAATTATGTGTTAATAGGGGAGAATTTTTGTTTTATTATGTCAGCATCAATGTCACATATTAAACACTCAAGCTGAAATCCCACTGCAAGAAGATATGCTCACCATTGCCAGAAAAAGCCAGTTTGTCAACAGAAGTGTTGGCTGAATTAAGTTGTTTGGGTAGTTATAGTAATTTGCTGGGGTTTTGGGGAAGAATTTAAATTAAAGGCTTAGCTGATTAAAAACAAAAACATTTTAAGTGCATTTGGCCTGGAGACTAAGGAATGTCTCTGATGTTTTTCAATTTGGGGAAGAAAATTGAGATACCATTGTGTAGATGCTTGTGTCCGGTTAACCTCAGAAAATGGCTTATGTGTCCACAGACATTAACTTCAAGAGACTTCAAGACATTTATTGTTATTGAACAGTTGCCTGTACAATGAAATTAGATAGCAAGGCCACAAAGGTGCAAGCAGAAATTGCCAAAGTGTCAAGCAAAAAGCATTGTAGAAACAAAGGAAAACAAGGAGCATATACAAGAGCATAATAAATAGTAAAAGAAAATTGGCTATGTACAAACGTTGCAAATAATAATATTGCACATAAAAGTTATTACACATTCTGCTGTGGGTGATGCACAGTAAGTGGTAGTGGGCCAACCCATGGAACATAATCAACAGCAGCAGTGAGGTGACAAAACCAAATCTGACATTAGCCAACATAGTCAGCAGCAGTAATGAAGTGACACCAAGACTGTTTAAAAAGCAGTATCTATGTTCGTTTAGAGTTCTCCTTCAGAGAATCCCCTCTGTCTATAACCGTGCTTGTCTCCTCTCACCCCTCATCACTCCCCCTACTTCCCACCCCCATCTCTCTCACCCATACCCCCCCCCCCCCCCCCCAACCCCCTCCAGATCCCCTTCTTTAAGGACTGTGGAGAGGACGATGTGTGTGTGACAGACCTTGTGTTGCAGGCCCACATGGACATCTCAGGAACAAGGTGTGAAGCTGACACTACAGTGACATTGACACTACAGCTATCAAGGGTGTATAAAAGGGACTGGGTTTACCAGGAGAGTAGAGATGGAGCATGTGTAATTAAACTAAGCAGCTCTACTACAACACAAAATTAGATTTGATTATTGGCTTTTTATATAGTAGGTTGTGCCTGTCAGGCCACACCCAGTCAAGTCACATTACCCAGGTTTCCACTCAATCTAATTAAAAATAATTAAACCAATAATTGATTCATCAAACATAGCCATGCTCATTTAATTAGGCTAAACAAAATGTGCACGAGTCTGCACTTCTAAAAGCATTAAGAGAGTTCATGCAAATTGTAAACATTTTTAGCCAGGATTTTTTCATTTAAATCTAATCCTACAGAAACATTGTGGCCTCAGGGTGCTTTAGCTTCTCTCAAGAAAACCCCAGAATGGTTAAAGCCTTTAAAACATACAGTATATATAGCGAGATTTATATATTGCGTAGATCCATATAAGGGGTTTATTTATATATATGGGGCTGGGCTGGTGACAGCCATCTTAAGATCATGCCATCATTACAAAGATTTAGGAGACAAGCCTCCACCCTCTGACATCAACAAGATAACTACCATGTTTGTCCTGGCCTATTTAAAGTCTCCTCCATGTTGTGAGCGTGTTTTATGGGGTTGCCATGGCTAAGGCACCATCATCATCTCCCCCTAGAAGAAGTCCGCTCCGCTCCACCCCACTCCGCTCCACGCACCTCTAGGGCCGGTCCGGGTTTTCCGGCCGGCCTGGTTGGGGCTGGAGGAATGCTGCGGATTGTTCCGGACCACTGCAGCAGACTACCACAAAAACAAGGTCCAGGAGTTACTGCTGTTGCTTTTAAGGCTCTTTTACATTGTGCTCAAACATCTGGTGTGTGTGTGTGTGTGTGTGTGTGTGTGTGTGTGTGTGTGTCCTGGTTTGCGTCGGCAGGCAGCAGCCCTATGTGATCCGGAGCCCCCGCAGGCGTCTGGCTGTGGAGGTGCAACTGAGCAACCTCCTGGAGAACGCCTACAACACCAGCCTCACACTCCAGTACTCCAAGAACCTGCACTTCTCCAGTCTCAGCATACGGGTACACACACACACACACACACACACACACACACACACACACACACACACACACAGCCTCCTGGAGAACGCCTACAACACCAGCCTCACACTACAGTACTCCAAGAACCTGCACTTCTCCAGTCTCAGCGTACGGGTACACACACACACACACACACACACACACACACACTGGCCTAACAACACACCCCAATACTCTGGTCTGAGCATTCACATCATCACACAAGACGCACACGCTGTGAATCATGTGTATGATGTGTGATGATGATGTGTATGCCTGTTTGTTTTGCAGAAGGATGCCCACACACACACACACACACACAGGCCTAACAACACATCCCTGTACTCATGTCTATTGTGTATGCCTGTGTGTTCTGCAGGAGGATGTCCATATCAAAATTGAGTGCACAGCCCTCAGCTCCAACACTCACTCCTGTAACGTGAGCTACCCGGTGTTCCGCTCCCATTCCAAGGTCTGTGTAACATCCCGACTGACACACACACACACACACACACTCATGTTTTAACTGCAGTCTGTTGCTGCAATCTACCCTTTCTCACAATTCTTCCCTCCCTCCCTCTCTCTCTGTCTCTGTCTCTCTTTCTTAGGTAAACTTCATGTTGGAGTTTGAGTTCAGCTGCACATCTCTCAACAGTAAAGTACAACTGAAACTAACAGCGTCAAGGTAGAGTGCTACTCACACAGAACCATACCCCTAAGGGCATAAACACACACACACACACACACACAAACACACACACACAAACTCTCTCTCTCACACACACACACACACTCATAAGTATGTGTATGTGTTTGTGCTAATGGCCAAGGTGACCTTTTGTGTGTGTGTGTGTGTTTCTCTCTGAACAGTGATAGCGTGGAGAGTGAGGACACAATGGGAGATAACAGCGTGCAGCTACAGACGGTAGTGCAGTATGAACCAGACCTCTTCATTTCCAGGTGAGACACAACACACTATCGCTTCGCTTTTAGCCATTTTCAGCATCTATTTGTCCTCTAGTTCTTTCAATGAGTATTGCTAGGGCTACTGTATTTTTTTATTTATTTTTTGTCTACTGTATTTTTTTTTTAATATTCATTGCCAGCCCCCCACCCCCACCCTCTTATATTCCCCACCAAAAACCCACCCCACCGCCTTATATTTGTACCAACTTTTCTGCCTTTGTGTTTTGCTGTGTACCGGTAAAGTGAGTCCAAGCTGAATCGGTATGAGGTGCATCCCACACGCACAGCGTCTGAGGCCATGGGACCAGAGTTCCACACCTTCTTCAGGGTAGGGCCCAAATTATCAACACCTGACATACACATCACATTCTCACACTCATACACACATATACACACACACACACTCACCCACACACACACATGCATGCACCCACGCATGCACACACACACACACACACATATTCACACACACACAATAAGTTACCAAGGTTACCTCTCTGGTTGAGTTTATATGTATGCCTACATGTTTGGGTGTGTGTGTGTGTGTGTGTGTGTTTAGGTTCAGAACTTGGGCTGTTATGCGGTCAGTAATATGGAGTTGCGGATCAGCCTGCCTGCCGTAGCAGCAGGTGACAGGACCTTCATGTATGTGCCAGAGGCCTTCACACACAACGTGAGTGACTCTCCATCTTAACACTGGGACTCTTACACAACTCTGGCTTTCTTTTGTTACTACCTTTCTGTTGTTATGTTTACAGTGCCAAATGATGCTTTTTTTATTAACTATCTCAAGTGTTTGGGCCATACAATACTATTGACTCACCATTTAGTCCTTCCAAGGATGTTGATGTTGTGTAGTTGCTCTTACCAGCATATTAGGTACCTAAATGTATTTCAAAAGTGTGTGTGTGTGTGTGTGTGTGTGCCCTGCAGACATCAGGGGTGAACTGCAGCATCAGGAGTGATCTCCCCCAGCTGAAGGACAAGCAGCGAGATGTGTGGCCTTTACACCCAGAGGACATGCTCAAAGTCGACGTGCTGGTAAGCGACTGTGTGTGTGTGTGTGTGTGTGTGTGTGTGTGTGTGTGTGTGTGTATGTGTGTGTCTGTGTGTATGTGTGTGTGTGTGTGTATGATAAGTTTCTCTTCAAAGTACTTAAATGTTAGTCTGGGCTCACCCTTACTGCCTGTGATGCTACATTGAAATTCGCGTTCAGGTCAGTCTGGCCATCCTATCTATTCTCAGTTCTTTCTGGTCCAGAAAAATCCGGAACCAATGCCAGCTCAAGTCAAAGGGTCATCTTGCTGTGTCTGTGTTCCCTTTAGTTCTCTGTGTTGACCTTTAACCTCTGAACCCCATTAGAACTGCTCGAGGTCGTGGTGCGTGGAGGTGACCTGTGAGATCCAGCAGCTGCTCAAACACCAGTCCGCCCTCATACGCCTCACCAGGAGAGTCAACGACAACTTCTTTAGACAGGTATACACACACAAATATGCACCCAAAACACACACACTTTTTATAATGACATGCACACACACACACACACACACAGTCAACATAGTATAGACCTCACTGACAAAGTTGAGGACAACTTCACACACACACACAGACACACACACACACAGACACACACACACACACACACACACACACACACACACACACACACACACACACACACACTAATATGATGCGTTACTCATGAATGCATCATGTGTCAAATATAATTGGATTTTTTTTTTTTACTTTTTGTTCTGTCTGTTTTATGATTTGTTCTCTCCAGGCAAAGTTTAAGTCAGTGCGGATTGTGGGCTCATACACACTCGCTGTAAGGCAGTCCAACCTGATAACACTGGGCAACGCTGCCATCTGGAGGGAGGTAAGGGAACTACACACAGCTGCCCACGTGTGGGCTGGGCAGTCAGCTAAGCCTTTATCCAGCTCTGTCTTTTCTCTTTGCTTCATACACTACTAGTCCACTAGTTTCTGAGTGGATGTGAAGGTCAATTGATTGGACTGTGCAACTGTAATCTCTGTAATATCTGTTTCCATATGTACATGGATTGTGTGTGGATGTGTGTGTGTGTGTGTTTGTTTGTTCATGTGTCTATATATTGATTGTGATTGTGTGTATCTGTTAATGTACGGATCGTATGATTGTGTGTGTGTGTGTGTGTGTGTGTGTGTGTGTGTGTGTGTGTGTGTTTGTGTGTGTGTGCGCAGACGGTACTGGAGATTCTGAAGGGCCGCTCCATCCCCATCTCTCTGTGGATTCTGATTGGCAGCATCATCGGGGGCCTACTGCTCCTCGCGCTCATCATCTTCATCCTCTGGAAGGTCAGCACACACACACACACACACACACACACACACACACACACACACACACACACACACACACAGAGCGAATCTAGCTAGCAGCTGTCTCTAGTATGAAATAGATGCTGTAAGCTGCTCCCCAGTCCTCTGCTGCTGTATCTGGGTCAAGGTAGCTGCCGCTGGGAGAGGAAGCACAAATCTGCATACTGGTAGCTCCAAATAGAACGAGGTCTATTCCCCAGTTACCCCCAACATGCTGAATACA
>CM059277.1:13344995-13392495 GCA_030347295.1 Setipinna tenuifilis
ATTAAGGACAACAGGAGAGAGTGACAGGGTGGACAGTAAGAGACTGACAGTAAGGACACTGGGAGACCATGACAGGGTGGACAATAGAAGTCAGTGAGAGGGGAGAGAAGTGAACACAGGAGAGAAGCGTCAGTGACAGTGATAGGGTGGACAAGGAAAGGCGGTGCCACTAGGCTACAGAGGGGATAAGGGGATGCTGTGTGTGTGTGTGCGTGCGTGTGTGTGTGTGTGTGTGTGTGTGTGTGTGTGTGTGTGTGTGTGTGTGTGCGTGTGAGTTACCTCTCCTGCACCACCGACTCCAGTGTGGCTCGTGCCAGGTTGGCGAGGGCTCTGTGCAGATCTGAGGCCGAAGTTAAAGACCATCATTAGACTGCAGTGCTTAGGGCATACCTGCTGCAGGAGCCACCAGTGCTCCAAATAACTCTTGACAGGTGGTCATTTAAACTGAGTGAAAAATAACCTGTGCTGCAAAGGATTGCATGAGCACTCAGACATCAAAGAAAAATACATAAATCATGAAGAAAAATGGGTGAATTCATGCATGGATGGATGGATGGATGAATGGATAGATAGATAGATAGATAGATAGATAGATAGATAGATAGATAGATAGATAGATAGATAGATAGATGGATAGATGGATAGATGGATAGATGGATAGATAGATAGATAGATGGATGGATGGATGGATGAAGGCACTGTTGTGAAAGGATACTGACGACATACATTCCTCCTCCACTGTCTCCTGACTTCCCCACAAACTCCATCTGTAATGAGCAACAGGTCATTAGTCAGCTGAGAGCTCAGCTCAGAGTCAGCATATTGCCAAAGGCCAGTTAGGGTCAATGGGTCAGTTCCTACCGGGTCATCCACCAGCAAAGTGAGATACTGATCTAGAATGGGTCTCCCGATACTGTAACTCGGGGGCAGTGCACGGAATATCTGATGAAAAACACACAAGCCATCAACACAAACACACACATCAGTGACATTCACTGCCAAGCAGACTCAGTGACTCTGTTGATAGTACATTACATTACATTACATTTAGATGACACTCTTATGCAGAGCGACTTACAGTGAATTAGGTACATAGACAGTCTCCCTGGACCAATGTAGGTTTAGATGCATGCTTACATTGAATGAGGTACAAAGACGTGGGCTTAGATGCCTTGCTCAAAGGCAATTTTAGCAATGGATGAGGGTGAAAGAGACCGCTGGTTGTTCACTCCCTCATCCACATTTCTTCCCTACTGGTAAGAAAATCGGACCTGCCAACCTCCAATCTCAAGACTAACTCCCTGACCATTAATTAACACAGTTATGGGAGCTGAAGGTCTACAAATAGAGCTCACATCCAGAGCAGAGGCATCCCTCTCCATTTGCAAGAGGCTCTTAAAATCTCTTTTGAGGCAAACCTCACACTTAACAACCCTAATATTCCGCACCTATTTTATATGCCATACGATTAATATATTTATATGGTTATTATTTTGTATGCCATATGATTGTTATTTAACAGCACAGCATTAACAGCATCTTAAGTGCTTTGGTGAAAAGCATCTGTTAAATGTAAGGTAATGTAATGAATATGTCCAAACCAAGCTATTGTATATGAAGAACACTGAATGAGAGAGTGGAACGAAAGCACTCAAAAGAGATAGGGCCGTGTGTGAGGACGTTGTACGTCATTAACTAAGAGCGGTTGTGTGCAAGGAAGGCGTGCCTCATTGGCTGAGATTGGTTGAGTGTGAGGAAGGCGTGCCTCATTGGCTGAGAGTGGTTGTGTGTGAGGAAGTCGTACCTCATTGGCTGAGAGTGGTTGTGTATGGGCGGCAGAGGGCTGAGTTGTGACTTCACTCATCCTCAGCATGGTCCTGACGATCTCACTGCTGGTCTGTCATACAACACCCAAAACCACAGAAGTGTTACTCAAGGCATTCCTTCTTAATGTAGAGATGAAGAAAAAGCTATTTTAACTTTGTGGAACATCAAACATACTTACACAACAAAAGTTAAAATGGCAACATTTTGGAGACAAATACCAACTCATTATGAATGAGAATGACACCCCAATCACAAAATAAATAATCATTCATAAAATGTTTGAAAGACTAGGCATGGATGTGTTTGCGTAGAAAAGGTGTGTAAAGAACAGGCATTGACATGTGTGTGGGTATACAAGTTTGATAGACATGGCATGGATATGTGTGTGCGTATAAAAGAGGAGAACGGATGTTTGTGCGGGTATTAAAGGTGTGTTACAAGGAGAGCTCCCTCACCTGGTCCAGCTTGCAGGCCACTGCACTGATGATGGCCTGATCTCTGAAGTGCAGGTGAAAACGCGCAAAGTTCACCTGCCAGTAGATGTCCTCGTCACCCACAGGCTGAGGAAGAGGAGGAGGATGAGGAAGAGCAGGGCCCACCGAGGAGAGGTCAAGGGACCCAACAAGGCAATACAGAAGCAGGCCACAAGATAAGAGCAAGTAGACATGTTACAGGCCAAGAAAAACGACTGATATTTACAAACTAAAGGACTATAAACCATTTTAAGGCGTTTCATTATTAATGTCATAGTTGTTGCCACAAGGTTCTTATTTTAACATCGTCAACCAATGAAGTAGACTTGAAACAAAAAATGCACATTCAGGCACTGTTTCTGTTTTTACAGTTAAATCGATCTAAAGCAGCATTAGCTGATCACAGATCAGTCAGACCACCACTGTGCTGCCTGTGTTTGCTCAGTGTTTGATACCCACCTCCCCATTCTCCAGTTTTGCCCTCTTTCCCCCTCTCTGCTCCTCCCCATCCTCACTGGAGCGCCTGCGTTTCCCCCGACCTGAAGCACAGCACAAAACACAACCCATGTAAACCCTTATGCATCCTCAACTCTGACCACATACTTCATAGGTATACACTCAACAATCACATTCATACTTAACTGGCATACTTAAAATAAAACTATATTAATGACTTCTCTTATGAACCCACATGATCACTTACACATGCTTAATACTCAATCGTACACAATATACATACTTTGCACCCATACACGATACACAATGTCTACACTTAACTTTCATTCATACTGACTCTGCACACCTTACAAGCAATCATACTAAGTAGGAATACCTAATATTCAATCATACTGAATCTGCACATCTAACAATCATACTAAATGGGCAATCTTAACATTGATTTCTACAAAATGCACATTTTGAAGTTTAACTTCCACACAACGCACCTCTGAGGTTTATCTGAGGCAGTCTGTAGCAGTCTGGGTTGCTCTCAGCTGTTGGGGGGCAGGTGATGGCAGGGGGCAGAGGAGCAGCCTCCAGTGTGCTTGTAGTTGGTGGAGGTGCGCTGCCCTGCTCGGCCGCTAGAGGGCAGCGCTGCAGGAAGTGTGTCTCCACCAGGTTGGAGAATGCTGACACCACCTCACTGTAGTCCATGCTGCAGCCATCTGTCACGAAGCACCCACAAAAATGGGACACATGGAAAACACAGACGGAGCAACAATCATCATCATAAATAACTAAACAGATACATTCACCTAAAATGGCTTGCTGTAGAAAAATGTGATACATTAACAGTAAATAATCTTATCTTATCTTTGGGTGTTTGGAAGGTATTAGGTTCAGTATCTAGGGCTTTGACTGTTGGCTCAATCTGTATTTTGTTTCAACTAAAAGCCAGCAATTTTTTTACTGACTGACACTCCATACAACCAGACACACACACATTTGCCTTTCTCTTTTAAATATATTAAATACAATAAATATGCATATTAAATAAATAAATAAATCAGTTTTAAAGGCTTGAATCTTTAAGTCCTTGAGTGAACAACACTTAGGCAATTGCTTTGCATTCATTTTTTAGTTCTATCTATATTATCTGATAAAAACACATACCATCTAGTTATCCTGAGATGCCTAGTGCCCATGTCATGTACATGACCTAAAAAAAACTGAGGACTGAGTGCAAAGACAATTGTAACCAGGACAAAATGTGCTTCAGAAGGGACTGATACAAGTACTTTTCTACCTCATGTTGTTCTTGTGTTACATTTTAAAATGTTCAGTATTTAATACTCTGTAGCTGTTACAGCTCGATCCTTTACTACACCGTAGGTCGAGTTTCGCCCCCCACCTGTTAGTAACCTCAGTAGCGTAACGCAATTTAAATGTTTGCAGCATCATTCTCTTGATTTCACACTCACACACACACACACACACACACACACACACACACACACACACACACGTCCTCCCTCTATAATAACCACATTAATACACAGACACACACACACCCCTTTGTACAACCAACAGTATACCTCACAGATATATGTATGTCTCACCCTCCATGTTCTGCGTGAGTCTGTCAGCGACGGTTCTGACAGCACAGCTCATGGTCATCTGTCCCCTCTGCAGGATCTCCTCCACGATGAGCTCGCCCGTGTCCCCGTACAGGCTCTTGGCCGTGTAGATGTAACGCGGGTAGCGCAGCATGTACAGCACCCGCTCCACACACACACAATACTCCACCGGCCACCCCGGGCCCCTTCGCCCGGCCCCGAACACACACATGCCGTGCTGCACCAACACACACAGCGACTTCTTCACCTGCACCAGGTCAGGGGGTGGAGGGTCGTATTATCAGATTAGTATATACTTATATGATTATATTACATTATTACTATTATATTATAATAGAATATTTTATTGTTAGTGTTTAGAGGCTAAAAGTCTATGCTCACTAAGTAGTCTGGCAACTATGGCTGTACGCTCATCATAATAATTTAATACAGTCTTTCTCATGTATTAAACATAAATACACATACTGACAAACTTCCTTTCTTATGACATGATTAAACCAGCATTCTAATTCATATATTCATCAAAAAGTATCATTAAAGTATTAATGTAAATCCCACAGACAATGAGATGCATGCCTTGCCAGTGGCCACACTGCTGAGATAGTGGAGTCTGTCTCGAACCATGTTCTGCCAGGAGTATATTTCAGTACAATGCAACGTATGCACTGTACAGTTACTTAAATGCACAGTGTGTGAAATTCAATGGTTAGCGCTGTCTCACATTAACCACACAGACTGTGCACGTAGCGGAAATGAAGAAAGCAACATTTGACCACAATTTGACACCCTACAATAGCAAAGTGCTTCTTATAGAAACATGAGCACTGTGTTTCAGACATGTAAAGAAATAACCTCAGTTTGTCAGGTGTTGTGCACTGCTTTCATGAGTTAGAAAACTGTTTCTCTGGTGGTCCCTTCTGTTATGTAGTCAATATGGAATGACTGAATGCGAGAAGTGTCCAGCGTTACACAATTCACTTTCTAAACATTATTAGTGCATGATCCGGATAATGACAGAGCACTGTAGGGTGACACTGTCAACGCAGTAATACACTCTAAATAGGATGCCTGCAAGTACTCAGTTTGAGACAGACCACAAGAGACTGTAGACCTGTAGCTACTACCAGCAAGCAGCAAGGCAAAAAAAGAAGAAGAAAAAACAGACTAAACCTAGGACTGCTCCCTATCAGTTAACTATTATCTGGGCAAATTCTAAAAATCATCAAGGGACAAAGTACAAGTGGTGGAGGCATTCTCAATTTCTGTTCCTCCTAAAAACTGTTTGCAGATAATTATTTTTTTCTTTTTAGGATTGAAAGAAAAAAGTCCCTGAGTCATGCAGACTGAGGAGCAGTAACTGTGCTCTTTAGGTCTCTATCACCTGACCTTCCACTAGCGCTACCAAAGGACAGCAAACTAATTTATTAGAGTGAGGGAAGGTGACGGTGGCTTATGTTTCAGCCATGGAGTGAAAGCATACCAGGTCAAGGGGCATGTTGGTCTCCTGGACGATGGCGCGTAGAGTGAGAGCTCCACAGCGGATGAGGTAGGTGCCCACCTTCTCCACCACCGCCCCAAAGTGCTCCTGCAGGAGGAGTCCACACAGACGCACCTCCTGGGCGGTCATCTGTACAAATACACAGACCTCAAACATCATTTAACAAACACATTTAGATTAACGCACAATGGCACAAAGCCATGCACACATTCAGCATGTACACTCGTGCATAGCGGTAATCTGATAGGCACTTAGTCTATTACAGAGAGGCAGAGCACCGTCTGTTTCCACGCACCACCTGGTCCACCACCTCATACCGCACACATATGCAGTGTGCCCCTGTCTGTGCACTCAAATGACCTCTATCCTTTATTGGTGACCAATTTGTCATCAATAAAGCATGTTTTCAGTTAACAAGAAACAAAGCAACTCAGCATCGTTATCCATACAATATTATAAGAGGAGAACATGTTGGTAAGCTCCAAAGTATTAAGTTTGAATCTCTTTGAAGCTATGTTTTAACTATGGTTCAAAGAGATCAACAACTGACAGCTTTATTTTTGGCCTCAGTAGCCCTTCTTTGCCACATCACATGCCGGGAGCTCACCCTTAGGACCCAGGAAAAAATTGCACATTGTAAGAAAAAAACCTCTTCCCTACCTTTCAGGTGTTTTCTCTAAAAGCTCAAAAGGTGAAATCAGTAAGAGAAAACTCCAAAGTATGTTATTAGACACATCCTAAGAACACATGTGTTCACTGTTATGAACTACTTCCGCCCTCAGACTCAGAGATATGAACGAACAGCATGCTGGGCTACTGGAGGACAGCCTGTTTCCTCGACTGGGACGACGTCACTGTTTGTGCTATTCCAGGAAAAATGGCGGAGGCAGCGGCGGTTCCCCAGCATCGATTCTTCTGTCACTGTTGTAAGGGTGAAGTGAGCCCTAAACTCCCGGTATGTAAGCTGTTTTGGTGCATCTCCTTTCTGTCATTTTCATACAGTGTCTGTCCAGTGCTAGAAAAACGCTGTCGTAAAGAGCGAGGCTAAACAACCGAGCTTGTCAATGCTAGCTGGCTGGCTAGCACAATTGCTTGGGTTCTTTTCACCCGCTAGCATAGCATATGATGGCTAGCTGGTTGTATGCGGGGCCCCAACAAAAGCTGAAGGAATGTTGTTGATGTCGTTCAGACTTGAAACAGCACGTTAAATCAAGTGTTCAGCTGTGTGTCCAGCACAACATCCTTAAGCAGTGTTACAACATTGGCTGTGATGAGTGTTTTTAGGCACCTTGACACTTAACTTACTTCCCTAATGTGAATATTACCTAGCTTAGGTTTGTTTTGTTCTGTTATGTCTTGCACCGTCTTTATTGCCATCAAATAATGGGGGTTGTGGTTTTTCACAAGTCCAACGGCGTTGCCTAGAATGACGCTGAATACACCACTGGTGATTCACGAATATATTTTACCAACCAGTAGTGCGATGAAAAGCGAAACCGAAATGGCCCAATGCTATGGTCGCCCAACAAATGTCAGCATTATACCAATACGATAAGCCCAATTATCACCGGTTGTCAACATGATTGTGAATGGGTTGAGGATCATACACTTAGGTTAGAACGACAGTAAGTCTTGCAATCAATGTATTAATCCACAATTGGCCAAATTACCCTTATTAAGACTATGCCCTTTAATTCCTTGTTTATTTTCCTTTCCTAGGTTGTAAATCAAAAAGATCACTAAGTCGCTGTCAATCATTGCTGTCTGTCTTTTAAAACGTATACCTCCTTATTCAATACATGTTGTTAGCTTGTTCCTAGATTATTCCGTTTCCTGTGTACAATAATACGGTATTAAGGAATTCCGGTGTAGGGGACTTGTAGGCTACCTGTTTTCTGTGTAGTTTTTTTGTACGCAACCTCAGACGTGTTATGCCGGTTCTGCAATCTCGTGAAGAAGCTCGTGCGGGTGCGTGGCATGTAGACACAGGCTATCTGACTGTCTGTGGTGTTTTCCGATAAACCATTCACAGCCTATTGAATAATGCTGGCTTGTGTTTAGGAATACATCTGCCCAAGATGTGACTCGGGATTCATTGAAGAAGTGACAGAAGATTCCAGGTGCATATGAGTTTTATGTTTTGGGATATGTGTATAATGTTTTATGTACAATGAGGTTATCCTTTTTTCTTGAAGATCATTGCTTTGCTAACTATAGTGTTCTGTTTGGCCTCATTCTGAATTTAAACACATTATATTAAAATAATGAAGTAATCCACATGTATGCATGCTATGCAGTGTCTGTTAGTGTTCACAAATAAAATATGCTGACCACTAAATTGTCTTATGTCTGTTGCCTCTAGTTTTCTAGAAAACAGTGCAAATGGCTTAGACGACACGGCCACACAGTTTGCAGAGGTACAGTTCTGTCTCTGTTTCTTTTTCTCTTTTTCTAGCTTGCTCTGTCTCTGTCTGTCTGTCTCTCTCTCTGTCTCTCTCTCTGTCTCCGTCTCTCTGCCTCTGTCTGTCATTAAAACAGGCGTGCACTCATCAGGCTCTGTCTAACCTCTGAACTATGGACATGTGATTGTCTCTGTGTCATAGTGACCTACAGCATATTGCAGCTTCTGGCTTGTTTTACTGTCTGACTTGCCTGTAAGAATTTAAATTGTAAGCTTTGCACATAGTCATTGATATATGAAGAAAATGATTGAGCTGAGTCTGTTGTTTATACTGTTGCTATTTTTCATTCTCATCTTATTCTGTCTCTCTTTCTCTTTCTCTGTTTTTCTCTCTCTCTTTCTCTCTCTCTGTCTCTCTCTCTCTCTGTCTCTCTCTCTCTCACACACACACACACACAAACACATACAAATACCTCAAACAAACAAACACACACAATTTACCCATCAACTCCTCTCTCTCCCTCTTTCTTACTCTCTCTTTCTCCCTCTCTCCTTCTCTCTCCCCCCGTTCCCTCTCCCACTCTGCATCTCTCCATCCCTCTCCACCAGCTCTGGCGCCTGCTGTTTGTGGACAGGCCGTTCACAGTCGACTTCGACAGCCCAGACTCGGAGCCGCGGGTGCCGGGCGCTGGCAGTGGTGGGGGTCTGAGCCTGGGCGGGGGGAGCTTTGGCGGCTCGGTCCCGGGGGGTCTGGGGGGGCCCCTGGGGAGCCCGCTGGGCAGCGGCGGCGAGCACTGGGGCCTGAGCCGCCCCCCGCGCGTCCACACTCAGAGGCGGTACCGGTCCAGAGGCACCAGTCGACCTGACCGGTCCCCCGCCGTGGAAGGGTAAGTTGGGCCACTCTCTGGCAGCCAGCTGCCTGCACACATACTGCCCCCTCTCTTACACACTCTCTTGCTCTCTCTCTATCCCTATGCCTTTATCTCTGTCTGTCTGTCTCTCTCTATATATCTGTCTGCCCCTCTTTCTCTATATCTGTCTGTCTGCCATTTCTCTCATTTTCCCCCTCTGCCTCTATTTCTCTCTCTTTCTTTCTCTTTTTTTTGTTCTCTTTCTCTCTCTTTCTCTCTCTCTCTCTCTCTCTCTCTCTCGTTTGTCCCAGAGCATACTGTCGCAGCACATCTTCTAACTCTCTCACGGCCTGTCAGTGTACATCTCTCGTGCTGTGCTGTTATACTGCAAGGACATACAAGACACACATACAGGACATGGATCTGTGGTGTGTGTGTGGGGGGTGGGGTGGGGGGGGGGGGGGGTGTGTGTGTCTCTGCAGGTTGTGTGTGTGGTTGGGAATGTTTCTGCAGTGTGTGTGTGTGTGTGTGTGTGTGTGTGTGTGTGGCAGTAGCAGAGCACGCATGCATGTGTGTAGTATGTTTATGTGCCAGTCACAGTCAGCATTGTCCCTGTCTCCCCTCATTTCTCTATCATCACTACCACTTCCTTCATCCACCCCTCCCTCCTTCCATCTATCTCCCTTCTCCTCCCTCCATCCTTGTTCCATCCTCCCTAGTAAGAGTCTGCGTCTTCCTCTGTGTTGTTCCCTCGTTAGTGCCTACAGTCTCTGCCCTTTCTGTGTGCGCCACATTTTTGTGTCTGAAGCCATTTTCAAGATGTATTACATCTTTTCTTTCTTCATATTTCACCTCCTGTCTTTCTTTCCCTCTCGCCTTCTCTCTCGCTCTCTCTCTCTCCTTCTCTCCTTCTCTCTCCTTCTTTCTCTCTCTCTGGCTGTCTGTCGATCTGACCTCTCTCTCCTTGATTCCCTGAATGCATATTGAATGCTGAGTGTGGTTCTCCCTCCCTGCTGAATAATGTATGGCTCTATGTGATGCAAACTCGCCTGTATGTCTGTTGTGGGTGATGACGATGATGGTGATGCCGATGATGATGATGATGATGATGGTGATGCAGGGTTTTGTACGAGAGCCACAAATATCACCGGTGTTCCCCACAAACTCCATTCATGACGTGAAACTGGCATCTTGCTCTGTCAGTAGCTAAAGTATTTCAGAGTGTGTTCCTGTGTCACTCACACACTGCATTTGTATAGTTTACTGTAAGGTTCCCAAAGTGACCGTGAAGGACGACTTTGTTAGATACTACCAATGTGTAGCACCCATTTGCCTCTTGTTTCAAACTCAGTGTAATGCAGACGACTCTGTGTGCAATTTCCAGCATTATCTCCGTCTGACTGTGTGCCTCTCTCTCTCTCTCTCTCTCTGCAGAATAGTGCAGCAGTTTCTCGCTGGTCTCTTTGCCAATTCAGGAGTCTCGGGCTCCCAGCCTCTCCCATGGTAGGTGGCCACCTTTGGAAAAGCAGAATGTAAAGAGCTGTCAGAATGACTGAGGACTTAAACAGATCGTGTGTCTGTGTGTGTGTGTGTGTGTGTGTGTGTGTGTGTGTAGGATGTTGCACTCAAACCCTGGAGACTATGCCTGGGGACAGGCCGGACTGGATGCAGTCATAACGCAGGTACTCTAAACAACACACACTCCACGTGGCACACACTCCATACAAACTCACACACGGCAAGCATTCATTGATCACACATTCATTACATGCCGATCACACACTTATTCCGCAGGTACTCTAAACAACACACACTCCACACAAACTCACACACCAGTCATTCATCATACACACTGACTGCACACAAACTCATCACACACACTCCTCACTCATCCATCACACACTCATCACACTCGTAATAGTCAATACTCACACACACTCTACATAACACACTCATCACACACACACTCTAGCTAATGTTCCATTTTAGGTAGCAGCGTGTTCTATGTTGGGTCAGTCATACAATGGGCACTTGGCCAGTCCCACAGACGTTTTCATTTGACATTCTTTACATAAGACCTAAACATGGCTTAGAGTGCAAATAGGGAACTTAAACATGCCTTACCACATGAACAGGGAAGAGTAATTGCTTGTGAAAGAGGTCAGCCATGAATATATTGAGATACAATTGTAGTTATTTATGCACATTATCCTTACCAAAATGGCCCCATGGTTGGGACATGGAGGGGTCGTTTGCATGGTTCTTGCTGGGGGCTGTACTCAGTGAGGTCAGTGGGTTGAGGTAATGTCCTCCTAACTGTGTGTGTGTGTGTGTGTGCGTGTGTGTGTATCTGTGTGTGTGCACGTGCATGTGTGTGTTCCTGACAGTTACTGGGCCAGTTTGAGAACACAGGCCCCCCTCCGGCTGAGAAGGAGAAGATTTCGTCCCTCCCCACAGTAATCATCTCTCAGGAACAGGCCGGTCAGTTTCGTCATTCTTGTTTCACTCTCTCTGTCTCTCTTCCTCCCTCTCTGTCTCGCTCTCCATCCCTCCCTCTCGGTCTCTCTGTCTCTCCTCCTCCCTCCCTCTCCCTCTCTGTCTCTCTCTCTCCATCCCTCCCTCTCCTTCTCTGTCTCTCTCTCTCCATCCCTCCCTCTCTCCCTCCGTCCCCTGCTATTTTGGGCTCCTCTGCTCCCCGGGTGCTGTCACTTTCGCTGTCGTGCTCACGAGGTGACTCAGTTTGGGAATGTGGGGTCTGGGCTCGACCACCCCCCCCCCATCCCTCTCTTTTTCTCTCTGTCTCTCTCTCCCCCTCCCTCCATCTCTCACTCTCCCTCCCTCCCTCTCTCTCTCTCTCTCTCTGGCCCACCTCTTCTTTCTCTCTGGCCCACCTCTTCTTTCTCTCTGGCCCACCTCTCTTTCTCTCTGCAACTTCTTCATGCCTCTTTCTCTCTGCCACTCCTTTCATCCCTTTCTCTTTCTTTCTGGCTTTCCTCGTGTTTTTCTGCCCCCCCCCCCATGTTTCCATCTCTTTCTTTTCCTCCCGCGTCTGTCCATTTCTTTCTCTTTCGCTTTCTCCTATCTGTTCTGCTTCCAACTTCTTTCTCTCCTGCCCCTTCCATCTCTCCATTCCTTGTCTTTTTCTGTCTTCTGTCAAAATCCCCTTCCCTCTTTCTCTTTCTCTTTCACTCCCCCCCCCCCCTCTCCTCCACGCATTGCCCAATCTGTTGTCATCTGTAAACTCCCAGAACTCCCAAGTGGAAATGATATGTATATAGTTGAGTGGCAGCATGTATTGGTTATTAACATGCATGTGCATGCTATAAAGGTTTTATGGGAATCATGTGCCAGCTTCTCAAAGAAGTCTCCAGACCTCACATGAGGATGTGAAACTCTCAGAACTTTTTGTCTTTTTTTTTCTTTTGTCAAGAAATATGTCTGATATGCCTGAACTTTGTGTTTCTGTCTTTCTTCCATTTCTGTTTTTCATCCATCTCTCTCTCGCTTGCTCTCTCTCTTACCCTCTCTCCCTCCCTCTCTCTCTCCTCTAGACTCTAGTATGGAGTGCCCAGTGTGTAAGGAGGATTACTCTGCGGGGGAGCCAGTGAGGCAGTTGCCCTGTAACCACTTCTTCCACAGTGACTGCATTGTGCCCTGGCTGGAGCTGGTAAGCCAGTGTGGTGTCTCTCTGGAGCCCAAATGCATTAATGCATTTAGCCATTTTGAAAGTGAAAGTAACCACATGGTGTGGGGAAATTTTGGGAAATGTTTGGAAGTTTCTAGAAGAGTCTAACGATGTGTTGTTCTTTTTCTCTGCGCCCCTACCCCCCCCCCCCCTTTTGTCCATATCCCCTCCTCCTTTTATTCCTCCTCATCCTTAACCCTTCTTGCCCATGTTCTGTCTCATTCTCTTTCTCTCCCTCTTTACCTCCTCCCCATCTCTCTCTCCTTCTCTACCCTGTTGTCTCTCTACCTCATCTCTCATTTTTTCTCTCTACCCTCTCTTGTTCTTTTTCTACCTATCTCTCTATCTTCCTCTACCTCTTCATGGCCTTTCTCTGTCTCCCTCTCTCTATTACCTCCATCACTACCACCCCCCATCCCGGCCTGTCTCCTGCCTCCTTCTCTCTACCCCCTCCCCCTCCCCACCCCCTCTCCCTGTCTCCAGCATGATACATGTCCAGTTTGCAGGAAGTCTCTGAGTGGTGAAGACAGCTGCGCTCAGACGCCCACAGACCCCTCGCCACACAGCACCGACCCGCGCACACAGGAGAGATGGTCTTTCTGAAGATGCACACACACACACACACTAAGACACACATGCACACACACAAACACACACTCTCTGTCACTGTCATCCTTCAGCAGGGCCCTTTCCCACAATAGTCGGTAGCTTTCCGAAATACTTACCCACAGAAACAAAACATGAATACACACACACACAGACACACACACACACATGCATACACACATGCCTTCCTTGGACATCACTGTCCCTGTCTTTCTGAATAACCTACACGCACACATACATACATACACACACACACCTTTTTCCACCGACACATGCACACAGGAGAGATTGCCTTTCTGAAGAAAAAACACATGCGCACACACACTCGCACGCAAACACACAAACCTGAACCTGCATCCATGGACATCCCTCGCACAGGAAACAGTGGCTGTTTGAATAACACTGACACTTACGCACACACACACACACACACACATACATACACACAAACACAAACACACACACCCCCATTTTGACTGTCTGCCTGTTTGGATGTTTGCACCAGCCTCTCCACCATCCATCAGTGTGTACATACTACTCTCTCCTCTCCCACAGATGATCTCTATCTGTCTCTCTGTTCCTCTCTCTGTCTCTATCCCTCTGTCTCTCTATCCCTCTCTCTCTCTCCGTGTTTCTTTCTCCCCCCTGTCTGTGTATCTCCCTCTTCCTCCCATGTTATATCCAGCTCCTGTGCAGCCAGCAGCTACAGACAGTAAGCCAGTTGTGGCCCGTAGCTGGGCCGGGCGTGAATCCTACTAGAGCTAGCTAGCCCTGGACCAAACTCCTCGCCTCTGCTCTGCTGCTGTGCTGCGTGTGTGTGCCACTAGCTGCAGCCATGCCTCCTGTGGTTCCTACAAGCAGAGAATCACACTAAACTGAGAGGAGTTGCCTCTCACACAATTCTGCAGTTTGTGTTTTTTTGTTTTTACTTTTCTTTTTCTACCTCCCTCTCTCCTTCTCTCTCTTTTTTTTCATTCTTTGCCATCTCTCGCTCCGTTAAGGGATTGCAGAGATAACCTCAGTGCTCGAGTTCACGCCTTTGGCAACCACCACTCTGCCTTCCTCCCTCCTTCCTTTCTTCCCTCCATCCCTCTCTCTCTCTCACTCACTCACTTACTTCACTCACTCACCCGCTTTTCAGACATTCCCTTGTCTAGTCTGTCCACCTTTCTCTCTATCTCTCTCTCCAGCTCCATCTTCAGCTCACTGGCAATAGAGATTGTTCCTGTAACACCCCCCCCCCCCCCAACCCCACCTCCCCTATTCACTACTTGACCTGGATCAGTTGTGTTGTCATGCTCGTAACCGTAGAGATGCAGAGAGGAACAGGACTGGCTGACCGGGGGTCAGTCAGTTAGTCAGGCAAGGCAGTACACTGCACACTGTTGCTACGGCGAAGGAACTCGCTAGCCTCTCTCTGGAGTTGTGTATAGTTGATCTTTTTTTTCTCTCTCTCTCCTTTTAAAAAAAAAAACAATTTTTTAATGGTAATGCTGTAGAAACAGGAAATATCTGAATTTAAGTGAATATCTGAGTTTCTTGTCTCATGTTCTCCATTTGCACTGTCAGATTCGCCTCATGGCCACGTCATCTGTTGTTAGACGCCCCTCCCCTTCCCTCCGGTGTATATATCACTCAACACATCCGCCATAGTCTCCCTTTTGTTCTCATTTCTATCACTCTATTTTTTTAATGTAAATAATTCTAGTTCAACAACCTCTGGACGGAAGACAGAATGGAACAAAGCATTGATTATGGCAAAAAAAAAAAACAACCACCATGAAGCCCTGAATTGAAAAAAGTATATATATATTATATATATGATGTGTATGATGTAAAATTCTAAAATAAAATTCAATAAAAATCATAAAAACAGCTTTTTGTTAGGTATTTTTATTTTATCCCAACAATCTCCGTTCAAAACACATCTGTCTAATCTTTGGCAATTCTTTACTACAGTTATGGCACAGTAATAACACACTGCAACCATAACAACTACTGGGATATGAACTCTTGTCTCCATGACCTTTGAACTTTGGAGCAAGTAACATTTGTCCTTATTAACAGTGTGGTGCTATTCTCCTGGTTCACTGTCTGTAGTCCCTTTATGTGTAAGGCCAGAAGAATGTATTGTCTGAGAGTGTACACACTTTTAAACGGGACTTAGCTGTGATCTGTTTAACGTGACATTTGAATATGTAGCTCCTTTAAATGTCATTCATGATGGTGTCTTGTGCATATTATTCGAATGAGAAAGCTCATTGAAATGGAAACCATTTACTTCATATGTATTAAGATCATTTACACATAGGATTGATATGCGTTTTATTCCCTGGCCATTAAAACCCAGGGATCAAAGGCTAAAAGCTGACGTGTGTGTCTTGATGAAGTGCTATAAAAGCTATAGAATTATTTCTGCTGCAGAGCCCACTTACAATTTTTGTGTATTTTGTACAGCTTTCTTTTAACATTATTATTTTGGTAATGTGGGACAGCTGGGGCTTCTTAAACTTAAAATCTTCTAACGTCTTAAACTCAAGTGGGAAATTACAAAAAAAAAAAAAAAAAAAAAAACCTGGGCACAGAAACGGATGAATGAGTGATTTTAATCATGTACATCATAATTATTTACATCGGATGAAATGCATCACTTATTTAGCTTAATTAAACTCATATTGTTCCAAGTGTGAGGTCAACGTGATTAGACAAGTAGGAGCTTTTTGGCTTTCTATATTCATCATAGGGCTTGTTTAAAATTGACTGGCTGGATAAGTGGCTGGCTTAAAGCAATGCCTTCTGGACTTGAAATAGTGACATTTTTTGACAATCTCGTCTGAACATCACTCTACCACACTGTACCCACCAATGTGGTAACAGTGACATTCGAACAAGAGTGTACAAAAATGTCTCCATTTCAAATCCAGAATGCATTGCCATGCAATGCCAGCCAGTCATTCCAAACAAGCCCACTCTTTGTCCAGAGTGCCTTACAGTAAACTGGGTACAGCGAGGGACAGGCACCCCTGGAGCGATGTGGAGTTAGATGCCTTGCTCAAGGGCACCTCAGCCATGGGTGCATAGGGTGCAGGAGAGCGCTGGTTATTCACTCTCCACCACCCATGTTCTTCTTACTGAAGTAGAAATCAAATCCAAGACCCTCCAACCACATCACCAACTCTTCAACCAATCAGGTCACAGCTACCCAATACACCCCTCCCCTTCTGTGTACAATACCTTCAAGCATTAGTTGAAAATGCAAGTGCACAATACTTACGTAATCTGTAAACTGAATCAACTCTGATTTCTTTTGAATTAAATTAAAGTCACTTGAAAGAGTATAGGCCCGTGTGCAAGATCATTTTGGCTTGATTTGGGTGTGTGAAGGCCACTGTGTGTACTTGAAGCGGTGTGTCTGTGGTTACTGTGTTGCCCAGACAACCGTGAGAATGGAGCGAGCAGCAGCATCCGCAGCTATGAAACCAACCTCTGGGTGCCAGATCTCAAAAGGAATGTGCTCTTCAGACCTACACACACACACACACATTTATTGCGTCATCATCATATTCATATTTCTGTCATCATCATGCGCCTAATACAACAATATTATGATTTTTGTTTTGTCTTTCTATAAATTAGTCGACTAGGTTCTGTATATAATTTAGTGTTTTTATAGTATTGTATGTTGCTTTGGAAAAAAATGTCAATGCCAAATACTATCTGTAACTGTAATATAATATATAGATCAGCAGGGGCGAATCTAGACCATTTTTAGGGGTGCCAAGGCACCCCCGTGAAACTGCTCGGCACCCCCTGGCTCAGTGCAAAATGAATAATATATTATATACAGGGTTCCTACGCAGTATGGAAAAGTATGGAAAAGTATGGAATTTAATTTTAGCGTTTTCCAGGTCTGAAAAAGTATGGAAAATTGAAATTAGAGTATGGAGAAATATTTTTGTTTCCAGACATTTGCCACTACATGGTAAAATGCAGCTCAACTTTCAGACATTCATCGAATTTTGCCTAAGAAATGTGCTGAAATGCCTGCGGAGTCTGAAACTTGCGATTGTTACGTAGCGTACAGCAGCGAGATGAGCAAGTGTCAAAAGTTAGGCACTGAGCAGGGATCAGAGATTAACATTATGAGCAGCGTTGTTCATGCTGCTGTCAGACTTTTTTGGAAGAGATTAGCTTCTATTAGGGTTTTTTGTAAGGGGTTGTTGTTGCTTACATGTTAAACAATTCATTATTAGGCCTACGAGTAATCACTGTTCTGACATGAAAATTAGCCAGATAGATTTGCTAGTTCAGTCGATTAGAGAAAACGACATAAGCGCAATGTAAAGTCCCTATCACCACAAAGTTCCATACAGTTCAGAAAAATATTCCTGTTGGTTTTGTAAAGTTACATTTAATAAATATGCTCCACACTCATCTGGTAATTTTAAAAGAAATCTGAAGTGACGCAGCGGCGGCCCTTTTATTAAGGGCGCACGGGCGCGGCCCTCCCAACATGTGAGGGATTAAAAAAATTCATCATATTAACAATAACAAGAAACCGTACCGTTCCACCTTAACCACCAGTGAGAGTGTATTGACTTTAACGTGAGATGATTGTTTGTTATTTGGTACAGTGAGCGAAAGCCCTCCCACTCCGGGGTGCCGACAAAGCTTGAGTCTATGGAAGCATGTGAAAAAAGTTTGAGAGCATTACAAATAAAAGATTTTAATTGGCCCTTTTATTTTGCGCTGCGGACGCAGCACTGTAGCGCTGTGTACTTTCGTTGTAAGACTACATTTCATTATCACTTTGCAACTGTCATTTTACAAGTATTTATTAAGGTCATGCAACTGACAATGTAAGCTGAATCAGAATGGATTTTGCATTTGCTATGTGAAACAGGCTACCCCAAAATGCACTAGAATGCAGGAAATTGCATCTAAGAAATCCAAAATTTTCTGGGGGAGGGCCCCCATACCCCCCGCCAGGGGTAGTACATATGCTCATGATGTCTACCTTCGTGCCCCACCAAACATTTTTTCCACTGGCCGCCACTGGTTATGACATAAAATAGGACACTGACACATGTTCTAGGCCCAGCTAAATATGTTATAGATTTTGGTGGTATGCCACAATAACTGTATGTGTTTAATTCATTTAAATACATTAGTATTTGGTGGTGCGCTGATGTCTCCGAAATCTCCGAGAATTTGAGTATGGAAAAAGTCTGGAATTTTACATTTGAAAATGTGTAGGAACCCTGTATATATAATAATAGTGTTGTGTGATAAGCACGGGGGGCCGGGCACCCCTAAAGACCAGATGCTAAAATCGCCCCTGTAGATCAGAAAATATGTCTCCAGGTTTGGCTAGGGATTCTGTCTCATACTTTCTCATCCCTCTCACCTGTTGAGAATAATGAGGACTACTGCACCGTCCGGCCGTATGAAGGCAGAGCTCTCTAGTGCAGAGGGCTTGCTGGCAGACACACCCACACGCTGGGAGCCCTCCAGCAGGAACTTACTGTGGTAGTGGAATAGAAAAAGGTCAAAGGTCAACCCATCAAACACGTCATAGTGCCCCAATGAACTTGGACGTCTGACCAACCAAGCAACTGAACAAGTCTTCAGTCTAGAGGAAAATATGAAATGCCCTCCGCTATCAAGCACATGTGCACTTTCACTGAAATTGACTTGTATGGCCTGGTTGTCTGTTTATGAAACCCCATCTTATGAGCCCCTCCACCCTCTCATACAACACCTGCTCCTTGTCTTGCACAGTGTGTGACTTTGAGTCAGCTTATCTATATGAAATAGGATCACAAAGGGAAATGTATCAGATGAATAGGGGTAGAGGAACGAACCAGCACAGTGCATCATCTTGGCTACAATCCTGCTTTTACTACATGAACAGCCTGAATGGAATGCTGTACATTGCACCCAAGACATTCCCTGTCACTCAGACCTAGGCGGCACATTATGTATCAGTCATCCATCAATCAAACGTATCTACCAATCATGCCTGCTCTGTTCTTTCCCAGACACTGGCGGAATAAAATGTGACCAGGTGTGGCAAAATGAGTCACAGTTACCCAAAATGCGAAGTTGAGATTTTGGTACCAGTGAAAAGACAAAACGATACACTTTAAAAAGATTTCTTGGTCACACCTTTAAATGTTTTTTCAAATATGACAACCCATCATCTTTGTAAAATTCAAAACCTGAGAAAATCATGTTTATTTTCATTTTTATTGGTGCAATTAAACTTAAGATAGCCAATTTTTAACCCCAACATAGTTTCTACCTGAAGTGGGCCATGCTGTAGAACGTTGGCTGCTTGTAGAACACATCCTTCTTCGCGTCCACGATGATGGGGCTGTCCACAAAGTTCCGCACCCAGTTGGGCCCACCACCGAGATCCAGTGCCAAGTTCCAGTCCGTCCAGCCGGTGACGAAATAATTCAAATCCTGAAGCACAGATGTGGTGCAGAAACAGACGAAATGGTATAAGTCAATGGACAGCAAACTCAACTTTGCCTAAAATGTTATTGTTCTAAAAATTGTGATTTAAAGTTAAAGGTCTTATATGTATAACTGTGGCCAAAACTGGTAGTTCAATAAAATTCAAAATACTTTAAAGCGTTATTCCTCCTCTAGAGCCCAGAGGGAAATCATCAAAATCAAAACATGAAGAAAATTTGCATACTGTAAATCAAGTTTTAAAATGCAAATATTTTGGCTGTACTATCAATGTCAGTGGGGTCAGTAGTTCAATTTAACACGTTTCCTATGGTGACAATTTCACGCTTACTTGACATAAATGTTTGACATATAGCACCTTTAAGCTGGCCTAAATCTCACCTGAGACCTAAACCGGCTGAGCAAGATAATGGCACAGGACTGGTTGACAGGACTAGCTAGACTAGTTAGTGAATGAATGACAACAGCAAAGCATGTGGACATAAAAAACAATGTCAATGTCAGAAACCCCTAAAGGTATGTTGTGGTCAGGCCTGCCCAGAAAGAGCTCTGGGCCACTGAAAAGATCCAATTATTGGGCCCCCATCCCCCTCAAAAAACCTTATAGCTGTTAATTAACTGCTCCCTTTAATGAGCATTTTGACAATTCCAAATGCAACCATTGTGTCACTCAGCACACACTTGACCCCAATTTGCTCTAGGGCACTGTTCTTTTACTTCACTGGGTGTTACTCTCAGTAAGAGTGTCTGGTAAATGGCATGACATGACACCACAATGGATGTGGGTGTGATGGGGGATGGGATGTCATGTGGGGCAGTGGTGGCCTGGTGGTTAAGGTATTGGACTTGTGACTACAGGATCGGCCACTAAGTGCCACTGAGGTACCGTCATGGTACCGTCCCAACACACCCCTCCCTGGCATCGTTGTCATGGTTGCCCCCTGCTTACGTGTGTGATGGGTTAAGCATAGACCGTGTGGTGTGGTGTGTCATGTAATCACAATAACAAATGGGTGCTGTTTGTTTGTTTTGTTTTGTTTTGTGATGTGGTGTGACATGATGAGCGTACCTCAATGATGTCATGGGCGTAATCCTCCGCCCTCTCCCAGCTCCCCAGCGTCACACCGTGGTCCAGCGGGCTCCAGCCGGCACAGGCCTCCGTCCCAAACAGGAAGTACTCGGGGAAGAGGTGGTGAGTGGTGCCCAGGGACAGCTCAGCTGGTACCAACTTGTTCAGGTACCAGTGCACCCCGATGCCATGGATGTACTGAGCAGCGTGAACATCACTCAGAACCTGGAGGGGAATAGTAAGGACTTGGTCAGGCTGCCTCAGCCTAAGGACTAACATGAACCCCAAACCCCATCCTCTCCCACCTCTTCCTCACTGGCTCAAGTGTCACACAGCATTTCTCACAAATTTTACTTTTTATTTTACACAAACCCTTTCCAGTGTCTGTCTTAACACCCAATCATCTCTTCATCTGTTGACCCTCCACACTTATCCAGGTCTCCATCCATTTATCGGGATTTATTCTCCTATGTGCTTATATTTCACACAATTTGCTTTTGTTCAAACCCTTTGTGTCACTAAGGGTCAAACAGTCAGTAGCTCCACCCCTCACCACTTTCGCCCAATGAGGGAGTGCAAGCCTCTGGTCATCCAGTATGAGGACGCGGGTGTCAGCAAACGGGGAGGCATGAAGAGCAGGGCCGAGGTCCATGATCACCCAATCCCGTTGCGTTTCTGGGGTGAAGCCCAGGGCCTGGAAACTGTAATTGGTCATCATGCCTGCTGTGGGCTCGTTCCCTGTGGTCACTGCCCAGAAGGACAGGTTGAACTTCCTGTACTCCTCCAGGAACCTGAGCGAGCACACATGAAGAAATAACTTTCTATAAAGCTTGTATTCATAAGACTCTATAAACACATTCAAAGTTGAAATTAGTATTCAAAGCTATTTATACATACTTGTGACTGGACTTGTAAGGCAGGTTAAGCTATATAACCAAGAGTGACCACTGTGTCACTTGAAGTTGGAGTAAGGCTTATGACATGGCATTATAATGCTTTAGGAGTATATTTATGAATATAAACAGTTATGACTGCTTCACATACTTTATGAATGCATCGTAAGCCTTCATGAATGTGTTTATAGAGGAAAAAAGGAGGAGAGGGAGACTGACAATGAGCGATTTGTCATTTTGAAATCCTTGCATCCTTGTGCAAGTTGACCTCTGGTTAAAAAAGTAAAATTTTAGCACAAAAATTCTTTTGCAGGACTTGCAAAACTAATACAACACATACAATTAACTTTCCAAGGGCAACATTCCTAAACTTTGAGTACCACCATCTGCACCCTCTGCCCTACCTGACATAGTAGTGTGCCCAGGTCTTGTACTCCTTCCCCCCTGGGTTGCCCTTCAAAGTGCCCTTGCCAATGAGTGAACCACTGGTCTTCATCCAGGCGGGGGCGCTCCAGGCACTTGCAAACAAGGACAGGGGACCAGGGGACATTGCTTGAGCCTTCTGGAGTAGAGGGATCTGATGAGAAGGACAGAGAGAAGATGAAAACCTCTCATTATCCTTGTAGTGTAGATGTCTTAATTCAACACTCGGCAGGGTGAGGGGTATATTCTGTTTTTGACTTGCTGACTGTCAACTTCCGATTAACTTGAGGTCCACAACGCACATATCTTTGAGGTGTTCCCATTTAGTAGCCAAGACAAGATTACAAAGTAGACAAAGACAAAACATGAGGCAAACATGAGGGCTTATCTAGCTGTGGCGTGCCAGCGTTAAAAAACGTGTGCCACCCTAGCATGATTACCCACCTGCTACACCTGTGAATATACACGTTACCTGGTGCACTTATGCCACCATAACCTATTACTGATCTAACTCAAACAACCTGCCATCTCGTGTAGACCACCACCCCAAGAAAAATAGCTAATGGCTCCCACAATCCTAATGCCTAATCTGTGCTTCTTCTGTGTACAAAAATAATCCGTCCATTTCTTCTGTTACTGCTCACATATTTCACACGCATGCCCATGTATCATTTATGTTGGCTGAACACTGCCCCCTAAAGTCTGACAACATACATGCAGGCAACAGATAGGGGGCTCTATCTGTGTCCGTGTACATTTCTATTAAACACATAAATCAGCCTTGACTCGGCCGCTCCCAGTGTCCCTGTCACCACCTCCTGTGTGCCGTCGGGCTGCCAGACTTTCAGAGCCCCATTTCTCAGCACACCCCAAGTCATGTCTCCAGCATGTGTGCCCCTGTTCTAACTCTGAATGGTTAACCTCATTTCCCAAATAAGCTCTGACAGTGTTATGTGTTTACTGGCCAGCAGGTGGCGCTCTCCTAATTCTCCCTTAATGGGGAAACCACACCACATCTGAGCGCTACTGCAGATGCCCATGCTAACGCAATGACTTTACCTTCATCTCTGTGTCCTCTGCAGCCAGAGTAAAGTTGCTCAGGCTGTAATCCCCTGCTGAGTCAGCGTATGTGTACAGCCGCGTGGAGAAATCACAGCTGGCCATAGGCACTCGTACCACACTATAGGCAATGCCTTGGGGAAGAGAGAGAGAAAGGGAGCGAGAGCAGAAGAGGCAGAGAGAGAGAGAGAGAGAGAGAGAGAGAGAGAGAGAGAGAGAGAGAGAGGGGAGAAAACTAGAGTGTTTTACACGCTCTCCACATCTCCGTTTCTATCCTTTAGTTGATCCCCATCTGTGAAGTCTCATGGTTTTTTCATGAGGCTAACAGACATTCAACATGTCTAATGTCTCAAGGCTATGACAGAAAATCTCATAGATTTTGTTCAGTCTCAAGGATTTTCACATATAGCATAGACTGCTAATCATAAGTACACACGTCACTGTGCACAGTAGAGTCTGAGAGAGAAACTGAACAAAAAAAACGGCATTTTTGCACTGTGCAACTGACTCACTATAACTGCATCATAAGTCTGTGTTTCAGTATGCAGTGGGTCATATACGTGTCACACTGTGCCTGTGTTATAAGGCTGTATCTCACTATGCTTGTGTTATAAGCCTGTGTCCCACTATGCCTGTGTTATAAGCCTGTGTCACTATGCCTGTGTTATAAGCCTGTGCCCCACTATGCCTGTTTTATAAGCCTGTGTCTCACTATGCCTGTTTTATAAGCCTGTGTCACTATGCCTGTGTTATAACCCTGTCTGTCACTAATATGCCTGTGTTAGAAGCCTGTGTGTCACTATGCCTGTGTTAGAAGCCTGTGTCACTATGCCTGTGTTATAAGCCTGTGGCCCACTATGCCTGTTTTATAAGCCTGTGCCCCACTATGCCTGTTTTATAAGCCTGTGTCTCACTATGCCTGTTTTATAAGCCTGTGTCACTATGCCTGTGTTATAACCCTGTCTGTCACTAATATGCCTGTGTTAGAAGCATGTGTGTCACTATGCCTGTGTTAGAAGCCTGTGTGTTACTATGCCTGTGTCACTATGTCTGTGTTATAAGCCTGTGTGTTACTATGCCTGTGTTATGAGCTTGTGTATCACTATGCCTGTGTTATAAACCTGTATCTCACTATGCCTGTGTTATAAGCCTGTGTCTCACTATGCCTGTTATAAGACGGTGTCACTATGACTGCGTTATAAGCCTGTGTGTTACTATGCCTGTGTTATGAGCCTGTGTCCTACTATGCCTGTGTGTCACTATGCCTGTGTTAAATGCCTGTGTGTCACTATGCCTGTGCTATGAGCCTGTGTGTCACCATGCTTGTGTAATAATCCTGTGTCCCACTATGCCTGTGTTATAAGCCTGTGTTATAAGCATGTGTCACTATGCCTGTGTTATACTGTAAGCCTCTGTCTTACTATGTCTATGTTATCAGCCTGTATCCCACTATGCCTGTGTTTTAAGCCTGCGTGTCACTATGCCTGTGTTATAAGCCTGTGTCCTACTATGCCTGTTATAAGCCTGTGTCACTATGCCTGTGTTATAACCCTATGTCACTATGCCTGTGTTATAAATCTGTGCCCCACTATGCCTGTGTTATAAGTCTATCGACTATGCCTGCACATTAGTCTGTGTTTCACTATGCCTGCGTTATAAGTCTGTATTTCAGTATGCCTGTGTTATATGTCTGTGTTTTGGTATGCAGTGGGTCAGCGTGGCAGCGGTTACTGCACTGTGACTGACGCAAACATGATCCTGCTGATGAAATATCCGCCCGGCCACAGAAATGTGCCAAAGCTACTGATGTCGTCATCACGTTTGTTAAATACTCTCATATTTCTTTAAACATTTTTATCACTGACCTCAAAACTTCCAGCCTGGCTAACTTAATGGTGTGCTGATTCTGCCAGGGACCTGGCACAGATACAGCTAGCATAACTTACTCTGGTCTTTGTGCTAGTGTTCGCCACACTGCATGGCCTTATCTGCCTTTGAGTCCATGTACTTCCTGACCCACATCTCAGACACAGTGTGAATTCTTTGTATGAACCCATCGATCACACTTGTCACAGACGGGATTTAAAGAGGTGAAATATGGCTTTGAAACTGACATGTCCAAAGCATATTTTCTTTGCTGCATTAATGATGGCAGTTACAACAGCACACAAACACACACAGTCCCTTTCATCACACACACACACACACACACACACACACACACACACACACACACACACACACACACACACACACACACACTGTTGCTGTATCCTGTCTATGGTTGTACCCTTAGCTTAGGGACAAAGTACTGTCTGAGCTACTGGTCCAGTTAAAACCATGCACGCGCACACACAGACACACAGACACACACACACACACACACACACACACAGTTGCATCTCACGGTGTTGCTCTATGTTGTTAATGGTTGTACCGTCAGGGGAGAAGTACTGTCTCAGCAGCTGGTCCTGAGTGGGCCCCGACAGGGACAGGATGTTGATGGCGGCTGCATCTGTCATGGCTCCTCCAAAGCCTTTGATCCGCTGGTACTTCTGGTAGGGAACGATTGTGAGTCTCAGAGCTGAAAACAGTAGTGACAAACACACACACACAAACAACCAGCCAGCCACACACACACAGACACACACACACACACATCCACCCACACACACACACACACACAGAATGAGGGGCCTTGGGGAGAAATACCAAGCTAGCAGAGGGATGGAGGGAAAAAACAGGTAGGCTGATGTAGCCACTAATGGAAACTGTGCCTAAAAGGTGCCATACAATGGAAAACTATACTGACCTTGGTATAACTGAATAAAGACTAATTTACCTGGGTTTGCATTTCAGTGCATCAGACTAACATACTGTGAAGCTCAAATGTAAACCCCACCAATGTGAAAGAAAGGTGGTGAGATGAGCACGAAACAATGGTACAAACTCCTTAGTATGCATTCTCCCCTAAATTTACATAACACCACTCCATTTTCTAGTCTGACTAATGGCACCATTGCCCTTGGGGATGATATAACAATAACAACAACAACAACAACAACATTAATCTTTACTTGTATAGCACGTTTCATACAAATGATGTATCTCAATGTGCTTCAACAGTTTGGCAAAGGAACACAGGACAGAGATGCCCCCCGTGGTTCCCTGGGGAGCTCAACTGCCTGGCTGGTAGAGGGACATTCTCTGAGGATGCTGGTGAACCTTTTCTTCTCTTACTTGGCAGATGCCTTTGCACAATATCGGGTACAAAAGAAGTAGGCTACATCTGCGGCAGCTGATCCACACCAGATCAGAGCCAGCGTTCATGGCTCCTCACCTGCTCCAGTGCTGTTCGGCAGCACCTGCCCCTGGTCCCTCACCAGCCGGCTGCCCGCTTTGCTGCTCACGAAGGACAAAAACTGCCCCACTGGCGGAAGCTGTACGGACCCCACCGAGTCACAGTGGGAGGCATTGCATTCACACACCACCGACCCGTGGCCGAAGTTACGGGCCAGACAGTCATCTTTACCTGCTGGACACAGACAGCAGCAGAGGAAGTATGACAGTATGACACACACGTAGCCTAGGACAGAACAGTGGGGTGGTACACTCGAGACAGTTGTTGTAGTAAGTCTTCATACTTTTTGAAAAGAAATACACTGTAAACTTTAAAGACCTTGCAACACAAGTCAAAGGACTAGCTGTGAATGTCAAAACGCAGTTAATTAGGATTTAAAGGTAAACAAACCAGCAGTCATATGGCTACAATTACTTGCTCAACACATACCTCCACTGGTCGCAGAAGCGCCGATAAGGACAACAAATAGAACAGTGGTCAGTCCCATTGTTGTTGAAGTTGAATGAATAATTCCGAGACCACGTTTTTAGAACTTGTTTCTAACGTTTGCATGTCCCCTTTTTGACGTTTACATTGTGCTTACAACAAATCAACGCAATCATGTTAAATTATGTTAAAATACCTAAATGCTAGAATCTGTGTTGTCGGAACAACTGGCTGTTTTGATGATCACTGTTCAGTCACGCTACTCTTTTATATTTCCGGGTGTCCTGCCTGTGGGTAGTCATGTGATACGCAGTCCAGGAACAAAGTTTGTATCCGTCACATGATCGATTTCAGTAAACTATGATGACTATGACTATGTAAACCTTAACTTTGGCAATATAAACGTCTCTGGTGATAACCTTATAACCTTCAACCAAATGACCATTCCCTTGTCATTTTCTTTTTATATTTCTTTATCGTTGTATTTCATGATAACGGTAATTTTATGGGAGAAATAGTCACAGACCATTATCATTTCAGCACAAGGAACAACAGACATATGACATAATTCTTTGCTTTGTCATTTTCGGCCTCTCAACTGACAACAGATAACAATGCTGCCGATTAAGTTGATAGTGATGGACATGTGACCTGTGTCACCACCAGCAGGTGTCGTCATCGGCACTGAGGCAGGCTAAAGGCAAGTAGGAATCAGAGGCACATGTCCACTTTTTTTATTCGTTTGTTTATTACAAGAGTACTATCTATGTGTTCTGTGTGGATGCATTGTCTTAAAACAGAGAAAATGTGCACATTTGCTTATGACAGGTATTCTGCAAAAAAACTCAAAAGTAGGTTTTTAAAAACTGTTATCACTGCGTATTCCTTCAGAACTTGCCTTTAGTCACCCATAAAAAACAAGGGAATATCAATGTTTTTCCAAAGGTATTTTAATATGAAAAATTAACATGCAATACAGTTTACAATATACAGAACAAGTGTCTTACACATGTATATGAGTGCTGAGGATAGCCATAGGCCTCTGGCCTGCTGTGAAAGTGGCATTGATTAGGCCCGGATCTGGTGGGATCCATTCAGACAGCAGAACAGTAACGCAGGTACTCTGATGTACATCATTTTTTTTACACGCTGCTATTTGTTTGAGCTTGTGTTGGTGGCTGGATGTTACAGTGAAGCACATAACCTCTCAAAGACGGTTGGATTTCTACTGCTGAGGAAGATCAATTCTTTTTTTCCTTCCTCTGTTCGACCTGCAGGGGCAAAAAAAGGCACATCAAAACCAAAATCACCAAAACAGAGATATTATCAAAGCACGTACGTACACACTCACACACACACACACACACACACACACACACTTACTGTGTGGATGCTGCAGCCAGTTCCGGTCCAAGTAGTACAGATAGCAACTCTCAAATTCCTTCTCACTGTAATTGGACACTGGCACTGGCACAAAGGGATCCATGCTATCAAAACCATCCTGGGGAGCACAACACACACACACACACACACACACACACACCGGATTAGTCTACGTGAATTCAGCAATTACACAAAGCAATGGTAGACACATCTGAAACACCTGCTGTGGAAACAAGGCCTATATCTGAAAATTATAGGTGTGTACACACAGACATCAATGCTAAGTTTCTTGTTCACAGCACCAGAATATTTCTTCTATTATTTTGACCCATTTATTAGCAACTTAATAGGCCGTTCTGGCAGTCAATAGCAAACATTTCAATCCCTCCTACGTGGTGTATTAACATATATACTATGTTATAAGCACTGCGATGTGAGGGGAGCCCTGACCTCTCCCAGCAGCTCCTGGGGCAGGAAGGCATGTTTATGGGTGTAGAGGGACCCAGTCTGCGACAGTGAGGAGATGATGGCCCCACCACACTGGAGGAGGGGAGGAGAGAAAGAGAGAGAGAGAGAGAGAGAGAGAGAGAGAGAGAGAGAGAGAGAGAGAGAGAGAGAGAGAGAGAGAGAGAGAGAGCAGGAGGTTAAAGAGAGAACAGTGGGAGAAGGACATACATCAAGGAAAAATGCACAAAGAGATCATGCCAGTGAAACTGTGACTGAAGCTAATGATGTTTAAAGCGCTCCTGCAGAGGTGACCAGGAGACCCCTAACATCTGTGCTCTTACCCAATCATTCTTCACCATCTTCCTCAAGTTGTGGATCAGAGTCAACTCCTCTGGAACCAGCTAAGCAGGACAAAGGAAACAGAGGAATAAGGCGCAAACAGAGGAGAGAGCGAAAGCAAAACAGAAAGAGGAAGAAAGGCGGAAAGGAAGGGAGGGAAGGAGGGAGAGAGACACACAAAAAAAGAAAAAAAGATAGAAGAGGGAGATTATGAATGAAGAGAGTGAAAATGTACGAAAACAGCAGAAAACATTGTTAGGATACTACATTTTGCCAACTGCAGGCCTGTAATAACTCTGTGTGTGTGTGTCTGGGACTCACAGCGGTCCTGTCCTCCTTCTTCAGGGTGGTACGTCCCCAGCACGCATTCACACCGTCCACCACCACGGCCAGCCTCAGGGCCCCCTGCCCCGCCTCCCCCTCCGGCAACCCCCCCGCCTGCATCCGCAGCTCTCTGAGCAGCGCCCCCACCACGTCACTGCTGCTCCGCACACGCGTCAGACCCTGGGGGGAGGGGGCAACACAACAAACACGCAAACAAAAAAAGCAATACCATGTCAACTCAAGAGAATTCATCACTACCAAGAGAGAGGAGCCCCATCTTTGTTATAAGAGCAGAGTTATTTTCAAAGCACATTTCACATTTGAACTACACAGTTAGGTTGATATCTCTGAGACTGTTCTTATTCTTGTTGTCAAGAAGCTAATACGTGTACAGTATCTTCCAAAAGTAAGTACATGACCCTTTGCATTTCAACAGAAAAGTGTATGAGATCTTTTCAAGGGACAATATTGAGAAATGAAACGTGAATATATTTTAGAGTGGTCAGAGCACAGCTTGTGTAGCAGAATAGATTTACTGTCCTCTGAAAATAACATAAACAACACACGTTATGCATGCTCACCACCACCACCACCACCACAGATAGACTGGGGGCTTTAGGGGTATTCCTCACCTGTTCCACCAGCTCTGCTAGTGTGGAGCCGGCCTCTGTGCTCTCCCTCTTCGTCCACACGTACCGCTGAGTGGTCTTCAGCTGTCACGTGCACAAACACAAATTAATTAACAGCCTTTATTAAACCACAGCCATCTCTCTCTCACAAACACACACACACCTGCACACACAGACTACTTAAAAGGCTTAAATTAACCACAACACCTCTTCTAACAGGGGTAACTGCATCTCTGGAATACTACTGTAAACCATAGTGGTACTGTAATATGTATAACACACACTACCCAAGATTTTTATATTTTTGTGCACAATACAGAGAAGTGAGTAAATTCATAAAAAGCCAATGATGTTTATTACTGTTCTGCATGTGAACCTGTATAAGTAATTTAACGTGTTCATTGCGTTTAATGCAAAATAATGCAGAATAGCTGCTAGTAAAATACCTATTACATGTGAATAGTAACAACAGTTTAAGCATAGTGTAAATGAATCATCTACCTTTGACAGAAAGGGCTCATTGGTGATTTTGAAATTCTTCAGCCAGTGAGAGGCTTCGACTGGCTGATCAAAGCGTGAGGGGCGGGACGAAGAGGGGAGGAGCTCTTTGCAGTTCTTCACCCACAGGTGAGCTACGCAGAAATAACACACAAGGTCAGACAAGGAAATCAAATGAACAACTACAGTGAAAGATGAAAGGGCTGGGCAACCTCGGGGACAAAAACTAAAACATTTAACCAAAACAGATTACGTAGATAGGTCCACTGGACAGTAGGCAAGATCGAAAAGTCCATAGGCAATGATGACTGAAACACATGATGTTGCAGATTCACAGAGCACACCAATGTCAAAGTACTAAATACACAACTGATATGTTTCTATTAATGACAGAAGTTTATCCCTTGTCGCTACATAATGTGTTACAACAGCTATCCACAACGTAATAACCATTCAATTACATCTTTGTTAAGCATTTCTAATATACTCTAATTTATTTATTTTTTCTCAAATGTAAGGGGGTGCTGCTCGCTTGTTTTTGTGTATACATGTTCATGTCTGTGTGTAGTGGAACTGACCGTCAGGTATGTGTAGCACCAGCCATCCCTGTGTGTAACAGTAGTGGACCACGTGACAGAGTGACATCGTCTTCCCACTACCATTTACTCCATCTGCAGCACCAGTCAAGGATAACACAACAGCAGCAGACACATACTATACTGTAACAACACACACTGCACACACACACTGTAACTGCACATACACACAATAATCACACACACACACACACACACACACACCATAACTGCACATTATTCACTGCAGTGTAGTTTGTTAGACAGAGGATACAAAGCAGGTAGCGAATAGCAGGCTTGCTGAAGTCTGTCTTCTTTAGGTGAGATATGATCTCCAGGGCGGGCGGCCTCACCATCACACAGCTCTCATTAAATGTCTTCATCTAAAGGATGACAAAACACACACGCAAAAACACAAGCCAGACACACACACACAAACACAGAGTAATAAATAAACATGCTGTACGGAAAGGTCTTTTTCAAATAATGTAAACAAGGGTATGCTTCCTAGGACTGTTTAACAGCCTCACATTAATCACAACACATAGTGACCCCCCACCCCCAAAACTTAATTATCTTTTTGATTAGAGGTGGTACCTGCAGCTGGAAGCGGTAGGGAAGTCCATGCGGGAAGGCGGTACGCAAGAGGCTGGGGGGCAGAGTGTAGTACTGGCCCAGGTGTACATCCGCATGACAGGCCTGGGAGGAGGACAGACAGGGGCAGTGGTTAAATTAGGCAGGAGCCCTCCGGAGCTCAGCTCTGCCTCCTCAACTTGGCAGTACAGCCAGCAGGAGCTGAGCTCCTTCTGCTACAGTATTTATAGTAATACAACAGAGAGAGATATTAACCACCGTCAGTAAACAACGCCTCACCCTCCTTACAAAAGCCAATTTAACTGTCAAAGGGTGTAAACAAGCCAGCACAGTACACTGTGCTCCAATGAAGTGGTCACAATTAAAAGCTAAATACTGGCTTTTTAATGACGGGCATAAATAGTGCCTGTGAAACCCACCGGATCCGTCTCTCTGGTCCTGAAGAAAGACAGCTCTCTGGCCGCTCCTGGACTCGCCTCCACGGCCACGGCTTCCAGCTGCTGCCCACTCCCACTCGTGTGCAGCTGGCGGGCCTGCGTCGCCTGGTGATGACATATTACATTAGTACACTTCAGGGTTGGAAACTCACCTTGACAAAATGTGAACCCTTTACCAGCCACTGACAAATAAATGGAAAAAATTGCCAGCCACTCAAATCATTATTTTGTGTCCGAAATCTACCAGTCACTTTTATATTTAATCAGCATTTGGCTGGTGGCTGGTGCAAAGTTCCATCCCTCTTACAAAGATACAGAATAAACTCCAGTACTGATTGGGTGTATAAATTAAGTGTATAAAACACCTCTATTAATGCACTGGTGAATGAAAACATGATTTAGTCCATTATCACATAATCAATCAGCAAAAAACGTAGACATTATGTTAGTCATGATTATAGTAGTATTAAACACGTGAACATATACATACCACCTGCCGTAACCTCAAGGACAGTCTGTGAAGACTCATGATCTGAAGAAGTTGTGGCGGTTTTAAGCAGAATCGTTTCACTCCAACTCCAGGTCAAGTCAAGCCAGCAAATGTCTCCTATGTTAACTACACCTTTTAAGTGAGACAAAACGGCATACATATGCATTAATGATCACTCAAAACAGCCTCTTACTACGTGAAGCAGGAAATACATTGAGAAGACGAGAGTTTCAAATGACTGAGATCCTAACCTACTATTGGACTGTTATTGCCGCTTGGAAGTCAACTGCTTGACATCACGTTGGGTTACAAGCTAACTATACCATGCCGAAACACCTGTACAGAACTGTGAATTCGTTGTTGAAATGACTGCAATACTTTACCATTGATAGGTGTTCATACAAGGAAAATAGTCACACAGAGGACGTCAACCATGTACAAAGGTTTGGTTGAAATTTGCTGTCACAACTTTAGCTGGTCACGACGGTGCATTCAGGGACGCAGCCATGTTTGACAAGATGAAACGGAAGTTACGTACGGTGTATTTTCTTCACGAATCACCACCTCATGTGGATATATTTCCTGAAAACACGGCATACTACCACCTACTGGTGATATAGTTAAATCTGGAAGAAATAATTTGCCTCTACGCTGGAGAGAACGCTTGTGGTGAAGGTTGTTTAAAGGTTGTTTTAACAGAATGATTACGTAGTGAAGATAACAAGCAGCCTAGGCCTAGTCTTACATGAAGGGACATTTGTTAACTTTTATTTTTTTGTTATCCAAGTTGTATCCACTCTCAGAATGTTTCTTGAGCTACAGTCACATCTTGAAGCTCTATACATTATTGTAACATCTAAATCACAATTAACACAACACTTGCCACACTTTAAATTTTGGAATTTCCTAACATATTATACAGTTTAAAAAACACAGGCCTAGGCCTGTGATATAGCGTCTGTTTGGCTCCATAGTGAGACCCACTGTTGCAATAACACATTTATAAATTACTAGTAAGCACAAATAAGACTACTCCCTACATCTTCTTTTCAACTGAAATTAGTGACCAGTGTCTTCTGTAGCATAGGCCTATTCCTTTCACATTGTTTATCTACTTTTCAAACTCCAGCCTGACTTTAAGGACACAGACTTCACTACTCTATGTCGACAGGCATCAAAGAATACCACAGTCCCTGTAGAAAATGTAATATAATGCTTGGAAGGCATTATTTAATTGGACTTACAAGGAGGATTTACAAGAAATGTCCTCACAATTAATATTTTTTTCTAAGCATATTAAAGTATAGGCCAAACCAAAATATGAATTTATGAAGGATTATATACATGATTGACATATTGCATTTAACATTATTCATTAGAATTTATTTGAGGCATTTTTTTCATGTACTTTTATATATAAATATACTAACCATGTAGATAATAACATCTCAAAGAAAGAACAAATGCATGAGGCGAGTGTCCAACAGACTACAGCAATTTCCCAGCCTGGGATCAATAAAGTACATCTATTGCACCATTAAACAGCGAAAGCTCTGGCACACCTAGTCACTAGGCCTACTACAGGTAGCTTTGGTTTTGTCCTGTGGTATTAAATAGACTACCACAGAAGCAGCAACTAAGTAGGGATGCTGAAGGGAGTTGTATTGATTGCATGTTGCCCCATGAACCGAGGGAGAGAAGTGCCTTCAGTCAGACTAAAAATATGTGCACTCACAGGTGAGCATTCACGGATATTACCTTGGCATCACTAATCTGTCTGTAGCACTTTCCCTCAGTGCACAGGTAAGTTTACTTTGGGCATTGTGTCATGCTTGTTTGGACATAAGCACAAAAGTAAACACACAACAGAAGCACAAAGGTATACACACAGAAGACTCCGAGGACCTCAAGTCAATAACTTGTGATGTCTATTACATTGTATCACATGCAGTGGCCTATAGAGTTCTAATAGCCATACATGATTTGGATCATTTAACCACCAAATGTGGAAATGGCAAATGTGTGATGTTCAAAGACTCACACCATTCATTATTAATGTATTATCTCTTATAAAATATTACATAACTGGTTCACTCTCTGTCATGCTGATGTCATCTGTCACCTGGCTCTAATGGGATGAGGTCATACACTAACCCTTATAATCAATTATTAATAAAAATCAGAAGGGGAAAAAACGATTACTCAAAATGGCCTATTCAACATTCTTGTCTTAAGTCAAATTTTGATCTATGATAGCCTTAGCCTATTTCAGGAGTAATGTCTAACTAATGTCTAACTAACATGTACCTAATGTCATTTTCAGTTACCCAAATCTCACGATGTCTAAAGTGACAGAAATGCAATTAATGTGCAATTAATGACTACAGATCCAAGAAAAAGGGAGAACAAAAATAGTAGCCTATCTGATGTACTCTGATATGAAATCTATCTACAATGGTTATGAAACTACGCGTTTAAGTTGACAATCCAGATTCAAGCTCCCTACCATGGGTTTCCAACGCCCCCCATACAACACACGCAGCTCGCACATACACACGGGCACGCACGCACTCACAAACAAACACGCAAACAAACACCGTGAGAGTGGTGAATGTCACGGCGTTTACTTGGGCCCAGTGTTTATCATGATCGATTATGCCAGGGCACAGCGACCGCGGACGCCGGATCAGTGAGCAGTGACTGTCTCCACCGCTTGGCTCGGCTTAGCCCTCCACGGCTATGGGAGCTTGCCTTTAAGCTCTCAAACGGACACCGGAGGACCGAGGTGCGTCCGGGGAGAGGGGGGCAGCACGAGGGATAGATCAAAATTGGATCCTAATTCGCTGATGTCGCCGCCATCTTGTTGATACTTTGCAGTCATCATTTCGTTACATTTCCAAGTGTCTTTTCACTTTTTCGCGCAAAGATGAGCCCCCTGGCTACTAATTACGCTTTTGCTTGAGGGTGTGTTACCAAAATTTTATGTCTATAATGATGTCATTTAAGCAGACATCCGTGATGGTCAGGAAAGTGGAACACCCGTGGGTGCCGATGTTTTTCTGTCACTTGCGACTTTCCCAGTGGCTCATGTTTTAGCCTATGAGGTGTACAGCTATTCCAAAAAAGGTGGAAATTGGCGCATCTCACCTGACGGACGACCGCAGGGGCAGTTATGTCCTGCGTTACAAAGCATCGTTATCAGACGCAGAAAGACACAGCTGTGAAACTATATTGTTAAATTGTTACCACTGACCGCTGTTTGCCGTAGCTACCAGCTGCAAGACGAAAATCATAATCTTAAGTTCGCTGAGGTTTGCCTCATTAGAAATAGGGTAGGCTATTTAACGGGCTTCGAGAACGACTTTTTGCCATTATGTTGGAACTCTTTCATTACTGACCAAATACTTTTTACTTAAGGGCGCAATATAGAAGAGAGACCATCAAGTCGAGTCCAATCTAACCTCTTTTACTGCCTGATCAGTCTGTTGTCTTCTTCGTCTGTGCACGACTTGCCCGTAACCTACCAGCGGTAGAGGCTGAAGCCTGTCTCTAACGGCCTCTTGAGCATAGCTAGTCATAAGAGCGAGGTACCTCTTGATGAATATACTGGGAATAATCATGAGCAGGCTGTCCTGTACTGTGACAAACATAACTAAAAGTCTATAACTAACTGCGTCAGATTCGCCAACCGATAGAACTACACACAGTGCGAGTAATAACCCCCTTGAGTTGTTTACGAAACTTGTCACAATTTACTTCAGTGGTTATTGAACAGAAGCTATGCAGCACTTAACATCCAGTTCATTCCTTCTCCTCAATCCCTATATCTGCCTGCCAACGTGGTGGAGATCTCGGTACACAATGTACGACCACGCTTTTGATGTAAAACAACTGCGCAAGCGATGGAGAGAGGGAGAGAGAGAGAGCGCGGAGTGGGAGGGAGGAGAGAGTGTGGTATTGCACAATGTGTTTTATTAATCCACTCTACCACGGAATGGACTTAAGCTCATACATTCTCTCCCTCATGTGAGCTCTTCGCGTTTATTTGACGGCACGGGTAAGCCCAACGCTTTACCAAACTGATGCTATGTCCGGAATTTTGCTTTGATTAGCCTTCACGTAGAGTAGACTACGCACTGCAAGTGAAATGGCGTAACTTATTTATAAACGGTAACAGGCAAGCATGGAAAACCTGGATGAGAATTCTGGTTAGACGAAGATCAAATGCTACCACAGCCTCCGGTGTGCGCGATTAAAATGCTCAGTGTTTTGGACAGAAGTGTTGTTGTTATGCGGGGTAATTGTGTTACCATTAATGCCGCTAAATATGGGCGATGATGAGATTATTAGGCTTAGTGACAGTGAGTGATCTGACTCATAGCCACCCACTCGTAGTCTATTAGAGGAATTAAATGATATCGCATCATCCCCCTCGATGTGTCTTTCCCCGCTTTCCATCAGCCTGTTAAGAGTTTATATTCTCTCACTGTTTCATTCGGCTTGGCTAATTACATACTATATAACGGCCGTCTCGAATTCGGGAATTATTGGGCCGTGCCATCACTTTCTCTCCTAAGTTTTGAGCCTGTGTGCACGTCACCAGATCGGTGTTTTCCTCGGTGTTGTAGTGTGTTATTGATTGAACCTCAGCTCACCCTGCTGTTCCATTTCCCTCTCCTTCCAGTAGCCATACCTCTCTCTGTCTGCCTCTTCTCTGCCTCTATTTTTGGACTTTCTCGTCTCTCCCCCCTCTATCTAGGTCAATGATGAGGTGGGGATGTGCTTGTCTCGCTGCTCAGCTAAAGGGCATCTGTTATTTGTCGTTGCAATTGTCGCTATGAGCTAAATAGCTCCTTTCAGGCCCAGTTGTAACTACTGCATGCAATAACATAGGGCCTAGTGGAGTACCGTCTCAGCCACTCTGTTAGTATATGGATGATGTTTCTGAAGAGGGGACTATTCACCTGTGTTGACACTTTCCCTTTCGGTGACATTGCTGTAGTTTGGGTATTAGTCAGATTGTAAAACCCACCGTTCAGAGGAAGGATATTCCAGATCAAGTCTGTGTTAACTGTGTTAACCTGGAGTATGTATACCTGCTGCACAGTATGTTTTGGGCAGTGTAGTGTTAGAACGTGTTTGTTGTTGTTGTTGCTGCTGTATGGTTATCAGCCATGGCTGAATCTTAGCCAAACAGAAAAGATTTGGAGTAAGAGTAGGGACTTCGCTGGAATGACAAGGAGGGAGCTGTGTGAGTTGTGAGCTCATGATAGGTGGGGAGTTAAGAGAGGACAGAAGAGGAACAAAACAATGAAAACATTGTCTTTATTTCCCCACGGGCGGCTAAAGAATGTGAGTTTGTAAAAAGACAGATGTAACATATTTTGATATGACTCTAGAGACAGGAAGAATGAATGGGTGTGTTTCAGTAGAAAAAAAAACAGTAAGCTATGAAGCAGTGAGCGAGTGAGAGGGAAGGATAGTGTGTGTGTCTTGGCAGCGTTTTTAACTGGCTCTTGGAGAGATAGAGTTAGAGATAGAAACGGGCAGAGCAGGAGCGCGGAAGAAGTGACTGTGTTGCCTCTGTGCGGTATGTGAACTCAGACGGATGGAATTGCATTTTATCTAATGTCTTATTAGGCAATGGCTAAAAATGTTACACTCAATTCCACACAGATGAGTCAAAACTTAAGGCCATTTCCAATTGTGTGTTTTAGCATTCTTCCAAAAACATGACTTACCTTCGCACAGGGAAGGAAAAAAAGGCAAGATGAATGAAATGTTGAGGCAAAGCATGGTTTAGATTAACAAGTCCATGTCCACTCTCGTTTGGATGTTTTTAAATGTGAGAAGGTGAACGGAAAAAGTGGTGGATTAACAGACAGGCAAATCCTGAAAGTCATTGAAGAATGAGACGAAGTACATGAGAGAGAGAGAGAGAGAGAGACAGAGAGGGAGAGAGGGAAGAAAGTCAGAGGAAGTAATGAGAAAAAGAGAGGAGAGAGAGTGGGAGGTAGAGGGTGATTGATAGGGGCAAGAGATGGGTGGCGAGGGAGTCGGAGAGCAGTGAAGTATGAACATGATGAGGCAAGGTTAGAGAGAGTAGAGAAGAGAGAACAGGAGAGGAGGAGAGGACAGCAGACGAGAGGGGAGGATAGAGTACAGGAAAAGGGAAAGGAGAGGGAAAAAGAGAGAGAGCGAGAGCTGACTGGTGAGTAATAGCTGGAGTCAGAGAAAAGCGGGCAGGCAGGCAGAAGAGTTCCAGGGGAAAAGAGGCCCTTCAGATTCTCGGTGAAAGCCTTCATCCTCTCCACCCACGGCAAGCACAGCGCCACTTCCTCACGCCCCATGCAGCCAGTAATTGATGCATTTGGCTCCCTCGCTTTTGGAAGTACTTTGTGACATTGACATTGTAAGTAAGTTCGTTGTAGATGAGCGTAATTTGTGCAGCGGTAGTGCCCCAGGCTACGGTTGTGTGCACTGGGCTGGGCTGGCCTGACTCTGTCTTTATTTAGGAAATGGCCTCTGGGCCTGATGGATCCCCCGGGTGCCTTTATACGCTGAGGTCATCATTCTGAATCATAGGCACAATGACCTCAGCCTATGCAGGAAAGCACCTGTTTTTCGGACGAGTCGGAGGAGAGACTTTTTAAGCTGTCCTCCGTCCTTTCGCACAGGAAAGGAAAAATGTGTCAGGTTTTAGTTTCGCAGTAGCTTAACTTTGGTTAGATGACCGTATTTTTGTCTCTGGTGTTATTCCCTGACCCAACCCAGCTACTACAACTGTGTCTTGACCTGGTTCGGTGTTGCCAGGAATATAGGCTACGTGATGCCATATATGTCTGCAGTTAAGCCTCAAGCAGGGGAATTTGTGAGCATTCTGTAGAAGAACTTGTCCGACAACAATGTGAGGTTCTAAAATTCCACATTATATTGTATGGACCCTGATATTTTTTTTAGATCATTCATCTTCCTAGTATTCCATCTCAGTGGTGCATATGTAGGCTACCGGCCAAAGAGTTATTTTTAAATCATTATGTGTGTTATGTTTTAGATGTTTTCACCATTCATGCATTTCATGAAACAAGAACAGTTTGTGATATCATTGCATGTAGCAACAGTGATTGATGGGTGAAAGTACTGTACTTCTAACACTTCCTCTTTCATTTTTCTTCCTACTTCATCACCCACATCCATTATTACTTGGAAGTTCCAAACATGGACAAAAACAAAGCCATTCATCTTCGACTATGTAACCCTGTCTGACAGTTTCCTCATCTTCCCATGCGGCCTCAACTGGCCTGTCTGTAAAAAAGGCAGCTGTAGTGTCTGCCTCGTCCTCCATCTAGAACTCACATCTCTAAAGCCCAAGAATGAAGGGGTGGTCACTCACATGTGCTCCTCTGCCCTTGGTAGATACCGTACAGGAGTCGCCTAAGGGAGCAACCCAACGGGAGCCGGAGATGTCAGGAGGGGCCGAGGGAGAGGACGCAACACCGGAGGCCGCCACCGGGGGCAGCAGAGCTGAGGGAGGGCAGGAGTTTTCCATTAAGGAGGCTGACTACTCTGAGGGCTGCGTCAAGCTCAAGATCGGCGTCGGGACAAAGCGGACGAAGAAGCCTCCCAAGATACTAGAGAACTACGTATGCCGTCCACACATAAGGACATCGCTGAGACCAGGGCGTGGCAGTGGGAGCAGCGGTCAGGTGGGAAGAGGCGGGACCAGAAATGATGTAACAGGAACTAACCAATCACAGAGCCCGACGAGGAGTAAAGACAGGAAGGAGGCCATGATCGCTGACCAGGGTTCCAGTTTGGCATCCACAGCCCTTTCCTGCTCGCCGTCCTCAGCGGTCCCCGACACTTCGGCCACTGCGGCTGAGGCTCCCGTGTCCTTGCCAGCAAAAAGGGTAAGAGCAACCCCCCTCCCAAAAAAAAAGAAAGATTAAATTTCATAAGCTAAATCTTGAAAGTAGGATAACAGTAATAAGACCATATCATTGTGGCCCAATCAGCCAGACTATTTACCCAAGCCTTGTCGCATCCTTAAATTACTGTTAAATTAGAAACAAAAAGCTGATGTGAAGTGTTCAGTAAACAGTCACGGTAAACTTCAGGTGGTGTTTCTGAGATGCCTGCAGCCATGAACCAGTGTTATTACACTTCCTTTGAATTTTATGAGCCATAAAAATAACACACAAATCAAGTAGCACAATAAATGTTAGAACCTCTCATTTCCGTTCGGAGCAATTTATAGCCACCAATAGCTGTGTCTCTCCAGAGTCTATTTTTACCTCGCTTTCCGTACCTGCTCTCGTTTCTCTCTCCCCCCTTTTTCTCTCTGTCTGTCTGCCTCCCTTTCTCTCTGTCCTTCTCTCTCACCTCTCCTTTTTCTGCTCCCCTGCATGCCTCAGACTGAGCACAATCTCATCTGCATTTCTGAGGCTTCGCTCCTCAGCACTACGCTCATTTCTTTTTAATCTCATTTGGTGTCAGATTGACAGTTGCTCAACTTGTCCTCATTGTGAATATACAAGGCAATCTCTCTGTCTGTTTATCTCTTTCTCTCTCCCTCTTTCTCTCTCTCTCTCCCCCTCTTTCTCTCTCGTTTTCGCTCTCTCTCTTTCTTGCTCACTCTGTCTTTCTCTTTCTCTCTGTCAGCCTGTCTGTCTTTTGCACTTATTGTGCAAGATGTGTAATTGCCACCAAATAGTTTCCTGAATAGAGACTCATGGTGCAAGAGGAAAATGACTGTAAACCTTACTCAAAAACTACTCACTTCAATCCTGACTCTGTATGCAAATCTGTATTTTGATTAAACTTCCACTAATGGGAAAAGGGCAGTACCCTGTCTTTTGCCCTCTGATCAACATTCATTCATTTTCCTATAATTGTGAAGTAATGACAAAAAGTATTTGTGTTTTATTTTTTCTTCTGCAGGCTCCTCCGAAGTTGGCACACAAGGCTGGGATGAAGGACCATTTTCTAGAGGGACCCACAAAACTTAATCAAAATGGGAATAAGTTACCGGGCAAAGCAGAGGAGTCGCCTCCCTCCAGCTCCCTCTCCCCCACCCCTGCTGCCTCCCCCCCTTCCCCCACCAAACAGCACTCCACCGTGCAGGAGAGCGCCAAGGTCACCAACGGGGACGCTCAGAGAGAGGACAAAAGCGGCGTCCCCAGCCAGAGAGGCTCGTCGAGCGGTGGTGTCGAGAAGATCAACAAACGCAGTGCCACCTCCAACATTAGCCGCTTAAAGCACCAGAAAGCTAGGGCTTGCAAACTGCACTCTCTGTCGGATTCTCACGCCTCCCCAGTCGGCAGCAGTCCAGCCAGTTCTTCCTCACACATTTCATGCACCAGCCCTGTTCTCTCAGATGCAGGCGTGAGTTTGGCTGCGTCAAAAGACATGGATGATGACCAACATAACCCCTCGCCTTCCTCCAAGGGGGAGACTGCAGCAGGTACGGAGAGAGACAGGGCCGAGGACACAAACAAAAGCATATCTCTGTCATCGTCTAACACAGGCACTTCATCATCAACCATGACGGCACCAAGCAGCAATAAGAGCGCCAGTGGTAAACTGCATTCCCGTGCACTGTCCCCGGTACCCCTTATAAGTTCAGACCAAAGTGATGGACAAGTGCCTGGGGGGGAGAGGGAGAGGGACACGGCCGCCGCCTCCCCCCTGACCAGCCCAACCATTGGATGTATCGCAAATCTGTCTGAGGGACGCCTGGGGTCTGTGCAGTGGAAGGACAGCAGCATGGGCGCGGATAATCCAAAAGACTTGAGTGTAAATAAGCCAACAGTTGCCTCTGAACAAACGAAAGTGGACGCTGGCAGCAGCAAGGGGTCGCCCAGCGGTGGTGGCGGCCAGGGCAGGAGGGGGGGCGTGGGTCTGCAGCAGGACAGCAGCGTTCCGTCCGCCGTCTCGTCCAAGTGTCCGTCGCCCGACCAGGACAGCAGGCCCCTGAAGAAGCGCAAGGGCCGCTGCCCCCGCTGGACGAGGACGGTGCACCAGGCCCAGGTGCTCACGCCGGACAAGAGCGCGCCGTCGTGCCTGGTGCCCAGCAGCAACACTTCGTCCCCCCAGCAGCAGCTGGTCAAGCCGGCAGCAGCAGCAGCGCCGGCACCACCCCGCCGGCCCGTTGGCCGACCACCCAAGTGCAGTCAGTTTCCTGTCGCCCAGCCAAAAAAGAGGGGCCGGCCGAGGCTGAACCTGAGCAGCAGGCCGAACGCGCCTGTGTCCAGCGCGGGCTCTCACAGCAAACACAGCAGCTCGCACAACAGCAGCTCCCTCGCAGCCGGCGTCTCTCAGGAGCAGGACACGCCTGCCATGCACTCTGAAAAGAAGAATGTGAGCCCAGCGAACACCCTGAAGAGGAAACGGGGGCGTCCAAAGCTTTTATCCTCGACCTCTGGCTCCGAGCACCAGCTTCTCAAGTGTCCATCAAACGGAGACACGTTCAGGCTTTCCCAGGAGACCCTTGATGGAAACGGACAATCCAGCTCCAAGGGAAGTGGGCAGCTGATGATGAAGTCTATTATTGGCAAGATCAACAAAATGAGAACAAAAAGGAGGAAATGGGTCTTAAATCAACTCTTATCAGGACAGGGAGGAGGCGAGATGGTGGAGTTACCTAGCAAGAAAAAGCAGACAGGAGGAGCATGTGCATTAGACCCGTCGCCTGTGGCCTCCATACCCTCTCTGGCAGCATCCTTCGGTGGGAAACTAGGTCCACAAATCAACGTCAGCAAAAAAGGGACAATCTACATGGGCAAGAGGAGAGGTCGAAAGCCTAAAGTGCCAATCGGAGATTCCAAATTCGGCTTCTCTCAAGATTCTTCCTCTCCGTCGTTAAGTAGCTTTTGCTCCTCCGGCTCGCAAGTGGCTGGAGGCAACGGCCTCTTCGGCAGTCCATCCTTCAAAAACCAAAGTGCCATTGCCCTGAGCCAATCAAAACAGCTGTTTTCCACTACGTCATCGCCGTCGACCCCAGGTGCTTCCCTTTTTCAAAACACTTCCTCTTTCCTGGCCCCCTCTCAGAAGAAATCGTCATCCTACAGGGAGCAGCACCAGCTACGGCACGACCGCAAAACGTCCCTGTCCTCGTCCCCCCTGTCGGCCTCCTCCCTGAGCGAGCTTAAGGACGCCACCCTGTCCCCCCTGAGCGAGACGTTGCCCAGCGACAGCAGCATAGGTGCAGAGAACAGCATGCCGGACTGGGTGGAGAGAGGCAGGGGTGTTGGCGTTGGCGTGGCGACCGCAGGAAGAGGCGCGGGGAGCCTCGCCCCAGAGGCCCGGTGTCCCAGGTGGACGTTTGGGGTCTCCCCTCACAGGGGTCGCGACAGGTCATCTCTCGCCCACCCCACCCCACCTGCCCCCCCTTACCCCCGCACCCAGCCATCGTCTGGCTCTCCTCCCCCTCCCCCAGCCACTGGAGGCCAGAGGGAGAAGCACAAACATAAGTGCAAAGGCAGAGTCCACAGCTGCTCCAGCTACAAGCTGAAGGGCCAGAAACACAGGTGCAAGAGGAAGTACCTGCAACTGAAGACCAGCCGCCAGGACCCGGACTTCATGGTGGAGGTGGAGAAGCTGATCGTGCGGCTCAGCAACATCCACCTGGTGCACCAGCGGAGCGTGCCGGAGACCGTGCTGGACGCCGAGGGGGGCGGGGGCGCCGGGGGGCAACGGCGTCGGGGCAGGCCGCCACTCCCACACACACCACTGCATGCCCCAGAACCTGCTGCCCACCATCTTCCAGATCAACTTCAGCGGCTACTACTCGCCCCACCTGACCTGCCCGTACGACTCGCTGCACTACGTCAGGAAGCCGGAGCTGAAGAAGAAGCACTCGGGACACCCGCCCAAGTTCCGAGAGGTGTCTCCGTCCGACGTCTCCCTCCTGCAGGGTCTGGGCTTCCCGCTCTCCCAGACCGGGTACTATCGCACCCCCCACCGAATCCCGTACGGTACCCCGGTGGGGCTCGGGTATTACAAGCGTTACCCCTCGAGCGAGGGCCTCTACACGCAGCCGGAGCATTCGTCGGCTTTCCCCTCGCACCCCTCGTACACACACGCGCACCACTCCTACCCCCTCTACATGCATCCATCCAAGCTGCACAAGAAGAAGCACAAGCTGATGAGGCAGGAGTGCGGAGGCGAGGCCGTGAGGGCGCCCATGATGTACCCCGGGTTCGCCTCCGAGCCTAGCTACCGCTGGGCCAGCGAGTACAAGCGCAAACACCGGCACAGGCACGGGGACCCCGGCATCGAGGAGCTCGGGGAAGAGAGAAGGGGCGAGCGGGACGTGGTGGCGGGTGGTGGTCCCGACAAATCGGACATGAGGAGCTCGGATTTTAAGGAGCCGATGGGCTCCCAGTGGCGACACAAGTACGAGTCGTCGGCGAGCCGCAACTTTGGCCCGTCGTCCCACGCGCCGTCCTTCTCCTCGCCGGTCGAGACGGAGAGCTGTGTGTTTAAGGACGCCACTCTGAACTGGATGGGCTCCTCAAAGGCATCCCAGCAACCTTGCGGAGAGCGAGGGGGCTTCCTTCACAAGCCCTGGCTGAGAGGCGGAGTATTCCCGAGCCAGGGGTCAGATCAAGGGGAAGGGAAAGCGGGGGACTCCTCGGCCGGATCGGAGAGCGAGGACGACCCCGAGTCATCGAAAGCGGGGACCGGCTCGGTATCGCGTACCCCTCACCATGTTAACCTGTTCACTAACGCCTTCAGCCAAGGGGCGGGGACCAGCTTCGGCAGCCTGTCAGCCAGCAGTGGTGCCACAGGGGGGATCTCGGAACTGGGCCGGATGAACAGGAGAGACCGACCCGCTCCGTCTAAAAGCAGGGAGACAGGTAAGCCCATCCATCCAGCCAGCCAGCCAGAAGTCTGAGTACTTACACCACACTGCGTTTTTACAAAGGTGTGAAATTGCCCAGTAAATATTCACAAGGTCCAGGCAGGGGGGTTGGGGTTGTCCAGTAGGCATGTTAAAGTTGGAGGTGGGGGCGGGGATGGTGGGGTAGATGAGGCCTGCCTGCTCAGAGATTGTGTGTCGTTCATGCCATAATGTTGTTGTGCTTGGCGTGACGGGGGAGTAATTGGCTCCATCTGCCCCCCCGCTGTTTTATTGGTTACGTAAGAAAAGCCGTGGAAGCTGTAATTTTCCAGTTGTGTGCGAAAAGATAGTCATGGAGATAGTTGCAGGCTCACGTTTCGGCCCGGCCTTTACAATATGCGGGGGTGGTTTACAGGTCAGTCACAGAGGAAGTCACTGTGCTTTCTCAAACTCTTGCAGATTATGGAGGATGTTGCATCAGCATGGAGTTCATTTCGTGGGAAATATCAAACCACTTTAAAATTATATTTCATGTTAAAAAAAGTGACCAATAATCTAATTTGTTAGCTCACTGGAATGTCTAATTTGGTTACGTGTTGGAGTCTAATGGACTACTTATGCCCTTTTAAGCCTGTTGGGTTTCATACTTTTCTCCCTAGTCTTTAAAAGGTAAAAACACTCCACAGGCGAGGAAAAGTGGCTTCCCCTTTTATTGACAAAACAACTGAGGAGAGCCCAGTAGTAGTCTGAGCCTGATTGGGCTTGGGCTCCACTCCAGCGTGTGACGTTATCGGGGCTTGTGTGACCGGAGTGTGTGTGTGTGTGTGTGTGTGTGTGTGTGTGTGTGTGTGTGTGTGTGTTCCCCTCAGGGCTCTGAGAGAGTAGTGACAGCTGCTGTGACACTCTCAATCACACGCCAGCTACACGCTTTTGAAGAGAGGTGCTGTTGAGTAGGACTGTGTCTCTATGGTTATGTGGTTGAGTGCTCGTGTGTGTATATGTGTCTGTCTCGGTGTCTGTGTGTATGTGTGTGTGTGTGTGTGTGTGTGTATATGTGTGTGCACTTGTCTGTGTGTATGCTCTGGTGAATGAACCAGAAAGTGGCTGTAATCTTGAGTGTGAAGAGAGGATTACTGGGTTCACTTTTAGGTCAGACAGACAAGAAAAAATGTTGGAGGGATGTGTGTGTGACTGTGAGTGTGTGTGTGTATATGGTGTGTGTGTATGTGTGTGTGTGTGGTGAGTGTGTGTGTATGGCTGAGTACTGCTTTGTGCTGTTTGAAGATTTGCCGTCTGGAACTTTACGGCACACACTAGTGCACAGAAGGGTGTGTTTTAGAGAGTGTGTGTTTTCAGAATATACTGCAGCGCCTTAATCACTCGGTTGATGGCGGTAATTTGTTAGCTGAAGTTTCTGGGCGAGGGCCAAGCCATTTCCCCTTAACCAGGTACATGTGCTACCATCTGCTCAGTGCTCTGACTCCAGCCCTGTGTCTACAAACACACATACAAAGAGGAGCAGAAAAGCTCCAGAATAGTAGCTGTCTCAGCTCACGTCTTACTTTCCTCGGAATCGTTTGGGATAAAACGACTGGGATAAAAGTCGTTTGGGATAAAAGTATCTACAGTTACCACTTTATTTTAACAGCGCTTGTTACTGTGTAGCTACATCTTTGAGTAACAGTGTAATGAAGTTTGTGACAACATGTAACATTATGTACTTACACTGCACCTCAGGATTAGGGTAGGAGTTAAGGTTACGGTGAGGTGTGGTGGTGTAAGTACACAATGTTACTAAGCACACTGTAAAAGG
>CM059277.1:13397885-13415385 GCA_030347295.1 Setipinna tenuifilis
TCCTTTGTGCAGGGGCAGCTTTTGGGGTGGTAGAGGTAGCAGGTGGGGGTAAGGGAGGGGGCTGGTCGAGCTCCGCAGAGCCCAAGGACTTCATCTGCTCTACAGAGGAGTCCCACAGCACACATGAGTCACCCTTCTGGGAGAGAGTCATCCCATGCCGGGGAGCGGTGCTGCTCTGCTTGCTTGAGTCTGGGTAACGCTGGCTCTTTTGTGGGTTAGCATAGCGTAGCATTTCAATGTTTTTGTATGGAGTTGTGTTGCCATCATCACACTCGTCCACTTCAGTGTCTCTGCTAAAGCCAGATTGCCCTCCCTCACTCTGAAGGTAATGCTGAGACTCTATATTACTGTCTACGTGGGTGCACTGTAGGCTGTCTTTGTCACTGTTAGCATTTCTCTTCCAGTGAAGGTCATGATCAATCTTTGTGTTAGACCTTTCACTGCAGCTATACAGAGAATCAAGATTAGTTTGAGACACTCTATCCTGGAGGTAGAGCGAATCTACATAGCTGTTGACATCTTCATTTAGGAAAACAGAGTCATCTACATTGTGGTTCAGATCAGAGTGGTAGAGAGAGTCAGTGTAGGTGTGACTGACGCTGTCAGAGGCCAGGTAAGATTTAGTTTGTAGGCCTTCCTTACAGCGAGTAGAACTTCCAGACCCAGCTCTGTGGTGGCCTTCACCGCCCGACGGAAGGGGGTGGCATGGGAGAGGGGTGCAGGAAGTAGGTAGAGAGGGGTGCTTGGGAACGAGCAAGAGATTGGGGGGGAGAGGACACTACATCAGGACAAAGTGGGCAGAGCAGGGGCAGGAGCGGGAGCAGCGGCAGGAGCAGAGGCAGGGGGTGGATGGGAGCATGGAGAAGCAGAGATGGGGAGGAACAATGGAGTGTTTTAAAGATGCCGAGAAAAAAAAAGGGATGATGGGATGGATGGATGGATGCAGACACAAAGGGAGAGAGAAGCGATGGAAGAAGGGAAAATGAGCCAAGAGGAACAGGGAGGGAGAGAGAAATGGAGAAAATGTTAGTGTCATTTAGAGAGAGAGCGAGAAAGAGAGAGAGAGAGAGAGAAAATCCATCACCACCACATGCACAAATTTGCTCCAATCATACATATGAAATACATCTGAAGAGATACAAACACACACACAGCCCAGCACAGCACAGCACACCACACCACACCACACATGAAGGTGGACTACAGTGGACCAGTTCCGACCCAGGCTCATCCGATGTATACGGGGTGTGATGTCTGGATCACAGTGAGCTGATGGCATTCAAAGACAACACAGCCTAATACATGTCCCTGACAATTCAGCACTCTGTCAAGAACCGAGCTTCTTGAATCACCCCACCCTGTATTGTTTACATTGCAGATTTAACGCTGACAGTTCAAGCGATTGCAGGGCAAAGGTCTGCCTTCTCTGGGGATTTAGGTATAAATCTACGATGAAACTAATGTTACGACTATTCACACAAGGTTCATTTATTCATTTCAACATTGGGAACAGAGTTGTCTCCATAACGATGGGAATTGTTTCGATGTTTTAAATCTAGTGGAACATAAGTTTCACTATCAGTTTAAACAGCAGGTAACGGTGGCTAATGCTGAGTCACAAACTTCTTTACACAATAAATCGCTTGATACATACATTACATTTCCCTACTTTTCCTCAGAATATAGACTACAAATTCTAAATACAGGAAACATTGTACACATAATTTTACACCGCGAGTATGAAAATAAATGAAGGTGGAGTACTGTGTAAACCACTATACCTTCGGCTGCTCTCTGCTAATGAATGCTTAATATGTTTTCCTGTTTTTTCTACTGTTAGTGGGCCTGTGATAGGCTCAAAGGCCAAATGCCCGCCTCCTTCAGTCTTAAAGGTATACACACCCGAGGTGACTAGAGGCCTGCAGCAGATAGTTTTTCATTTTCATATTCATATCATTAGTTTTTTTTTCATGAATCTACTACATTTATAATGTATTTTTCTGTATTCCTGTTTTTAATTATGTACATCATTACTGGCCTTTTCTACTTTAAGGTCATAGAAAATGAAGAAAAAACAGTAGTATAAAAAGCAGTCAGTCAGTGGCAATGCACAGTTTAAAAACTAACTAGGCCAGGGGTGAACTAGGTGAACTAGACTTGCTTTTAATACAGCAATAACACTTTAGTCATAAATAATACTAATTAATGATAATGCATTTAAAATGTATTCCGTTTTCCAGAGCTAGTTTATCATGACATACTGAACTACAGTTAATGGATCAGACGTGGCCTCAGTCTAATTTTGCATCACCGCAGTGCTTACTGCAGAAGGAGCTGCTGAAATAGAGAGATTACCACCCTGGAGCAGCTAAGTGATATTTACAGCTTCTACTGGGCATGAGGTAGGCTATGTAATATGATCTTGGTCGATGGAGGCAGTGAAGCTGACAGAACAGTCCAGATAGGAGAGGTGGGAGATAAAATGGCAGAGTCAGTCAAGAGGAACAGAGCAGAGAGAGGGCATGGGAGATGATGGGACACATGAAATCAGGGATGTACTGAAGAGCTACACACATAACTACAAAAAAGGAAGAGAGAAAGAGAAAGAGAGAGAGAGAGAGAGAGAGAGACAGAGTGAGAGAGAGAGAGAGAGAGAGAGACAGAGACAGAGACAGAGAGAGAGAGAGAGGGAGAGAGAGAGAGAGAGAGAGAGAGAGAGACAGAGAGAGAGAGAGAGATAGAGAGACTGGTGGTACTAATGTGTGTCTGTGTAGATGCTAACCATTTACCCTTGCGGTTTTGTTGGCTTCCATAGTCCATAGTTGAAATCAGTATTTAATCAGAACTAATTTAGAACCACCAGAGAAATATTAAGGTCAAGGTTTTAATGACCTAATGAACTGCAATTTATATAAGGAATTTTCCACCAGTCATATCATTAACTGTAATGTTAAATGAATGTTGCTAAATCATTTAGTTATCTTAACATTTGAAGTTTGATAAACTTTAATATACATAAAATGTAGTTAAATAACAATGTTATTTTTTACACACATGCTGGGTGTAGATTTATTTCACAGTTTTATAGCAGTGTGTGTTACATCTCTCAATTTGCATTTTTACATTGCAGTAAACGCAATATGACAAATAAGTGGTAGCGGTGGTGCATAATATTCCTTTTTACACATGTCTCTGTATTGCGTGAGATCCATAGAGTACCAGATCTCTGTAACAGGCACACAGAGAATATAAGGATGGGGCACTTGGCTGCACTTCACGCCTGCAGGGAACATGAATGATTTAACAACCAGAGATGACATCACTTGCAGTGACAGCAACATCAAAATCTTTGCAACAGCATCCACCATCTCTGTGCTACGACTCGGTGACGTCACAAATCCATCTGCCACTGGGGTAGCAAGTGCCATCCAAACGCTGATGAGTCACAGATGCCTCATCGAAGATGACTCTTGGCTGTGTGTGGCCAGGGTCTGGCCCTGATCTGGTATAAGTCTGCACCAGCTGTTGCCTCAAGTTAGCAGAGATGGATGGTTATTACCCATCATCCTCGGCTCACACTCACTCATACTTGACAGGCCTTTTGTACTGGGTAATGGTAATGTACAGCCTTTTAATCTGGCTAAAGCTAATTATTGTACAGATTTTAATCAAGCTAAAGGTAATGTACAGTCTACAGATCTGGCTAAAGGTAATGTTTTTGTTTTTGATCTGAGTAAAGATAATGTACTGGAGCTGTAACACAGCTGCACACTGGAGTAAAACACAGACTCACCTGATGATCTGGATTCCCAGGTTCTTCCTCCATCTGCTCTTCCTCTCACCTGCACTTCCTCTTCATCCTCCTCCTCTTCCTCCTGCCTTGGTCGTCCATCCCCCTCCTTTTCACCTCCCCTGTTCCAAAGGTTCCCCTCGCTGGCTGAGCAGCCAATCCGCGGCAAGGGCTGGGGCTCCGCCTGGCCGTCGGCTTCCAGGCTCAGGTGACGCATCTCCCTGAAGAGGGACAGGGAGGCGGGAGTGGGTGGCGGCTTCAGGAAGGAAGCCTCTGCTTGAGAGGTGTATTCCCACTGGGTGCCGTCCCCACCCTCCTTCTCCCTCCTCCACTTCAGGTTGTATAGGAAGTCCGGGTCGGGCGTGGTTACGGTGGGGTCCGGTTCTGGCTCTGTCTTGGCCGGGGCAGGCTTGCTTCGGTTGCGCAGCTCTTTGAAGGTCGTGACCTTCGCCCCCTGTGTGGCCTTTGGTGGGATGACCCCACTGATGCCCTTCCTCAGTTCCCACGGAGATGCGTCTGTATCTGGGGTGAAGGCGATGAGCCAGTCGAAGCGGTCGGGACGGGACGCGTTGGCAGGAAGAGTGCAGCGCTTCGATGGAGGAAGCTTGGGAGGTTTCGACGTCACGGGTGGACACGGTGGCAAGGGGCGTGGTGGTGGCGGGGGAGGCGTGTCAGGTATCTCGGATGAATAGTCAAAGTTGTCAAAGGTGGCAATGGTGCTGCTTGCGCTGCTGATTTCCGTGCTGTAATACGAGCCAGTGCTCAGGCTGGGGTCAGCACCATAGCCACAGCTGCAGCTGGAACTAGCGCTTCCGCCATTTTGCTTCCGCCTGCGTGCCATCTCTGTGAAGGAGGTTGTTCTAAGGGCGTCCCGCTTTGCCTCACATACTCTGTCTCCGTATGTGTCATCTTGTTGAGATACATCTGCTCCGTGTTCTCCAAACTTTTTGGTCTCTGCCCATCCATCCACCCAAGCCACCTCCGTCCCTTTTCCATCATACTTGCTCACTCTGTCTCTGTCTCCACTGATGTTTATGCTGTCTTTGCGCCGAGTGATTTTGGCTGGCTCGGGCTCAGGCGTAGCCACTTCCTCCTCTTCTTCCCCCTGGCTGCTGTCAAGGGTCCCACCGACACAGACGCCCAGCTCTGGGCTCAACTTCAGCAGCTCGGCCTGGGTGAGGCCAGCGAGCGCCAGCAGCTTCTGGATCTCCACGTCCAGTGCGTGGAAGGAAGGTGGAGGAGGCAGCGATGGCGGAGGTGGGATTTTGGGAGGAGAGGGGAGAACAGGAGGAGGAGGGAGAGGTGGGGGTTTGGAAGTGGGGGGTGGGAGTGACACGGGGGAGTTCTCAGCCTGCTGCTGCTGGAGCTGAGCACACCTCAAGGCCTCCCGACGCGCCAGGTGACGGGTTCTGGGGGGCGGAATGGGGGGGGTGGGTGAGGGGGCAGGGGGACTGGCCGAGTAGAGGGTAAAGTAAGGTATGGCTGCGTGACAGGGTGGAGGAGGAAGGGGAGGAGGATCTGGAATGGGCTTCTTGGTCTTGTGTGAAGACGTGGATGGGCTTACAGCACTTGAAGCCGGTGAGATGGGAGAGGATACTGTAGACAAGCCCCGACTGATGTTTATGTATGTGTGAGCCTCAGGCTGGGCACTCACGTGTCTTACTGGAGGTTTGGGGGGTCGTGGGGGCGGCTCCAGGGGGGAGGGGCTCAGAGAGTCTGGAAGCGCAGGCTCATCCAAATCTGAAGGGCCTGTAACGTCCACCCCGGCATCAGAAAACTCCTGGGAATCACACGAGCCACCACTTTTGTACAGTTTCCAAGGAATGTCGATATTCCCCATCTCATCTAACATGCCAGCAATTTCCTCCTCATCCAATTCCAGGCTTGCTTCTTGAAGCTTCGCCAGATGGAAGAGCTTTACCTGCCTGTTCACCTTCTCAAGCCTATACAGATGGTCCAAACGATCTCTCAGACCCATGTCATCATCCAGCTCCCAGCGCACCACTTGAACGACATGGTAGAATCGATCCATTTTTCCCAGTTCGTCCATGGAATCCAAAAAGTTTAGAAGGCCTCGTTTTGTGCCATACTGCTCCGTCTGCTCCTTGCCATCTGAGGAATCGGACGACGGAGAGGATGGAACAGAAGGATAGCCCTCGTCTGGCGAGCACGGTGACATAGGGTGGCCCATGGGGGTGTTAAGGTCAAGGGGTAGGATGTGGGGCTGGGCAGTGGGCGAGCGGGACAATGGGTATCGCTCCGGGATGTCGTGATCCTGCGAGGACAGTGAGTATGTGTCGGGGCAGTCTAGCTCCAGGTCGGAGCAGCTGCTGATGGAGGTGGATGAGGAGGAGGTGGAGGAGGTGAGAGAGAACTCCAACATGGAGGCTGGCCCGTCACAGCAGGACGGGACGAGTGTGTCATCATCGTCATCATCATCGTCATCTTCTTCTTCATCTTCTTCTTCTACCGCCACCTGATCATTCCCATTAGGGTCAACATCTGGACTTACAGCAACTTCAATGTCAGAGTCCTCCTCATCCGCCATCTTCTCTTTGTCTTCTGCCACCAAGCTTTTCTCTTCCTGTTTGTTAGCCTGAGCAACCGGACCTCGTGCCTCCTCCTCCTTCTCTCTGGCACGAACTTCAGGGCGAACTTCAGCTTTGACCTTGACCTCTGATTCCCTCTGCCACGCCTCGCTCTCTCGGTGGGGCTTGGAGGGCTGCTGGAGCTGCAGCTGCTGCCTCATGGTGATGGTGTTGTTGTTGTTGTGGTTGTGATTGAAGAGGCTGTTGCTGTCTTGCGGAGACCGGCCATCGCAGCACAGGCAGGGCAGGCTCGGCTCGTTGCAGTTGGGGTCAGCCAGGGGGGGCAGATTGGGCAGGGGGGGTCTGTTCTTGGGCTTTGCATTGGCTGCAGCTGACTGAGCCGTGTTTTTCTGTTGCCGCGCAACCAAGGGCTTGACTGCTGCGTTGCGGCCAACCTGGGCTGCTGACCGTATCCTGGAGGACTCAGGAGCACATCGGGTGACCCGACGGGGGGAAGACTTTGCTGCGTTGGGCTTAGTGTTCATGTTTTTGTCTTCCTTTTTGTTGGCTGGGCCTTGTGTCTTTGTCTCTGTCTGTCTTTTGGTCTCGAAGCGACGAGGCCTCACAGGCAACGAAGACCGGGCAGAGGACTGCATGGTCAGATTATCAGTTTTCAGGACAAAAAGAAACTATGACTTTGTGATAGAATGTGAGAAATTAATTTATAGTGTGAAGGAGGCTAGTTCCCGACCACCACTCTCCATCCTGGTCACATCGTGGCCTAGCTCAGATCCTGAAACCCAAGAAAAGCATACAGTTCAGTGCAGAACCCAGCATGAAATATACTTTTTTTCAATGCAGACCCCAGCATTAAATATACTTTTAATACTTTTGTAGTCTATGCCTTTGATACACAGGCCTTGTATGAGGCATAGGCCTCACGTGGATCATATTACATGTAGGTTTACATCTGAATAATAGCCTACTGTCAAATCTCATATCATACCGTCAAAAATAATACTGCAAAATGTCAAATTCACACAAGTTACATTTTAAAACCGAGCCGCTGCTTTAAAAAAAAAAAGAGGAAAAAATAGGCCTTAGCCTGTAAAGGCTACTAGACAAGAACAGATACATCACAGTTGAGTAATGGGCAAGTAAGCCAAAATTCAGGGCCGATATAATGCAGTGTCAGACCCGGAAAACATTTGGAATCTAATTAGCAATTATAGTTGTATTCTCGCGTCCCATATTTTCGCTGCTTTTCCGCTCCACTGAACGACAAGACCAAAGGGACGTCAAACAAGATATATCTCCCTGCCTCCCTCTTTCGTCTGCATCTCCGCACACGTCTGAGAATAAAATAACTACAGTAATCAAATGTCCCGTTACAAACTGTCATCCATAGAAACAGCATTAGAAACACAAACAAGAAGACAAATATGGGATAAGCAAGCGGAGTAATGGAAAACACTGCCCTCGCTTACACATGATTTACCCCGACTATGCGCTGCTCGTATCCATAATGTCCTTGGATGAATCAAGGGAGACTTCTATCGCGTAGCCTAGGCCTTCCGTTAAAATATAAACTGCAAAGTCGTACAAAATACGAAATGTACAGGTCTTAAAGTTGTTTGCATCAGCTCAAGCAAGTACGGGCATTCTCCATCTTATTTACCAGTAACTGTATCGACCCGAGCGGGCCGATGGAGACAGAGGGGGATAAGGACAGAGGGAGGGGGCGCTTGCCAGCAGCCGCATCACAGTGCTGCCTCCTCCGCTGCCATGGAGGATGCTATTTCCCCGCTATACGGCCATGACATAGCTTGGGCTACATCCGACACTCTTGTATTCCCACCAGCATACGAAACTGCATCGTCTCAATGAGGTTTTATTTTTCTCTTTTCGATAAACAATATGTACACACAACATCATACCAATAGTATATTCCGTAGCCTAATCAATTCATCTGTATAGGTTTAACAAAAATAATTGTAGATAAATTCTGTGGTGTAAACTCACCTCAATTTCTGTATTTCCGAATCTGTAATTTCCCCACTCCTCACAAACAGCGAGAGAATGCAGCCCCGACAGTCCTCTGCTTGGCTCCAGCGAAATCCTCCTCCTCGGCGACCCCCTTCTTATCTCTCGTCATCGCCCCCCCTCCCTCCTCCTTCGCCACACCCCTTCCTCGCATCCCCCGTGTGTGCCTTTTTGCCTCTGCCCAGCGCCACCCTACACAGAGATGGGAATTCTAGCAAATCACATACCTATAATATGATTCCCTTTCATCCACCAAGGCGTAAGCTAATACTTGCTGTTACTCTTTTATTATTCTGCTTAAAGCAGCAGGTCTAGTTCTACAGTGTCTTGTTCCCTTGTATTAAACCAAAGTCTGCTTTATGTTTTCGAGATAGAATTTTGACAGTTTCTTTATTAAAGTAGCATCTATAATTTACATAGTTGTTGTTACAGACAAGGCTGGCACATGCACACACACACACTGAATACGAGCAAGTCTTCCATCTGTTCTCTTCTTGCCACCTCATAATTTTAACAAATTACATTAAATAGGCTTTAATTAAAATAAAACACATTTTTTCCATTGTCCAAAGTGTACAGCAACTTGAAAAGCTGAAACAGTCATAAAACCAGGCTTACCCATTCACGACACAGTACAGCAAATATTTGCAGCCTAAATGCTTACTGTTTGACATTGTGTGATAACTCCCTTCTGAGAGATGTTATTGCAAGGTGCAGTGCACAGTCCTCCCTATCCTGGATTCCATAGGACCCACAATACCGTATCTGGGGTGGTTGCGCATGACAGCACCCCTTATCCATACTAAAAAAAAAAAAAACTGATAAGGTTCCCCTCTATCCTATTCCATCAGTCACTTTTTCACAGAGATAAAGAAAGTATGCATTGTCAGATGTTTGAAAGTCCTGATAGTTGTAACCCACAAACAAAATAAAGCTATCGCAGGTGTGCAGTCTATGTATGGCTTTCACCCACCCACAGCTACATCAGCCCCTCCTCTACAGCTAAGTTCGCCATCACTACTTCTGCTGTTCTTCACTTGTTCCTCTTGTAGATCTTCTTGGCGAAGTTGAGGAAGACGGCGTGGGGCAGGTTCTGGGCGTGGCACTCGATCAGCTTCAGCAGACGCTGGTAGCTCTGCTCTTCGTAGTCGTGGTAACGCATGGGCATCTCCAGCGTGTCGTAAAGGGCCTTCACCCTCTCCACACTCACTGCATCACTGTGGCCATAACATGCCTGGGTGGGGGGGGGGGGGGGGGGGGGGCAACGGACATAGATATTACACACAAGGGTAACATGGGGGAGAAACAGTTGGTGCAGTCTGCAATTCAGCAAGTTCATCCTGCTGGGGGGGGGCTGTTTTAAAAAGTGAGGGATTAGTAACCAGCTATTAGGAGATTTACTGTTTACTCTGAGTTAACATAGCCAGGCCCATCACTAATCTACATTTTTGGAATACTAACCAGGTCCTCCATCTGTGCTTCCTGTGTGTTTATGCCAAACAAACTGTACCGTGAGATGACACAAAACAGCTTGTCCCTCACCTGGGTATGTTAACTCGACTACATGTTTTGATGACAAGCTTGGGTAAGTTAACTCAGACTGGGATATAAACTTTCTAACCTAGGAACCCTTTGGCTTTGTTTTGCTGCTTTGCTACGAACTTGCAGCCAAAGGGTCATAGGTTCAATTCCCCACACTGACAGGTAGGTGGGGGTAGTGAATGACCAGTGCTTTCCTCCATCCTCCCCTGTGACTGAGGTGCCCTGAGCATGGCACTGTCCCCACACATACTGAGGTGCCCTGAGCATGGCACTGTCCCCACACATACTGAGGTGCCCTGAGCATGGCACCGTCTCCATACACAGCTTCCTAGTCACCATTGTCGTGGCTGCCCCCTGCTCACACGTGTGATGAGTTACATTTTTATTGTGTGCACTGTGTGCTGTGGTGTGCTGTGTGATCCCAATGACAAATGGGAATCACTTTCACTTTATAAGAATGAAGCCATGGCAGTCTTCCACTGGGAGGTATACGATTTACTTATCTCGGTAAGTCACTAAATCATTTACCTGGAGTAACTCCTTGGGGTATATGTCAGGAACATGGTGCAGAGGCAAACCAGGGGAAAATAAACTTTGAGTAAAAGGGATCCTCCAGGGATCCTCCTGTGTCTCACCTAGCTAATAAAGTTACAGGACTCTCCCGTTAGGAGACGCACATTAGTCATTTCTTTACCCAATCAACACACTGCTCAGAGGCACAGAAGTAGTGCGGGGTGGGCAATTTCATTGGGTGTATAGCTCAGACATGAAATCTCTTTTCCCATAATTGCAGGCTGTGCTGTTAATGCATTGTTTTTCCTTCTCATGGTGCCTTTAACATTTCTGCTGAGCTTTTCACAAAATGCTCCACGCTCACAGGCATCCTAACAGCTGACACCATCTTAGATTCGGAGTGGGCTCCAGGACACCGTAATGGTCTTATTTTGCCTTTATGCATATTTTATGTGTCTAAACAGTGATTGGCCACACTGACTGAGCTTGTTTGTCTGATGCAGTGTTGCAGTTGTCTCCACCCCCTCCTGCTTCACACACACAAATATACACACACACACACACACACACAAACACACAAACACACAAACACACACCTCCAGCTCTGCCCTCTGTTCCGGAGTCATGATCCCCAGGGCCGTCACCACCAGCCAGCTGCACTTGTTGTCCTGGATGTCAGTGCCAATTTTCCCCGTCACCGCGGGGTCGCCATAGCAGTCCAGATAGTCGTCCTAGTGATGGCAAACGCAGCCTTTAGGTCATTCAGAAGAACCCATGAATGGTGAGAGTTAAGGATTTAAAGTTAAATAACTGAGTCCTACACAAGGCTTTTGGGATGGCTATAGACTAATACCTGAATCTGGAAAAACTCTCCCATCTCCAGCAAGATATGTTTTGCATTGTTGTGTTCAACTTCATTTTCAATTCCAGCCTGTGAGGAGAGGGGAGGGGAAAAGGAGGGGATTTTTATTGCTTTAATTATATTGATTTTTAATATTATATATATATTGGTGGAATTGGAGCAACATGTTTGTCAGTGAAATACATTAGCATAGTCACAGTAACACACTACACACCATGTACATGGCTGCAGCCACAGGGAGGTAGAAGGAGTAGAAAGCAGTCTTGTACTTCACTATGGCTTTATACCTGGGAAAGACAGTGATACGTTATCAAGAGTTATTTTAGGAAAGTAAACCATATCATATTATCAACTAAAACTAACAACCATTTCCCACATTTACACACAGCCAGGCCACTAACATTGCAGAGATCTACACAACATTCCTTAACAAAAGTCTGCATGTACATCCTGAGGTAACCACTTCTTTTCCTCCTCGATTTCAGTGTTCTCTGCCTCTTCCCTCATCTCTCTGTCAGTCTTTCACCCACTCTCTCGTCTCCACAACATCTTCTATCACTCTTTCCCCCACAGCTCCCTCACCTCTCCATGGTGAAGCGGTTCAGGTCGACTTTATGAGGGGGAGCGGTCATCAGGTCCAATGCCTGCCCTAGCTCCGTCTGGAAGGAGGTCTAGGGGGACACAGAATGTGAAACAGTGATAGTGTTACCATGTTTCTACACTGCATCGGTTAGAGCGGTTCTTGGTAAATGTTTTTTGAGAATTTGTGGTTTATTGCAGTGCAGGCAGCCATGAAAACTCCCAACATCTATCTAAGCGTAGGTCTCACCTCCGTGAAGAGCTCCAGCAGGTGGATGTAGTACGGCTGTCCTCTGCAGTGCCTGCGCAGAATACGATAGATGGACCCCTCCAGAAGGAACGCGTCGTTGATGGCATCCAGACCAATGCCCTCCTAATGACAAATTCACGGGCAGTCGTTAGTGTGCCGCCCATCTTATTAAACTTTAAACTAGCAGATTAATTACACATTTATTACACTGGGCAAGTCTATTCTCTGCTTTCTCTGATGACGTTCTATTTCTGGCTAATCCCTGGCCTTAAACCCAAATTAGGTACTACTCAATAAAAAAGAGGAGCTAAATAAGAGTATACTGACATCACATTTGATGGTATGGGGAACAAGAGCCTAAAATAAACTTCACTGAGTAGAACACACAATGTGAACCAATTTCTCATCATCATTTTTTTGATGTGGTATCTATTATTCTTGTCCACCTCCTACACCAGTCTCCCCAAATGTGAGGACAAAAGTGCACTTCTAATCAGTATCTGACGAGCTCACCCGCTTGTACCAACAGGGCTGCCCTCTGCGGGTCAGGGAAGCATCCATGATGTCGTCTGCCACAAGGAAAAATGCTTGCAGCTAGAAGAAGAGAGAGCAGAGGGGACTGAGAAACAGTGGAAAACATGTCCAGAGCCATTTCAGAAAAGAGAGATTGTTTTTCTTTCTTGGAACAGCAAACATTTTTATTGATCTTTGACTGCATCCATTACGCTTGATTACCGTTTGCCTTGTTTATATGTTCTATACTTGTTGCATACTGGATTGTAGGTTTTAAAGCCATGTTGCACTTTTACTTGCAGAATCCATTTGTTATTGTTTTCATTATCCCTTTCTGCAGAAGGTGCAACCAACCAATATGTTTTTAAATATTGTATTGAGACTGTGTGTGAGCATTAAAAATACATGACACTGTATCCCAAAGTGTTTCCTCAACTAAACTGGGTAACAGGTTACACAATAATATTTCCTTCTAACTGATGTTATAGATTAACTTTTGCAGTAGGCTCATGCTTTTATCCTCACCATTTCAATGCACCACCCCACCAACACTGCACGCTGAACATCATCATGGGACAGTTTAGCGGGAGGTACTAGTTCTCGCAAGGAACCAATCACAGACAGGCCCCGGTTCCTTTTCCCTCCAGGTGCGTTGTAGAGCAGCACCTGATGATCAGAGACAGTAAGGACAATAAGAGGGGAGACACGCCGATTTGAGCAAATTTACACTACAGCTTTCGGCTGGTCTGGAGTTTTTTTATGCAGTCAAGGACATATTTCAGTATTAAATTTAAAAACCTATTTGCTCTGCATGGCAGTAATATGCAAAAGCTCTGGCATCTCTTCTCTGACGCAGACTGTATGCACACTTCAAATAAAAACTAAAATGCAACTAACAAAGTCATCACGTCAGTTATGGTAAGTTAGCAACCCACCTCCTTGAGTCTGTTGAGTGCATCAGCGAGGACGGGGTCGGTAATGTCATCCTCTGTGAGCTCCGACACCAGTTCCTTAAACTGTCTATCGAACAACTGTACGTCTGTCATGCCTTGATGGTGGACGCCGTTACTGCATCTGCCGTCTCCCTTTATATAGAAAAGGATGCAGTCACACTTCAGAACTTCCGAATGATTGAATGCTAAACCATGACAGGTTGGTCTTCAAAAGGAAAGTTTATTGCAACTGTCAAATGTTGCCTCAGCATAATTCATTGCTGAAAGACCAAGACGTTACTGACAGGTTCAGCAGACAAATAGGAAAACAAGAAGGCCGAAACTCGAGCTGTTTATTTATGCTAGGCATCCGTACTACCTATCTATACATGTTAAGGCCTGCTTGACAGAGAGCAATGCAACCTGGAAACCTCGGTAACAACGAATAATATTGAATATGGGCAGTGTATATGGACAGTAACGAATTTCAGCAGAAGGTAAATGACTGAGGCATTTGCCCGTATGAACTGTCAAAAAATCTATCACCAGTGCTCTGAAGACAAGCTAGAACTACAACTTCTGTTAGCAAAACTGTTTCTATCTCACTTCTCCGTGCGATAGTATGACTCTTGATAAATGCCACGAATAATATTCAGCTTTATGTAGACGTAATGCCTGCCAAATTAACTTGCGTTCCCTTACCATGTTGTCCTTGATCACTCTTCGGTAGCCGTGATCCTTAGAGGTAATGCTAGAATACAGCCGCCTTCTGATGGTGTTATTGTACCTGTCATGCAATCTGTGCGACAGCCCACATGACACAGTGTCTTCTTAGGATTGTAGTTTCTGCTTCGATTTTTCAACAGCAGACGAGCGGACTGCTAAACTACAAGGTCCACGCATAACCCAGTGGTGTGCGGAGGCGCGGCAAAAAAAAGCTTCATATGACATTCCAGGTTGTGATTGGACAAAGCCATCGAACGAGGATGGGCTTCAAGATCTTCTGCCAATGTAGACGCTCTGGAGGTGGAGCTTAAATCAGGGGACCATCGAACTGTCTTTTCCACACTACACCTCCCTGCTTAAAGAAGGTTACAGGCTGTCACCCATTGGATAACACACTAACCCTAACTCCAACCCCTAAAACTGAAGTATTTGGTCAGTGTATCTTGTTTTCTAGTATGAATTTTACAGTCTACAGAACAGAAAGTAGATGAAAGGTCATTCAAAATAACAATCATCAAACAAGCAACACAGCTTTTTTTAAGTACAAATTGATTAGTGACATTTAATCTAGACATTTATTTGTGATTCATATCAAGCACGTTTTGCTTGCCTATGAGCTCACATCAATGAGTTTCCTGCATGTACTAAGCCTAGTCCAAACTAAAACCTTCCTCATTTGTGAATATGCATTCAGTTTATTCAAAAGAATAAACCAAACTTAATCAGGGTACAGGCTATTGTGTCCAACTCCATTGACTTGTACAGGATGAACCTGGTGAAGTTACTCCACTGTCAAGGAAAAAGGGTTATTGTTACTCATGCCTTTAATCCATTGCCTGCTTGATACGCACATCAATAAAAGAAGCAGGCTGTTATATGTTATTGTGATTGAGGTACCGGAACCTTTGCCCCTGCCTGTTATTTTTGTGCACATTGCATTGTTTCTGATAAAATACATTTTATTTCACAGCTGAAATAGTCATTTGTCTGTACAGTAGGCTACAGTATAACCCAAAATTAAGTTGCTGCTATTAATTAAAATAATAATTGTTATTAGGGGTTCCCAAACCTATACCACTGTATATATGGTACACTCTTAGAAAAGAAGATACAATTGTACTTTTACTTGTCACACCGGCAGTACCCTCAAAGGCACATAATTGTACCTTTTGACCACTGTTTTACAACTAGTTTGTACCTCTCCTGAGCTGAATAGGTACACATCAGTACCTTCAGGTCCAAATAGCCTTTGGTGATACATTAATGCTGAGTAAGATACAGATTTGTACCCCTACACTCAGAAATAATGGGACAGTAGTGGTACAAATCTGTGCCTTTGAGGGTGCTGCCAGTGTGACAAGTAAAAGTACAATTCTGTACCATCTTTTCTGAGAGTGTTTGATAACCCTATAATGTCTTCCAATAAGGATATGTTAAGATATAAAGATGATATCACAGGGGCATAAGAAAAAGGTTAAAGCTAATAGGAGAATCTGAATCCACCTGCACTTACGGGATGCCTGGTGTTACAGATGTGTCAAGTTGACTGGTTGTTTCATGGCACAAGGAACTGTGTCTATTCTTCCACTTTAAAATGACCATGTACTATGCTAAAGGAGCTTTAAACGGAAGCACTGAATTACCTTTTCTAATTAGAACAATCCTGACAGCCCTTAAATGACACATTTCGCTAGCTTTATTCCTAAGCCACCGTTTCACGGTGACAAATGAATGGTAAAAAAACTAATGGAAAGGAAACCATTACACTTTTTTTCCCCTGTGATTTTTGTGTCATTGTATCAATGAACACAGCTGGGTCTGGCTTGCTAACACACCTTAACCATCGCAAGTATAAAATACAGGATTTTCAGAAAAAATACAGAATTCAACTCTAAATTCCATCTGGAAGTAACGTCATGATTGGTAGCTGGTAGCAACACAACTAGTGATGTATTAACTGACAGTTTTAATTGTTTAATTTACCTCCACACAAAAGTTGGGCTCGTCCGGGATTTGAACCCGGGACCTCTCGCACCCTAAGCGAGAATCATACCCCTAGACCAACGAGCCACCCCGTTTTTAGGGAAATTGCGCCTCCTCTCGACAGGTAGGCTAATACATTTTCTGGTTACAGTAAAAGATTGCCTTTGCCCTCTGGTGGTCAGTCCACGTAAAACCGACGGCTTTTTGTTTGAAAAGATGCCACCGAAACCATTTCAATGTCGTTTTGTTTTAGACAACCCCTTCTTGTCTGGGAGTTTACGGCTCTAATCGAATTTTGTAACTGTCGAAGTAATACGTCTTACCTGACAACTATTAACGAGAAATAACCTATGGCAATAACCTCAAAACGTGACTCTTCTAAGCTTCTGCCAGTTGGTTATTTGACAGTCTCCACTTTTGCAGACGGACTAGCCAACAGTTCAGTTAATTTAGTGTGAATTTGGTGTTACAAGTAGTCCTGTCAACTGTTATTTTATTAAACATGATGTACATTTTACAACTCATTAAGCTCACCGCTTGTTTACCACTGCCTATATCAAAATCTGAACTGTAGCCAGTGGAATAACTAAGGCCATCCACAAGACACGCCTGAAAGACCCAGCCGCTGGCTACAGTTCAGATTTTGATTCAGAGCCAGGGCAGCTCTATTAGGGCCAAGAGGTGCCTTATTCCCACAGCAGTCTCAACCACACTGCAAATGACCTTGGACAGGAAACTGGTGAACTAAAACAAGCCCAGGATATACACTGGTATGTTTTTTTTTCTTTTCAAGGATCACTTCAGTACCTTATTGTACCTATTTTAAATCTCCATATCTCATGTCATGTGTTTTTTTTTTATGTTAACCATTTGTAGTGCAAATGGACCTCTGTGCTTGCATAACCTGCTCACTGCTGTAGTCTTTTTTGTAGGTGAACTGCTGTGTGTGAGTGTTTGTACAGCTAGACTGGCAGTGCTCTGGATGACTACAAGCTGACACTGTCAGCACTGGAAACTGAAGAGGATGAGGAGGGCTTCGAGGAGCCTGTGAGCTTTCAGGACCTGACCGTGCCATTGCCTGAGGACTGTTCTCCACTGCCTGGTCCCACGCAATTTAGGAGCACAGTCAGACCTGATTGCACATCCCATGTACTCCCCAAACTGCACTACCACCTGTGGACCTTCTTCTGCCCCATCCACCCCCCTAACAGCTATCTGCACAGTCAGAAACAGTGGATG
>CM059277.1:13420385-13462885 GCA_030347295.1 Setipinna tenuifilis
CCTACGCCGAGGTGCAGGCTAAGGATTTTAAGTTCGAAAGAGTAAATGAATACAACAGTGACATCGTTTATAATCTTTACTTGCATAGACATTTCTTCATAAACACGTTTTAGACCGAAAACTATGCAGTGACTATAAAAACTCATTTACACCACACTTTTACGAAAAGCTGACCCCTGTACAGTAGCCTATTACATGAAGCAAGAGGGGCATATCAAACAGAAAAACTGCATGTAGCTAAGAGGGCTATGGCCTACTTTTTTATACACAGCCAAGCAAAACTCACCGCCCGTATCTCCGCTTATTGATATAAATAAGGCTTGGGGAAAAGTTAGAAAAGTTTTACTTACCAAAATGGTAATCAGAGAAAGCATGGCTATTTTGCCTATCGAAAGATGTTCGGGGTAGCCGTCCGTCATCTACTGTTGGCGTTGTTGTCTCCCTTTCGTTGCCTTCCTTCACTATTGGCCTAATCAATGCCTTGAGCTGTTTAGCTAACGGACGGCATGACATTTGTTGACCATTATTCATATATTTAGAATGGACTTATTATTCCTCACAAACCTAAACCATCATTCTATTATCGTGTTAATAACTCAACAATATATCGAGAAGGCTTTTTAAATTCGTGCGTTTATGTATTAGACTATATTTTTTCATCAGCAAGGAGACCTGTGACATCTGGTTTTCCAGCAGGAGGTGCTGCAGCACCCTCACACATCCATACTTCCCACAGCAGCGAGTCTTTGTATTTTTTAAGTAGGCTATTAAAAGTTGATTTTGTAAATTTCTGAACACCAGGTGAATGGATATCTCTGCTGCTGCCCCAACACCCACAATAAGCCTAGACCTACATTAAAGCTTCATCAGGTCCGATTTACTCTTTTGCTCTACTCTCTTCTCCTTGCCTCTTATAGCTACCAGGATCTCACCAATGTTGGCTTGAGTTGCTACCAAGAATTGACCAATGTCGGCACGAGTTGCTACCAAGAATTGATCAATGGGCGGCTCGAGTTGCTACCACGAATTGACCAATGTCGGCCCGAGTTGCTACCAACAATTTACCAATGTCGACACAAGTTGCTACCAAGAATTGACCAATGTCGACATGAGTTGCTACCAAGAATTGACCAATGTTAACACCAGTTGGCCAGCACGCATTAAACAGCAAGGAAAGTGAGGGAAAGTATCAGAGACCTCAGCTATTTAAGCTACTCTCATCAGGCAGACAGTGTTATAGCATCTTGTCCCGGACCATGGAGGCTGAGGAACAGTTTCTTCCACCAAGCCATCAGACTGCTTAACACTGCCTAACAACCTCTTCACACTTTACACCTATTATTGTGCATGGTGCTATTTGCACAGCATTTATAACATTTCTAATAGTATTTCTAAATAGTCAGTTCCCTGGTATGCCAAGACATTGCACCTGGATTCTGTTGGGGATTGAATTGACTTGAAGTGTCTGTCTTTGATTAACTTTTTATTACTTAAGAGGTCTTCCTGTGCATTTAATTTCACGGCAAGCTAAATGCTGTGTATGTTACATTTTTGTTGCAATAAATGTGTTAACTAGGCTATTCAACTAAGTCAAGTCATTTCTCTTTCTAAATAAGTTACATGTTAACATCTTTCTCAACCTAAATAAGACAAAGGAGGGCAGCACAGTTAGCCTGGGCACGCCCATACTTCCTGTGCCGCTGCATTTGAATTTCGCTTGCAAGTCAGTCTGGTCAAGCTCCCTGTCTACACCATTTCTACATTAACAGAGAAACTGGGACCAATGAAAATCTAGCATTTCAAAAAGGCAATGACGCGGTATTTTAGCGACCGGAAATCTACCTCAGTCACTGTCAACATGGCGAACGTGGAGCAACGGCAAGATTTCAATGCAGCTGTAGCTGCTGTTTTGGAAGAATTCAAAGAGAAGTTCTCTCTGAAAATAGAGCAAAGGTCAGCCCTTGAAGCATTCCTTACAGGAAAGGACGTTTTCGCAATGCTACCGACTGGCTTCGGTAAAAGTTACATTTATCAGTTAGCCCCACTGGTTGCCAAGTCGATTCTTGTTGTTTGTATCAAGCAGTTTCTGTCACTGCGTATACGTCAGAGGACAGAGGGGTGTGATTGGTCGAAGCTTCGTCCAGTAGCAAACACAGGCATTTCACACACGTGGGTTAAGCCCGCCCTCTGAGAAATGGGTTTACAACACAGCTTGGCCAGACCAATGTTCGCAGAGCATTGATAAGTCGCGTTAGCCAGGCTACCGCACAGTATCATGGAAAGTGAATATGCAGTTTCTTAGTTTCTGCATTTTGTGACCAAGGCCGTTTCTCCCGTGGACTCCTCAATTGTGACGATTTTAGTATATCATGAATTTGGACATCCATATGCTGGTCATTTGTATCGACTGCCACCTACTTTTGGCTGTTGGTTACTAACTAAGAAATACTTACCAATGTTTTTCTTATCCACTTGAACATGTATAGTTTAAGTAATTATGAAACATTGTGCTTGCATTGTACGGTCTATCGCCTATGTTTCATAAAATTACTCGAATACCAACCTGTATTTCCCCCTAAAGCATTTTTAAACAACTTGATTGACTAATTATGCCCTTTACCTGGCACTACAAAAGATACAGGATCAAAAAAGTACATCTTTGGAAACCAAGATGTGAGGGAGGGTTGGCACTTCCAGCCTTCCATCTCTACTATTGGGCCTCCAGCCTTAGAACCATAGCACTGTTGCGGAAATAGAAAGGGAGCAGTGTACCTCTTATCACCTAACAGCGGCAATATTCTTTCCAACTGGCCTTAAAAATACTGTTTATAGGAACAGTTTATTTTTTATTATTATCCACAATATGATAAGGGTCTGGAAGCAAATCAAAATACCCTGTGGCATAAATTCTCTGTCCTTTTTACTCCCCATAGTAAATAACCTGTCCTTTTTGCCTTCAATGCTGGACAGCAGCTTCAAACATTGGAAGGAGGAGGGCATACACTGCCTTGGGGATCTCTACCTAAATAGAAGATTTGCGACCTTTACAGAAACAGGAAAAATTCGCCTCCATAGAAATAATTTCTTTAGATTCTTGCAAATAAGGATCTGTGTACAGTCACACTTAAAGGATGTTGCAACAGCCAGCCCCTCCTGCTTAGATAAGTGTCTATAGGGACTACTTTAACACTTTATCTCATTGTTCAGGATCTCCACTTACCTTCAACAAGTGCAGTTAAGGCAGCTTGGGAGGAGGAACGAGGGTTAGAAATTTCTGATGGAAATTGGACAATTGGCCAAGAAGAAATTCAACACTGTTCCATACATGCCAGACACTGTCTTATCCAATTTAAACTGTTAAACAGACTCCACGATGAAAAGACAAAATTGCACAAAATATTTCTTAATGTCTCCCCAATTTGTGACAAGTGTAATGCTGGTGATGGGTCATTAGCTCACAGCTTTGTTCTCTGGCCCAACCTACAAGGATACTGGCAGGGCACTGTTTTACTGAAGTCACACAAAAAGGTCCTTAAGCCAGATGTTCTTCTTGTATTCCTGGGGCTGTCAAATCAGTCGTTCAAATTGTCAAAATATGAACAGCAATTTCTGTCATATGGACTGCTGACAGCAAAATCGCTCATACTGACCTTTTGGAAGAAACAACAGGCTCCTTTCTTTCAGCCTTGGCTCACCTCAAGGAAATCAGATTTTCCTTGAGAGATAGAAGGCACCACTTTGATAGAATTTAGGTTCCTTTATGCGCTATCTTGAAGTAAATACTTAGGCCACAACCGGTGATCACAGATGCAGGATTTACTCTCCCTTCTCCCTGACCCTCCTTCAGATTGACATGCAGGCAGATGACCCCCTCTTTCTGTTTCCTGTTTATCTTTTTTTGTTTGGGTGGGTGGAATGAGATTAGTGTATTAGGTGATGTTGTCCTATGGTACTACTGTGCATGATACACTTGATCTTGTGTTACATTGTAAAAACCTGTAGAACAACAATGTGATCTTGTACCAAACTGTATGTGTTTTGTCACCATCTTTAGATCTGAAATGACTTTGTTGGCCTGGTTACCTCTGGCACCAGGTTACGGCACCATCAACATAACACACAACTGGCATGGTTTCTTGAAGACAGTAGATTGGTGGACTCATTCAACTGTTTCTACTTCAGGATGTAATCAGTAAAATTGTGCATGTTTGATTCTACTTTTATTTCACTACAATTTGTATTTCACTTCCACTGCAATTATGTCCACTTCTGGTTATAGCCTAATGAAAGGTTATTTAAAAAGTTGGCCTATGTCAGTGATTGTCAAACTGGGTACCCCAGGGGTAGCTGCATGGATCAACTCCAGGAGGTGCACAAAATAAAGTTCTCAGTTCTCAGCTTCTACTAGCATAAAAAATAAGTTTACATACTATATATGTAAAAAAGATCTTACATTCAAGCTATACAGCCCAACTGGGACTACATTATTATGTACCATATAATATGCACAATTATTATGCAAAAAATACCCATAGCAAGCTGGGGATACTAGGTAGGACAAAGTTTCTTAGAGGGTACAAAATTGTTCAAAGCTTGGGAACCACTGGCCTATGTCATATCATTTTGCACAGACAGACTGAGATGACTGGCAATGTATTTGACCTGAACATAATAGATGTGACTGAAGCTCTGCTGCATGTGGATAGCTGAGCTCAGGTTTGTTGCCAGTTTTGGTTTTTCTGCATTTGGGTGCTGAATTCCAATTGACAATGATAAGTGCCTTAATTGTAGCCTAAACAATATTGTAAGCAACGTAAAGGCATTAAACACAGACCAGCATTGTAAGGATTAAAAATAATGTAGGCCTATAATCAATTACTGTAATGCTGTTATGTGATAGCATTCCAATAAATTGGATTTTATTTTGACGTTGTGAACATTCATTGTTGATTTCATTTAGTCAGTATGCATGGATTTGTATGGATTTGTTTACCCTTCAAAAATTGATTATAAATCACCATCCGTGATGGCAATCAGTGTATAGTGTTTCTGACTGCTGCTTCTGTTTAGCATGTTAGTCCGCCAACCTCCAGAGGGCAACAGTCCAAAAAATAACAGCTTCATATTTAAACATTGAGCTGCCTGCAGAAACGACGAAGAGGAGGGGGGCTGCTGGAAATCGGGGGTGAAGGGCTGGCCGTTTTTGTTCCACTGGAGAATCCTGCTTGAACGGTGAGCAGGAATACAACAGACTATCACACCAAACAGCGCCGCGGGCATTTCGAGTAGTCAATCCAAAACAGGACCTTTCAGTAACGGAGGACTTGCAGGGTGGAAGGCGATCTTTGGAGCCCTTGCCTTTGCACTGCTTGGGGAGACCAGCAAGGGAGCTATTGTCGTTAGCTACAACTCTGCGGGTCTGGGGGTTCCAGCAGGGGCAGGGGGCGGGGGGTTACCGAGGAAGGAAAAGCCAGCACGCCGAGAGGAGGAGGCTGGAAGTCTGAAACGCTTCCAGCCTGACGCGACCGGCGTTGTGGCGATCTAGCTTTGGACTGTTTTGAACCAGCGCGGCTAAGTGGATGGGATGGAGCCGGGACCATCTGGCGCTGGTAGGTCTTGCTATGCTGTTTTCTGTTTCTGCTCACTAGATCATGTCTCCAGATGGGCTAGTAGCCTGTCGAAAATGAAAATGGGGGAACTGGTGGACCCCATGTCTCTTATTTTGTTTTCAAGAAACCATGCCAGTTATGTGCTATGTTGATGATGCCGTAACCTATTTTTTCCCCCAAAAGGCGTTTAACATTTAGTTAAGACCAACATTGACATTGGTTAGCTAGCCATTGCTTTATAAGCATTTTTAGTACTGAATAGATGCAGCCGAGTGCATTGACAATGTTCGAGGTCAGGGGCGGGGGCAGGGGGTCGTGGGAATCGTTAACCGTAACGCTAGATGCTCGAGGTAAAGCCCGCCTTCCACCAAAGCAGCTGGGCGCACCATCGGACCTCCCTAAAAAACCCACCGACGCGCGGAGCCCCACTCCCCAAAACGTCCTCATGTGTAATCATTATTAAAATACGCGCAGAGGGCACTGCAATTAACGCTAAATCCGATTGTCGCTTCTCAATTTGCTTGTGGGGGGTTATGTAATGACTGCAGTGACATAAATAAATCATCGGCAACCAACACAACAATATTCCTGAGATTGCTGAAAAAGTCGGCCATAAGTAATCTCGCTCCTGTTCTATGCCAAGTTTGTGAGGGCCTTGTAAGGGTCAGTATTAAACATTACGCTACTAAACAGCGTGTCATAGCGCCATCTATGGCCAAAGGCGACCAGGTAAATGGGATGACCCATGGTCCAGGGTTGTACTCTGCAGTTGTTTTCCGATGGAACAGGGGAGCTTTTTAGAGAGTGTTGAAAACACACACACCCACACACATTTATTTGTATCAGTAACATATGCAGAGTAAAACAGCTGGCATCTTCCATTACTCCTAAACTGGTGTTAACTCCATTAACCATCTGTGAAAGCTGGCCTGTTTGTTTTGGTGAGCCATGACTGCTCAGGGCTGGAAACAATACACTCACATTTCTTGCTGCAGTGCTTTGAAAGGCCAGTGTATTTAGAAGATGTGCCTTACTGCCTTTGCACCCACACAAACTGCATGATACTGATGTCTTGAGGTACTCCACACATATGTTGTGCAGTGGTATGACCTGTGAGCTGTAGCAATATGCAGACCAAACTGAAGCAACTTGTATGCTCGTGCTTGCCTGTGTTTTTTCTTTAAGTCGGATGGTGTCCTTTCATAACCTGGTGTACATCAGACTGATTTGAATTCAGTTACTAAAAATTAGTATTTCCAAAGTAACATCCTGTCATGTTCATCTCCAGATAATGGACTCTTCCATTACCTCACTGCTCAGATGTGATGCTTGACCCATGTCATGCATTATCATTTAGGAGAGTGGAAGATAGTGTGTTAAGCAGGGCTGTGTACAAAATGTAGAATTGAATTAAGGTTGACTCTTGAATTTCATGTCAGTCTTTGAATTTGACTTTTAAACTTGGGGTGCAGTTTGGATGTAGAAAGTTTTAATTTTGCACAGCCTCAATGTTAATTAGACCAATCCCTAATTAGAGTAAACTGACTTTTCAGTTAAGATCTGTCCAATTGCAGTGAAGGTGTATGCAAGTTGACGGATAGAGAGATTTTATTCCTGATTGTTCTTATTTATTGGATGAGAATGTATGGTCTTGTCAAATGAAATGAAATTATCCAGAAAACAAATCAGAAAGGGCTAACTCCAAGTGTAGTCCTGCTGCACACAAATTGCATCCTCTGGGACAAAGAATACACTGGATTGAATTGAATAGAACTCAAGATCTCAGATCAAAAGTCATTGAGTGAATTATCACGATACCTGCTCATCTTGTGACAGTGTTGGTCATATTAAGTTCAAAGTTATAGCAAGGTCTGCCATGCTACATTGTTTGCCTCTGACACTAGTGTTTGGGCATGGTAAAGCATAAAAAGAGGAGAGGAGAGCTTTTCAGGTAGCTTTGCACATAGTTTTCCTTGACAAGGTCAATTTTTCCATTGCTTGCCCTTCTTGAAAATAGTAGTCACACAAGCCATTAAAAATTAAACTCGTATTCACTCTTATTCAAGTAGCCTAGTGCATATCTGCCCATTCAGACATGCAAGGACTCCATTTGTGGCATGTTTGTGTCATACACAGAACAGACAATGCCTATTGGGGCTAGTGTTTTTATTATATTTTTATTTCTTTATCTTCCTAACACAATTTATTAAAAATGTGACTTTGGAGACTATTTATTTCTTTTATGGAGGCCTTATTCTGTGTTATCAGCAAACTTCACCCAACATTGATGGCTATGGTCAGTGCAATATCTTAACGTCGGCAAGTGGAGCAAGAATTCTTAATAGGGGTCACCATGGTTACCGTGGAATGACCGTCCCAAATAATGGGACACTGAACAATCTGTCAGAGGTCAAAGGCTGGAAGAATGGAGGGGGGGGGGTTGCCAGGTGGTGCCTTTAGCGGGCACTGCACACTCTGCTGCACACTCACTCACTCAACAAAACTCTCCTGTCCACACACACAAACACACACACAAACATTTATTTTGTGCCTACAGTGAGACAGCTGGAGATCCTGGTGCCAGCCACGGCCAGGTGGGTGCTGCTGGCAGATTTCGCGTCCTGAATCGGCAGCCTCCTTGTCGGTCTGGTTCGGGCCTGATGGCTCCCTGTGTGTGAGGGTGCGGCCATTGTTCACCAGTGCTCAGACTCCGGCTACTGCTTTCAAACCATCTGCTTTTGTTGGGTGGTGAAAGTGTGGTGGGAGAGAGAGAAAGTGAGAGGGGAGACGAAAAAAGGGAGGAAGAAATTGAAGGAGGAGGAGGAAGTCAGTCGGAATAACCGAGTCGGGGGTTAGTCGGTGTTGTGCATCCATAATTGGTCACTCAGCACATACCTGCAGGTGCACCCAGGACGCAGGATGGATTGGCCCTTCTGCTGAAAGTTGTTGTGCTGTGCATTACGGCTGCAAGGGTGCCAATGAATGGTGTTTCTGACACAGATATTGGATTACTTTGCCCTTATTTGTTCCAGGGTGTTGCAGACCGTACAGCCCTGAGATAATGGCCCCTCCTTCACCATGTGGCCTCAAAGGCCTTGCTGCATAGCTGACACCATTACAAAAAAAAGAATATATATATATATATTTATTTGAAGTAAAAAGTACTGCATAATAAAATGTGACAGCATAAAATTGCCCTCTTGGTTCAGATACGTTCTTCAGACTTCAGTACTCCAACTCAGAATCAGAACCAGATTTATTGGCCAAGGCAACTGACTTCGGTAGATGTTAACTCTGTAGTATACATGCAGTCATAGACATGTAGTGATATGCATTGGTCTCTGATCCATAGTATGGTGTAGTAAAGAAAAGCCCATAGTACTCTCTATGCTGTTTAGTTTGCCCGGGGGGGGGGGGGGGGGGGGGGGGGGGGGGGGGCGTTTGGGTGGTGTTTTGGTGCGCTGCTGTCGTTGGCTTTGCATGGCTGGCCCTTTAAATGCTCGCTGATTGGCCTAATGAATGGGGGGCTGGTGGGAAGATTGGGAGATTGATGTGCTGTGGGGCTCCCGTGGTGTGGGAGTGGCTCTGTCACGCCTGCTGCAGGATGAATAAGGCCAAGATCGGTAACACTGAACCCCATCACCACCCCCTCCCTGCTTCCAGCACACACACACACACACACACACAGACGCGCACACACACACAGACGCGCACACACACACACACAGACTCACACACACACACACACAGACTCACACACACACACATGCACATGCCGTCTTTATCTCCGTCTCATGCACGCACATGCATGCACACAGTTGCGCTCTCACACCCAGGTTTGCTTATCTCCATGACAATGCGTGTTGCTGGGGAGTCGTCATGGTGAGCCTGGGAATGTTTTTGGGGGCCCTCGTATTTGTGTGGGTGGCGGCGGAGAGATGTGGGGGCGTGGGGTGGGGTGGGCTTCTTCTCTTGTCTCTATCTTTCGTTCAATCTCTCTTCCTCTCTTTCTTTCTCTCCCTCTTTCTCTCTGTCTGTCTGTCTGTCTCTCTATCCCTCCCTTACGCCCTCTGTCTCAATCTCTCTTTTCTCTTTCTCCCTCTTTCGCTCTTGCTCACTCTCTTGTCTTCCTGTCTCTCTCCTGCGTGGTTCTTTTGCATTCGCTGCCTCTCTCTCTCTCTCCCCTGTTTTCCAATGGGAAGGAGGGCAGCTGGGGTCTTTGTTGTGATGGAGGGAGGGTTCTCTTGGGATGGAGGGGTTAGGCAGTGGGGCCCCTTTCAAACGACAGATCTCGACTAGTCTTCCTTGTACCCTTCAGGCCTTTCCCTCCTTCCCTCACTCTTTCTCTCTCTCTCTTTCTCTAGCTCTCTCTCTCCCTCCCTCCCTCTTTCCCTTTTTTCTCTGTCTCTCTCTTTCTCCACTCCCTCTTCCTCTTTGTCTGTCTTTCCCTCTCTTCCCTCCCTGCATTACAGGTCCTCTGTTGATTACATAAACATGTTACAGTATGTGTAAGGAGGAGCAATGACCACATAATCGGGAGAGTTTATCAACCTCTGTCGCTGCCAAAAGAAGTCACTCCCTGCCTCACCACTGTTTGATAAATTTGTCTACTGTGGAACAGTGACATTGTAGACACACTGCATGTGTATGAAGTCACTAAAAGCAATTCAGGGGTGCTTTAGAATACGGTTATTGTAATATTTTATATCTACCAATGTTAGCCTACATACAAAATTAATTCTTATCATTTAAACCAGCAAGTACAAAGTTAATTTCACCCTGTGTTCTCTCGTGTTTTTCTTGTTACACACTGTATCTTGGGCAGCAAATGCAGAGGCATTGGCTATGGCATTTCTATTGAATGAGTAATGCAGGCCAACACTAATGACAAGCAGGACTTCTCTTATGTTGGCTAATTTACTGAATGAAAATAGTAATTCATGTTATCACCACATCTTTATCTAAAAAGTAGTTATACTAATAACAGTGGGCAATAATTAAAGTAGTGAAATGGGGGCCTGTGATACACTTTTCCAAGACTTCAAATTAATAAAAACAACTAAAAACTAAATCAATATTAGAAAGTGTAAGGTGCTCTGCGTAAAAAGAATATATTTTAGGGGTATCATGGCTGAATAAAGTGTGTAAAGTGCCCTGAGCTTATAAAGTTTGAGGACTGATGTAGGAGCATCAGGGTACTGAAAATACTGGATCAATTGTATGGTCAGTTTATCTGGAAGTAAACAGATTTCTGGTCACAGTTTACAGGTCTTTTTGTTCACTGCTGATGTGCTTGTGTGCTCTACCAAAATAAATTTCATGTGTTGATTTTTATTGAGTCAGGAAGTAAAGAGTATGATGTGATGTTTGTGGATAGAAAGCTAACCGAGCATGTCTGTTTCTCTAAATCTTTCCTCGTCCATGTGCTTCCCTCCCCCTGCCTCCTGTTGACTACCCTGTCGTCTTTGTTCGCCCTCTCTTCTTTTGTTCGTTCTTCATATCCTCTCCCCTCACACACTCTACCACTGTTAATCCTGTCGTTCTTTCCCTGCCCCCTTCAATATATACTTAAACCCCCCCCCCCATCCCAATGCCACAATCAATTCTTATCCTCCCTTACATGGTTCTGTCTCTGTTCCCCTTATTTCTTCTATCTGTTCAAACATCTCCAATACACCAACACACTCCCTCCTCTTTCTTTCTCTCTTTATTTCTCTTTTTGTCGTTCTCTTTCTATCACTTTCATTACACCATCTTTTCACCATCGCCCTTAACCCCATTTGTTGTCTTTTTGGAACCCTATCCTTTAACTTTGTTTATCTGCATTGGTGATATACCAAACCCCCCCCCAACACACACACACACACACACACACACACACACACACACACACACACACACACACCACTCTCCTCCAACCTCTCTTCCAACCAATCCCCTCATGTGTTTTTCTCTGCCTGTCCCTGCTCCATGCCCCCCCCCCCCCCCCCTCCTGTCCTCCCCACCCCATCCTGTCTGCAGTGCCCATGGGGCCGTACCCCCCTCCCCTGCAGCAGGTGTTCCAGGCCCCGCGCCGGCCGGGGATGGGCACCGTGGGCAAACCGATCAAGCTGCTGGCCAACTACTTTGAGGTGGAGATCCCCAAGATGGACGTCTACCACTACGAGGTGGACATCAAGCCGGACAAGTGCCCCCGCCGAGTCAACAGGTAGCGTTGTCTGTCTGTCTGTCTGGACTTAGGCTGCTCTTAGGCCTGATTCACTACTGTATACACCCACCAGGAATCCCATACAACATGCTTCTGCTGGTCCTTAAAGGATGCTTTCCCTCGCTTACATTACATTACATTACATTGCATTTGGCAGACGCTTTTATCCAAAGCGACTTACAAAAAAGGAGGACATAAGCAATCAGAGGTGTAAAGGGACACAGAGTAGGCAGACAACCTTTATACATACAGGGAGGTGCATGTGTCTGAATAAGTTTCCTGCTTCTGTTGTCCCAATGCCCTTTGCTATTGCTAGAACATTAGCTGCTTTCCCACTGTTAGACCAGCCCAAGATGAGGCTGCATTTGACCTTACAGAGGCTAATGGTCTGAGCTTGTAGCTATATGCCACAAAAGACTTAGCCAATAGGACCTCTGTGTTTTTGACCCGATATGCACCCATAGCATTTCAGTGAGAAAAATGTCACCCATCCCTCAAAGATAACTTGTAAGGAAAGACTGCAGTGGAGACCAAGAGGAATCATCTAGAAATCTAAAAAACAAAGCGAGTCAGCCAAATGTCTCCAAGTCCCTGCTAGTTTTTCTATACAAGTTAGCTAACACTAATGGTGGACTGGTCTACAGCTCCAAACATTCCACCTTGATACACAAAGTTAAGCACAGTTAAGGCCGCTTTGGCACAAGGATGAAGGGCAGGATAACAATCTGAACCCAGTGGCCCACAGGAAGCCCTGTCGAGGTGCAACCAAGGGCCAGAATGATGTGGGAAATTGATTATTTGCGGTACACCTCAGTTTGGACAGCTTTGCTCTGAGACTGGAGAAGAAGCTATTGTGGACTGATGTGGGTAGTCCAGTTTTTCGAACTGCCAAACATTTTGTTAAGGCTGTGACTCGCCTCAGTTCCAGATGCTCTGTCAGTTGAGGGCTTTCGAGCAGCTTCAGGTTTCTGATGTGGTACCAGAACATAACAGCGCTAAGATGGCTGAAATACTAAGTGGATGAGGTATTGGCTTTGCCGTCTGTCTGTGTCTTTCTCTCACTCTCACTCTCACTCTCACTCTCACTCCCTCTGTCTCTCTCTCTCTCTTTCTCTGTCTCTCTGTCTCCCCCCCCCATCTCTATCTCTTTCTGTCCCCCTCCCCCCCAATCTCTATCTCTCTCTGTCTCTTTCTCACTCTCTCTCTTGCTCTCACTACCCCCTCCCTCTCCCCTTTTCTGATTTTTAAGAGCCTCTCCCTGGGCATCTCTGAGCCTCAAGCACAAGACGATAACAAGTCCGAGCAGGAAGCTTCCATCAGTATCTTGTTTTCTCCGGTCTTGCCTGAGAACTTGCCCATTTGTCACGCAGGCCTGATGCCTAGCAGGGTCGCTTCGGGTCAGCACCGTGTCAGCCCCTGCACACAAGGCATATTTACAGTTGGCCCATGGCCGCGGTCAATTACTCTGAACACGGGCTGTATTTCATCCGACAAGGGTGACGGGCTCCCCTGTTGGTGCTCTCCAATTATAAAGACCTGACCCAGAAATAAGTCGGAAAAGAAGGGCTTCTTACATAGCTCCCTAATTCAGTAAATTTGCCTGGACCAGCTTCTGAGAAAGACTTTAGGAAGAGTGTCTGTGTGTGTGTCTGTGTGTGTGTGTGTGTCTGTGTGTGTGTTTGTGTCTGTGTCAAAAGAATGTGGCCACGTGTGAATCCGTAATGCATCTGGAGAGCAGTGCACTCACACCTGTATTTTGAAATGTCCAGTGAAGGTCAGATCAGCCAGAGTCAGGATACATGTTAATACTCGCTTTCAAAAAGGGTCCAAAAGCGACAGAGAGAGAGAGAGACAGAGTGGGTGGATGGGTTTGTGTGGGGGGGCTGGACATAGCTGGGAGTTCCTTTGTGTCTTTTTTTTATTGCCAATGGTGTGCTGCTGAATGGGACTGGGGAGCTCCTAAATCAGGACTAGTCAGGCTATTGTTGGATAGATGTATTAGTATTCTGTGTCACGGTGAGCACCCTAGTTTTTACACGTCAGGGAACCCGCATAAGGCTTCTGCATCCCCTGATTGGGGATTAGGGGGAACTCCCAGACTAATTGATGGATGCTTTTGGCTTGAATATTTCATGCACTATGTTATATAGACTGCCAGAGGTGTTGCATTTAGCAGTCTGAGGTCTGTAGTGTGATTAAAATCCAAGAATATCCCTTACAGTAATAATATTTTATTAAAGAGCCGTTACATTGATTTGTTTAGTATGTGCCGTAACCAAATGAAATAACAGATGAGGTGCATTAATGAGGTTACAGTACATTTTACACAGGCATCACCAACTAGATCTAGTCCGCCTGACAAAGTGTCAAAGTGCTGAGAGCAAAGAAAGTGGAAGTGCATTTGTAAAGGAGTGGGAGAATGATGAGATAGGGAGTGAATTTAGGAGTGTTGGGAAATGTTGGAGAAGATCCTTCAAGAGATTTTTAAAGGTTGAGAGCATCTGTTTGGCAGCTCATTACACCAGCAAGAGACTACAGATTAAAAATGTCTGAGCAGAGATGGCTCTGTGTGAAGGGTGGCCTGTGGGCAGGCATTGTTTGGAGGAACATAGTGGGCATGACGGACTATAGACCTGATGGAAGTTAGGTAGGTGGGTGAACTTCAAGATCAGGGCTGCACAATAGAATCAACAATATTGCAACATGCAACATTGCAGTGTACATATCACAAAACATGGATTAGCTGCAATAAAGGGTACATTTCTATTTTTACTCTACATATCCAAATATTTGGTAAATTTGATGGAGCCCAACTGGCCTTGATGCCATCCTCCATTAGCACAGGCTTTGAATTGAGCATCCAATCACATTGGTTGTCAGTGACCTAAGCCTTACTCTGATCGGTAAGGTTGCAGGTTGTGACATAACTATAACTTACAGGAAGTAACAGCACTATTCGGATAGACCACCCAAAAGCTGACAACTTATTTTTCCACAGAGCTATTCAGTAGCATTAGTTATGTTCGATAAATGCCCATTTTGTTCCCCTGCCAATGTGGTGGTTGATGGGATAATCAAATTTACCCAGCTGCAAATTAAGCAGCATCTGGTCAATGACAAGTGCTAATTTCCAACATTGGTACACTGAAGATTAATACCACAGTCTGTCTTAAATGAGACGTACCTGTACAAGTTTACCATTTTTTGAATTTACTGTCTTGAATTTAATGTCCTGTTTCGATTTGCAGTAATGTGCACACCTAAAATGCCTTACAATTTTCCATCATTTGTTTACCAGATTTGGTATTCATGCTCTCAGATCAAAGCATGCCCTCCAGTTATATCCTCAGTCATCATATAAGACCTCCATTATCAGTTGCCGTTGCTGCAATGATAAACAGTGGGACCAAATCAATAGCCATAAACCTTTCTATTGGGTTCCGTAAACACTCCAGTAGGCTGATCAATACATTTCGCATCATCAGTCTTTCCACAGCGGTTTCATGCTAGCAGGCAGTGGAGTAGCTGTTGGGTGCAGAAATCTGATCCTGCCCCCACCAGCCCCCCAAAACCACCCACCCACACACACCACTATCACCACTCTCAACCCACCACCATCACCACCACCACCCTCAACGCACCACCACCCACCATGTTTGCACTTCTGGGAAAGTCATGTACTGTCGGTATTGTCACTGTTGGGGGGGGTGAGTGTGTGTCCCGGTGTGGGTTTCACTTTAGTGACTCCGACATGGATCTGATGCTGTCCCCACAGGGAGGTAGTCGAGTACATGGTGCAGCACTTCAAGCCTCAGCTGTTCGGTGACAGGAAGCCGGTGTACGACGGCAAGAAGAACATCTACACGGTGCTGGCTCTGCCAATAGGCAGCGAGAAGGTACACGGGAACAATGTGCTCATCACTATGTATTTAAAATGCTTACCATGCCATTTTCCCTTCCTTTCTCTCATCCTTATTTTTTTTAGTTCTCTTTCTCGTCTTTTCTTCTCTCTCCCTTCTCTAGCACTCTCTTACTCTCTCTCTATCGCTCGCTCTCTCTCTCTCGCTCTCTCTCTCTCTCGCGCTCTCTCTCGTGCTCTCACTCTCTCACACTCTCTCTCACACTCTTACACTCTCTCTCTCACACTCTTACACTCACTCTCTGTCTTTCTCTCTCTCTCTCTCTCTCTCTCTCTCTCTCGATTTCTACATAAATACAAACCGACCCACAGTTTGGGTCACTCAGGTACCCAGACCAATCATCATCTCTTACATACACGTCTCCCTGCCCTCCCCCTATATCAGGTGGACTTTGAGGTGACCATCCCAGGCGAGGGGAAGGACCGCATCTTCAAGGTGTCCATCCGCTGGCTGGCCAAGGTGTCATGGCGGCTGCTGCAGGAGACACTGGTGAGCGGGCGGCTGCAGGTGCCGCTGGACTCGGTGCAGGCATTAGATGTGGCCATGAGACACCTGGCCTCCATGAGGTAGCCAACGCCCTCTTTAATCTGTGCCTCTGTTACACACACACACACACACACACACACTCATACACACTCTCATACTACTGCTAGTAGTACTTTTACTACTACTACTACTATTATTATTATTATTGTTGTTATAATTACCATCATGATTTTTATTTGTATAGCACTTCTTATACAAATTGCAGCTTATAGTACTATACATATAAGTGTAGTGTCTCCATACAAAACTTCATTGAGGACTTTTATTGCGATTTTTAAATTTGATTTTATTATTTTTTTGTTTCTCCTCTATTTGGCACATAAACAAACACATCTGGTACTGATACGTTTTTAGCATACCACTGTTTTTGCAGTAATTCAGACATCAGATTAGGTCGAGTACATGACCCGACCCTTGTTTCTTGTAGCTACAAGGCAGACAGGTGTGGCAGGCTGGAATGTCTGGCTAATTTCCGAATTTACTTGCCTGCAAAAGGAGTGCCGCTGTAAAAAGGGTCATCTCGACTAAGAGAAACGTCCGCACGAAAATGCAAATCGTTCCCCTGTTCCCGCTGTTGTAACCCTTTCTGTTTCCTCTCTCAAGGTACACTCCAGTGGGACGGTCCTTCTTTTCCCCTCCGGAGGGCTACTACCACCCCCTGGGCGGGGGCAGGGAGGTCTGGTTTGGCTTCCATCAGTCCGTCAGGCCGGCCATGTGGAAGATGATGCTCAACATAGACGGTGAGTTTTTTAAAACCCAGAGTCTGGGGAGTAAATTAGGAGAAGTCGCACACCTGTAACTCCCCCTTGAAAATGTCTGCTTCTGTATACTGGTATTTAGATAGTAGCTTGTATGGGCTGCACGAGACATTGAAAATGAATCAGTGTTTACATGCGCAATACACACATTGCACAACACAACTTAAATGCAATAACTGGAACATTTCCATAAGCTGTTTCAAACTCTGCAAATCAGAAGACTGGGCCCATCAGATGGAGCCCTATCGCTTTAGATACCCTCCTATTTTTAGATATATATATATAGAGGGGTCTATCAGTGAACACAAAGCTGAAGAGCACTGTAAAGTCAAGTATTTCTTAACCTGTTGCAAAGCTATTAGGGAAGACAAAAGATGGTGGAATTTGTTTCTACGTAAACGAAGGTTGGTGCACAGATGTTACGGTCCTCAGTAAACACTGCAGCCCAAACCTGGAATCACTTTTTTTTTCGGAACTGTAAACCTTTGTACTCACCGTGGGAGTTCTCTTCATTTATTCTGGTCGGTGTTTACATTCCGCCATGGGCCGACATGAGTAATGCACTGCAGGCTCTTGCCGATCAGGTAAACTCATCGGAGCAGAAATATCCGGACTCATTGCTCATTGTTGTGGCAGACTTTAACAGAGCTCAATTGAACTACCAACTACCAAAATTCAGACAGTGATGCAGTGAACATGAAGTTGCACTTCATTCTGCAACACTTTGACCAGCCAGGGGCCTATGCTAGGATCCTGTTTCTGGACTTCAGCTCACTGTTCAACACTATAATACCTGAAATTCACACCACCAAACTCTCTCAGCTCACTGTATCTCCTGATATATGTCAGTGGATCTTCAGCTTCCTGACTGACAGGAGTCAGCATGTGCGACTGGGAGAAATCGCATCGGTTACCTGGACAACCAGCACTGGTGCACCACAGGGGTGTGTCCTTTCCCCACTGCTCTTCTTCCCATAAACAAATGACTGTACCTCTAAAGACCCATCTGTCAAGCCCCTAAAATGTGTCAAATGTGGAGTCATTCAAGTTTCTGGGATCCATTATTTCCCAGGATGTGAAGTGGGAGTCCAACATCAGCACCATCCTCAAAAAGGCTCAGCAGAAGATATACTTTCTATGGCAACTGTGGTAGCATGGCCTACCACAAAAGCCATTGGTCGTTATCTACACTGCTGCTGCTGATTGAATCCATCCTCTGGTCATCCATTACACTTTGGTTTGGAGCTGCCACAAAACAGGCCATCCCTCTAGGACTTGTTTACTGGAAGGACCAGGAAACAGGCAGAGAGCATCATTAAAGACCGCACTCATCCTGCACACACTCTCTTTAACCTTCTTCCTTCTGGTAGGCACTACAGATCCCTATGCACCAGACACAGGAACTTCTTTCCCACTGCCATCACTGCCCTATACAGCTGATACATTGGGTCATCCCCACTTTGGTCATTCACCCACTTTTCAAACACGCATCACTTCATCATTTAATATGTGTCTATATTTACATATTACATGTATACAAATATCTCTTGCACACGACATTTCACATTTGGTGCACTTATTGTATATTGTTTTTTCTATTATACAGTGTCTGTCTATAATTTATTTCTATTTGTCTATTCAGTGTATACTACTACTATATGTTGAATTTGTAGAGAGAGTGAAATTTCTTGTATATATAAGTATCCTTGGGCAATAAAACTCATTCTGATACTGATATGGTCATCAAAAAACTCTGCAGTGTTATTGCTTATTGCACACTGCCCTAGTATTGTGAGTAGTTTAAAAAACTCCATTGGCAAGCAATATGAGTACTGACAGGATGTCGTTTTGGTGTCTAAGGGGAGACGAGCATGGCAACTGCAATACAATCCTACTCATTTCATCATTGAATGACTGACATTGGGACCTTTTTATTGACTGTGTTGGCATATTTCTGTCGCTCTGCTCTCTTCTCTCCCCGTCCACCCCACTCTCTGCAGTGTCGGCCACGGCCTTCTACAAAGCACAGCCGGTGATCGAGTTCATGTGCGAGGTCCTGGACATCCGCAATATCGACGAGCAGCCCAAGACCCTCACCGACTCCCAGAGGGTTCGCTTCACCAAGGAGATCAAAGGTGGGCTTCCCAGCAGCCCCCTGCCAGGTTTTCTTCATCCTCCTCCTCCTCATCCTCACTCCCTTGGCACCCTTTCTATTCCCTTTCTGTCTGAAGCAGATGGGGCAGTGGTGGCCTGGCGGCTACGGAAGCGGGCTTGTGACCGGAGGGTTGCAGGTTCGAATCCAACAACCACCAGGGTTGTACCACTGATGTACCCTTGAGTTAAGTACCATCCCTACACACTGCTCCCCCGGGCGCTGTCCATGGCTGCCCCCTTGGTCACATGTGTGATGGGTAAATGAAGAGTTAAATTTCTTGGTGTGACCTTTTTGTGCTGTGGTGTGTTGTGGTAACCAGTCAGACAAAATTTAAATTACTTTCCTTCACCTTAAAATCACAGATAATCTGTCTGTTGTGTGTGTTAATAGTTGTGTGTGTCTGTGTGTCCGTGCATGCGTGTTTGACACTGCTGTTGGTGACTGTCGGCAGGTCTGAAGGTGGAGGTCACTCATTGTGGTCAGATGAAGAGAAAGTACCGCGTCTGCAATGTCACACGCCGGCCAGCAAGCCACCAAACGTGAGTGTCCATCCAGCATCCTCTTTTTTTTTTTTTTTTTCCCTCAATAATAATAACAAAAAATGTCACAGGTGTCACATATTTGTACGGAGCAGTGAAATGGGGATTGGGACTAATACTCCCTTTTGTGCAAAAAATCTCTAGTAATAAATTAATAATAATCAAAATAATAATAATAATAATAATTAAATAAAATAAACAACTCAGTTGCTTATAAAAAAATTCTTAAAGTTCTTTCCAAGTGTAAAAAAACAGATGTGATGGACCTTATTTTCAGTTTTGAAAATCCGTGATGTGTTATTGTTAAATTTCATTAAGATATAGTATTTATATGTGGTCTAAGCTTATAGTTTTCTTCTGACCTTGCCATTCATAAACACCTGCCATACCAGTGTTACACAGGCCATGGCTGCTAGAGGTTGACTTTTCCCTTCTCACTCTCAGGTTTCAGAGTTTGCCTTCCTGCTTATTTCCTGTTTTGCTTCTCCAGTTTTCCTCTGCAGCTTGAGAGTGGCCAGACGGTGGAGTGTACGGTAGCACAGTATTTCAAGCAGAAGTACAATCTGCAACTCAAGTACCCGCACCTGCCCTGCCTTCAGGTGGGGCAGGAACAGAAGCACACCTACCTGCCTTTGGAGGTGAGACACAGACACACACACACACACAGTCAGACACACACACACACACACAGTCAGACACACACACACACACACAGTCAGACACACACACACACAGTCAGACACACACACACAGTCAGACACACACACACACACACTCCGACACACACACACTCTCCGACACACACACACTCTCCGACACACACACACTCTCCGACACACACACTCCGACACACACACACTCCGACACACACACACTCCGACACACACACTCTCCGACACACACACACACACACTCAGACACACACACACAGACAAACACACACACACACACATAAACACACACACACACCTACCTGAGGCTCATCAGGGAGTCAGATATCTGCACCTTATGACCCTCACCTGACGGGATTTACCTGTTTTCCCTCAAATGTTTGGGCCATTTGAACCAACGGTTCTGTTCTCTTCTCGCCTCCTCCTGGCAGGTTTGTAACATAGTAGCGGGTCAGCGCTGCATCAAGAAACTGACGGATAATCAGACCTCCACCATGATCAAGGCCACGGCCCGCTCTGCACCGGACAGGCAGGAGGAGATCAGCAGGCTGGTGAGTGCTGCCACCTAGTGGTGTGGCCTGTACTGCAGTAAAAAGAGCAGGGACGTTTGTCTGTTTTTTTTTCCCTTGGGTGTTCAACATTGCCATGTACTTACTATGTAACTGAGACACACATTACTTAATTTATTAGTTCATATTGTTATAAGATATGAGCTCCTGGGTCTCATGCATGCACTTAGGTGCATTAACAAAGATTTTGGAGGAGTGATTACATGATGGTCAGCATTTTTTGTGCTGGGATATAATACACTTGTCATACTGACAGGTCCTGCTAGTGCAAGTTATTAATGACACTGCAGCTCTTTGACTAAAATCCACCGTGAATGTGGCATCTCCCTTTTTTTGTTGAGGGTCAAGGGAGCTTAAAGCCCTTAAGACTTCATGTTGATGTTTGTGCTTACTGTTAGCCAGAAACGGAGTGAGACCTTTATTTAATAAAGATGATGCCTGTGGTGTGCCTGCAATTTCAAGCCTAGTTAAACCCGTACGGCAGTTAGGTGCCCTTAAAAAATGTGGTTAGCCGAGTCATCTGTGCTTCATCTTGTGACCACACGCTGCTTAATTCAACTAGGTGTGTGTTTGCTCGGAAGCAATTATGCTGTGTCTCATTCAAAATTTTTCTGATGCGAGATTTCCTAAAGCGTACACCCACTTGCTCTTGACCACCACTTAGTGACAAATGACTCTTTATGTATTTATGAAAAAATATATATGCAGGGTATGAATCTGTGGGAAAAAATAGTGACTGAGTAACTGAGTATTTCAAAAGTGTCAAAAAAGAGGTTGATTCACATTTATTTGTTTAATTTGTAGTTAGTGTTAGACCTGTACCATGGATTTAAGAAGTGAACAAAATGACAAATTGCAACACTGAGCGATGCTGGCGGATTTTGCAATATATTTATTTCTGTTTAAAAGTCTTAGCAAATGTTTTTGTCAAGCATTTATTTTAGTTTTAATAAAAAATTATACGTAAGCCAAGGACTCACTTAAACATGCAAGAGAAGTAACTCGGCCCTACCTTCAGTGATCACTGAGAAATCCTGCACAATTGGGTAAGGGGGGGGGGGGGGGGCTGCCCCCTTGTTGTTTGTTTCTAGGTCACAGAGTCTGGGCTGGGTTTCTCCTGCAGCATACTAAGAAAATGGAAAATGGAATGGTAGAGCAATATCTCATAAGGATATATTAACTAAAGAAAAAATACATGTTTACAAAACACTAAAAATAGCCGATAGTGAATTTAACTAGACCTTATTACACCTTATGGTAAGTGTTGTAATCATGACAGACTGCTCGTAATATAGCCTCCCTGTTGTACTGTCAGCAGTGTTGACCTGTACACAAACCAAGACCTGCGATGTTGAAAACTGACCCCCTCAGACCCCTTGCCTCTCATGTTGACCTTTACCCTGACCCTGTGTCTGTGTGCCTGCCCTGTCCAGATGAAGAATGCCAACTTCAACCTGGACCCCTACATCCAAGAGTTCGGCATCAAGGTGAAGGACGACATGGCGGAGGTCACTGGGCGAGTGCTGCCCGCTCCTATCCTTCAGTATGGCGGACGGGTGCGTACCTCTCTCACTAGGGGGATTTGTAGTCTTCAACCAGGTTCATTTGTAGTCAACAAATATATTGTTATATATTATTTATGTGTTATTTTTAAAAATTGGGAATGGACATCTGCCAAGCCCCGACCTGTGTCACCTAAAGTTACTTGGAGGTTTTCAGTTTACAAATAAAATGAAGACAAACTGATTTTGCAGAGATCTTGTTGGTCATGTGATGTTGCTCTCAGTTTCACTTCCATCTCTGGAACAGCAGAAGAATAAGATTAAGCACAGTACAACGCACTTCATACACAGTACTTTGTGTTGAACTCACTCTCACACTGTCTCACACTGTCTCACTCTGTCTCACACTCTCTCACTCTCACTCTTTGTGTGTTTGATGCTGAATTTAATTTGCTGTCGTTCCAACAGAACCGAGCAATTGCCACTCCAAACCAGGGCGTATGGGACATGCGAGGCAAACAGTTCTACAACGGCATTGAGATTAAGGTGTGGGCCATCGCCTGCTTCGCCCCACAGAAACAGTGTCGCGAGGAAGTGCTCAAGTAAGTCCGACCTAGATAACACCCTCACACACAAACACACTAGTTATTTACTGAGAGCAATATCTGTCACCGATAGCTGTGTACTTATTATAAGATCTTGTCAGAATTATTTGTTCATCTTTATTCACTCTCATTCACTTTCTCTTAGACACAGTCTTTCTCTCTCTCTCTCGTGTGTGTGCGCGTGTGAGTCTGTGTGTAAGTGTGTGTGTGGAGTAGCAGCAGGAAGTTTTCTCTGAGGCTGAAACTAAGTTGTAGAACCTATTTGTTTTCCCCCATTTGTTGTGCATGCTTTCTCCCGACCATCTGTCCCTGCCTGTAAGACACTGAGGCTCTCCCATAACTGTAGATTTTATGTTTGCTCTTCACCTCCTTTCCAATGAGCCAGCTGTGCTGACAGATGTTTTCTAATGTCTGTGCAAGCTAAACCCTGGTATGGATTGTATAAGTGGAGACATCCAACACAAACTAATTGGTATTATATTATGTAGGTCTAAGTATATGAAAGTGTACCTTTACTAAGGCCATGGGGCCGAAATGTTGGAATTAAAGCAGTGTAAAAGAAGCAACACGGCGTGTGAGGCTACATTATTTTTGAAGTTTGCAATCTGTTCTAGACTGCACCTCATTGGGAATGTGCATCCTTCCCTATCCTTTGGTTTCTATTAAAGTCTACCAATAGCAACGCCAGGCATGCCTTTAAAGTGAAAGCATCTGATAAAATTATAATATAAGAATATAGCAATATTGCTGTGGGTTCTGCATAGTGCAAGACATAAACCACAGTGCTTATTCTGTTACAAAGTTTTATGTTTGTTGAAACATAATTGTAGGTAGTCTGACGTGTTTTAAAATGTCCCATCACATTGAATCAAAATGACTGTTCATTATATTTTTGGGGGGTAGGCTGTAACAGAATGTGCGTATATGATATGAAATTCCCAGAATCTTATCGTATCGTGATGTTTAAAATTGTAGAAATCTTATGATTTGCGTTGTATATTGTAGGAACTTCACCGACCAGCTGCGTAAGATCTCCAAGGATGCTGGGATGCCCATCCAGGGCCAGCCGTGCTTCTGCAAGTATGCGCAGGGAGCAGACAGCGTGGAGCCCATGTTCAGACACCTGAAGAACACCTACTCTGGCCTGCAGCTCATCATAGTCATCCTGCCCGGCAAGACCCCCGTCTACGGTACGCAGACATACTTTTGAGCATCTAGTCGTATCCCACAGATAGCAATGCAGTCTGTTTTTTTTCCCTTGCAGACATTGGTGTCCTCGAAATACAGTTTATATTTTACAGTTATTGACCAGCTGACAGTTATTGACCAGTCCAGTTACTCAAGCATTTTAATTAAGAACTTTGGGAGTGACAGTTGAATGCCGTCCAGTTTTTTTTTTTTTCATTTCAATGTTTGTCCTCATAGATTCCTGATTCCAATATTTGATCAGCTGCCCAATCATTCATGCATTTTAGTCAATAAAGATGGGAATGATTATTTTAATAATTGTAATGACTCCTCTTTCTTAATGCACACCAAGAACACAATCTATATCTCATTCTTCCTTCCACTGTTTCTTTTTCATCCCCTCCAGCTGAGGTGAAGCGGGTAGGCGACACCCTCTTAGGAATGGCCACTCAGTGTGTGCAGGTGAAGAACGTGGTGAAGACGTCTCCTCAGACCCTCTCCAACCTCTGCCTCAAGATCAACGTCAAGCTGGGCGGCATCAACAACATCCTGGTGCCACACCAACGGTAAGTGAATTTCATAGTTTATGTTCGAGCTTATAGAAATGACAGCAATTTAACCAATGTTTGTAGTGAATGTACAGTAAATGTGTGAGCGGTATAAAAACTACCAGACAATGACCACACTGCCAGAACACTTTGGAGTCTCAACGAGTCTGTACTAAATACATCTAGGAATATACTGTATTTTTCCTCTTCATTTGTGTTGCTGGCTCATGATGATGTGACATGACATGGCTGCTGTGAATAGTCATGGCCTAGGTCAAAAGATTGGCTCTAATTGATGTGTGTTTATGCTTAGCTATGGTTATCATCCAACGTAACAAGAAAAAACGTAATAAAGTGAAATGTTTTATTCATTTTTGTGACCTTTGAACTTTCCTCAGGTCTGCAGTGTTCCAGCAGCCTGTGATCTTCCTGGGGGCAGATGTCACCCACCCACCAGCCGGGGATGGGAAGAAGCCCTCTATTACAGCGGTAGGTTTACACCCACACACCCACACACCCCCCCCCACACACACACACACACACACACGCACACACACACACACACAGATGCCCTGATACCTATTCTTGGTTGCCCTGCACAGTGCCAGAGTAAGTAAAATAATAGTTAAAACACATACCTAAAAGCTGAGTGTTTTTCACCCAAAGGTTGGCCAAGCCCTTTTCTCTCTTTTCTTTTTTTCCTCCTCACTGAGAAGGCTTATTTTTAGTAAAATGGTAAAATGATACTTGAGAAGGTTGTGACGCAGCCGTAATGAACCATAATGAAGCCCTTCCTAGTCCTGTGGTAGTCAGGGCCTCCTACTGCCTGTGCTCCAGAGGGCAACCACCCTTAGGGTTTTTTTTTACAGAGTGTGTGGCCGGAACAACAGAAGGGAGAGACAGACTTTGTCGAGAGGACGAGGTGGAGAGTGGAGAGTGAAGGGAAGGAGTGTCTTAAGTGTGTGAATGGCTTGCGCATGAGTCACGAACAGGCAGGAAATGACATCACCCCTCGGCCCGGCCGATCCGAAGCGAAGGCGGTGTGGTGTGGTGTGGTGCGGCGCATGAAGCCCTGCGCTTGTGGTTGCCAAGAGATGGTGACACGGCACTGAGTCAGAGTGCCAGAGCCTGCTGGTGTGGTGAGGGCTTACGGACCAATGGGCTGAACGTGTGTGTCTGTGTGTGTGTCTGTGTGTGTGTCTGTGTGTGTGTCTGTGTGTGTGTCTGTGTGTGTGTGTGTGTTTGAGTGTTTGAATATGTCTTTGTTTCAGTATATGTGTGGTGTGGTGAGAGGATAAGGAATAAGAGAGCGGGAGACCGAGCTGATTGGTGTGGATCTGGCCAAACAGACCAATGGGCTGCGTGCGTACGTGTGTGCTTAAACGTGTCTTTGTTTGAGTGCGGACGTGTTGTGGTGAGCGGATGAGGATGCGTCATAGTGTAATGGGAGTCTGCTGGACCAAAGCAATGACTATGTCCACTTCCCTGGAAGCCAGAACGTAACCAGTGCGCCAGAACAGTCATCCACTGGTTTCACGGCTCAAGGCAACAACCACCACAAACCGTTAAATCCAGAATGGCCCATTTGTCGTGGTATTATTCGAGTTATTTTATGCGAGTTTGATTCACTCGTTTTGCCACTTCAACTATTAATGTCTTACTAACAGACTGAACGATGTGTCTATTGACTGTTTTAGAAGTAATACTCTGGATTTTACTTTTTTAGCATAATGGCCATCTGTCACTGTCGTCCTTAACTGTTGACCACTCTACACAGTGATTTTGGTGAACCTTCCAGTCTAAAAAATCCAGGAATTGAACAGACACTAAAAAGTGAAGGCTGTCTGGCAGTGTGACAGTATCATAAGAAAATAAAATCAATTGTGATTTGCTACCAATATTTCCCTGTAAAAGCAGCTCTGTCTAGGAAACATTGCCTAGGATCCTGCCCTCTTGCTTATTCTGAGTTTGCCTGTACAATGACATTGCAGTCGGTGGACAGTGTTATGCTGTTGGCTGTATTTGAGCGTGTAGGTCTGGTCTTTGCTGTGGCCAGTGCTGGCACAGACTCTTAACCATGTGTTTGATGAAAGTAGAAAATGATGACCGCTTTGGCAAAAGCTGACCTCATAAAATGACCTCATTCAAATTTCAGTTTAGGCTGTGTTAAAGTAGTCTGATCTCACCAGACACTGTAGTTCAGTGTCATCCAGACACAATTAAATGCTGTGTAAAGGACCCACACATAGTTCAATGAAACATAGTTGTCTAATGTACAAGAAAACTAAACAATAGTTTTCTCGTAAAACTTTTGTCTATTGTACTGCCAGCTTCCCATCTGCATTTTGTGTTTGGTGTTGACAAAAATTGTTGTCCTGTAGAACTCTGCAGCCTGCAGTTTGTCATAGTCATGCAGAAAAATTAGATTAGGTTGACAAAAAAACACAGACTATTCCTGCTGAAAATAGCAGCCACATGAAGTGGGCAGTGCTGTGGAAGCACTTCTGATAACTTGGATGGGTAGTCTCGACATCATGCCACCCCGTCTTTTTCTGTGTCCTGAGATTGAGAAAAGTCCATCAGAAACATTTCCACTACTTTTTAAATTTTATTTTTGTTATTATTTAATGTGACCTTAAGAAGCTTAACTCCTACAGTACAGTCACAACTGAACTGCACTTCTTATAATTTGACTGGGTGCAGTGATATTGAGACTGCCATCTTTTTTCTGTGACTTGAGATTAAGAGAAGTCCATCTTAAAAATATATTTACACACAAAATATATTTTTTCTTTTTAAATTATTTGTTAAATGTGACATTGAGAAGTTTCCACAGGCCTAACTGTTGGTACAGTGAGTGTCGTAAGCCAGTTTCCCTAAACTATATCCTCGAGCAGTTCTTTCCCATCTCAAAAAATATTGCTGCTTTGACCTAGTTATCGAATCCCCTAATGAACAATGCTCGGAGGCCCAGATTGAGTCAGTGCACATCATTGTGTCCCAAGGCTTATTAGCTTCCCAGCTAATTACATTCTCTAGAACCTCCTTTTTCTTGTTTGTGATCAGTGATCTACATAGAAATCACTGTACACTTACTTTTGTTACATGCAGTCACATGATTTTATTAACATTTGAAGACCAAACATTTCTTGCATTGCTTACAAGATCTTTTAGCAGCTATTAAAAGGTCATGCTTCCTGATGTTTTTTTTGACCACTGTATGTAGGTTGTATGTATGTCAGTTTTTGTGTTTTAATCTCCTCTATCGTTTCTATTTCTCTGTTTTAGATCTATTGTTCTATATCTTTTTTTATGTACATTTGGTATCCATACCTCTCTCACTCTTTGTGTCTCCTGCTCTCTCCACAGGTGGTGGGCAGCATGGACGCTCACCCCAGCAGGTACTGTGCCACGGTGCGGGTGCAGAGGCCCAGGCAGGAGATTATCGAGGACCTCTCATATATGGTGCGAGAGCTGCTCATTCAGTTCTACAAGTCCACACGCTTCAAGCCCACACGCATCATCTTCTACAGGGACGGTGTCCCAGAGGGACAACTGACACAGGTACCGAAAAACAGTCTGGGCTTTGATCATTTCAAAATCCTAACCCTCCAACAGGTCTATTGTTCTACAGCTATACTGTTGGCCTGAGGTTTTTTTTTTTTTTTTTTTTTTAAGTCAGTTTTTAAGTTTTTCGGCACCTGGTTGGTGGAAATGAAAGTTCAGGAAAAGGGCATTAAAATGGCCTAAATAGCAGAAGTATGAAGTATCAGTTTCTGTACATCATTTCCTTTCAGGCCTTTTGGGCCAGTTGATATAAGAGTAAAATGGGCAGAGGGCAAGTCATTTGTATGGTTAACCTCCCAAGTTTTAACCAGATTGACACTGACTGTCCAGGAAAGGATAGGACTAGTTGTTAGTTAAATTAGTTTATGTTTTCGTTCACTGCAAATCCCTAAAAGAACTACCATCACCGTAAAGTGTGAACAGTACAGCCTTCTGAGGTGATTAACAATCAGTGTAGATTTGAGGTCCTAAAGGGTTATTTCATCCTTCAATATAGCCTGACAGAAGTAAAGTGATTAAGCTTACAACATAAAAGCAGTTATATTAAGAGAACGCATGTTTGAGGCAATATCCTCTGCAGCGTAATTCATGTAAATTTGTCAGCATTCCTCTAATTAGACTTGGCAAGCAAGGGCAACCTGTCCGGCAGCTTTACGCTTACTGTGTAATGATGTTGAACTTTCAGTTAAAGGACTTAAGGAGCATGCCTTTTCTTCCTCCCTCTGTCGCCTTCCCCATTCTCTCTTTCTCTCTTTCTCTCTTTCTCTCTTTCTCTCTTTCTCTCTTTCTCTCTCTCTCTCTCTCTCTCTCTCTCTCTCTCTCTCTCTCTCTCTCTCTCTCTCTCCCCCTCCCCCTCTCCCCCTCCCTTTCTCCCTCTCTCTGTATCATTTCCATGAGCAGTTTTTATTTATATTTAGCATAATGGGAACTGTGTGAGATAATGTTTAAAAAGGTTTTTTGTTAATGTTGAGATTCATACATGATAATAGCTACAAATCATATATGCAACCAGAATCTTTGCTTAACTTATATTTGATGTAATTTTTTGGGCCTCTCGTGCTTGTTGTCTCTCCACAGATCCTACACTACGAGCTGCTGGCCATCAGAGACGCCTGCATTAAGCTGGAGAAGGACTACCAGCCTGGCATCACCTACATCGTAGTGCAGAAACGCCACCACACTCGCCTCTTCTGCGCCGACAAGTCAGAGAGGGTGAGCTCATCTCTCTCTGTCTCTTTTTCCCTCTCTCTCTTTCTTTTGCCATCTTCTCTTCCTCTCTCACTCATTTCTTGCCCTCCCTCTCTTGCTCCCTCCCTGCCTCTCTCTCTCTCACTCTCTCTCCCTCCCTCTCTCTCCCTCCCTCTCTCTCCCTCCCCCTCTCTCTCTCTCACGCTCTCTCTCTCTCTCTCTCTCTCTCTCTCTCTCTCTCCCTCTCCCTCTCCCTCTCCCTCCCTCTCCCTCCCTCCCTCCCTCCTCCTGCTGTTACTTCCTGCTGGACATTTTAGCAAAGCGAGTCAGTGTTTTGTCTAAACCTGTTATTTCTTCCAGTGGATATTGTTCTCTTTGGGAGTCTTTGTGCATGTCTGTGTTATGATTAATCACATTGCAGGTTACAGGTTGGTGCGAGGTTTGTGGTGTGAAATGTGTGACTGTGCCTGTGAGGTGGAGGAGAGAGGGGTTGGAGTGGTGGTAAGGGAGGAATGTGGCTAAGAGATGTATCATTGTGTGCTTTTAGTAAGTGAGGATTATCAGCCTAGTGCATCTGGGCTGTTCAGTAGTGCACAGAAAAGTGGTCATGATCGAATGATCTATGAGGATAAAACATTCTTACAATGTCCATGGGGTGACTGAGGCAGCGTTGACAATATAATGACGATGATGCGCTGAGATCTTTTAGCATTAGACACATAGCTACACACCCCTATTGCTATGGCAATAAACATACCTGAACAATCAAAGGCTCTTACCTCAGGACCGCCTTTCATAAAGATACGCATGCTGGAACTATTCTCTCAGGGATTGGTTGCTAGGTCTTGTTACTAAGGGGGTTGCTAAGAAGACTACCTCAGCCTGGCTGTGTTTTTTTTTTTTTTAGTATTTTTTTTTCACTCGTTGGTAAAAGCCTTAAAAGAAAAAAAGTCAATGAAGTGATGATGTAAAGAAACATTCTGTCGACGTGGGGTACGTCAGTGTCTAAATTTCTGTAATTTTTACGCTGTTTGTTTGTTGCCTGTTTACCTCAGATTGGGAAGAGTGGCAATATTCCAGCAGGCACCACGGTGGACACCAGCATCACTCACCCCTTCGAGTTCGATTTCTACCTGTGCAGTCACGCAGGCATTCAGGTGAGCCGGCCCATGAGGAGTGCTATGACTTTTTTTTTCCAGAGCAAGTTCTGCCACCGCTCGGCTGTTGCCATGGTGACTGTTAGCTGCTGCCGGTAGCCGCGTATTCTTGGCTCAGGCCCTCTCCTCTCTCCTCAGAGGTCTGCTGTGCGCATTTGTACGGTCTCGTGTCGCACGCACTGATCTATTTTTAGACCGTACTTACACTTTACAGATTTACTCGTAATTCCTCACCAAAAGCTGGTATTGTGCTGCTGCCTTTTGGTTTGAAGTAACATTTTTGTAACTACAAACAAAAGCATGTGTGGGTATTTAAAACCACAGTTTGCAAAATTGGTGACAAAATTAAAATGGTACCTGAAACAGATTGCAGTACTATTTTCATTTTTAGAATTTAGTAGAATAATAATTTCATAATTAAGTCCTAAAGCAATCGCTATATTGACCCGTGTTTATCAGAAAAGGGGTTTGAACCAGTATAATGTAGTGGTTCCATATGTTGCTTTATTGTTGCTATACTATACATCCATGTTCACCGGACAGGGTACGAGTCGGCCGTCTCACTACTACGTGCTGTGGGACGACAACCGCTTCACAGCGGACGAGCTGCAGATCCTGACCTATCAGCTGTGCCACACCTACGTGCGCTGCACCCGCTCCGTCTCCATCCCTGCACCAGCCTACTACGCCCGACTCGTGGCCTTCCGCGCCCGCTACCACCTGGTGGACAAGGAGCACGACAGGTGAGGGGGCGTCAATTGCCTTACTGCTTTTGGGTGACTGATGAAGACTGTGTAAAATGTTTCCTGGAAGTTGATTTACCCTTTCTTCATTTAATAATGAATGAAATAGGGAAAAAGACAAATTAGCCCTTTACCATCGCCACAGTTAAAGGACTACATTTTTTTGTATCCCTTAAACTCATCACAAAATAAGAACTTATTGCACCCATTTCATGTTGTAATCCATATTTTCTAAACTGCTCAGTGTTCTGATTTTAAAAATGCACAGCCTTTTAAATAGTTAGCTGATATCGATAAAATATAAAGTACTCAATTTCTCTTTCAAAATAGCCTATTTACATACAGTGATGTAGCTCTCCTTTAGTGATTTAAATCTTCATATATGTCATAGCCCTCTGGAATGAGATGATGTAGCTGGTTTGAAAGTATGACAGGAGCAATGTGATTTGATGAGAATGCATAATGTGATTACCACACCCTCTGGATGATATTTTGTCGCACCTAACCTCATTACATGCACCAGGGATGCAGTTTTTGCTCACATCAGCGAAAGCTAGTCAGTGTTTAGCTCCTCGCACCTCAGCAGGGTGCCGTTTAAATGAATGAGCCATTAAAACAGGTCCCAGAGTATTTGTGACTGTAATGCATTCACTGTATAAGCAATTCATGTTCATGTTAATTTTGTGATTAGACAAAATTGCACAGGGAGACGGCACAGTCTTTGCTCAATGCCACGTTTAGAAAGGCCAAAACAATGTTTCCTTTTAAGAAAAAACTAAAGACTTACCATACTCAAAGAATACAGCAAAAACACAGTGCAACAATATGATTCCTCCTGTTGAACACACTGAGCATGTGGCCATTATACTGTAAATGCTGCACGTTTGCTGTAATTACCTCATGTGACTCATCCTCGTTAGGTGCATGTGGAGTTAATTGGTCTTTCCTTCTTTCTGTTCTGGCAGTGGGGAGGGCAGCCACGTGTCTGGGCAGAGCAATGGACGGGACCCCCAGGCTCTGGCCAAAGCCGTGCAGATCCACCACGACACCCTGAGGACCATGTACTTTGCCTGAGAGCACCGCCACCACAGACAGCTCCACCCGATGTCCTGGTCATCACACCCCACCCAAGACTGGATGTAGCTCCAGACCCAGTTTCCTGGACAACACAAGTCCCACCTCCACCCCTATCCCACCTCCACCTCCACCCCCATCCCCTCTTGCTCGAGATGAACCTCCAAAATACACCACACCAACCTCTCCACACACGCACTACAGCCCAACAAGGGGTGACCTCCAACACAGCACCTTGACCCCTGAACTATATGAAGATTATGATGACTATGAAGATTTCCTCCCATTAGGATATACTTGGCAGGCCAAATATGCCCAAGCAAGTTCCTCTCTGTTTTTCTTTTGGGACTCTTCTTTCTTGCTTTCTTGTTTGAGGAAGACAAACGGTATCAGTGTTGTGTACTACCTTTTGCTCTTCCGTGTATGAAATGTATGCATGTATGCAATGTGGAGAGGACTGGGTGTTGAAACCTATGAAGACTTTTAGTTTTGTTTGTTTTTGACTGCCACCACAACGCTGCCTCAAAATCAGCTTCAGTTGTTGGAGACCAGTGTTTGTGCCCCTTTTAAATTTTACACACAGAGACTTGCGTGCGCACACACTCACAACACATACATACACACACACACAGACACACACACAAACACACACACTCGAGTCAGGAATCAGGAGTGGGACTAGAAGACAACCCTCACTCTTGTGGTTATATTTTAACATTTTTAATTTGAGGAATGACTATTATTACATTTTTTTGTACCGTTTCAATAAGAAAAATAAGATTATGTTTTCTTTAAAATATGGCCTTGATGGATGGCATAAATTTAATGGTACCTTAGCACTTAGTGTTAGTTTCGTAGGCCACGTAAAAAAGCCCAGTGTCTCCATGAGTCGTCGTCGTCTCTGTGTATGACTTGCATTAGTGTATGATCCATCACAGAGGCTGAAGAGAGAGAGGGGGAGGGGCAGGGCAGGGAAGAAGAGGCTGTAGCATTACTGTAGGTGCGGAGGGCACTGATCCTGCTCTCATACCTGGGCAGAGTCATTTGTAGCCAAACTTGTTGCATAGATATAGTTAGTTAAGGCCAGGTAATGGCAGAATTAGCCAAAAAAAGAGAGAGAGAAATAAGTAAATAAGCGTTGATGAAAAAGATGATGAAGCAGAAGAATGACCTTAAGTGAGAAGATAGAACTGAACAGACCAACGAGTGCTTTAAGTATTAAGCTCAGCGCACCGAACACTGAAAACCAGCAATGTTAAACCAGCCAAATGCGATGCCAACCATGCAGAACCCTGGGTGCCAGCGTCACGTGAGGGGATGCTGCACCTCTCATCAGGCATTTTACTTTGTGGTTAGTCTTTTTTTTCTTTTAATGTGGCACTTCCTCTAACTGAATGGTCCACTTCTTCCTCTAGAAATGGAATATATTTTATGCTCTTGTTTTTTTTTTTTTTTTTTTTTGTTTTTTTCTTTCTTTCTTTTTTTAATGTTTCTTATTTTTTGCCTTTGCTGCCAAGACCTTTTGGTCGGAAAACTACACTGACATTTTAAGACCTGGTCCTTTCCTATGCACATTGTCGTAACAGCCCCCCCTCCCTCTGCACTCTCCCACAGGTGGCTTGAGTGAGCAATAAAAAAAAAGCTGTTTCTTTTTTTCACAAAGCTCGAATACTGGCAGCCACGCTCACGGACACAGGCCTGTCCACGACACAACCTCGAGAGTGGACCAGCATTTCTCTCGCCTCCTAATCTTCTCACGACACCCACTCATATTGTACATTCCAGCACGTAGGGAAGGACAGTATGTTCAGCGGATGCAGCACCGACCCTCACACATGCAGTGCAGTGCAGTGAATGCATGAACAACACAACAATACTCAAACAGCACATTTGGCGCTAAAGGATTTATTTTTTTGTTTTGTTTTGTTTTGTGTTTGTTTTGTACATATGGACTCTACATCATTGCCTGGCTTTAGTCATTTGAACTCCTCCTCACCCCGTCCTGCCACTAAGTATGACATGATGCATATGCACACACATACACACACACTAGACTCCCCTATGCACCTTTCTTTATTTCCCATGTGAAACCTACCAACGCACCGCCTTAAACACTGCCACTTCTTTCCACAAACGACACCCACATCCACATCCAGCACACATTTTAATGGCCTCTCTCTCTCTGTCTTTCGCTCTCTCTCTTTCTCTTTCTCTCTCTCACTCCCTGTGCCACCCTTTGCATCCCCGTGGCCTGCTGGCAGCAGATGCCCATTGGTGCGCTGTGGGCTTTAGGCCACACAGAAGCGAGCGTCTTGCCTCAGGTCCGCCGTGGGGTATTTTATTCAAGCACTCATCTCAAAGGCTTTGTGAAAACTGCATGTTTTCGTTAGTGGAAAACCGGTGAAAGTTGACCCGTGCACCTTGTTCTTTTTTTTTTTTTTTTTAAGGAAAAAAAAAGCAGATCATGTCTCAAGTCTTGTAGACAAGAGCTGTGGAGCTCTGACCTCTGCCTGTAGTATGTTGCCTCGATCTGAAATTTTTGTTTTCTCTCTCTTTTTGTTACGGTTTAAAACAATTGCACTTGTACTTTCTCATTTTGACTTGCTTGTTTTTCTCTCTGCAGTTGTGAGTAGTGTCAGATGTTTTCCTCAAGGGGGAGCTGTGGGAATATCCCTTTTGATTTTGAACTATCTGCCTCAAAGCACCTCGAGGTGTCAGTCGAATACTGAGGGTGCCTGTTGAAGTCAAAAGGGATCGTAAGGGTTTTTATTTTTTGTTGTTGTTGTTTTGACAGTCAGCCAACAGTTTTGACTCATGTTTAATGGAATATTGTGTAATCAAAAATGCCTTTGTACAGTGTTGTACCAATCCTGTATCTCTGAGGTGATTTGTATTTATAAGTTGCGATAACTCTTGGATTGCATTGTCGTTAGACCGGGGACAGAATTCATCAAATACGCAAGTATAAGAACGAGGTGAGAATTCAGTCAAGGGGGCGGGAGGGGTAAAAGGGTCTAAATTGCATTAATTTGCAGTGGCATTTGGCCTTGGAGTTGTCCTGATACAGCCTAGAGCCAGTGTTTCCTGTAAGAAGTTGCATATGATTTCAAAGAACGACGGTTTCTCCAGAGAGGAGCCGTAGCCCTGTTTGCTGCATTGTTGGACCGATGTATTGCCTTGTCTGTGTGGATGCAGCTTACAAGGCCTGAATGGATAGATAGTTTTTGGGGGCCTGAGGAATTTGGACAAACCTCCCTGGTGGCGGTCACGGGACCACTCACCCTTTCCGATGCACTCATTTCACTCCTCTGAAACAGGCATTGCATACAGGGGACGACAGTATAGAGGTACATTATCAGAGGGCGTCACATTCACCCTCACAGATGTAAGCAATATAAAATAGCCACTGAACATGTCCTTGTCATAGCACTTCCCAGTAGATTTGAATGAAAGGACACAAGCAACTTATTTTGGCTGTGTATGTCATAGTAATGGGACTTTGTTGGGGAGGGTTATTTTTAAAGAAAATAAAACAAAATTTGTTTTTTATTAAAACTTTGTCTCGTGTGTTTTTCTTACACTTGATTGTTGATTGCACTTGAATGTTTACAAACAACACTATGTTGGTGCTTGAGTAGAAAAATGTTAAAACCCATTTGTGGCGGATGAACCTCAAAGAAACATGCTACATGACTAGGTCAATTTTAACTTCAGAAAAAAAACATGATTTTTTTGGAGTTGTTCTCAGTTAATGTATTGAACACATGGACCTGTGTGGTCCAGTGAATGAGAGCGTTCGCACTGACGTACGGTGTTTCCGATTTGAGTATCAGCCCTCCTCCTTACCTCAGAGAACCCACCAATCAACACTCGATTGCCTCGCAGGTTCCTGTCGGCGTCAGATCACCATATTTAGCTAACCAGAGAGCCCCAGCTACGGAGTTGATCACCGAAAACCGGGCTGAAAATTACTGGTTATAACTGCGAGTGATTCGTCCAGTTGACGACTTACAGTCATCGCGACGGGTAGAGGAAGGGCAGTTACATCGATGGAAGCGATGTGGTTTCATGTCAGCAGCTGCAACGAGATGACAGCAGAGTTTCAGCGATAAGAAGACGTCGCCTTTTCTGTTGAGAATCCAGCTAGCAAGTCAGTTAGCAACCAAGCTAGCCAGCCAACCAAGTATCGAGAAGTCTGTTGAAACAGGGTTTTTCAGGACGAATACTACCAAGGAACCAATCTTTCTGGTGGATGAGCAGTTATTGTTATATGTGTCTTAGTTATCGCTTGTTATACTGATTGGCATTACTGTGACTTTGTCAAATCTATCTCTTCGTTAACCAACGTTAGCTGGCTAACAGTAGGCAACCCTGGCAGTGACGGAGGTGTCTGATTGGTTGGGATACCGTGAGAGCGACTTGTAAACGGGGACACGGAAGACCCCCCTCCCCTCCCGGTCCCCTAGAGTTAAGAGGACTCCGGTACATTAAGACTGGTCCAGTCAAGCAGCAAGTGTGAACTAGTGTTGCTGGTGTGTAACACGCGGCTACTGTGCCGTTTCTCTTCAGGGGAACCTTGGTGTTCCCAGAGCAGAGTAGTGTGTCTACTGGGTGTTCTACAAAGTGAGCCGGGGAGGGATCCGGACAGAGACCCCATGAATGGAAATCGGAACTACAGGTAAGAAAATTATGTTCCATTAGGTTGGTTAGTGGTAATCTGTGAAGCCGACAACAGTTCACCGTCAGACCATGTCGACTTCTTCACAGTTTAACCTTTGTCATAGGCTATTAGAAAGAATGATGGTCAACGTTGGTTTTTGTTTGAAAGTGACGTTATTTCATACCTTTTTATATAGTTTTGCAGATTGTTATTGCTTTTGTAATGAGAAGTGTGTATGCAGATTCTGGATGTAGCCATACAGCCTCTTGTAATTTCATTCTCCTAATGTGTAGTCGAGTTTCTGTGTAGACAGTACATCAGTTAATGTGTCCATGCGGTGATGTTCCAGTATCCCACGTCACTTGCTCAGGTGTGTAACAGACAGATGGTACTTAATCCACTCAGGTGTGTCCAGTTACATACTTACCCCGCCTCCTCTCCTTTTGGGTGTATCTATCGTTTTGCATTTACAGAAGGGAATTCTGAAGGCAGGTGTATGAGTCATACAGGTGTGTGTCATTAAGTGGCGTGGTGTGTTTGTTTGTTTGTGTGTGTGTGGTTTTTAAATACCGATATCGCGAAACTTGATTTCATGCTTCAAAGTATCGCTGTTGGGTTACATGTTGAACGCAATGTATAAACCGTGGAAACGACAGTCAACCAGACTACGTGTTGATCCAACTTCTCTGAACAGTCAGTCAATACACGTCGAATTAATAGAAATAACATGGGCAAGCCAGAAATAAAATCGCTGGAGAGGATGTGTTTTCACTCCCTGTTTTCCGTTATCATCTTGTGGTCATCAGATAAGCATTGCAAAGTTCGAAGCGCAACAGATATTTCACTGTGAGAAGTTTACTAAATAATGAAATGAATGCCTGTTGTGGTTGGAAGCATGAGGCATAGTGCGAGAACGTGGAACGAAAATGACTCTAGAACAATGCAAAAGAACACACCCATCCCTTTTTGGGCTTCTAGCTTTTGGCCTTTTCTTACCAGTGTTTTTAGAACGCGTTCTTGGTTAACGTGCCTGGAAAACTTCCACCATGGCAAAGGTCGGTTCCTGTCAGGGTCGCAGTGACCAACCCTAAGTAACCTCTTCCCGAATGACTCTGTTCTTTTGGCCACCAGCAGGGGCCACCGAGGGCTCCTGTCCTGCTCCCCAGGGGTCATTTGGCTGTTTTTGTAGTGCCAGATTCGTTGGCATGTGTAATCTGGTGTCCTTGATTATTTATTGAACCTCTATGTTTACGGCATTAGTCAAGAAACATGGTGAATGCTTCTGCAGTTTGGCAATCCACAGAGAAAAAGTACAGAAAAAGCAGCCTTTCAAAAGAGCAGCAGCTGTAAAACACACCGATGACAGTATTTGGCAGAGGAATTGTAGTCAACACCTTTTAAACTTGAGGAGTAATGTGGTGCCTCGACACACTCTGGGATGCACCAGCCCAACATTGATACTGACTCATATCTTTGGATCTGGTATTGTGACAGTGAAACTGATCTCCTGGGCCAAACCTGTCAACTCATTTCCATGTTATTCTTTGTCAGCAGTACCCTGGCAGAACCCTGTATTTTCTAGAAGGCAAGTTAACTTAGCATGAAGGGGGCTGAATCCACCGGTCAGCACTTCAGGCATCTTGCTTGCTACGCCAAATTCCATAGTCACTTTTAATGCTAAAACAACATTGGCATTAGGTTGAAAAACGGTATGGGTCAATAACCTTGCTATCCGTATCGGTATAATTTTTTGAGAACGAAAACGTCACATCAGTGTATCCCTAACTAAGACCATATAACAGACATTCCACTAAGGTCCTTGTCTTTGTTCTCGTGTACATGTAGCCAAATTTAAGTGGCTTTCCTATTGAAAGATGTACTCTTTACTGTACATTGAGTAAACTTACCAAGGTCTTGTCACCAAACTGTGTTCTTGAAATGCCATACAGGACCCTGCTGTAGTAGTCGGGCAAATTGAAGAGTTGATGAAGGCGAAGTGTGAGAACATGCAAATGAAGGGTGTGTTCATGAGGGAGCAAAGCAATTTGTCTTTTTCTTTTTACCCCATCTTTCCTCATCCTCCTGAGAGCCTACAGCACTAAGAAATGCTCCACTAACAACCAACAAGCCAAACATGGTGTTTGTTTTTAAATAACCCATCTCCCAGGCTGTTGGTGTGACCTGAGCTTATGAACCACCTTCTGCTTCACAGCTTGCCTGGTCTGTGTGCTCAGTACTATGCACAGACATGCACATTTGCATAGTGATCGGACTGCGTAAACTTGTACATGTGTTTGTTTGTTTGTCTGTCTGTGTGTGTGTGAGGGAGAAATAGAGGGGTGTGATTTTTTTTTTCTTCTTCTTTTTCTTATGCTTGAATTGTTTGTGTGAAGTGAGATGCATTGTCAGGTGTTTCCTGGTAGACACCCAAGTAAGACTAAACCAAGATGGGTCAACCCAGGGGACTGCACCCAAGGCCTTCTGGGACCCCCAGAGTGGGTGGAGGTGTAGACGTGTTTGTATGTGGCGGGTTTTCTGTCATTTATTTCTGTCATCTATTTCTGTGAACATGCAAACCAAAAAATGACTAAGCATCTGGTCGAGTTTATGCAAGCGTTTTGTCCTGGTTTTAGTCGCACGTTGAGCAGTGATGGATAAAGATTGCAATTACAGAACTGTGTCAGTCACTTGTGTAGTGTGTGAAGGGACCATGTGGGTTTCTGAGTTCTTCAGCTTTGGCATTCCCCTGTCCCCCTGATGTCCCCATCCCATGTCTTGTTTTTCCCGCTCTTTTCCAGCCTTTTGTTTATGTCTCTGGCTCTTCATTGTTTTTTTTTTCCTCTCTCTTTTTCACACGCTGTTCTACCACTCAGAGCAGCACCCATCCAGACCCCTCCACCCCCTACTCCCCACTCCTGAACTTCCTCTGTGTCTCTCCCCTCGCTGCGTCCTTTCTCTGCCTCCCAGTGGGTCCCGGCGACTTCTGATCCCTATACCTCACATCCTTTGTTGGAGTCTATAGACATAAGGAGTGAGAGTTGGGGAGGGGAGGAGGGGGTTGATTTGCAGTCTCTATCACACTTCTCCAAATTCATTTAAACAGCCCCCCCCTCCCTCCCCCTTTCCCCCCAACTTCACTCAAGCCAGTCCACCACCCATGTGCAGACGGCATATTGTGGTAGGTTGCTATGGTGAGTGCACTTTGCCGTGCCGTTCTTCCAGAACCATTGTGGTAAGCCAGCTTTTTATGCAGACGGGGGAAGAAGTTAGGGTGTTTGGGGGGGGCGGGGGCGGGGGGGATGTTACTCCCATTTTCTGTTGTTCTTTTTTGTAATCTCCCTTGAAGTCTCTATGAGGACAGACAGTCTAGTTCTCTAGGCTATCCAGTTTGACGTGCTGTCTTGCGCCAAATTAAGAAGCGTGTTTTTGCGAAAGCTAAAAATGTTATTTTCTGAAATAATATGTCTGTAGCTGCTTGGTGAGTACTAATAGCAGAACTTGTTTGGGCACCTCAGATGAAACAAAATTATTCAGGTTCAAGAAACTTCTGGGGTGCTTGCTTTTTTGTCTATATTGTCAGAAAAAGGGCTTTTGAAGGGCTTTCGAAAAATGCTGCCAAAGTGTCAACCCTCTGCTTACCACAAGCTTCTAAATATATCCAGCAGGGTAGTGGAAAACCAGGAAAGCCTCATTCTTAAGTAGCAGCCTTTAGAAACACTAAAGAGGTTTGACGCTCCCTCAGTTGATCAGTCCACGGGTTTCCTGTCTGATTGTTTGGGAGTTTTTCTCCCTGCGGCTGTCAGCGATGGGGAACTATGACTATGGCAAACGCAAAACAAAGTGAGACATTGAGAGTTGTAAGGATGACTATGACCTGGAGTTGTGTTTCCGTGCGTAGGTTGTGAGGGGGTGTGAGCACCAGTGAGTGTGCTTGTGTTTTGGAGAAAAGGTGGAAGAGGTTGAGGGGGAGGAATGGAAGAGGGAGGAACAGAAGATGAAAGAGAGTGTAGGTGAGAACCTTCTGGAGTTAGCTGGGACATGGAGTTGTTGTTTTTTTTTTTCTTTCACTCTCTCTGTCTGTCTCATTCTATTTTTCTCTGTTCTTTCTGTTCTGTTTTTTTTCCTCTTTAACTTTCACTATTTTCTCCCACTCTTTTTCCCTCTTTATCTGTCTCTCTCTCTCCCAGTACTAGAGTCTGAATGGGCTGAATGGACCTTGAGATCTTGTCTAAGTGTAAGGGGCTGGGGGCTCCGAGAGGGTGTGTGTGTGTGCGTGTGTGTGTGTGTGTGTGTGTGTGTGTGTGTGTGTGTGTGTGGTTTCAGACAGGAAATGGAGGCTGGAGGCAGACATCAGAGGAGGGGGTGCTTAAGGGGGTCCATGTTCAGAAGGGGCTTTGGGTAGTGGGTGGTGGGGAGCGCTCTATGGAGTGTGTGTGTGTGTGTCACCTCTGTCTGTTGCCCTCTCTCACGTTCTGATTGTGCTGTAATACCCTCCCACCTCACCCTCACACACACACACACACACACACTCCCTACTCCCTCTCACACAGAAATGTACAAACACCCACACACACACTCTTGACGTTCACTGACTTTCCTCTATGCCTCAAACTCGCGCCCTTGAGACTTTGCTGAGCCAGGATTGGCTGGCAAATGATGTTGGTTCCGAAAAGAGCTTGCCACTGACGACTGCTCAGGCCCTGCAGCAATGCTCCTTACAGTTTGTCACGTCACTCTTACCATTTTACAATCTCTTTCTCCCTTTTTTCCCTCTTTCTCCCTTTTTTCCCTCTTTCTCCCTCTTTCTCTCTCTGTCTCTGTCTTCCTCTTGTCATCATTCTCTAGTTCCTGCTCTCAGTCTCTCTGTCTGTCTGTCTGTCTGTCCATCTCTCTGGAGCACTCTGTATTGCTCAGGCCCACGGGCTACAGAAGCCTCTATTCAGGCAGCCATCAGTGGAATCCAGCCCCAGAAAGAAGCCCATTCATGGGCCACGCACCCGGCCGCTCTCCCCCTCCACCTCCCCCTGCCTAAACACTAGTCGACTTCTATGTGAACGTGTGCATGATATTGTGTGTGTGTATGTGTGTGAGTAAGAGAGAGGGAGAGAGAGAGTGCACGCGCAAGAGGGAGTGTTTGTGTTGGTGATTTCAGTATGATGCACATTTCACCATCTACAACACAGCTTGACTCATGACACTTGCTAACATGCGTGCACACACACACTTTCACACACAGACTCTCTCACACATACACACGATAGCTCGCTCTCCCTCTCACGCCTACACACACACA
>CM059277.1:13465385-13467885 GCA_030347295.1 Setipinna tenuifilis
AATTGCTGACTCAAGGCCTCTCTTTGATTTGCCAAGGCTCCGCAACACACACATCTGTGATCAAGGCCTTCTGTGTGTGTGTGTGTGAGCTCCACTCCTGCTCCACCAGCTTCTGGAGGCTGTGTTTGAGGGACAGATGTTTCTCGGTGATGACAAGAAAAGAGACAGACACACTGAGAGGAGAAATGGACTGACAGATAGACTGTTGGAAAATGAGGGAGGAAAAACTGATTGTTCACCGTGCTGCAGCAGTGTAGTAATGCTGTTTGGTGGTGCGATATCTGTTCAGGAACCGTTACACTGTTTGCTGTCTGTTTTTCAGCACTGACACCAATACAGAAACAGTGGAGATGTCTCATCACTGAAAGTATTGTGGTTATGCCATTCAGCAGCGCTTCCTATACTTGTAACTGCCGTGTACCCCCTAAGACACTATGTTCTACAGAGTTCCTCCTGCATTACAGACAGCTTACTAAAAATGTATACTTTTGCATAATTATTGCTGCCTAAACACATTATGAACAAATATCATGTGGTGGTACCTATTGGATTGTAATGGGGGTTGATTTAAATGTGAGATCCTTTTCCATTGAAGTCTGTACCTGAATGATCACCTTACACTGCTGAGCTCAAAGAACCTCTTCACAGATTTATTTTGTACCCACTTGAATTAATCCAAATTCACCCAGGTGTACTTGTACCCCGGTTTGACAACCACTACTATAGACTGTATAAGAGAACTGGACAAGCCCTCTGTAATGTCGTGCACAGACTTAATTAAACACCGGATAAAGCCTAAATTAAAGGTTACGGGTGCTGTTAACGGAGACATTCCCCCTCCGTACAGTTATCATGGACCCGAAAACTAACACACCACATCACACTCGTTTATCTAACCAGGCTGTATACGTTTATTTTTGCTGTGACTTTTTAACATGGGAATCTATGGGAAGTTGCTCGCTTCTGCAGCCAGTGCCCAATGCATGTGTGAGGAACTGCAACTTAAGAACGTTACGTTTTGGCTTTATTGTTCAACCTGGAAAGTTGCTGCTTGGGTTATTTTCTGATAACCAACAATGGTAAAGTTTCTAAACAAGAAGGGCAGTACATTACTACCTCAGGCCTGATGCATCTCCTGGAAAAAACTTCTCATGCTGCACACGCCTTCCTTGTGAGGGCTAAGATGAAATATGAATTTGGAACATGGCCATAACACGCTCCTCTGTGGTCCAAGACGAGGGAGGTAAACAGAAGTGAAGGCAAACACGTACGCCGGCGAGCCAAGGAGGTCGATTATCACCCCAAAGGTTCCCTGGTCAGAACAAGAGGAACGTCGCTGAGAGGGAAAACGGATCGATGAGCGCTGGGAGAAGGCCAGGAGAGGTGGCATTGGTTCTGCCCGCTCCAGTGGTGTGTGTGATGCGTTCACTCCCCCGTCGTCTTGTCTTGTCTCGCGTGCGGACAGAGCTTCGACTGCTGAGCGGCGGCTTGCTTGATATTATTTACAAGGCAGATAGCAGTGCTATTTTAGTAGTAATGATGATAACAATAATGCATAGTATTTTTAGGAGCCTTTGAAGTCACCTAAGAACAGTGTACGATAATACTAAGAATAGCACAGATGGTGCAAATAGTGATACTGTAATAACAAGAATAATACATTTTATTTAAAGCACCTTTCACGTCATGCAAGGACACCACAATAAAACTAAGAATAGCACACTTATAAAGCAACATATAAAGACCACATGTGGAGACACTTAGAAACGACACTGTACAGTCAGAGGGAGGACCAATTCATTTATACATTTAAAAGAAATAATACGCTGATTCTCCACGGATAATATGTTGCATAATGGAACAGTTGGCTCGGTAAATTGTTTTGGAAGATGCAGAAATAAAATCACTTAAGCTGAAAATGGTTTGTTAGACAGTTGGTTAAACAAATGTCACGCTGACTGTTGGATGTAGGAGAGTACACAGTTCTGGCACACACTAGGCGCATGCGTGTCTGTGTGTGTGTGTGTGTGTGTGCGCGTGTTGCAGTGCTTTAAATTCAGAATGGAATTGAAAATGGCCCTTGAATTACAGGTCAGTTCTTGGAAGTTAAAAGTTATATTTTGATCTGACGTATGAGGATGCAGAATTACAATTACAAAATGTGCTCAGGCCTGGGTTATTGGGTTTGTGGTGCTTTAGAGAGAAGTGAAAAGGACAGGCCCTGGTTTTAACTGACTGATCTGGAGGCAGCCTTGTTTGCCCCAAATTTAATGGGATCTGACTCATAAGGAGACAGAAAACTGCTTCTGGACCAGTGCTTAGCAGCGCTGGTGTTTTTCCCTCTGTTTCTACCCAGCAGGAGCCAAAGGGAGATGACAAGGACGCACACACACACACACGCACACACACACACACTCTGCCCCCCTCCCTTAATCATATACACACACATAGACACACACACATCTCTCTCTCTCTCTCTCTCTCTCTCTCTCTCCCTCGT
>CM059277.1:13470385-13655385 GCA_030347295.1 Setipinna tenuifilis
GTGTGTGTGTGTGTGTGTGTGTGTGTGTGTCCTTGTGGGCTACATCTACGTGTACGTGTGTACGTATTTTTGGTTTGTCTGTGTGTACCACTGCTGTCAAACGTCATTACCTGACTTTTTTTCATTCTCCATCACTCAGTCACACAAGCACACGCACGCGCGCACACACACAAGGTTCTTGCGTAAGCACAGTACAAGACGTGCTCATATCTAAAGCGTCTTTCAGTTTGATGTTTTTTTTTTTCTTTTGCACGCACTCACTCCATCTCCGTGGCCTTTGTGATCATGCTTGTGTGTGTGTGCGTGCGCTTCTGTTCTGTGTGAATGGATGACGTTGGGAGAGTGTGTGGGAGGCTGTGTAACGAAAGGCTCACCCACCCTGACTTCTGCACTAATTGCGTGTGTGTGTGTGTGTGTGTGTGTGTTTGTGTTGGTATCGTTGTCTTGCCCAGGAATATGTGCGGTGGCTGCTTAGCTGACTCACTTGTGGTGGAGCATGTGCACTGAAGATGTGGAGGATAAATGGAAGAAAAACTTCTTCGTTGTTCTCCTCCTCCTCTTCCTCCTCCCCTTGTTTTCCTCCCCCGCTCTTTCCATCCCCGACCACACTGTCTGTCTGTCATTTCTTTAATGGTCTGTATGTATGCATATTGTGTGTGTCTGTGTGCGTGTGTGTATGCATGTGTGTGCCTGAATCTGTGTGTGTGTGTGTGTGTGCGGCGCTGCATAGCACACAGTGGAATGGACAGGTACATGAACGGAGGCGTGTGTGTGTTTTTGAGCGTTGTGTGCTCATGGCCTATTTGGCTCAACACAATGCATGGCCTGAGGTCACCTCCAGTGATGTGTTTAATGATCATGACACGTGGAACACACACCCAGAGAAGGTGTGTGTGTGTGTGTGTGTGTGTGTGTGTATGTATGTGTTTGCATGCGCTCGCGTAGGTGTGCGTGTGTGTGTGTGTATGCATGCATACATGAAAGGGAGAAGGCTGAAAGTAGGCTTGTCACAGTTATTACATGCCTATACAGTGGATTTGCATAGTCATCATTAGCAAGGTCTTCAGTCATCTGCATTAAAAACAGCTGGATAAAGCCGTCAGAAATGTCACTATGAACAAGCAAGGCTCCCTTTAATGGCCTTGGTTAACGGAATGTGTACGTGCGTGTGAGTGTGTGTGTGTGTGTGTGTGTGTGTGTGTTTGGGCAACAAGCCTTCTGGAGAGTGTTGGCTAGCGGTGCTGTGACCGCAGTAAGACGCTGACTTCAGGCCAATCAGCACGTTAAGTGTTCCCTTCCCGGGACCTCCTTTGCCAGGGTGGAGCGTGATTGGCTCCTGCCCGTGAATGACAAGGGCATGGCCAATCAGCACGTTAAGTGTTCCCTGCCTGGAACCCACTTGGCCAGGATGGTGCGTGATTGGCTCCTGCCCGTGGATGACAAGGACATGGCCGCACATTGGCACATTGTTCATTTTGATTATCGGTTCCTGTCATTGTCGCTAATCTTGTTTTGGACGTTTCAGTAATGGGCTGTGTATGTTTCAGTTATTGCTATTTGGGTCCCATCTTGCCCTGTGAATTTGTCATTTGCGAAGGCCCAAAGAGAGGCGCAAACAGAAATGTAGTTTATATTTATGAGTTCCACTGTTTAACAACAAGTAAACTAAATGACTCCTCTTTTTCATACTGCATGAATTAATACTCTGATTTGAACTGTATTATAAACAAAACTGAAATGTAATATTAATAATACTAAAATAAACACTATGAAGACATTTGTTAATGCCAATATTTCATGCGTTATCTTCATATTTATCATATTTGTCACTCATGACGTGACTATTGGGATGTCAGCTGATGTGTGTGCAGAATGATCCGTGACCTCAGCAACAGCGGAAAGGTGCACCACGCAGCTGAGCAGAAAGGTGAAGGTTATCCAGGAAAAGGAAGTGATGTGGTGTGTGTGTGCGTGTGTGTGCGTGCGTGTGTGTGCGTGTGAACACCAGAGAGAGAACGAGCGAGAGAGTGTGTGTGTGGGACATCAGGCACAGTTTAAATCTGACTGATGTGTGTGGATTAAAGTGACTCATGGGTAAAACGCGTGTCTGGGGGAGGTGACATGAGACACACACACACACACACCTCCCACTCCAAAATGTGCAAGGTTGATTTAGTTTTTACTCATTTTCCTCCCCTTTTATTCCTGCCCTCTCTCTCACACACACTCACAAATGTACACACACACACTTGTTTGCTCTTTTACTTTTTTTGCTCTCATATACACACTCGTTTAAGCTGATGAGAAGTGTAGCATGCCTTTATGGTCTTCAATGGCTGTAGCTCCCTAGGCATCCTCAGCGCATGTGCGGCTGATGTTGATTTTTAACCTGCGTAGAGGCCATTATACTTTCTGTGTAGTGTGGGTGATTAGAGGAGATTTTTTTCTCTTGTTCTCCACCCTCTTACTCTCGTTCTCTCTCTCTCCCCCTTCCTCCCTCTCTCCATCTCTCTCAGTCTCTCTCTCTCTGTCCCCTTCTCTCTCCCTCGCTCTGTCTCTGTCTCTCTCTCAATTTCTGTCCCTTTCTCTCTCTCTCTCTCTCTCTCTCTCTCTCTCTCGCTCTCTCTCACTCTGTCTCTGACTGATGCAATGTGTGGGACTCGGGTGAAATGCTGCCGCTGTTGCTGCTGGAAATGGTTGTGTGTGTGTGTGTGTGTATAAGAGAGAGAAAGTGTGTGTGTGAGAGATGGCTCTTAGTCACTTCTTGCATCTGGTGGCAGCTGGGTGAAATTTGCAGAATTGTTTTCATTTTTTGTCATGCTTGTTTTCTTTTTTTTCTTTTTTTTGCACTCGCAGTCTCCGTCATCTATCCATCCCAAATCTCTGTCTGTCTGTCTGTGTGACCGAAAGCAGGCAATTCCACAACACAGAAAGAAACACTGTCTATCTCTCCGCCTCTGTCCATCTCTCTCTCTCTCTGTCTCTCTCTCTGTCTCTGTCTTTCTTTCTCTCTTTCTTTTTTTCTTCTAATGGGGGTGGGGGGTGGGGGGGTTGTGGGCTCATGTAGTGGATACGTGGACCTGTGATGGGTCAATAAAGGGATTTTAAACGTCAAAAACGTCACGTCTCTCTCTCTCTCTCTCTCTCTCTCTCTCTCTCTCTGTCTTTCTTTCTCTCTCTCTCTCATCCTCTTCCTCTTTCTCCCTGTTTTAAATTTCCACTCAAACCTCCCTCTGCCGATATTATGTTGGTAGTGTAAGCATTGATTGAATAGATCCAAAGGTCAATAATACAAATGAATTTAGTCTTACAAAACATTTACCATATGCCCTAGGCTGATTCATTGAATGCGATTGGCAAAGAGCTGTGACAACTTGCTTTGGCCTGCATTTCAATTTCAAAGACATGTTTAGAGGTACTAAACTTAGGCCTAGAGTTAGATCATGGAAATATCATGTTAAAAAAACATTTATTCTGAGCTATGACACAGCCCAAATGTCAAACTTTTTTTTTTTGTCACATTGTTTCTCATCAAGTGATGTGTCTTTAATTGTTATGTCAACATTGGCATGAAAGCAGTTTACCATTACCAGGAATAGATCACGCTAGCCCATAATTATGCAGTGGAGACAATATTGTCTCTGGTGTTGTTTTTTCATTGGTGTCTTTGGACCAGGCCCGAAAGTGAGCGAGAGGGGGAAGCCAGTATTTATGGTGTTTTCTCCGTAATCGCACGCGACAGCAGCCAGAGCATATTTTCTAAACTGTGACTAGACCTTTTTAAACAGAAAACAGCTGGTGGGAGGTGTGTTGGTAAATGCGGACGCTGGACGAGCATCGGATGCAGGCTCACGACCGTTTAGTCACATTAATTGCATATAGCCGGCTCTGTGTGTGGCGTTCGCGGGGTGAAGTGGGTCAGGTGGTAATTCATTCACATGTAAAAGCTGATTAGTCATTTCACCCCATTTATTAATGTGGGGAAATGAATACCGTCGTCACAGGGTTTAACATTTAATGACGCGTGGGCTGGTACTGGACATAAATTTCCTCTCAGTTGTCAGAAAGGCTTTTGCATACTCCCGCACACTTGCAACACGCATGCCACACAACGAGAATTACACACATCATCTTTGCGACTGTCTGTCTTGACCAAATTTTGTGCCTGCACGTTGGTGCATATGGACAATGCGTCTGTGAGACTACGTGCTCATACAGCTGTTTTGCATGGAAGTGTGCAGAAGCCTTAAGTGACTACTACTGCTTTGTGCTGTATACCTGTGAGAAAAGCTTTTTACACAGCACATCAGTTTTTAATATTATGACACAGCCTTTGTATTGGCAGTCCTAAAACACTATGGAGAAACCACTTGGACGCAATGAAGAAACTACTTAAACGCAATAGAGACATTACTTGGTTGCAATGGAGAAACTACTTGGGCGAGAAACTACTTTTGGTCACTATGGAGAAACTTCCAAGAGAGACACAGTGGAGAAACTGCTATAAAGGAACTTACTTAAACACTTGTTTAGAAGTTGCTGATGAGTCTCGTCTCTTGTCTCTCTTGTCCCCCCCCCCCAGGAGCGGTTGGGGCGCAGGCCCTCTTCACCGTGCCGCGGAGGCCTGGCTATGGCACCATGGGCAAGCCCATCAAGCTGCTGGCCAACTGCTTCCAGGTGGAGATCCCCAAGATCGACGTCTACCTCTATGAGGTGGACATCAAGCCCGACAAGTGCCCTCGGCGGGTCAACAGGTACGTGACCCTCAGCGCTCTGCTGAGCTGCTTGGCCAGTGTGGCCCACTGCATCTGCATTCAGAGTTGGCCTATGGTCAGACTTGTGGTTGTAATAGGAAGTTAAGGAAGTGGTTGCAGGGCAAGGTGATTTGTCGGTATTGATTCATTTGGAGTTGCAATTCAGCTGTGTAAAGCTGAAATCTGTTTTGAGTGTGTAATTTTTTTTTGGTAAATATTGGCAAATACAGCACCATGCATGAATAATACAAAGTTAAATCTAAGTGTGTGTGTGTGTGTGTTTGTAGGGAGGTGGTTGACTCCATGGTGCAGCACTTTAAGGTGACCATCTTTGGGGATCGACGGCCAGTTTATGATGGGAAGAAGAGCCTCTACACAGCCAACCCACTGCCTGTGGCTCCCACGGGGGTAAGAAGCGGGCATATATACACACTCTCACACACACTCTCTGTCTCTCTTACACACACACACAGTCTTCACAGATCTGACTAACCTATCAAACTACAGTCAAGTACATACACACACACACACACACACGCACACGCACATGCACACACACAGTCTTCACAGATCTGACTAACCGAAATAACTACTTGTACATATCAACTGCAGTCATTAACACATATACACACACACAGACGCAACATACTGAAAGGCAAACAAACTCATCCTTCCCTCTGTTGTGTGGCAGGTGGATCTGGACGTGACTCTGCCGGGGGAGGGGGGCAAGGACCGGCCCTTCAAGGTGTCCATCCGCTTCGTGTCGCTGGTCAGCTGGCACATGCTGCACGAGGTGCTGACCGGCCGCAGCACGCCCGAACCCCTGGAGCTGGACAAGCCCATCAGCACCAACCCCGTACACGCCGTAGATGTGGTGCTACGCCATCTGCCCTCCATGAAGTACGTCACACACACACACACACACACACACACACACACACACACACACACACACCCATCAGCACCAACCCCGTACACGCCGTAGACGTGGTGCTACGCCACCTGCCCTCCATGAAGTACGTCACACACACACACACACACTCGCGCACCGGCTTATGAAGATGATTAATTAGCTCGAAGAAGTTGCTGTGCTGTTTTAGAGATGGCTCAATATGCATACATAGTTTCACTCAAATACTGACAGATTTAGGCAACTTAACAGACGTGATCCTATTATTGGCATAATGCCTATTATAAGCCATTTCTGTTGCTCTTCCACTTAAATGAGGCTTTACCAGGTGAAAAAGAAGTTATCCCCATGGAAATGCACAAATTCAGCTCTCATAAACCTTTGGTTTATGTAACTTATAGCTTTATTTTAAACTGATTTTGCATCCAAATGTCACTCACCACCCGGCCAATAATAGACTTGCTTACACTATGTTGCATATTTGTATGTTCATACACGAAATATACAAATAAATTCTAATTTCAATATTTAAATAGATATTATGATATCTAATTCAAAACACATCACTTTTTTGTAAGATGTAATACTCCAAAATACTGTACGTTTTGAGAGTGTATTCTTCCCAAAGCAGACAAAGGCCACATCTCTCTCTCTCTCTCTCTTTTTCTCTCTCTCTCTTTTTCTCTCTCTCTCTCTCTCTCTCTCTCTCTCTCTCTTTCTCTCCTTGTCCATCTGTGTTCTTGCACCTCCTGATAAGTTCCTCATGTTCCACAAAATCCCTTCCCAGCACACACACACACACACACACACACACACACACACACACACACACACACACACACACACACACAGAAAGCAGGTTCTCTGGGCCCTTTAATAAGTGTGTCAGGGTAGCAGTTTCCTGCTGTTCCAGTAAAAGCAGGTGCAACTGCAGACCTGCGCTTCATGCATGAGGTCATGTTTGCTCAGACAGGGGGTGGGGGGCTGTGGTGTGGTGGGGGGTTTATGTGTCAGCCTTTAAACGAGTCCCTGCTTGGTGACTTGCTTGTGTGATAAATGACCTCATTCCCCCCTCACACACACACACACACACACACACACACACACACGTGTTGTCTTGTCTTGTTTTGTTTTAATGCTTTTAAGCTTTCTTGGACTTTTGTTTGAATTGTTTGCAGTAATATTTGTTTAGTGTAGATCCCAAGGTTCACCATTTCATCTTACTGTGTTTGTGTGTGTCTGTGTCAAAGTCAGTGAACTTCAACTTAAGTTCAAGTCAACTCAACCATACACACTCATACAAAGCAGTTTATTACAAAGGGGATTTTGTGTGTGTGTTTAGGTAGGCTTTTAGGCTTTGATGAATAAGCTGGTGTTGCTTACATCCTCCTCAGTAGCTTTCTCATGTTGTCTGTCAGTCTCAGTGCATGTTTTCACTCACCTAATTTATTCATTTCTGTTTGAATCGTATCGTTTTGGGTGACTGACTCTCAGTCTGATGCCACTGTAGTCAGAGTTAAAGTGATCTCATGGTGTGATATCAGGCTGTAAATTCCCTCTCCCCCTCTGACCTTCTCTCTTGACTCCTTTATACCACCCCCCCCCCTCTCTCTCTCTTTCTCTCTTTCCTCCTCTCTCTCTCTCTCTCTCTCTCTCCCTTTCAGGTACACTCCCGTGGGACGGTCTTTCTTCTCTGCCCCGGAGGGCTATGACCATCCCCTGGGCGGGGGCAGGGAGGTCTGGTTCGGCTTCCATCAGTCCGTCAGGCCGGCCATGTGGAAGATGATGCTCAACATAGACGGTAAGTGGCGCAGTACCGGCCGTGCCCAGCAGGGTGGGCTAGTGAGGCAGAATGTGAGCAGACACTAGGGGGGAAATGAGGACACTCTCTCCATCCGCAAGGACAGTGTGGCATTGGATAGTGTATCAGACAGACATTTAAACGGCATCCCTGCCATCTGTGAAGATTTGATATATTTGCCAGTGGTGTGTTTGCGCAAGTGCTCCCAAAACATCTACCAAGTAACAATGAAAGAGCCCCAACTAGGTGATGTAGAGAAGTTCCACGATATATATTAAATATTTCTGCATTTTTTTGCATGGAGGAACAGAAACATTCTAAGAAAAGTGAAAAAGGCAAAAATTCAGATTATCCATGTCCAGTTTAACCAGAAGATTTCTGCAAGATTTTTTTTGTCAGTTCACATTTTACATAGTTCTCATCCTGTTTTACTCTTTAACACACTATTGCACCTTACGACAAGTGCATTTAGCCTCCATGGAAATTGTATATTTGTAAGAGACAGTAAGCTACACTGAGGTAAAAAAAAAAAAAAAAAAATCAGTTGTGAGAGATCTAAGAAGCGATTCCCCTCCCCCTCCTTTCCCCTGGTAGAATGTGGCATTTCAGTTGCACCCTCACGTTCATCCCTGGTCATAGTTTTTAGTTTCCCCTCCTTCTTCTTCTTACCCCCCTCACTTTCTTTGTTCTTTTATCTAGATGTCACGGCCACCATACGTCATTTGCAATTTAACACCATCAAAACACCTCTCTCTTACTCTCTCTGTCTCTGTTGTCTTCAGCAGGCCTCAGCTAGATTCCCGCTCTTCCACTCCCCCATAAATCACATTCCTGTGTCTGTCAGGGCTTCTGTTCTCCTACTCTTGTTCTCTGTCTTTCTCTCTCTCTCTCTCTCTTTCTCTCTCTCTTTCTCTCTCTCTCTGTCGCTGTCTATGTCTCTCTCTCTCTCTGTCTCTCTGTCTGTCTGTCTGTCTCTCTCTCTCTCTCTCTCTCTCTCTCTCTCTCTCTGTCTTTTTCTCTCACCCTTTTTTTTCTGTCACTCTATCTCCTTCCTCCAGAGAACAGAAAACATCCAACCGTCTGAAAATAATTCTCTTTTTTTGTTTGTAGGGGGGGGTCTGTCTTTGTGTGCCCAATAATAGAGGGAGTGTGTGAAGGGGAGGGAAAAAGAGCGCGAAAACGCGCAGCAACAGGAGGTGTTGTCAGGCACAGGGAATAAACTGTCTCTCAGTGGGTAGAACAAGAAACTACAACCAGCCAAAAAAAGAGTGTCCTCTGACAAACTGATTCCTTGAGTTCTTCCGTCCTCTTCAGAAATGGATGTTTTGATCTCTGAAGTCAAATCAAGATTTTTTTTTTTGGCACCCAAACCCTTTGCACTTGAAACTTTTCTTCCTCCTCCTCATCCTCCCCCAGTTTGAAACATTAAAAAACAAAAACTCCAAATGTCTATCAGTGGTGAAAGCAACACCTCTCTGATTGCCCATATCTAATTTTTATCAAACATCAAAGTCAAAAATCTGGAGAGTTTAGATGGGTTTTCCTGACCTTTCCTGTGACTGATTCCTCAAGATGGTCCCCAGAGTACTTTCCCTCTCTGGCTCAAATAGATGCCCCCTCCTTGTAAGGTTAGTAAGGAGGAGGGGGGCGGGGGGTCACAACAGCATCTTCAGTCATTCCAGTAGTGCTGTGTGTATGTGGGTTGGTTTGTTGTGAGTTTTTTTTTTTTTTTTTTGGGGGGGGGGAGTTGGTCATGTGACTATCGGCACGGCTCCCTTTGTGTCTGCAGCGCCGGCCCTTGTCTGGAAATGTGCGTGGATGCTTGTCTGAGTGAGACACTTTCCAGACATTACAGCACCGCCGCTCTCCTGCTCCTCCTCCTCCTCCTCCTCCTCCTCCTCCTTCGTCTCTCCCCACGAGCTTTGAGACAGTCACCCACCCCAGACACATACAAGTCTCACACAAGCCCACTTGTATAGGGATTAGGTGTCTGCATGTTTAAAGAGGACAGGAGCTTACACTGAGCTTACACTTGGCACTGAGCTAAAGACATCTTCCCACTGAAATTCCCCAAAAAACTCATCCGATGCCCTGCATTCTAATAAGGGAGGGACTGGCTTTTTGGTGCTTATAGACCAAATATTGTTTTGAAAACAAACAAATAAATAAATAAGCCTTCACTAGACTGCACCAGAATGCCAGACTAGTTTCTGTTTGTCACCTTCCAGATTTACTGTAGAGTGAGCACATTGCCATTAGAAACTGACCATGGAAATAACCAAAAAGCCTAATCGCTCTGACTGCATATGCATCAGGTCAACTGACCACACCAGTGTCCTATATCGTCCAGGAAAATCATAGGCGTCTGCATGCATTCAACATGGTTAGTGTGTGTGCGTGTGTGTGTGTGTGTGTGCACGTGTGTGTGTGTGCACGTGTGTATGTGTTGTACACGCGTGCGCAAGAAGCATGAGGGAATCAGTCATTAGTTTGGCGACATCAGGCTCTGACAGCAGGCCAGGGACGCGGTGTACTCCGGAAAGTTCTCTGTCTCCACCGGCCTCCACAAACAGCGTGCATATGGCCTCTACGCTCTCCAACAGCAGTAGGCCTACCGACTCATCCCAGGGCTCCACGGACCAAGCAGTGGGGCGCCATACCCAGACTGGGATGGGATGGGCATGATGGATGGATGGGTGGAAACCACACCCTGACCAAAAGGGACCAATGAGACAGGAGGGACTAGTACACGGGAAAGGGGTTTTTGTAAAGGTTTTTTTTTTTTCTTTTTGGCAGAGGCGCTTAATTTTTCCAAACTTTTCAAAAACTGTTTCCAATTTCTTTTCCCTTACGCAAGGTTAGATGTCATCATCTATCTTTGTAACAAGGCCTGTGCGATACACATCCCTCTCCAGAAGTGCTTATCAGATAATGTTTTATTTTTATTGCTCTGGCATGTTGTAAGGATCTGGCCGTAGATCCCTACAGTTTTTTCCCCAGAAAGCTGGATATAACTCTGCCGGACACAAAGGAAAAAGTGCTGTTCTGCGGTTATTACGACTAGTGCAGAGCCTGTTGTGCAGCTGTGTTATGTGAGGGAGGCTACGTGTGGCTACGTTGCCCAGTGTGACACAGATGAAAGGCAACTAAAGTGTGTTTTACCGAAATATATATTTGCCATTTGTTGTCCTAACAACATGAAACTTGCCACTGCACTTACTCATGCCATTAGCAAGACCCCTACCAACTTAGTCTTTTTCACGCACAACTCTCAAACCATTCGTTCCGCTGAGCTCAAGCACAGAGTGACACACGGACACACGCATTCCTTGCATTTGTAGAGAGATGAAGGATACTATGAAACCACATAGGACGGACATAGTCTGTAGTACTTGACTAAATAATACAAATACGATACTTCTATGTAGTGGCAGCATACGTACACACAGCATACGTACACACAGCATACATACACACAGCACACATACACACACACACACTCACGCTGCAAGGTGTATCAGAAGGGCCAGGTGGCAACCAAAAGTGACCTCATCATAGGGTGGTCATTCCAACGTACTCAAACACGCATGGCTACTTGTGTCCCTCTCTGCAGTGTCGGCCACGGCCTTCTACAAAGCGCAGCCGGTCATCCAGTTCATGTGTGAGGTCCTGGACATCCACAACATCGACGAGCAGCCCCGCCCCCTCACCGACTCGCACAGGGTCAAATTCACCAAAGAAATCAAAGGTGTGTGTGTGTGTTATTATTAATGTTTTTTTCATGAGATTATGTGTGTGTGTGTGTGTGTGTGTGTGTGTGTGTGTGTGTTATTGTTGTGTGTGTGTGTGTTATTGTTCTACATGTGTTATGTCATTTTGGGATCGTGTGTGTGTGTACATGTCAGTGTTATGCATATGTTCTTACACCATTATGTGTAAGTGTGTGTTATTGTTCTACATTTGTTGTGTCATTATGTTATCTTTTTGTATGAGCAGGTGATTGTATGTGATCTGTGTGTGTGTAATGTCATATTAATGTGTGTGTTGTCCTTGTCCAGGTCTTAAGGTTGAGGTGACGCACTGTGGAACCATGCGGAGGAAGTACCGCGTGTGTAACGTAACCCGCCGGCCGGCCAGCCACCAGACGTGAGTCACTCGGGCCCCCTGGGATAGTGTGTGTGTGTGTGTGTGTGTGTGTGTGTGTGTGTGTGTGTGTGTGTGAGAAGGAGAGAGTATTTGTGGTGAAAGTGTGTGTGTGTGTGTATAACAGTGATTTGGTGCGCCAATGTGTGTGTGTGTGTGTGTGTGTGTGTGTTTTGCTTAAAATGTGTTTGGATGATTCATAGGCCTTCCTCTTACCTTCGCTCTACACCAGCATCCTTCTAATGCAAGTCAGGGCGGCAATGACTAGGCTGCCCTCCCCATGACTCCCCCTCACCACACTCACTTTTTCCACTCGCTGCTCGTCATTAAGCACACGCCCTCTAGTGGCCCCCGGTGGTAGAGCGCCCCCACAGCAGCTAGGAGGCCTGGACCGAGGAATGGTCCAGTTAACTCTATCTGGGTTAGGACAGATGCTTTGTGGATGAGACAGCGTTGGGTTTAAAATAATAGACAGTTACGAACAAAGGGGAAAGATGGAAAAAATAACAACGTAATTGTATAGCTTCATTAGTTATTCCGCAATGTCTTTATATGCAACTGAAGATGTATGACAGGGTTGTTTACTTGTCTGCTTTTTTATATTTTACATCAGTTGCATAGAATTAAGAACTAGAGCAGAGATATGCTTTCATTTTACCTGCAACTCTGTAGAGAAGACGTAATGTGTCCCACAGTCACACATGGTTGGCACATACATCGATGTCACGCATACAATTGGGCTTGTTTCAAATGGCTGGCTGAGTGGCTGGCTTAAAGCAATGCGTTCTGGTCCTGAAATAGTGACGGTCTTGGACAATCTTGCCCAGACGTCAGTGCACCACTTAGGTGGGTACGGTGTGATATGGTGACGTTTGAACGAGATTGTCCAAAATCGTCCTGCAGTTTCCACTGCAGAATGCATTGCTTTAAGCCAGACTTTTAGCCTGCCAGTCATTTAAAACAAGCCCATTATCATGCACACGGTTATCACATTATTACACACTTGGGTAGAGCGACTTACAGTTATTTAGGTACAGGGTTTCAGTTACAGTCCCTGGAGCAATGTGGGGTTAGATGCCTTGCTCAAGGGCACCCAGCCATGGTAAGGGTGCAGGAGAGCACTCTTTGTTTACACCCCATTCCTACTACTGGAACGAGATTCGAGCCTGCGCCTCTTCAATCCCAAGACCAACTCTCTACCCACTCGGCCACAACTGCCCACAAACATGGTTGTCTTGTCACGCACATGGTTGTCACACACGTGGTTGTGCCCCACAGGTTTCCCCTTCAGCTGGAGAATGGCCAGACAGTGGAGCGTACAGTGGCCCAGTACTTCAGAGAGAAGTACAGCCTGCAGCTCAAGTACCCCCACCTGCCCTGCCTTCAGGTGGGGCAGGAACAGAAGCACACCTATCTGCCCCTGGAGGTAAGAGATATACACACACACACACACACACACACACACACACACACACAGACATGAAGTAGGTTTTCAGATTGCTTTTTGGTTTAAATTGGTGATCCTCAATGCTGTGTTGTTGTCCCACTGCATTGAAAGGCTCTAAATGAATGCATGTTGATAATTGAAACTCTCATATTTGGTTAATAAAGGTATGGTGAATAAATGACAAGTACACCTATGCTTATCTACCCTCCGCAGGTTTGTAATATCGTAGCAGGTCAGCGCTGCATCAAGAAACTGACGGATAATCAGACCTCCACCATGATCAAGGCCACGGCCCGCTCTGCTCCGGACAGGCAGGAGGAGATCAGCAGGCTGGTGAGTGCTGCCACCTAGTGTTTGGAGGCTGCATGATGCTGCCCTCTCACTAGCTTGGAGATGACATGATAGTAGTGGTACACACTTCAACAGTTTGAATGTGTAGTCATATCTGGGTGAGGTTAATAACACTAGAAAGTTCCTGATTTTGCATGTATGACATGCCAGTGTCACACTCACTTGATGGGTTTTTAACTAGGTCTGGTTTATCAAGGTCTGTTATCAGTCTCGTCCCTAAAGGAAAACAGTACAACACAGTACGGTTTTGGTGTCCTGTATGATAGGAAAGTGACAGTGATTTTTGGAAAATCTTTACTTGCACGTATAGAAAGAGCATATAAATGAGTTAGTTAACTTGACTGGAAAAGGAAGCAGTCTGTCAGTGATCTTGCTGGAGTGTCATTACCCCCACGCTCCCAAAACTTGCTGCAGTCTGATTGATACCGACTACCGTGAATGCCTTCACTTGTTTTGCTCAGGATATTTATTTATTTATTTATTTGCGTGGTAATGTGACGGCTCGCTCTGAGTGCTAAATAAAGCAGCTCCCTAATGTGAGCGTAGGTGGGGTGTGGGCGCATTGGCCTTGAGAGCTGTAATGAGGTGTGACGAGGTGGCAAAACACTGCAAACAGATCTGCTAAATATACGTCTGTATTTTTTATTTTTTATTTTTTTTTGCCTGTGGCTGTGTGCAGGTGTAAACAGACACTAATGAGCAGAGCAAAGAGAGAGGGAGGGAGGCAGAGTGGGAGAGTATGAGGAGCTCTCTCTCTCTCTCTCTCTCTCTCTCGCTGTGGTCCGTTTTGTTTTTGTACTTTGATGGGTCGCACGAAATGACCTCATTAGGCTGATCCTGTGTGGGCCGTGGTGAATCTGCTTTAATTTGTGTTGATGTTGACGTAGTGTTGTAGTGTCATGTCTGACTGTCAAGGGCAGCCATGAGGAAGCAATTATCAGGATCTCCTTTTTTTTTTGTAATGAGTCAGTTATGAACCAGCAATGTGTGAAAATGATGTGTGTGTGTGGTGTGAGTGCACGAGTGTGTGTGTGTGTGTGTGTGTGTGTGTGTGTGTGTGTGTGTGTGTGTAAAAGTACATACGTACATACTCATCCGGTTCCTCTGCCTCAGGTGCGGAGTGCGAACTACGAGGCGGACCCGTTCGTGCAGGAGTTCCAGTTTAAGGTCCGGGACGAGATGGCCCACGTGACGGGGCGTGTGCTACCAGCCCCCATGCTGCAGTACGGCGGCAGGGTGAGCTCAGAGCCCTTTATGGTACCTCCACCTTAAATCACACATCATTCTGCTCCACCTTAAATCTCTCTCTCACACACACCTTCTCTCAAACACACACACACACACTCTCATGTCACCTCATTGCTAACCCACCTTAAATCATACACACACACACAACTCACCTGCATCTTCACCTTAAATCTCTCACACACACACACACACACACACACACACACACACACACACACACACACACACACACACACACTCTCATCCCACCTCACAGCAGCTCCACCTAAGATCACACATACACACACCTTAACTCAGCTCCACCTAAAATCACACACACACACACACACCTTACCTCGGCTCCACCTTAAATCACACACACACATCCTAGTGCAGCTCTCACATCTCACTGTAACTTCCCACTAAATCACACACACACACATACCCTTGCCAACCCCACCCCCATACCGTAATAATTACATTTGACGCCCTCCCCCTATTAAAGTCTACCTCTGCCACTGAACTCTACACCACCCTATTTGAGGCCGCCCACTCTTCACCACACTATAATCGTATTTACATTATCTTATAACCTCTCTAGTTAATCAGTCACGTCCCAACTGCCCTGTAACACTCTCTCTCATTTAGCATCACAAACACCTCCGCTTGTTTTACTTTTAACCCTTACCTGCCTTTCCCCCCTCATATATACCATTATTGGCTTAGCCTTGAGTCAGTCCCCTGTGACCTGATCTAGCATCTAGATCTTTTTAAATTGCATCTCTGCTAATCACCTACATGCTGATCTGCCATTGTCATTGAAGTTGCACATGTGCTGCTGTGTCATGCTACTTACATGGCTTTGGGGAGGGGGGATGGGGGGGGGGGGGGTCTCCACACATCTGCCACACCTCATTTTCTCTTTTTCTCTTCTCTTTGTCTGGATTGTTTATACGTTTATTTAATGATTTAATGATTGATTTCATTATTCCTGAAAATAAATAAGTATATTTGTTGTTCTATCTGGGGCACTGTTAATAGTGTTGCTAGTTGCAATGATTTGCTAAATATAGACTCTTTACTTTCTCTTGCTTTTTAAAAAAAAATTATGAGTGCCCCTTACCTTTGTATGTTAGTGGCTGATTGATTACATGTGTGTGACTGAGTATGTGCATCTGTGTATACAGTATGTCACAAAAGTGAGTACACCCCTCACATTTTTATACATTTTTTATTAGATCTTTCCATTTGAGGAGTTTGAAGATATAACACTTTGATGCAATGTAAAGTAGGTGTAAGCTGTACACTGCCTATTTTACATTGTAAAAGTGTTAGATCTTCAGAGTCCTCACATGGAAAGATATAATAAAAAAATGTACAAAAATGGGTGTACTCACTTTTGTGACATACTGTACATATTATATGCATATATATGAGTGTTTATGTATGAGTGTCTGTCTGTGTGTATGTGTTTGTGTGTGTCTGTGTGTGTGTGTGTGTGTATGTGTGTGCACGCTTGTGTGCACACACCCTGTGCACCAGATGACCAGTGCTGTGTCGTTGCAGAACCGCACGGTGGCCACGCCCAGTCACGGCGTGTGGGACATGAGGGGCAAGCAGTTCCACACCGGCGTGGAGATCAAGATGTGGGCCATCGCCTGCTTCGCCACCCAGAGACAGTGCAGGGAGGAGATCCTCAAGTAAGGATACACACATGCGCGCGCACACACACACACACACACACACACACACACACACACACACACACAGGCACAGGAGGAGATCCTCAAGTAAGGAGTTTCACATACAGTAATTGCTCTTATATGCTAGGGTGTCTGTCCATATAACCCCAACCCCCAATGTTTATAACAACACAGTCAGGACCCTTAGCACATTACCTTCAGCTTATCGCTTACCTTTCCTCTTTCTTTCCCCTTTCTTACCTTTCACCTTTCCTTTCACAGGGGTTTCACCGACCAGCTGCGTAAGATCTCCAAGGATGCTGGGATGCCCATCCAGGGCCAGCCGTGCTTCTGCAAGTATGCGCAGGGAGCAGACAGCGTGGAGCCCATGTTCAGACACCTGAAGAACACCTACTCTGGCCTGCAGCTCATCATCGTCATCCTGCCCGGCAAGACCCCCGTCTACGGTACGGAGAGATGCATTCGATAGTCATGATTTTACTCAAATAGCAATGCTGTCCTTTTTTTCCCTTGCAGACACTGGTGTCCTCGAAATACAGTTTTATAGTTTACAGTTATTGACCCAGCTGCTTAACAAAAGTGCAGTTATTCATGCATTTTAATTAAGACTGACACCCTTTTTTTTAGAGGTGTGACCAGAATGTCACATGTAGGTAGGCATTTTGCTTAGCTGGGGGAGGAGTGAGCAAACATAATGTTTTTTTTTTTTTATTTAATTTAATTTTTTCCCAATGTCCAGCGCATTTCTCACGGTAGGCAGAGCTTGTCACTGGGGTGGCACTGCCCACACCTGATCATCCCCCAGCTTTTTTTAAAGCACCCCAAGAACACAACTCTGTACTGTATGTCATACCTACTTCCTTTCCTTCTGTTCATTCCAGCCGAGGTGAAGCGGGTAGGCGACACCCTCTTAGGAATGGCCACTCAGTGTGTGCAGGTGAAGAACGTGGTGAAGACGTCTCCTCAGACCCTCTCCAACCTCTGCCTCAAGATCAACGTCAAGCTGGGCGGCATCAACAACATCCTGGTGCCACACCAACGGTGAGCTGGTCATAAGTTGGTGAATTTTATGGTTTAATTCAGAGCTTATAGAGGTGACGGCTATGTACATTGTATTAAGTGTATCTCTTCACCTGTTGGCTCAAAACACAAAACTGTAATGAAGGCTGTTATGGTGCTTCTCACCCTAATGTTTGTAGTGAATGTACAGTACATATATGGGGAGCCTATCTCCGATGCTCCTTCCCTCTGAAGGTTAGAGTTGGCAGGTCCCCAACTGCAAATAAAGGCCACAGCCTGCCTTAAGTGTGATGGGCAGCTTGTCTTATTGTATTTGATGGTCATCTGCTTCTCTGTACTGCCCTCCTCCCTGCAGGCCATCAGTGTTCCAGCAGCCTGTGATCTTCCTGGGGGCAGACGTCACTCACCCACCAGCCGGGGATGGGAAGAAGCCCTCTATCGCAGCGGTCAGTGCTACACACACACATGTGCGAGCGCACACACAAACATACACACACAAAAACACTCACGGACATGCACATACAAACACACACATGTGCGCACACACAAAAACACACGCACAAACATGAACGCATGCACAAACGCACACACAAAGTTGCATGCTTTTACACAGCAATTTGGAAGCAAATGACATGGTTGGTTGTGTAATGTGTATTAATAACCACCAATTCAGTAATGGCAGAAACGGTAATAATGTAATCTCTCCCCTGGAACTATCTGTTCCACTGTCTAAAGAAAGGGGAGTAATAAGTAACAATTACCTGAAAAGGGGGAAAAACAGGACCCTGAGTACATAATTACTCCCTTTTTTGTGTTTTTAGTTCCGCTGTTTCCTCATCCTCTCCCTGTGCAAGCATGTTCTTCTATCTATTAGTCCTTTTTTATCGATCTTGTCTTTCGCTCACTTTGTGTGTGTGTGTGTGTGTCTCTCTCTCTCTCTCCTGCTCTCTCTCTCTCTCCCTCTCCCCCTCCCTCCCTCTCTCTCTCTCCCTCCCTCCACAGGTGGTGGGCAGCATGGACGCCCACCCCAGCAGGTACTGTGCCACGGTGCGGGTGCAGAGGCCCAGGCAGGAGGTGATCCAGGACCTGGCCTCCATGGTGCGGGAGCTGCTCATCCAGTTCTACAAGTCCACGCGCTACAAGCCCACACGCATCATCTTCTACAGGGACGGCGTGTCCGAGGGACAGTTCAGACAGGTATGGAACATATTTAAGTACACTCACAGTCTCTCACACACACACACACACACACACACACTGACACACACTGTTCTCATAATTCAGTCTGATTTGTGTGTTTGTGAAGGTGCTTTACTACGAGCTGCTGGCCATTCGTGAGGCCTGTATCAGTCTGGAGAAGGAGTACCAGCCTGGCATCACCTACATTGTGGTGCAAAAACGCCACCACACTCGGCTCTTCTGCGCCGACCGCAACGAGAGGGTGAGTCCTCTCAAAACATGCCATCGAAGACCGCATCACTAGAAGAACTTCAATTCCTTCTTATCTTTTTTCTTCCTCTCCATCTTCATCCTCTTTTTCCTCCTCCTGGTTTTCCATCGGTTGGCAAACGGCTTACTGTGCATTACCACCACCCTCTAAAGGGGAGTGTGGGTCTGCTCTAGGCAATTAACCCATTTTGCATCCCACCCAAATTTCTTGCACAAATTGGCTTTAAGGATCATGGATGTAGATGGACCTGTCAGAGGTTTTTTCCTGGTCTTTATGATCTTTATAGTCTTTTTTTTCTTCTTCTTTACCTCCATGGTTTAGGTTGGACGCAGTGGAAACATTCCTGCTGGCACAACAGTGGATACAGACATCACACACCCCTATGAGTTCGACTTTTACCTCTGCAGTCATGCGGGAATACAGGTAACACACCACACACACACACACACACACACACACACAGAACCTAACACATCCTGTACTTAACTCTGTGCTCATATTTAAGTACCATCCCCTGCTGTGCAACTGTAGTTGCCCCCCCCACCTGCATAAAATGAGTTTGAGGACATCTTTGTTTATCTGGGAAATTTCCAGAATTGATTGTTGTTTATTTTTTATTCTAGCTGTTTTTAAGCAAATGTCACAAACAATGAGGCATCAGGCTACACACAAAGTTGTTGCTCATTAGCCTGTGAAACGCACACTGAACCAGGCGATCAGTGACATCCTTTCCTGTTTATCTCATTATTTCTCTCTCTCTCTCTCTCAAACACACACACACACACACACACACACACACACACACACACACACACACACACACACACAGTAGTGGAGTAGAGATACTTTATTTATCCTGAAGGAAATTAAGGAAAAAGCTCATGTCTTTTAATGTGCAACTCACAACTTTGTTTTGATTGGCCCACCCACTACCATTGCCACAGTTTACACATTTGTGCAGTGCAGCACTCTGCACACATTTTGGCATAGATTTTTTTTTCACCTTTGGCCTGACTTCCCTCCACACTAGTCATTTTGTTAATAATATTTAATGACCAGCTAATGACCATTTAATACTAATCAACAGATGCATAAACTGTGGAAATGACTATAGTTTGTTTGTCCAGCTTTGGCAAGACTGCTAACCCACTACCATTTCCACAGTTTATGCATCAGTTTAAGCATTCCACAGTTTATGCATCTGTAATACTATTAAAAATGGTATTAAAAAATGTCTAGTTTGTTTTGTCCAGCGTTGGCAAGACTGCTAACCGTGTCTTTGTCGGCCACGCAGGGCACGAGCCGGCCCTCCCACTACCACGTGCTGTGGGATGACAACTGCTTCACCGCCGACGAGTTCCAGCTCCTCACCTACCAGCTGTGCCACACCTACGTGCGCTGCACCCGCTCCGTCTCCATCCCCGCACCAGCCTACTACGCCCACCTGGTGGCCTTCCGCGCCCGCTACCACCTGGTGGACAAGGAGCATGACAGGTGAGTGGGCACCGGTCACAAAAGCACGACTCTACCACACCTACCGATAGCCAGTAGCCTTCATCTACCACCATGAGGCTATTGGATAATGTTTACATGATACTGCAGTTAGGATGTTTAAGTCTAAATAAAATATCTGGTAAATATCTGTAACATAAGGCAGCCTTTTGTACAAGGATACAAGGATGTTTTATTGTCACTTGCATAGACATACTGGGTAAAGTAGGACATGCAGTGAAATTAGTGATTGTTTGTCTAAAACTGTCCTTAGTGAGTTACAGTATCATACAGATGTACATTTTTTTGGTCAACATTTCATGAGTATATATGTGCTTCTAAACTTTTTCAGTGGTGCAGCTTTTCTCTTATCGTAGTCTATACACAGAGCATTGTGATTCTCTGTGGCACACTCTGCCTCCTTCAGACCTAACCCCCAAGCCCCCCCTTTTCTTCTCTCCTTTCCCATCAGTGCCGAGGGCAGCCACGTGTCGGGCCAGAGCAACGGACGGGACCCCCAGGCTCTGGCCAAAGCCGTGCAGATCCACCATGACACCCTGAGGACCATGTACTTTGCCTGAGCAAGTGCACGCACACAGTTATGCAGACATGTCCATGTACACACACACACAAACACACACATACATGCAAACACACAGTCACACATACATACATACATGCCTACAGACAGACCACAGTTGGCACACGTGCTACTTCAGAAACACCACATTTTTTGTTTTTGTTTTCCCAAAGACATACCTGTACAAGCACACACACACACACACACACACACACACACACACCAATCTGTGCATCCCAGAGGGTCCGCATAAAGAGCCAACCGATGGAGCCTGACCCGGTCAGTTCGGACCCATCACTGTATGGAAGTGAAGACACAGGAGGTGAGGGTGAGAGCGACAGAAAGAAGGAGAAGAAAGAAGCGTGTGAAGAAGAGAAGGGAAGAGGGTGATGGGAACAGGCCAAGGGTTGTGAAGAGCACCCCCCCCAACCACCCCACCCCAGCCATCCCTAACGTTCCGGCCTAAAAGTACAAGTCCCACTTACTTACCAGAAGAACAGAACTCTGCACTTATATGCAATATCAAACCAGCCAACTGCTTATATGACCATCTCCTCCCTCCATCTCTTGCTTTTTTCCCTCCTCTTTCCTTCCCCCTGACACACCCCTTCATCCATACCCACTGAGGGAAAGCCTGTTGTTTGTCTCCTAATGCCTCCCTCTCATTCTTCCGTTTTCTCGTTTTAATTGTCATCATACTGATGTCCCTTTTTGTCATGCCTCTTACCTCAGGTTTTTATCCATGGCACTTTTGTTGTTCCATTATTTTTTTTCCCTCTGGTTTTATCTACCCTTTCCAAATGCAGTTTAGGGAATTGAGAGAGAGAAGCAGAGGGTTTAACAGTTGGTATTGTTGGGTTAGGTGGACAGACTTCTTTTTTTTTCTGATTGTGTGAATGAAGAGGCGGCGTGAGTTTGTCTGTGTACTTTTTCGCTTACTTTTATTGTTCAGCAACATTACTGTGTTTTCTCCCACCCCTCTTTTTTTTTAGCCAATGGTGACTTAAACATGTAATTGTGTCAATTGTGATGAACCAATCAAGTGTCAGAACCATAATGATTATGATACAAAAATCGAGGTGTTACAGACAGCTCAATGCCACTGATAGACACAATATTTCAGCTCCCGACAAGGTTTTGCCCTTTTTGTAAATGTAAACCCATCATACAGAATGATACCAACCTTTGGTACCCTGGGCCTCAAAGGAGCTATCCAGAAGCTTTTATGTATAACACTGCAAAGACATCTGCTTGTAACAGTCTTTCCCAATTTATATCTGAGTGGTAAGCAGTGATTATTTTTTTTTTTTTTTTTTGTAATATTTATTCATGTGGCTGACATTTTTTCTTTCCAGCAGCATCTTTTTTTTTCTGTCCTCTTTTAATTTTTCACTAATTGTCTGTCACTTTTGTTTGTTCAAACCTTGGTGTGTCAGTGGCAAGATATTTGCTATGTTTTAGTGCAATAACACATGGACAGGAAAACAACCTCTTCCTGACTGGAAGGTTTATCGCTCGGAGCTCTCATGGAGTGAGGGAAAGTGTAGCAGAAATGTCAGCTGATTTATTTTTCTCCTCTTCTTCTTCTTCTTCTCTCTTTTGGTGGAATATTCCAGAAAACATAAATGAGAGTTTTATTTTAATTAAAAGGGAATGTTAAAACCTTTTTAGTTTTTTTTTTTTTTTTTAAATGGTGGCTGAATCTGGCCCGACCTGCCTTCGGCACAAGTCATGTTTTGGAAAAAAACACACACTTCTTCTTCTTCTTCGATCTTGAATGAATTTTGAAGGAATATGGAAGGTTTTTAGAGACTGATACCGTGCATGATTGTTATTGGGGGGAATATTATTAAGTGCCTGGTTTTGGAGACAATGGATTTTTTGGGATGTTGGTTAAAGGTGGTAGAGAAAAAAAAAGTGCAAATACACACATTCAAGCCAAGAAGTGTCAGGATGCACAGTTGAGACTTCTGTGGCAAAGTTCGTGTACTTTTCATTTTACCCTTGTTTTCTGTGTCTGGATAACATTGAATCAGCACTGATGCAGCAGCCGTTTAACAGGTGTGTGTGTCTATAGCTCTTGATTGCACTCCCCCTTTACCCATGGAGATTCTCTGTAAAGTCTCTCTGCCTCGCTGTCTCAACTGTGTCCTGGATCACCAGGTGATTCAAGCTGTCGTAAAAACCTGTATTAGACGTAGAGGAAGGCCGTGGAGAGCAAGGAGCCTGGGCTTGGGTGCGAGGCCTCAGATGGTTCTCAGGCAGATCTGCTCCCCAGCGTCTGACGCTCCCATCTATTCTCGTTGTGTGTCTCAGTGCTCCACGCATCACAGCTATTTGTGTTAATTACTAGAATTGTTATGTTTTTGACTTTAAGGAAACAGGTTTGAGCTGCTAATTGAGAAACGTAAAGCTTCAGGGTGTCAAAAGACAAGCGAAGAAATTGACCCCTTACCAGTCAGCCGAAATAAAATGTGATGGCACCGGGACCTCTCTCAGCTCAGTGCTGCAGGCACATGTATTCACTGTTGGCCAGTAGAGGGCGGTGTGTAGGCTTACTTGAAGAGGTGGAGCACTAGAGGTGACCATTTAAAAGTTTCTTTCACGTACGTACGCGGTTCTTCAGTACAGTGAGTAGTGCCTTGCTCTCTTGTGCCACGCCCTGCCTAAAGGAAGGCAAACCCAGTCTGGGGGGGGAAGATGAATGACAATAAACTGCACTAAACGCTGTACATTGCAAACGTGTCTCGATCTAGACACAAAAGTCTGGTGCTATGAGGTTGTGGCCTTGGAGCTACACCTTCACGAGATTAAAAGGCTGGAGTGTATTGAGGGGGAGGAGGGAGGTGCCGTCTGTATCTTCGATTGATCTCTCTCTCTCTCTCTCTCTCTCTCTCTCTCTCTCTCTCTCTCTCCCTCTCTCTCTCTCTTTTCATCGTTTCTTCTTGATACTATGTTTCCCTCTTAGTAACAAATTTAGGGACGACATTAGAAATAATGCTCTGTAAGTGGAAGCAGTTTCCAATGAGCAAAGGTACAAGATTGACCTGTTTTTTTTTTTTACCTTTCTCTGTCTCTACAGAGTTGCCATCCTTTGTTTGGTGATTAAAGTGTAGCTAGAGCGAAATGGAATAAGTGGAATTTTATTTCGTGTCCGAGCCTACTTTGTGTTTGTATTTTACCGTGTCTCCTGGTACTTTTAATTTGGAATTTAGCCCACTTGTTGAACATCATTCATATTTCTCTCTCCAAAATGTTTTTATTGAGCTTGAGTTCGCATTACTTTCAATAACTGCAGGATGCAACATACAATATTTTTGTTGTGAGAAATGAGGTTATGAAGGTCTGAAGTCTAGTTGGTATAAAGAAACTGATCATTTGCCTTTGATGGGTGCTGTAATGGACTACTTCTGACATTGACGCAGTTGTCGAAGCATCAATTTATGCTTTTTCGTCTGTGTATTGTGGCCTATTCCGAGGCTGGATTTGTGCTGTGTGAGCACCGAATCAATTGGGCTGTTAAAGCACAGGTTGCCTGTCTGTCTGTCTGTCCGTCACAGGCCACTCCACATCTGACATTTCCACTCTGTCTCTGCCAGTAGAGAAGGTCAAACCCCTCTTCTATGAAAGTGACATTGCATATAATCATGTTGGGGGGGTTTCTCCTTCTTGACATCATAACATAAACATTGCATCACAGTTGGCAGTCTGCACAGAAAACAAAACCAGTATGACCACAATAATGTATCACAGGGCGTAACCAGCTACATGAAGCGTAGGCGAAAGTGTGATGCTGAACAGAGTCTTAATGATCGCTGGTGCTCATACACAGCAACAAAGCAGTCAGTTGCTGATGCTCAAAGCGGTGTGTGTGTGTGTGTGTGTGTGTGTGTGTGTGTGTGTGTCTGTGTCTGTGTCTGTGTCTGACACAGTGATGTGTGTTATTTAAAGTGACATGACTCGACTTTGGAATTGCTAGGTCCGATTGAGGTTGTCACTTTAAGCAGTCGCCAAAAGTTGGTTTTGGTCAGACGAGGTAGTTTAACGTTTATGTTGTGCTTTTCGGGCAGTGACATAAGCCAGCAAATTACAAAACATTGGTGTTTGGCCAAATACGACTGTTTAGTTGTATTCTAGTACTGGAACCACTGTCTGCTTTGTTTCATAATGGTGCCCTTTCCTTTGGCAACAAAGTCAACACAACTGATGGATACTTGCTCCCCTGCCTCCCCTCTCCCATGTCCTCCCCTACCGTTGTTTTAGCTGTTAACATTATGAGGGGAGAACCAAAAAGAGTAAACCCTCTACTAAAGTAAAACTTATTCATTTGTTCGTCAGTGGAAGTGTGCTCTACGACTTTCATCTTCTATATGGCGGCTCAACCTCAGCTAACGATGGCCAAAATAGTGCTAACCAAGAGTTTGTATCGTGGTGTTGTAGTGGCGCGCTTCACTAGAGTGACATGATTGGACAGGTGTTTGGTCAGGTGTTTTGACTATTTTGTGTGTGTGTGTGTGTGTATGAGACAAGGTAAAAAGTCTAAAATGTTTAATCTGTAAAGCTCGTCTCCCACTGACCGTAGTAGTTTAAGTAAGGGAAACAATGCAGTACATTAATGTATGCATGCGTCTCTTTAGTGGTTGTTTATCTGCTCAAGCTGTTCGTGTCTTGTAAGGCAGTTGGTGGTGTTATGCTGATGAAGCTAAACTTTTTCTTTTTTTGGCAATGAAAGAACAAACGGTGTGTAGCCAGTTGAAACAGGCTCGTTCCCAACTTCTCTAAATCCTTTGTTTTGTGCAAAGAAAGTTGAATGAGTTGTGTTCACAGAAAGTGCCTTTCTTAACGACGGTGCTTAATAATACTATACGAGAAATTTAGAAGAGGTATTTATCTAATGTTGAAATTGCAGTGCAAGGGTTAAAAAGACAATTTTAAGAGGTGTGCAGTGGCACACTTACCCTCACACCCTTTTATATCCAGAGAGGGGAGTGGGGACTGCGTACCATTCTGGCTCCCCTCTAGCCCCCCCACCCCCACCGTCTCCCTCTGTCTATATACTGTACATATTAATATGTCTAGACGTTACTATGAGAAGAAATGCCAAGTATATTAACTTAACGGTTGATCTCTTCATTGTAGTCCGCTACGAGTTAGGACTGATACTTGTGTTGGTACACAGTGGGCACGACAGGTGCAGCGGGGGGGAAGGCACGTGCCACCTTCTGGGCCCCCCCACCCCCCACCATCCCGAGGGGTGAAGCCCAGCACAGCACTTTATAGACTGCCGACCACACAGGAGACTAAGCCACAGCACTTTTGCCTTCGACTCTCTGTCTCTCTCTCTCCGTCTCTCTCTCTCTCTCCCTGTCTCTCTCTCTTTCTTCCTTTTTCTCTCTCTTGATAATGTGTCCCACAAGCCCCTCGTTTCCCCCCCAACGGTGAAAGAAACCCCTTTTGAAAATTCAATCTTAAAGAAAGAAATTGACAAACAGAGCAGATGCTGATGTTAGACAGGTGATGGTGAGAGGAAAGTAATAAAAAAATAAATGAAAGTGTTGCACCCAAGACAGGAATCGTGTCGTAAGCTCTGTTTGACATCACTTGTCGTTCAACGAGATGCTGACCTTCTCACGGTCTCCATGGAAATCTACTCTGCCTTCTTTTTTTTTTTTTTCCTTTTATTGTTGTCGTTCTGTTCATGTTTTTTGATTTTTTGCTGAACGGTTCCTCAAGACTTAGTCAGTGCAGTACCCTGACATGTATATGTATACCCTGAGAATCGGAGCTGTATTACATCGGGGGGGAAAGGTGTGTAGGAGCCTAAGCCCCCCCTCATGGCCTGATTGAGTCACAGAGCTGCCTGTTGGTCTAACCCAGGAGAACATACCTCTAAGAGAGATCTCCAAAAACACCGCACCTCACGTACCTTGGTATGCTGCAAAAAATATATACAAAAAAAGAGAAAAAACATGACACAAACTGCAAATACCGCTTTCATTATTATATAGTGCTTGATTGCCTGACAAAAATATCCTTGTTATTTTAGAGTAAGAAGTATAATTGTAAAGCTATTCTTTTTTTTTTGTCTTAACACTTATCTGACCTTTTATTGTTCTTCATTGAGCCAACATTTTATTTTTTTTGTTGTCCTATTTAAATGTGTGTTTTTTTCCTTTCTTTTTTAATATATTATGAAATATATATGGGAAATATTTTATGGTGTATTTATTGAGAGTGCATATGGTTAGCTGGAGCCTCCACATTAACAAGACAGCATTATGGGGACACCTCAGGCTGCTGTCACTCAAACTGGTTTCCTAGGACACGGCCTGAGCCCTCCCCCATGAACACAAGCACAACACCATGATTGGGTGGGGTAGCACAACAGGAAGCAGTCAGAGGGGGGCCAAAATGGAGGTGGACACGGAGCCAAATACTGGGCCCGCTATACCAAAATCTTTGTCGTTTTTCAGTCACGACTGATTTGTGAAAATCCTTCTTTCACAGAAGCAACAGCCAGTCAACCTTTTTCGCCAATGTATGCATCCAGTTGTCCTACAACTCCCAGAATTCCATCTTCCTTCCTCTACTGCTGCCTGAAAGCTATGCCCACCCCTCATGTTGCATTTCATCTCTTTTAGGGTAAGGAGAACCACACTGAATTCATCTTTGTGTTATTTTTCGTGTTTTTGTTTCCCCTTTTTTTCTTATAACAGCCGTCCCTCTCATCCAGGGCTGCTACGTCTTGCTAGCCATATGTATCTGTGTGGTCTGGGTGAGAGAGGGGTGTTGGGAAGCGGCTAGGATGGGAAGATGGCACAGAAACGGGGGAGGGGTGAGCCTTGGGTTGTTTCATTCATCCCCAAGGGTTCGTGTTGGTTTTGTTTTCGTTTTTTTTCCTGTGCCAGTGCTGTCTTATATTGTTTTTGTCAGACATGTGTTCCCCTCCCCCTTTTTACCAAGGGTAGCTGTTGGAGTATGTATAAATCTGTGATAGTCTCATTCCACTCTGATGTACAAGTTTCAGCCTTAACTGTGTTCTTTTGTGTTGCCGGGGTCCTGGTTATTATGGTTTTTTCTTTTCTTTTTTGTTTTTGTTTTTTGCAAAGCCCTTCGGTTGGTGCAGTAGCGCAAACGTATACCCTTCCTCCCTCTCAAATGCCATTTAACCCCCCCACGCCCCCCAAAACCACTAGCTAGTTAGCCGAGCCAGATGTATGTGTGTGCTTTAAAGTGTCTAAAGTGGTCTGTGTTATGGGCTAACTGTGTGACGAGGGGAAAGAGGCTATTTCCGTGCTTGACCATTTCTGTGCCTGTATCATCCATATTACCCATGGTGTTGTCAGTATTCACTCCGCAGAGTGGGTTTTCTTTGTTGTTTGAGCCTTATGAATTATTTCTTTTTTTTTTCTTTTTTTTGTTGTTGCTTTTTTTTATTTTCCAGCCACACACCATCACTTCACTAGCTAAGAGGCATACAGCTCCAGTGGGACTCCTGGGTCTTGATGCTCATAAAACCAAATCTTATCTTTGCTGTCCAAAATATAAATAAATAATTGAGGAAGACGCACTATTTTGTCCACGATTATGTAGACGTTTACATGTAAACCCTGTTTACTAAAGCTACTGATCATAGCATTCCAGCCGAAAGGGTTCCGAACCAAATCTCGCAAGTGTGATTTTTTTTTTTTTCCTTCTTTTTTTTTTTGTTAACCTTACTCATTTCCGGGTGAAAATGGTGTTGACGCTGGTTGAGCAAGACCCCTGCCATCTTATCTCAAGCTCCTCCAGAACATCAAACCCACACTCAACTCAAACATAGCCAATAGCAAAAAGACTCCGGTCTCTGTCTCTCTCTCTCTCTCTCTCTCTTTCTTTCTTTTTCTTTCTCTGTCTCTCTCTCTCTGTCTCTCTCTCTCTCTCTCCCCATTAGTCATATGGAGCCTCAGAGGAGTGGTTTAAAGCCCAGTTCCAGAGGCCCACTTTAATGTGATTGAGGAGGAGCGTGGGGACTGGTGGTCTGTAGAGGCCAGGAGTGAACAGAGAAACCTCTTTTCCCACCTGGAGCTTTGTGCCTCTGTCTCGAAGTTTCCCTTCTCCATCTCCATCTCTGTGTTACCTTTTAAACTTTTATTTCTTTGTGTGTTTGTTTGTTACCTTCTCTTTGTAGATTTAATGGCCTTTATAGTGTTGCTTTGCTTCAGTTTGAAGTGTATATTTCACTAATACCTGCAATAAAAGCTTTGCTTTTCAAACATAAATCTGATGTCCTGGCTCATCTGTGTCTCTGCTTGGGCAGTGCTGTAGTTTGTAAGGCAGCACCTGATTACACATCTCATGACAGGCCTATTTAGGACTCACTCAGAAAATTAAATTATATTATGAGGGAAATAATTATATTAAAATGTGTTCAACTGAAATTTCTATTGCTTTTGTAAATGCAAATGTGCTAAAGGATGCCTCCCTGTGGTTGGTATGCAACATTACAGGGTGATGCTGCTAATGCCAATGCTGTTAAATGCATGTAGCCTACATATATACAGTTCCAGAATCATTACATTCCTTTTCAGGGCAAAAGAAGCAGGATGCTTTTGTTTGCATAAAGAAAGACTTTGATCTTGATAGAATCTTATCAACTGATGTTAAACACAGCAGACCAAAGGGGGTATTCCAGAAATTTGTTTTAATTATTTCTTTACTCTGTTATGTTAACTTGAAGCAAATGGTAAACATCCTAATGCTGAATGCCTTTGTTTTGCTGAGAGAATGCTGGCATAAAACTTCTCTATCTACTCAAGTTAACCTGCCTGGGTTAGTCATTAACCACCTAATTTAAATATCTCCCAGTTACATTACCTCAGTATCACGAGAGGAACAAATACTTCAACCTCAAAACACAGTGATGCAGTTTTAAGAGTCTCTTTCTAGCTTATATGGGGGCAGCTGTGGCCTAGTGGTTAGGGAGTTGGTCTTGGCAATGGAGGGTCATCGGTTCAAGTCCTGTACCAGTAGGAAGAATGTGGGTGGGGGAAGTAACTAGTGCTCTCCTGCACCCTAATCCATGGCTAAAGTGCCCTTGAGCAAGGCACCTAACCCCACATTGCCCCAGGAACTGTACCTAAATAACTCTAAGTCTCTCTGGATAAGAGTATTGGCTAAGTGTAATGTAATGTAATATATCTCAACACAGGACTTGAGCAAAACTTCCTCTTCCTAGTTTGTCAATTAGTGATGTCCGTTACATGTTCCCACTGTGCCATGTTGTGCCAATATCTGCCGTTGCTGTGACACACCAGCACTGGGTAAACTTCACTCATTCCATTCTCTCGCTGCATATCACTAAACATAATTGTTTTTTATCGGTTGCATGATATTGATCAGGTGTTTGTTTTGATCAGTTATGTGATATTGATCAGGTATTAATTGCCCCCCACCCCCAACCCAACAACGAGAAGCTGTATGAATCCAGACACAGGCCTGACTGTTTTTAAGTTTACACTCTGCGAGCCTCGACAGTCAGTTACACATTTAAAGAAAGCAACAAGTCTTTGGTTGCTCTTGTCTCAATTCCTCAGGTGGTCTGTGTCTGAGGACAATGATTTCTGTAAAACCTTTCTTAAATAGACTGTTAGCCCGAGGTTTGGGGACTGTGTGGATAATGTAATATGAACAGGCACACTGATGGATGTAAAGGTCTGTTGAGGCACCGCCACCCCATGACTGAAATCCCACGTGTACACAGTTGTGTTATTTATTTTGGATGGATTGAGAAAAGATCTGTTCTTTCCCTGGTGTAAACAGCCACAAATCCATCGTCCAATTCCTTTTTGTAAGTCGCTTTGGATAAAAGTGTCTGCTAAGTGCAATGTAATGTAATGTAATGCTGAATGTGAGCTTTCACAAACATGACATTTGACAAGCAAACCTCTCTTCAGGGGCACACATCTTTCTAAAAGGGGTCTAGCAACGCCTAGCGAACGTGACCCAGCCATAAGGTGATGACACATCCAATGATGGACTAAATCAAAGAACAACAAGCCCTTTTGAATCAACAGAAGAACAAGAAGTTGGGTGATGAAAGCATGTGTAGTGTTTACCGCATGTTTACATGACTTTTTGTGGACTGTTTCCTGGCACTATAATTTCTCTCAGTTATCCTCAAGTTCCACGAACTCCTCTATACGAACGTGAGCTGTAGCATGCAACTACCTATATCTAACGCATGCCATCCCATGATAACGATCCTTTCAGCAATTAACAACGGGAAGAGGAAACTGAGGCTCAGTGCCAAGGATATGTGACTGTGTAATGTATAGAAATCAGTTAGCCTATCTGAAGCCATGCACTCTCCTTATTAAGAGCAATCTATGTTGTTTCAACTGTCAGGCTGATTAAGAATATCCTGTTGCGGGGCGCCTGCCATGCAGAGCTGTCTGCACTTTGATTAGTGTCCTTTCACGAACTTTAGCTTTAGGCTGTCCCCGGTTCACCCCACCCCACAGGCCCATTCAAAGACCCTGATTCATTTGACTCTATTGTCTGAGGAACACCCCCAGTGACCTCTATGCGTCCATTAGGCTGATCCGTCCATAACCCCTGTAGCTATAGAGGGGCTGGCAGGAAAGTGCACGGAAGATAACATGAATGCATTAGGGATGTGTGTCAACATAGATAACTGCATATGCACAATGATATATTGCAGCAAAAGAATGAGAGAGTTGGGTAGAAACAACACATTTAATTCCCAACTACCGAGAGCCCCTGTCTTCTTTGGGAAAGGAGCTAAATCCCTCACAGGAGTTAGCTAAGGCCGGATCATGTATTTAAAGTGCAGGGATGTCTTTTTTTGTCTGCCTGTGGTGTGCCTTGGTCCTCAGATGAACCAGACTTGACCTTAATGCAATGAGGTACATTACACTGAGGCTGTTTGCAAGGGTTAATGCTAGTTTATATATAGATTGGGGATAAGAGATGTTTATTGATCCATGAATAAATCTGAGTCCATTGTTTACTTCTCCATTGTGCTGTTTTTGTTTTGCTTTGTTTTGTTTTGTTGTTTTTACAATGGTGGTGGTGAAATGCAAGAGCTGCCACAAAAAAACTTCAGCGTAGGCTCACAGTAGATTGTAGTAGTTTTTATATTCTTTTTTTGTAAATGTAAAGTTGTATAACATCATTTTTTCAATTGTAAAGTAATATGTTTGCTGTATAACACAAAATAAATATTTAATACATTAAATCATTGTTTTATCATATTGTAACATCGTAAATTCATACATTTGCATTTATTTACAATTCCAGTATGGCGTGCTGTAGACACCATTAGCTCTGACAGCAACAATGACCCTTTTGGATCTCTCTATAGGTAATCATGGGGTGATCTTCAGCAAGGTTATCAACTGGTCCAGACTTCTGAAATGTCTAATGTGTCAATTCCAGCTTCAGGAAGTAAAAGTATTTTGCCACATTTGATCTAACCACTTACTGAACCAGCTGATTTTAGTACGCACACAACTCAGACAGGTAGATTGGTCAATTATTGAAATCACCCATGTTAAACACACAGGCAGAGGGAATACATGGCAGGGTTTTTCACTTTCTGAAACCGGGATTGACACTTCTGCATATGATCCCACTAAAGGGGGAATTGCCAACAAAATGCATATTTTTGTCTTGTGTATGCTGGGCATATGACAAGCATCAACAATTGCAGAACTCGCATGACTCCCATCAATCAACACCGACCTTATATGACCCTAGTAACCGTGTTGTTTTCGCTTAGAAAATGGAATCAGCTTTTCTGTGTATGCTGGGCACTTCATGCACTGCCAATCACAATACATTGTTTTTATAGCCTGGCTTACCAAGCCTGACCACATAGCCAAGGTTGACCATACTACATACACAGCGGCCAAACAAAACCTTGTACTGATTTGGCCTTACAAGTGCAAGGATATTCATGTATTCATCTTACTTTTTCAGTGTTGGAAGACTGTAATTCTTGAACAGAACATGTGCAACTTAGAGGTTAGCTGTGACTGTTTTGTAAACAATTTAAAAACAGACCCATTGTCATGATGTTGAATAATGCTGACTTAACTGCTAGCAAGTTCAATAATATCAATACGATCATTGGCTTAAAAACAAGCGACACCAGTTGCGGTAAGTGAGGTGCTAATAATATCATCCGAAACAATGAAGGCATCTCGAGAGTGTTCACTCCTTTGCCAGAGAACTTCATACTGCTGCCAAGCAGTCAGCTATCCTGGGTGTGCACGCACACATGCGCGCACAAATGCATGTGTGTGTGTGTGTGTGTGTGTGTGTGTGTCTGTGCGTGTGGTATAGTTCTCTGAGGTCGCCAAACAGACCCAAACAGGAAACCCCTCCTGTGGGACTGTGGATGTCAGGAGGCACTTCTGAGTGAACACACACACGCACACACACGAACACTCACACACACACTCTTAGGTGAGTGCTCCAGATAGGCTTCTCATAGTAGGGAGTCATCCAACTCCCTCAGCCTCTCTCCTCTGGTCCTGTACATGCGCTGCCGCCTAGGAACAAAGGTCACAGAGCAGATGAGGACAATGCCACACCAGATGAGATCAAATGTACTGAGAGTATTTTTGGATTGTGCTGCTTTTAAAGACTGGAGATCCCTACAATGTTTTTTTTGGTGCACATACCCAAGCCAAGTCTAATCAAGGGATGCTAATAATATCATATCGTAAAATAAAGTTTAAAACAAATGAATGTAAAGAGCAATACTACCAACCACACTGATTCCATGTGTCCATGATAATGTTAAATAGGCAGCATAATGTGGTAAAATGAATGCAACTTAGAATGTAACATCTTTTAACACTTACTGGAACTACATGGATGTATCTATCTTATCTATGTGTATCTGCCTCACATAAAATGGATTGGTGTTATATCCACTATATGTATATTGGAAGTGGATTTACAAAGATTATTGATTGTAATTGAAACTATGTGAGCGTAAAAAGAATGTGACGAATTTAAGATGGCAACTCTGTAGCATTGATGAAAGTCTGAGGAAGAGCCCTGCATGGCTCAAAATGTCACTAAAATAAACTTTTAATTTGGGAGCTCTCTGGTGTGTGGATTACATGCTACTTTCTTTAGAATAATACTGGGTAGCAGTGCCATTGTGTTTAAGGGTCAAGCTTTACATGGCTCACCTCCAGAGCAGGAAGAGCAAAACCCCGGCAACGATGAGTAAGAGGAAGAGGCACACCACTGCCACAGTCCCAGCACTGCCCTTCCTCTCACACGGCTCTAATGCACACAACACACACAGCCAACAGTTTAGTTTAGTTTAGTTAAATTCAACTCAGTTTAGTTCAATTCAATTTAACTCAGTTTAGTTCAATTCAGTTCAACTTAGTTCAGTTCAATTCAGTTCAATACATAATTTATAGTGCAAAATCACCATGTGGAGTGGTCTCAAGAGTATACACTTCACAAAAAAATAAACGGCTCTAATGCACACAACAAACTCAGCCAACAATTCAGTTTAGTTCAGTTCCATTCATGTCAATTCAAATACCATTCAATTCAGTGTATTATATATAGTGCAACATCATCGTGTGGAATGGTGTCAATACACTGTACATAAAAATTAACTCCAATAAAACCATCAACCACACAGAACAAATCGGTGGTGCTGTGGACTCACCAGAGGTGTACGTGGCGGAGCTGTGGCCCAGCCTGTTGCTGACCATGCAGGTGAAGAGGCCACAGAAGTGCGGCGTCTTGATGTAGAGGGTGGTGTTGTCGGCGGAGAGCTGGCCCAGCGAGCTGTCCACCTTGGCCTGGTCGTGTAGCCAGCTGAACACAGGCTCGGTGCCCCAGGCCTCCTTGCAGTGCAGCGAGGTGTGGGACGTGTTCACCATCACTGACACGTGGTACACAGCCACTGTGGAGGAGACAACAAAGACAAGATGCTGAAAGAGGCGATAAGCTAGAGAACGAAAAAAGGGACCATGTTTGCAGGCTATAGAATAGGTTCACCTTCAGGACTAGTGACACATGTGGTGAAGATGAATGAATGCTGAATGGATTTTTTTTGTGTTTCTTGTTAAGCACTTTAAATAGCTTCCTTTGTATGAAATGTGTTTTATAACTCATTGGAATTAAAGTTATTCTTCTTTTTCATTTTTTTCTACATAACAAAACAATAAAGAAGAAGAAGACTTTAGAAAAGAAAAGAAGGCCTTTCTTACAGTACTCTTCAACAATGTGCTGAGCAGAGGCGACATATCCTGTGTGGTCTGTCACGTTGATGACGTAGACTCCAGCATCATCGTGGTTAAAGTTGGAGATCTTCAGCACGGCGCCCTGCTCCTCCATAATGACCCGTCCACTGGGCAACTGGCCCGGGTACTCGGCCACCTTGCCACGTCCGCTGCCGCTGTTTACCATGTGCTCCCACGTCACCGTGGGAACGGCTTCCTTGGTCCTGATGTCAATCTCAGTGCGGAGAATGAGGGTCTCGCCCCGGGCCACATACAGTGGTTTGGGGTTCAGGAAGTGGACACTCACACACTGGCATAGCTGGCACACTGCACAAAAACAGTACAGCAGAAGATAAGAAGTTAATTCTTCCCAGAATAACAACATAATGCAACACACAGAAAGACTCAGCTTGAGGAAAAAAATGATAGCCATACAAAATGTAAGCCACACAAAAGGTCAAACATTAGTTTCATTCTTACGTTTGTTTTAACTAGGTTTTTGATTCTAAGTTGTCCTTTAAATTAAGCTTTTGCACATGCCATTTAGGGCTGGGTATCGATACAGATTTCCTGATTCGATACAATTCTGATACACAAGGTCACGGTACAACACAATTCTCAATCTGATAAGATTTGATACAAAATCAGTTTTGCTTGTTTATGAAATTACTAACTGGAGAATAACCCTCTGCTTACCAATGTTTAGCCAGCCAATGTTAATACATATAAATAAAAAACCAGCATATACATATATATTTTTATCCCAGCCCTAATGCCAATGTTTCTCTGCACCACTGTGACCACTTGAAAAGCGACAAAGCACTGAGACTCCAGCTATCCTGGCCAAACTCTTTCAAGCACATGCTGAAATGAAATGAGACTGAAAGTAATTGTTACGACCACACTGAGGGGAAGTTTAAAAAAAAAAAGGTAGCAAGATAAGATGAGGCAGCACACAGTGTCAAATTGCAACAAGCCCCTTTCAGTCCTAGCCAAACACTTTCAGGCACATCTTGGAATAGGGCAAGGTTATTGTGTCAACCACTCCGTGAGGAAAAGAATGTAGTGAGAGAGAGAGAGAATGAGGCAGCACACACAACAAGGTATCAAAACACAACAAGCCTTCCTGCAGTGTGTTGTGTTTCTCAACCTATACTGCCTGCCTGCTAAGCTGCCAAGAACCTTGAACCACCTCCAATTGTCTAGCTCACCTCAAATGACCACTGCTTCACACGCTGCAAATGTAAACAGACATGCTCGTTCGCATGGCTTACAATGCCTGTGGTCTGTGTTCAAGTGTTCCTGCAGTGCGAGACTGGGAAGTTTATCGCAGGCTGTTGCTTGAATAGTGACCGGTCAGTTACACCACCCACGTGAACCTCACACATATTAGTGATATTGAACCATAAAAATGGTGTTGTTGATTCATTGTGCCTTTTCTAACTAAAGCTCGCTGTTGTCTTGTTCCAACTGTGACCAGTGGGCAGTAAAACAACCTCTGGGTACAGGAGGGACATTATAAAAAGGTGAAAGTCAAAATACTGACTCATAGGTGGTCAAAGGTTATTTTGCTGAAGCAACGTTCTGTTCTACACACACCTACTGAAGTTAAAACACATTAGAGATAAGTTAGTGGATTAAGTTGGAAAAGAGAGTGAAAGAGAAACTCACAGAAGCCCAGCATTAGGAAGCAGGCCCAGGGAAGTGTCCATGTCTTCAGTTCCATGTCACAGACCTAAAGGGGAAGTAGAAGAGCACAGAGATGCAGTAAAGCTGTCCAACACCGGCACACTTCTCTTAATCCTACCAGCTACGGTCTGAGTAGCATTAAGAAAGTTGTTCCGCGAGTCTACGTACAGGAATTCTTGCATAGTAGTATCAAGTTACAACACTCCCAGGCTGTGCTCTGTGTCAGCTGTGTGGGAATCACCTACCTTACCTTTTGTGTTGACGCGTGCCACTGCTTCTCTGCAATACTTTACACAGGACTGTCTCTCTGTTTCACACACACACACACCCACACACACACACACACACGCACAAGCTCCGCCAACAAGGAGTGGCTAGGCGATCCCACCCAGGTCACCAGGGGCGCTCGTAAAACCCTTCCAGCGTTATTTCCAAACCTGCTGGGCAGCCCCCTGTCCACTGTACTGTGTCAGTGAGACAGACAACAAGCCGTAAAGCCAGCGGGTCTGTGCAGTGCAGATGTTCGCTCCAACATGTGCTTCCTCTCTGCACAATCAGCACAGTGTGAGGTCTGATACGTGACACCCCGTGTTTTTAGCCACACCAACTTCCTGTGGCCTTCCTGTTCAGCAAGGGGCTCTGGTAAGTGTTGTCTTTCCGCTATTGTGATTACTTTGTGTTGACAGCTCACTTAGCAGTGTTCTCCCTGACACAAATAGTGCCTTCTCATGAATTGCAAAACTGGCACAAAGAGTTTTTGTGTTATCTTTATTCTTTAAGCATTCATATTCATAACAATATTAACAAAAACCTGAACAATGTAACAATAAAGAAAGTGAAAGCATATCCAGTGGCTTCAACAATACGGCATGGTTTCTCCAGAGTGCCAGGCTATGTGCCAAATAAATATTTATGATACATTTCTTTCCACATGAAAAACGTTTAAAGTACATTCTCAATAGTGCAGATTTCAAACTGTGATTTCAGAGAAACAACAAAGTGGCAAGCCATTGTTAAATTTAAATCTTGTAGTGTGAACTATGCTAAAAAAGCATAAAGGTTAAACATCACTTTCGTACTACAACATGAATGCTGGTGAAAAAAATCTCAGTATGGCAACTATGAGTGTTGAGTGGGAACCAATGACTGTAGTGGTAACTTGCCGCAGAGAAGCCAGTGTTTTGATCGTCAAAGCTACTGCAACACAGCTTGAACAGCCAGTTTCACCCTGTGCAGACATCACATGAAAAATGTGGCATAGTGTTAATAATAACATTACTGAGCATATTCATTGTAAAAAAGAAGATGTAAAAAAAGGTTTTGGTCTATATACATATATAGGTCTTTCAAAACCTTTTTTTACATCTTCTTTTATATATATATATATATATATATATATATGCTGTACTGATAAAAAAACTGTGTCAAATACATTTTTGTGTTATGTGTTATAACTTACCAAAGCTAAAAGTCCTATTGCCAGCACAACACAGCCAGCAAAGCCACAATGACGTAGGACCAGCAAACACACATATTTTGACTTACTGCTGAATCTAAAACATAGAAATTAATACACAAGTATTAAAAAATGGATCAGGTGATATTAACACAGATAGTTTATTCCTGACCCCCTTTTTTACCTGGTAAGATGAAATGTGCCTCGCTGGTTCCCAGACTGCTGTTGCTGATGCAGGTGTAGTTATGACCCTTCATCTCCTGCAGGTGGAGTTTGCTTCCTCCGTCAGATATATAGGCCGTCTGATTGGTCACTTCCACACTGTCTATCAGCCATGTGACCACAGGACTGTCCCACTGAGCTCTCTCACGAGACACGTCACACAGCAGAACTACAGAGGCCTCTGGAGGCTTATCTGAGGGAGGGAGCCAGGGAGTCAGAGTGAACATATAACAGTTTATGGCATTAAAGAAACACTACGATATCGGTTAACATTGTAACAAATAATTTTTGGTAAATAACAAATTCTACCAACCAGCCTTTAGCACAACTGCAACATCATGTTTCTGTGTTCCTTCGGCATCTGTGACGGCAAAAGTGTAATTGCCAAAGTCAGACTCTTCCACATTAGACAGCCTCATCTCCATCCCCTGTTTTCTTAGGGAGACTCTGGGGTTAATAATGTCACCCCGATATTCCGCCAGTCTCACAGATCCGATCCGATTCTTCCTCTCCCAAGTCATCAGCTCAATAGCCACATCTGGAGTCTTGTTTATCGTGGCCTCGAGGACCAGGGTTCGACCCAAAGCCACATACAGAGGAGCTCTGTTAATAAACTGCACTGTCCACCCATTGATATCTGATGAGCTGGAGGTCTGGAGTACTACAGCACAAAAAATACAACAAATTGTTTGGTGAGACAAATTTGTTTCCCAGGCTTAATCCTGAGGTACAGGGGATAATGTGGAAGCTTTCATAGCGATTGTTGGACTTACTGAGTACGGCAATAATAATGGAAATCCATGCTTGAGCATTTAGGTTCATCCCTGGAACTGTGTAGAGCATCTACTGGTAGTTATGGGCGTAACGAGCTCACTCTGAGACGAAGTTGTCTTTTGCTGCTGAATAGGGCATGGGTAGAGTAGAGGATAGCCAACGTTATCATGATATAATACGCGTTAATGTATAGTTACCTTTAACAATGAATCAATGAGCTCTTGCATGTTTGCTGAACTGTTTAAATGTACACTACAGGTTAAAGGTTTTAGAATGCTCTAACTGCTCTACTTTTGAAATACAAGCAGTTCAAGTCCAATAAATAGCTTGACATGAGATCTAGGTAACTGGAGAACTGCCATAAGTTAGGAAAAGGTAAGGTTACCCAAAATGTAAAAATGTGCATAACAAAATGATATGAAAGGACCTATTTCAGGAAACAAGAAAAGGGTTAGCAACTTAAAGCTGTTATGCAGCAATGGAGGTTAATGCATCCCTTAAAGGGGTCCTTCTGCTAAAAACCACTTTGAGTAGCTCCATTTACAATGTGGTGGGTCACAACAAGCAGTATATGCACGCAGCATTCCAAGACGTGAAATTCGACCCTCATGGTTTTACTGGTCATTGAAGGGTCGAGCTAACCAAAACAAGCGGATCATAGCAGGCTAAACCTATCTACGTCACTAGGTCGTAAGCCCCGCCCAGAGCCATGTATGGCAAGCCCACATCCCAAAGGAAAAACAGTGGACAGAAGCTAGGTGAGCGAAAGATAGCGAATTTGCCCAATCAGAGGTGCCTTATTGACACGTCATGGATATTCACGAGGGACACCGGAAAAGCCAGTCGTTCAACCACTAGACCTGTTATAGCTTACAGAAAACAGCGTCAAGCAAGAGAACTAGGACATAATTTTTCACAGAAATGACGCACAATGCATTCAATCATAGTGGTAACACAGAAATATGAATAAAAATAACAATGAAAGGACCCCTTTAAAGCTGGAGGTTAATCACAACATTAATGTAGTATGTTGTTATAAAAATGTTGAAAAGGGTAATTAAATGAAAGAGACAGAGCATCATATCACTAGAAAAGGACGTAGGTCTTTTCTACAAAGAAAGTAACTGCAAAGAAAGTCAAGATATAAGCAAGTGCAGTGAGTAAATCTCCTTCATGCATCAAAAGGCACTCAAAAACTGGAACTGAAAATTCTACAAGAATGAGGTCTGAAAGACCCGAAGCCACAACAGAACCAGAAGGCAGGTTTCTGAGAGTCAAAAGCTTGCTTTGTAGGCAGCTCGCAAGACAACAGTTTCAAAAGCAGCTTGTTGTACTGACCGTAGTAAGCACGTTGTAAGTGTAAAAAGAAGTCTTCAGGTTGCAGATCTGACAGATTGTGCAAGATTGTGCAAGAAAGCCATTGCTTAGATATCAAAATGAGAAAAAGAGGCCTGTATTGACCATGAAACACTACCAGGGGACTATTGAAGACTGGAGGTGTTATGGACTGAGGAGTCAAAATGAAATTGAAATAATGCTAAATGCATAAATGTAAGAACTTACTTTCATTGTCATTGTCACTTGACTCTCAGATGACCATATCATCCTGTTAAGACACATGACTTGTAGCATGTGGATTAATGTGATAGGGTAATATGACTGAGGGACAACATTAAAAAAAGTGTTACTTAACAAAACATTATGCATCTCTTAATGAAGTCATTGTATTCATGTTATGGTGTAATGTTTGAAAGCAACAAAATGCACATTTTTCCATATTAGTCTATGTTATTATGAGTGCTTTAAATTACATATCAAAACTTCAATTAGATCAATATGCAGGGCATACAGTTTATATAGAATTAATTTTTTTAGCTATGTTTGTGCAAATTGGTAGATACTTCTGGGGACAGAAATGGCACCGATTTGGTATAATGTCTTTCTTTGATGTAAACATGTGGGCCAACTCAACCAGTGCTGCCATGGGCACCATTTCAGATTTTGCTTAACATTGCACCAAATATACCTACGTCTATGGGCGCAATGCCAAATCCCCAAGTTTCAGATCAAAGTATCAAGTGGTTTAGATTTTATGGCCCTTTATATAGGCTTTATTTAGGCATTTGACAGAATTAATCAACGCCTGCGAACAAATAACTTTCTGATGCGAAGCCAAGACAAGTTTTTAAAATGTTATGTTGGAATATTCAGAGTATTGTTTTTAATTAATCATCGTCTGAAACTTGTTGTTAATTTAGCCTGTTATAGTTACCAATTATATTATTAATATGGTGCTTAAACTTTATGCCAGAAATTTAGAACTACTTTTCAGAGTCGACGGAATTAATACATACCCCACCAGCCAATCACAAAACAGCATTCTATTTGACTGGGCCTTAATATTTGAGTTGGCATGGAATCACCCATGTGTTTATGATTTTATAATCTGAAAACTTTGAATCTATGAAAATCTTTGTAACTTTGTGTAACAAAGAAAATCTATTTTGTCTCGAGTCCTCTGACTATCATTATCAGTGGCGGCTCTATAGTGTTTTACGCCCCGGGCGAGACCACCTCTCACGCCCACGCATCTCGCTTTCTATTCTTTTTTCCGCTCCCGACTTTAGATATCTTTTCAAGGCCCTGTCCAAACATTTGTCTGCCAAACTTAAACTAAGACTGAGCAATACTCGACCAGACCACTGAAAGGTGGGGGAGGGGAGGAGGAGAATGGAGAAGGAGATTTACTTTTTTCTGGAGCAAATTGACCTATGTTGCTTTTGTATTGCTTAAAAATATTAACATGCTTTGCACATTTTTAAAATATCCTTACTAGCACGTACCTAGCCTATTGTGATTATTTTTTCACGAGCCAATTTTTTGGTGGTGCCCCCACAAGCACTTGGTGCCCTACGCGTGTGCGGAGCTACGGCACTGCCCCCGAGACAGAGACACGCTGCTTCTGTGCATGCCACCTTCTCAGCAAGCAAGGGCGCCTGCAGTTCGCCATTGTGCCAATTGCAGCATTACAGGGGGCACCAATGTGCCGATTGCAGCGATATAACAAACGGAGCTTTTTATTTTATTTTTCCCCCAAGCGCTCGTGGCGTGGCGCCCCGGGCGGCTGCCCGGTTCGCCCGTACCTAAAACCGCTACTGATTACAATTGATGTACCAGCATGCTCCTTTCCTTCTCTCATGTTGACACACACACACACACACACACACACACACAGGAGAGGAAGGGAAGGGCTTAAAGAGGAATGACAGTCTTCTCATATCCTTTATAGGCCTAGAAAACATAACCATCGCTCAGTGGCCTATTTATGTCAATGAAACGGTATGTTATGATTCTTCTGAATCCTAAATTAACTGTGCCCCCCTTCTCCCCTAGCCTGGTCAACCAGCCCCTCGTACTTCACCTCGTTTTGTACAGAGGGTCTGGCGCTGGTATCACAGAAATATATTTAGCCTACTACATCTGAAAACTAGGCTACTCATAACTCGCGCCATTGCGAACACACACACCCTTTTCAGAAAATAGTTTGCGTGCAGTGACAGTCTATCCCAGACAGGATAGCTTAGCCTATCACTTCAAACCTGCATTAACTTTCTGATATAGGGACGCCTTGCCCCCCCCCCCTCATACCTTGTCGTCCTTTAGTCCTTACGTAACCAGGTCACTTGGTGTGTTTAAAGGTCCCAATCTTCTAAAATAATCCGAAGAGGCTGTGCAAATTGCAAGTTTACCCAGTTAAGATTAGGCTATTCGTGGCATGGTCAAGATGGCAATTTTAAGACCGCATGCACCTGCGATGCACGATAGCCAACAGCCGTCAGCTGTCATTAATGCTTTCACCCTCTTGATCTATCCGTACTGTCGTTGTGTCATTGCCTAATAAAACAAAAATCTCAGTTATTCACTTAAATATAGTTCATGTAGGCTACTTATTCCGAGTAGTCTTCGTTTTTGTGACAGAAATAAAAGTTATGCGTCACCGCAACATGGCAAGTCACACAGGCACAGTGTATAGATAATTCGTTGGCACGTGCCAGCACCGCCATCTTGGCGGGGGCAAAGGCAGCGGTGCATGCGCACCTACGAAGGAACGCGGTAGGCTACCCTACTCCTTAATCTCAAAGTAGAATTATTTGTTGAATTTTGGACCGATTGCCAAACGGTTTGGTTTGTTAAAAACGTCACACGTGTAGCCATGATAAGGGGATATAACAAATGCTGTTTTTTTACTACCCAAATAGCCGGCAGCAAAGTCCATGTGATGGATTCTCTGGAGACTGCAGATGCTATGTTCACAATAATAATAATAACAACAACAATACTACTACTACTACTACTACTACTACTACTACTACTACTGCTGCTGCTGCTGCTACTACTACTAATAATAATGATAATAATAACAATAATAATAACAATCACAACGGTAAAAATAATAATACAATAATATATTATCTATCTATCTATCTATCTATCTATCTATCTATCTATCTATCTATCTATCTATCTATCATGTCTGAGATGTGTTGCAAACAAACCCAGTTAAAAAAGCTTGACAAGTGATCGATTCATGATCACTTTCACTGTGTAGACACATCACTCCTCTATAGATGTAATGCGCAGCGCTGTAGGAGCAAGTGGCCCTGTTCCAAGATGGCTGCTGCCCTCCTGTTGGAGTTTTAATCTGTAGAAGCTGCTTTGAATGTGAATTTGAATTTGAAACAAAACTAACCATGAGGCGGGCAGGAGTGACAGCAGGAGGAGAAGTGACTGAAACAGAGCAACTCAAAGGAAGTGTGTTAACCAGGCAGATGATCTTCGACAGACATCTCATGTGATCCACACACACACACACACACACACACACACACACACACACACACACACACACACACACACACGCACACACACACACAGCAATGTATTGTTTAAAGTGCAAAATCACCATATGAGACGCACAAAATAATAAAATATAATTAAATAAATGACATTAAATACATTTAAACAACCAACAAGTATGACAGAACTCAAATAAACAAAAGTTTGTGTGATGAAAGTAAACTTTCTGAAAATTCTGCAACTTTCAGCACAGCATGGTTATTTGAAACATTGCAATGTAATTATATAATATACATAAGTAAAAGTAGTGCATTATACAGTATGTTAATGTATTAAGGGTGAAGATGAAGCCAATACATTTGATACATCACCTACCTTTAATCATTCAGCATCACTCAAATGGAGCGATGCATCTTCCTTTTCCATCTAACTTTAGAGCTCCATTCAGAGACTGTTCCTCCAGTCTCCACCTCTCAGACCCACGTCTCCATATTCTTCAGTGAGGGGTAAGACATTGCCGTGGTGATCAGAATGAGAAAACAGTGAAGCAGACATTCCACCGCCAAGCAAACACTCCAGAAACTGCCAAGTCACTGCGAAGTGCTAAAAAAGATCAATTTCACGTTCAATGACTAGCGCAAAGCAATGACTTGCAGAATGGTGCACGGGACAGCAACCCATTTGTACCATCACCTGCTGTGACCCAATGGTTAAGGAATAGGTGTTTGGATTAGAGAGTTGCACTTGCATATGTGCAAATTTTTGGAAAGTGGGAGTTAATAGTTTGCACTGTCCTGCACCCTTATCCACAGCAAAGCAAGAGTGTTTTCTTGTCACCTGCCCTATCCCTGTGAGTCATTCTGGGTCATAAAAATAACCCACAGCTTAGAAAAGGAGCATTCAGCAGTCACATTTTAGCTAGAGATACATATACATATACATTATGCATCATGCTTTAAAGATGTGTGAAGAATCAGATAAGTGATCAACAAAAGTTTGCAGACACAAACACTTGACTTTCAGACAAAAAGCACAATTTAATTCCAGCTTTAAAGTCCATCTTAAAAAAGGCAAAAGTTCTCTGGGGGGAGCAGCATCTTAAACAAGATTAACATTTCAGTTGCAAAATGTGGAGGCAAGAAAAGACAGTAATCGAAGTCTTGAAGAAATAAAGGCATGAATAAAAGTCTCGACATCACCTAGTGACGGGTAACATGTATCTTTAATAATTTCTGTAATTTAATCTAATAATTGAAATAAAATAAATAATCATAAATAAATTAATAAAGACAGAAATCAAAAAGCTGAAAAGTTGTTGTTATATCATATATGCCCTCTGGGCTGATGACTGATGGCTGTTTCTCTTGTTTGCAGAGGAATATTTAATATGTTTCTTCTTGTATGTTTCTTTTTGTGTTTGATATATGTTTCTTCTTGTAAAGGCTGAAAGAAATGAAATCTCATGTGATTAATGCAAGCAGAAACATTGCTCTGATGTCATTCATGGCAGAACATTGTATTTTTGGTCTTTTTGACTTACCAGAAACATATCACTGTTAGAGCAAACAACAAAATGCACAAAATCACAACTGCAGCAATATAGCCTGAATGATCATTTGTACCCTCTGTGGAATCTAGGAAGGAAAACATATATATGAAATATGAAAAAAAAGAAAAATGAATGCTCTCACGTTATGCAAGATTTTAAAATCTGGGCTTCTCCTTTACCTGGTAAGATGAAATGTGCCACGCTGGTTCCCAGGCTGCTGTTGCTGATGCAGGTGTAGTTATGACCCTTCATGTCTTGCAGGTGGAGTTTGCTTCCTCCGTCAGATATATAGGCCGTCTGATTGGTCACCTCCACACCGTCTATCAGCCATGTGACCACAGGACTGTCCCACTGAGCTCTCTCACGAGACACGTCACACAGCAGAACTACAGAGGCCTCTGGAGGCTTATCTGAGGGAGGGAGAGATACAGTAGATCAGAAATTAGGATGATAAGTAATAGACGTCCAACTGAATATTTTATTGAGACTACTTTTCAATCATAATTATCTCTCTAAATATCTCATAATTTTATGTTAAGCTCTCATCATACCACTTTTTCTCACGTCTTTTTCTGCAAATGTCTGTGTGCCATCCAGGTCAGTGACGGAGATGATGTAACGCCCAAAGTCAGACTCCTGAATGTCAGATATTCTCAAAGTAGCCCCATCTCTCTCCGTACTGATTCGGGAATCCTGGGTTTTCCCAGGAATGGTTGCTAGTCTCCTTGCTCCAGTGTTCCCATTACACTCCCATGTCACCATTAAGATAGTTTCCACGGGGAGTTTCTCAATGAACGATTCAAGCACAAGTTCCCTGCCCAGAGCAACATAGAATGGCAATGGATGTTCAAAGCGTACTGATAAGCCTTGGAGTTTCTGTGCACCTGTTAAGGATATGAAAAAGGCTGATTGTTACAAACAGGTGATTTTTTTATTGTTGTATTAATGGTGTACAAATCAGTGAAAACAACACTTACATAAAGCCAAAAGAACACAGAGCATCCATTTTAGATTCATCCTTCATCACATTCATTAGAAAATAATGCAGTGTACGCAATTCAGGACAGATATGCTGTAAAAAATAAAAGTATTATATGTTTGTTATATCCAGTGTTAAACAATAATGAAAGGAATGCAATCCTTTGCTGTACCTGCTGGAATAACTAAATTGCAAAAAAGTTGAGTTTTTTTACACATTTATAAATTTGTAAAAAACAATCAATTAAACACAAAGGGAAATAAACCACTAAGCCTTACAGAAAATGTAATAAAATATGTGTTATTAGTAGTGGTGTCGCTAGGACTGAAAGACGAGGAGGGCTTAGCCCCCATGGTTCAGGGGACAGTGTGTGCCGAATTAAGTTCTTATCTTGGTGATTATAAAGGCTATATGCATGTACTATATCTTGTTGTTTTTACAATAAAGAGTATGTGGTTCTGTATAAAATATATATAATGACCAAGCCAAACAGAAAAATACAAAAGGGAAAACAAACACAACACTTAATGACTGCCATTAAAGAATGCAGATACATAGATGGAATCACTCACTATAGCTACAGTTATTTTTCATGCAAAAGTCAAGATTTAAACACTGACACTGATAAAGTTCACGTACTATTGTAAGGGTGGCTGCTACAGAGCTTGGGTGTTTTGGCTGCAAATAAGGGTAGTATGACAGTAACATGCAGCAACAAAACAACCGGAAATTATAACAATTATAATATTCTCACAGTGTATTAGAATAAGCAAATATAGCTGCAAGTCACCTCCTCGGCCTAAGATATTGGCAGTTGAAATGCCCACTTTTTGTGTTTACCCATGCTATGTTACAAGTGAGTGTGTATGGGCTGGGTCAACATTCTTCCTGCATGTCCTCAAATGCTTATGACCCCAATTACCTCACTTCCTGTTGGCCGTGAATGATGCAATGTACATATGAAAGCCCAACACACCTACCAAATTTGGTAAGTGCATCAGAAATTATATGCTGACCACAGGGCTCTAAGACATAAGGGGGTGGTCTGGAATCTCTGGACCACACCCATAGTCAAGAAAGAAAGAAAATAATTTTTCGAACACCAACAGGGCTTCGCACCTCCAATACAGGCCACAGCCTGAACCTCCAGTGCTCGGGCCCTTAATACATAAATGATATTAGATTAATACTAAAAAACAAGCATGACAACATACCAAGACCTATATGGCCAACAAACAATACAGTATAAGCAGCAAGAAAGCCATCTTATCTGTCCTATGGTTTACTTGCGTGACACAGTGAAAACAAAAAAAGGGTTAGCAACTTAAAGCTGTTTGGCAGCAATGGAGGATATTCAGGAGCCTTCAAATGGGAGAGACAGACCATCATAACACTGGAAAAATTGCAATCAAGATATCAGTAAGCACAGTAAGTAAGTGTCCTTCATGCATCAAAAGGCACTAAAAGAAAGTAAAAAGGCGTAAAGTTAAGCCTCTTTTGTTTAAAGCATCCTATTAAGAATATTTTGTGGCAGATTTTTAGTGCCACTTTTTTAGCTTACTCTTTTAGTATTTTAAATATATGCAGCCTAGGAGTGAATCAGGGTAGCCTAGGCTAAATTTCTCTGGATTTGGCTATTTTAAAATCGTAAAAGACCTTCTACCTTATCCCTTCTCGAACGTCCTTGAGTAGGCTATCCTCCACCTTTCCACAAGAGTATCTGCATCTGACAGCTAAGCTAATGACAAGTCCTTCTCACAGAATGAGTTGTCCACATGACGAAAAACACCAATGACACGCTGACAGCTTGCAAGGCACCAACCCCCGTCCTCCAAAGGGTGCGTCGTCTTTCATTTTTCCAGATGTTTCTTTACCTTACCGATATGACATTAATGCTGTGGATCTATGTGCTGAGTTGCTCTCCCCATTGCTCCTGCTTCCAGTAACAACTGTTTCCTGACATGACCTGAATTTTAATCTGCAAAAGCTGCTTTGAATGTCAAACAAACCACAAAGTTATCATGAGGATGACAGCAGGAGGAGAAGTGACAGTGAGGCATATGATCTTCGTGTCACGGGGACGGATACAGGAACCAGGAAAACAGACAGAACAGGAGTGGACCCAATTGCATTAACGTAGCCCCAGAGGCCATTTATTAACAATAAACACGTAGACAGACACTGGACAGGGCACACAGGGGCAGAGTGGAACAGAGTCAGGGCAGACAGGACTGGAACAGAAGCGGCCGCCGTTGGCCGCCGGGTCAGGAACAGAAGCGGCCGCCGCCAGCCGCCGGGTCAGGAACAGAAGCGGCCGCCATCGGCCGCCGGGTCAGGAACAGAAGCGGCCGCCATCGGCCGCCGGGTCAGGAACAGAAGCGGCCGCCATCGGCCGCCGGGTCAGGAACAGGGCAGACAGGAACACGGAACAGAGACGGGGAACAAGACTGGGCAGGCAGGCAGGACTCGTGTCGCTGGGCTGAGCGGGGATTGAACCCGCAACTCCAGGGGTGGTAGACTGCTGTTCTACCACCTGAGCCACTGGCAGACGAGTCGTCGCCAGTGAGCCGAATCGGTAGCCGAGGGCTGGAGATGCAGCGTAGTCAGGGATGAGGTCCACGTTGACGCCGGGAGTCAGTCCCAAGCAGACAGAGCACACAGGAACACAGACAGGGTAACAGGAGACAGAGCTGGGGACAGGAACACAGTCAGGGTGCAGGGCAGACAGGACTGGAACAGAAGCGGCCGGCGTCGGCCGCCAGGTCAGGATCAGGGCTGGGCAGACAGGAACAGAGTCAGGGTGGACAGGACTGGAACAGGAGCGGCCGGTGTCGGCCGCCAGGTCAGGATCAGGGCAGACAGGAACACGGAACAGAGACAGGAAACAAAACTGGGCAGGCAGGCAAGACTCGTGACGCTGGGCTGAGCGGGGATTGAACCCGCAACTCCAGGGGTGGTAGTCTGCCGCTTTACCACCCGAGCCACTGGCAGACGAATCGTCACCAGTGAACCAGATCGGTAGGCGAGGGCTGGAGATCGCAGCGTTGTCAGGGACAGTCCGAGTCGTAGCCATGAAAACAGTCCAAAAACAGGAGACGGAACACACTGGAGACCAGACTGACAAAAACAGGACAGGCACAAGACACAGGCAAGACAGAATCCATGGAACGAAACACGATACTGGGAAACACTGGGACTAGAATCAAAAACTCAAAACAGGCAGGAAAACAGGAAAACAAGACCGACAGGACGAGACAGAGTCAGGAGCAGAGTGCCGTGAAAACATACCGTGAGTGGCAAACGAACCAACAAGGAAAGACAGAAAAGCCAGGGTTTAAATAGTGCAGAAAACCAAGGAGTTAACGAGAGTAAACGAGGGAGTGCAGGTGCTGGGAATAATCAGAAAACAAGGGGACGAGGCAGACAGGTGAACTAAATCAGGACAGATTAACAAGAAACAAGGAGACTAGGCTGGAAGCTGGGACAGATTAACAAGACAAGGAGACACAGGTGAAGGAGGTTATTGTGGCAGTGCAGGGTGTAGGGAGAATAATTCAAACTAAAATGTGATTAGGGGGAAACAAAGGAAAAACACAGCACTGCCAAAAAAACCCAAAGGAACACCGTGACACTTCGATCTTGTGATCCACATACAAACACACACACATACACAGCAATGTACTGTTTAAAGTGCAAAATCATAATCAGAAATGCTTTCAATACACAACAGAATAAAATATAATTAAAAATGACATTATACAATAGTTAGGTCCGCTCAAACTATTTAGCAATTTCTATTTGGACGAGACGCATTCTAAGTGTGACCAGGAGTGAGGATATCCCACGGTATACCATTGGTGTTCACACAGGAGACACAACGTAACTATTAATTCACATGCATTTATAAGCTATACTTTACAGCAGCACTTTAACAAGATACCCAAGACTGTAGAACAGCAGCTGTGCATTCGGCCTAGTTCGGACTGTGAGCAACGACAACAATCATATCTCAGCGGCTGCACAATACAGCAGGTGAATGTCCAAATCAACATGTAGGACACTTGTTGCATAATAAAAAAAAAAAAAATAAAAAAAAATAAAATAAAAATAATAATAATAATAATAATAATAATAAACTGTATTTGTATAGCACAATTCATACAATATGTAGCTCAAAGTGCTTCAACAGTTTGGTAGAAAAAAACACAAGACAGCATTTGTTGCGGCTTGGTAGCGCTGAGAAAGTTCATTCGGGCATTGCTGACAGTTCCTGCTTGTGTACTTAGAGGTGACAGGGGTGAGGAAAAACTCCCTGTTTTGCATTTGGATTATTCAAGTAACGGAAGAACCCTCAGGCAGAACACTACGGGGGCCATCTGCCAGGGCAGGGATCGACTGGGAGGTCCACAGGACAACAGTTGATGTGACTGTTGTCAGACTGTCCGTTAAGTAGAGGAGTGTATGTAAAGGTTGGGGGTGTCCATTGTGTGACTGCTGTTGGTCTGTGGGGTTGGGGGTTTGAAAAAAAAACTTCAGGATTTGAAAATCCCTACTGTATTTAAATCCCTAAAATATGTTGTGGAAGACTATTCCAGAGACAGGGTGTTCAGAAGGAAAATGCACTGGGTGTAATATGGCTTCATTTCTTATGTTTTGGTAAAACTCTTGCTATCTAACAGCAATGTCAGGAAGGCTAGAGAGCAGTCTCGTCCTCTCAGTCGCCGACAGTATGTCTGCTTCTGCTAACACTGCAATAAAATCTTCCACAAACTCAGGCCTTGCATCTGGTGACTGGACTTCTTAATCACTTTCGATTTGACGCAGTGGTTGAACATGTCTTTATGGGTCTGTGTTCATTCACGTTCAAGTTATTTATATAGCGCATTTTATCCAACAGAAACTGACCAAAGTGCATAAACAAAATAAACCAAAGTAAAAAAATTAATAAATACAAGGGAAGGTCATTTAAGAATCAAGGAGCAACAACAAAGAATGCTTGATCCCCTTATGTTTTCCTAAGTGACAATGGAATTGAGAGCAGGTTTTGGGAAGATGACCTTAGCATTCTCATAAAAAAAAACCAAAAAAAAAAAAGTTATTCCGTGTGGGCACACACACACAGCAATATACTGTTTAAAGTGCAAAATCATGCTTTCATTGGGAAGGGGGAGTTAATAGTTTGCACTGTCCTGCACCCTTATCCACAGCAGAGGTGCCCCTGAGCAAAGCAAGAGTGTTTTCTCGTCACCTGCCCTATCCATGTGAGTCATTCTGGGTCATAAAAACAATCACAGCTTAGAAAAGGAGCATTCAGCAGTCACATTTTAGCTATAGATGCATGTACATATACATTATACTGTACATCATGCCTCAAGGATGGGGTGTGTGTAAAAAATCAGATCAATGATGGACCCAAATGCAGACACAAACATTACACTTTAGTAGGTAAGTAGGATGACAAGTAATAGACATCCAACTCAATATTTTATTTAGATTGCTTTGCAATCAACAGAGAGGACCTAACTGTTTTTATACTTCATCACAATAACATGAGAAATATTTTTGTACATTTTCTTTATTTTACATTTTGTTGGCAATGGAAACTATTGAGAGCTGATATGCTTTATATAGCTGAGGCACTTTATCTAATGGTGTTTCCATCCAAGTGTCAATGTTTTGCCATTTAGAAACACAGATACAGTAAACTGTTTGTAAATTTTTAAGTGTAACAAAGCAAAATACATGACTTGACACCAGATGGTACTGGGAGGACAGGAGATTTCTCTCCCTCTCAAAAAAAGACATATTTCTGAAATGGCTGTGTGTTTATGGCTTTTACAGTGCTCATGCTGGTTGCAGTGATGGAATACACACACGCTCTTACGCACATATGTGAGGGCAAGGCCGTGGGAGACGGTTTTGTGTTTATTCTGCCTGTCAATGTCACTCGATATATACGGCAACCTCACTGTGAGCTTATGCTGGATATAGAGGTAATGACGTCTCTGTAAATAAAAAACTTTTTTCCACAATAATGGGTTGTATTTTCTGTGTAATTACAGATTTAATCAGTACCAGGATTCTTTTTTACTTTAATCATATCGTTAGCTTCATAGCATAATTGCCTAAGTCATTTTTTGGTCAAATTGAGATTTTTGCACAACTTTACTCCCCTACCACTTCTGCATCATCCTGTCTGTCTGCCTATGTCATTGGCCAATCACAACACTCATAAAAGTAAAAAAAACATAGCTGCCTAAGTCATTCATTTGACTTAGGCAGTTTTACCATTGGACTTAGGCAGTTTTTATACAATCAATTTGACTTAGGCAGATTATGCCTATGATTTAGGCAGTTTTACCATTGGACTTAGGCAGTTTTTATACAATCAATTTGACTTAGGCAGATTATGCCTATGACTTAGGCAGTTTTTCTGCGAATATAAAATAAACATTACATCTTCTCAGCCATTTTGCATACATCAAAACTGCCTAAGTCACTTTTATTTGATAAAAAAAATGATGTTCAGTTTTGTTCTTTTTCCAAACTTTTTCTCACATCTACATGAATGTTCTGTGAAAATATCAATAAAAAATATGCATGTGATTTTTAGAAAATGTGTTTTTTCTTGTTTTCCAAAAACACAAAAAAATGACTTAGGCAATTATGCTATCAAGCTAACGATATAGCATATTTAAATAAATTGCAACTTTAAGCTGTGTAACTCAGATGACCTTGCCTGATGCTCTCTCAATGAAGGGTCACAACCGCGCTGTATATGAGAATGGCACAGCACCAGTCATCATGCAGCCCCCAGTCCTGAAGGCTACGATGGATAACTTCACCCTGGCTATCTGCCCTATGTCACTTGTGTTGGACATGCAGTGCCACATCTCAGATGGGATTCATCTGCAGATTGTAATGAGTTATAATTTAAAATATATATATATATTATTTTAACTAAATTGAACTTAGTCATGCTTTAAAAACTGAGCACTTGACTTCATTTCTCCCTTTCTTTTCCTAATGTAGATAACAGAAAAGATGCATTGCTCTTGTAAGTAAACCATTATTTGCCTCTTTTCTTACAACACATAGTTTTGTAATATGATCTGAAGCTGGAATACTAAATTGTAAATACCTTGCACCAAGTGAGATGTGTGTTTTTGTAAGTTTGACTGTGTGTGTGTGTTAAAGAGAGACAGAGACATACTAGTACTACTCTATAGTCTGTACTAAGTGTTTTGTTTATCCAACCTGCCTTAGGTGTCAACTTTACTGTCAGTCCCCCTAGTCCGACCTCCATTTCGACAAGTGAGTTCTGTTTTTTTTTTTTTAATATATAATGCCTAATGACTAGACAAAAATGAAAACTTGCCTATTTAATCCTAACATGATAATGTAACCCTGTGAAACACAACAAAAACTCATCAGTAAAGCCAGTGTTTAAATTGGGCCAGAGGTCACCTCTGCCTCCTCACCTCTGTAATCGTTAATTACTTTGCCAGTTAAAAACAGTTTGCAATTACATTCACAGTTGACCATGAACACATAAACCACAAACTACAGTACAACACACTGTATACAGCTCACAAGATAAGAAGAGATGCAGATGATAAATATATCAGATAGCTGAAACTAGTTACATAGAAAAGATCATATACATGAAACGCAATCCTCTTAAAAGGAAATAAGATAAATAAAAAAAACTTTCATATACCATTGTTACCATTATACATTCATATACCATTAAGACACAGACGGACAATGGGAAGGTTTTGATGTACTCTGACTAGAGAATGTTGGCAAGTACTTAAAAAGGATTACTTTACAAGCACTATTTGGGGGAAAACAAAGACTTGTGTGTCAATGTAAACTGTATATCAGGTGCATCTCACAGCCTTTGTAATAACCAGTGTCTTTCGATGTTTTTTTTTTTTTCAGCACCTGTAATTTCAGAGGACCACCATGTTGCAGTGTACACCACCACTGCCATTTTAGTTTTGATGATCATTCTTGGACTGTCCATCTACAAATCGAGGTCTGTGTATTGGATTTGTGTCCCAAGTTTTTAATACCGTATATTTTTCTGCACTGTGAGCTGCTGTAATTCCACTTCATTGTAATAATTCATGTTGTAATCACACCAGGAAGAAGATAATGACCCCATGTGCTCAGCATGACAATGCAGACTCATCTGCCAGAAGCTCCACGGATGCCCTCCCAGACGAGAAAATCGCCATGATCGAGGATTATGGTGTCTGAAAATGGAGAAAGATCAGAAGAGCCATTCAGTCTCAGTTCTTGGGTTCAGACTGTATACAATCAATGGCTCAAACAGTGATGTTATAAAGCATGTGAGTATGAGGATGTAAACAAACACTGCCTAGGTAGAGATTATAACTGTAATCTCTAACTCATATCTTGGGCAGTTTGTCTTATGTAAACAGTCTTCTGCAGATACCACAATCCCACCCCAGACTTACAACCATTGACACCAGAGGCCATGGTAGTACTAGGATAACAGCTGAAAGTTCTGTCTGCTAGTGTTTGTGTTACATCTTTCAGAGGTCCAGGAGAGAGGTTTACCTATGGTGCTGTACACACTGCTTGTTGTTACAATTGCAGCTTTTTCTTCCACTCTGCTTTTAAATGATGCTTATGAAGGATTATATAGGATACTCTCCAGCACTTTAGTTTAGCCTGCACATGTCTTTATAAACTGAAGCAGAACATTTCCTAGCCAGCTCAGCATTACTTAACCATTACCAATGAATTCACCTAGCCAGGCTAGCTCGGCTGTTGTATCTTCCCACAATATTGTCATTATTCTGGCATTACATTACACTTAGCTGCCACTCTTATCCAGAGCGACTTACAGTTACTTAGGTACAGAGTTTCAGTTACAGTCCCTGGAGCAATGTAGGGTTAGATGCTTTTTGGGGGGGTTAAAGGGACATTGTATTTCACTGCTGTACTATGTCAGGGAACTCTCCCAAGGCTTTGGTTGGATTGGAATGGAATTAAAGGTAGATCAATAGGTAAACGTATGCCTATGGAGATTGTCCTGACTCTTTGCATGAAGTAAAAGAATAGTGTTTGACAGACAAAGTTTGTAAATATTTTTCTAAACTACATTGTGCCATGATTTATTTATGCAGATTTACATTTACATTTAGATCTATTTTATTTAAGAAAAATGTTTGCTCACAAAAGTTTTTTTTTGCTTTATTTGGGTATTGTTTTATTTATGAAAAAAAAACCCATCTAATTCAGAGCCATTTTAATTAGTGTTTTATTAGTATACTCCTAAACACTTTAAATTACAAGGATGTGAATGTATCAAAATAGAAGATTATTATTTTAATTGTGTTGCATAGCAGCAGGAACACAAGGGTTAGATGCCTTCCACATTGAAATATGTTTGTGAATTTTATCATGTTAAGGTCTGTTTTTCATGAAAGGCATTACTGATCATTGTTGCTACTGCTGGGTCAGATTTCTCTTATTTCTTAATTGATGTTTTCCTGTTTTGTATTTTTGAGTAATAAATGACTTCATGACATCAATGTGTGTTTTTGACGTTGAAACTGCAGAAGTACTGCTAAGGCTGGGGTTTGTAACACTTACAGTGCCAATACACACACTAGGATGTCTCAGCTACACAAGGATCACTGCTTTAATGTCACATGACCACACACACACACACACACACACACACACACACACACACACACACACACACACACACACACACACAGACATTCCTCAAAACTGCATGACTGCAGTCTTACCTAACTGTTTACTGAAGCATAATTCATAAAAGGCTACCAGGGTCCAGAGGGAATTACTTGCACCTGAGTATGGGTGCTGTACTTCACCGCCATGTTTGATTGCTGCACTGTGCATTCCACTGCCTTGTATGATCACCATCGCTGAGTACGATGGTTCTTTTGCATTGACACCCTTGTCCACTGCATGTACCACTCATTATGTGACACTGGTAATCCAGAGACGGAAATCCAGAGGAAAACCCATCAGTGGTTAGGAAACACACAGAGACACACAACACAAATTGTGGTTACCCAGAGCAAGTCTGAAGACTTGTAACCTATATTTGTCTTTAAAAAGTCAAGGGCACACACAGACATCAGCTAATCTTTTTGTTTTAACTGTTGACTAAACAAAGGCCAAGCATGCATATCACTCAATACAAAAAAATAAGAAAAAAGATTAAAACAAAAAGTAAATAAATTAAAATTGTCTGAAGTTTCATATACTATATATTATTTTTCGATATGGATGTGCTGCAGCACTTTTTGCATGTGTTTGTTCACAACAAATTGACATAGGCCTATCCTTCCTATTTCAACAGTATGTCTGCTTCTGCAAACATTGCAATAAAATCTTCCACAAACTCATGTCTTGCATCTCGTGACTGGACTTGGTCTTAATCACTTTCAATTAGACGTGGTCGTTTTCATGGGTCTGTGTTTAAGTTCAACTTTAATTTATTTATAGAGCACATTTTATTCAACAGAAGCTAACTAAAGTGCATAAATAAAACCTAAGCATAAGGTAAGAAGGTATAAACAAATAAATGGTAAAAATAAAGTGAAACTATTTAAACAAATTACATTTACATTATATGAAATCAGAGAAAGGCAAAAAAAGAAGAAAAAAACCTTAATCACAATTGCAGGCCAAAGAAAGTATGTGTGTTTTTAAATTGCACTTAAAACTATTACCAGTTAACATTTTATATATTCAGGAAGGTCATTCCAGAGCCGAGGAGCAACGACAAAGAAATCTTGATCTCCTCTTGTTTTCCTAAGTGACTAGCGGATTGAGAGCAGGTTTTGGGAGGACGACCTAAGCATTCTCAGTGGTACAGTCCCTGCTAACAAGGTGGGTTTCTGTTGTTTGCAGAGGAATAATTAGTACAGGGGTGCTCACACTTTTTCAGTGTGCGAGCTACTTTTAAAATAACCAAGTCACAAAGATCTACCGACCCATAAAAGCCTATGTCATTTTAAAATGTATTGAAAATTCCAAGCCAATATTGCAACAAAATAAGCTCTGAACATGTTTTTGTAATTACCATATAATAATAATAATAATACAGTGACAATGTATAATAATAATAGTATTAATAATTAGTTCAGAGTTTAATTTGATGACTTGCACTGCATTGACTCAGCCAAGGATGAGTACTCCGGACAGTAGCTGCTGACAGCCAGCCTCAGGCACATGTTCAAATGTTCATCAGTCATGGTGGAACGATACTGGGACTTGATGATCTTCATGTGGGAAAAGGCTGATTCGCAAAGATAAGTGGAGCCGAATAATGCAGTCAAGGAAATAGCACATTTCCTCATGTTGGGGTACTTTTTCTCTGTGAGTAAGTTCCAGAACTGTCCATGAGCTCTGGCCTTCAGCTCAATGTCGGCTTGTAGAGTTAAAATCTCATCTTCCACTCCAGAAGAATTCAGGTGAAACAGTGTTGCGATTTTTGACGCAAGTAAATCAATGTCGGCATCTTCCTGAAACGGATAGCACATGAATGTAGCCACTGGCTGGAGTAACGAAAAGTCTTGGAAACGTTTGTCAAACTCTGACAGACAGTTGTCAATCTGCTCCGTGTAGCGTGCGCTGCTTAGTTGCGCACAGGCCTTCCCTTGCGTCTCCAACTCTGACTGCAGGTTCGAGAAATTTGCCAAGTCATGGCGCTGAAGCTTTGAGGACAGATGTTTCATTTTTCGTTTGAAGGCATTGACTGAGCTGATCATGTCGATCACCGTTGCAGCTTTTGATTAAGGTCATTCAGCATGTTTGTTAGATCGGTTAAAAAAGCCAAATCCAGCAGCCACTGTTCGTCATTCAGCTGTTTGTATTCTGCATGTCCATTTTCACGGAAAAACTCCTTGATTTCTGTACAGAGCTCTCGGAATCGTTGCAAGAATTTCCCGCGACTAAGCCACCTCACGTCAGTGTGTAGCAACAACTCAGAGTGGTCGCTGTCAGCCTTCTCCAGATGTGCGCGAAATAGCCGTCTTTGGAGTGCTCTAGCTCTAATTGAGCAAGCGATCTTCGTTGCCACGTTCATGATCTCTTTCATGTTCAGCATCTTTGTGCATAATGCTTGTTGGTGGATAATGCAGTGGTAATTCACAAAGTATGGAAAAGCATCGTCCTGTCTGCACCTGGCAATGAACCCATTCACGCGACCAACCATTGCGGGCGCTCCATCCGTGGTGATGGACACTAACTTGTACAGTGGGAGCTGAGTTTTGTCGCTAAAGTTTTTAAACGACTAAAAAATGTCCTCTCCTCGCGCATGTTCTTTCAAGGGAATCACTGTCAATAGCTCCTCCTTTGCAGTCATATCACTGAACACCATACGAATGTAAATGCACACCTGTGCTGTGTCACTCACGTCCGTAGATTTGTCCAACTGCAGTGAGACCTGGCCCATCAACTGGCTCCAGCGTAAAGGTTGATGGGTCCAAATGTTTGGAGATAGCCATGTTTGGAGATAGCGATCGACTGGTAGATCGCGATCGACGTATTGAGCACCCCTGATTTAGTAGATTTCTTCTTGTACAGGCTGAAAGAAATGAAATGTCATGTGATTAATGCAAGCAGGAGCATTTCTCTGATATATAATTTGTGCAAGAACATTATTTGTTTTGGTCAGTTTTACTTACCAAAAAGAAAATATTACTATTACAGCAAACAACAAAATGCACAAAATCACAACTGCAGCAATATAGCCTGAATGATCATTTGAACCCTCTGTGGAATCTAGGAAGGAAAACATACATATGAAATATGAAAAAAAAAGAAAAATGAATGCTCTCACGTTATGCAAGATTTTAAAATCTGGGCTTCTCCTTTACCTGGTAAGATGAAATGTGCCACGCTGGTTCCCAGGCTGCTGTTGCTGATGCAGGTGTAGTTATGACCCTTCGTCTCCTGCAGGTGGAGTTTGCTTCCTCCGTCAGATATATAGGCCGTCTGATTGGTCACCTCCACACCGTCTATCAGCCATGTGACCACAGGACTGTCCCACTGACCTCTCTCACGAGACACGTCACACAGCAGAACTACAGAGGCCTCTGGAGGCTTATCTGAGGGAGGGAGAGATACAGTAGATCGGAAATTAGGATGATAAGTAATAGACGTCCAACTGAATATTTTATTGAGACTACTTTTCAATCATAATTATCTCTCTAAATATCTCATAATTTTATGTTAAGCTCTCATCATACCACTTTTTCTCACGTCTTTTTCTGCAAATGTCTGTGTGCCATCCAGGTCAGTGACGGAGATGATGTAACGCCCAAAGTCAGACTCCTGAATGTCAGATATTCTCAAAGTAGCCCCATCTCTCTCCGTACTGATTCGGGAATTCTTTGTTTTTCCGGGAATGGTTGCTAGTCTGCCCGCTCCTGTGTTCCCATTACACTCCCATGTCACCATTAAGATAGTTTCCACGGGGAGTTTCTCAATGAACGATTCAAGCACAAGTTCCCTGCCCAGAGCGACATGGAATGGCAATGGATGTTCAAAGCGTACTGATAAGCCTTGGAGTTTCTGTGCACCTGTTAAGGACATGAAAACAGGTTGATACAGACAGGTGATTTTGTTTATTGTTGTATTAATGGTGTACAAATCAGTGAAAACAACACTTACATAAAGCCAAAAGAACACAGAGCATCCATTTTAGATTCATCCTTCATCACATTCATTAGAAAATAAAGCGGTGTAAGCAATTCAGGACAGATATGCTGTAAAAAATAAAAGTATTATATGTTTGTTATATCCAGTGTTAAACAATAATGAAAGGAATGCAATCCTTTGCTGTACCTGCTGGAATAACTAAGAATAACTAAATTGCAAAACAAGTTGAGTTTTTTTTACACATTTATAAATTTGTAAAAAACAATCAATTAAACACAAAGGGAAATAAACCACTAAGCCTTACAGAAAATGTAATAAAACATGCGTTATTAGTAGTGGTGTCGCTAGGACTGAAAGACGAGGAGGGCTTAGCCCCCATGGTTTAGGGGACAGTGTGTGCCGGATTAAGTTGTTATCTTGGTGATTATAAAGGCTATATGTACTATATCTTGTTGTTTTTACAACGAACAGTATGTGGTTCTGTATAAAATATATATAATGACCAAGCCAAACAGAAAAGTACAAAAGGGAAAACAAACACAACACTTAATGACTGCCATTAAAGAATGCAGATACATAGATAGAATCACTCACTATAGCTAAAGTTATTTTTCATGCAAAAGTCAAGAGTGTAAACACTGACACTGATAAAGTTCATGTACTATTGTAAGGGGGGCTGCTACAGAGCTTGGGTGTTTTGGCTGCAAATAAGGGTAGTATGACAGTAACATCCAGTAACAAAACAACCGGAGAAGGAGAAACTGACAGGAAGTGGTCTAGCAGACCCAAAGCCACAACTGAATCAGAGAACATGTCTCTAAGAGTTAACAAATTGTGTGATAGGCAGCTCACAGGACAACAACTTCAAGCAACCAACATGGCTACCACAGCATTCTGCAACGCCATGCCATACCCTCTGGTATGCGACTAGTTGGTCAGAGGTTCATCCTACAGCAAGAAAATGACCCAAAACACTAGTCCAAACTATGCCAAAACTACCTCAGGAAAAAAGAACAAGATGGTAAGGTTGAAAACATGGAGTGGCCAGCACAATCTCCAGACTTAAACCCCATCGAGCTGGTTTGGGAAGAACTGGACAGAAGAGTGAAAGTCAAGCAACCTACAAGTGCCACACATTTATGGGAACTTCTGCAACAAACTTTGGAAGAACTTTTTGCAGAATATTTGATTTCCCTTGCAGAAAGAATGCCACGAGTATGCTCAGGTGGCTACTTTGATAAGTCAAAAGTTTAGAATACATTTTGGTTTATAAATTGATTTCAGGATTTTTTTTCAACTTAAATTGCTTATTTGTTCTGTGCTTTAATTTTTAGAGTGCAATGACACAACAAACTGAATTTTCAGTAAAAAAAACTTTTGACCGGTAGTGTACATTATACTGTACATCATGTCTCAAGGATGGGGTATGCGTAAAGAATCAGATAGGTGATGGACCCAAATGCAGACACAAACATTACACTTTAGTAGGTAAGTAGGATGACAAGTAATAGACATCCTGCATTGTGTGTGTGTGTGTGTGATTATACAAGTGTCCATGGATGGCCAGTCTGTCCGCTAGCTCCTCATCTCATTACATTACATTACATTACATTGCATTTGGCAGACGCTTTTATCCAAAACGACTTACAAAAAAGGAGGACATAAGCAAACAGAGGTGTAAAGGGACACAGAGTAAGCAGACAACCTTTTTACATACAGGGAGGTGCATGTGTCTGAATAAGTTTCCCGGGGGAGGGACACTACAGATATATGTACTTCCGCATAGGGACAGAGAAAGAGAGAGTTGGTTTAGTGATTGTTAGTTTTGTTAGGAAGGGAAGCACTCTCGGAAGAGAAGGGTTTTTACAATTTTTTTAAAGGTAGGGAGGGAATCTCACCTGTGTGCTGTGCGCTGGCTTACCTGTGTGCTGTGCTCTGGTTCAACTGTGTGCAGTGTGTATCCTTGTGTCAATGTTTAAGTTTCTTAAGTGACAGACATTAATCTCAGCAGCTGCACAATACAGGGGGATTTCCAAATCATTGTCTAGGTATAAATGGACAATTGTTGCATAGCAACCACAGACACCCTTAGCTAAAACTGAAACTATTTTATGGACTGGAGACCAGAGCGAACTGAAATAGATGCATTGGATGTACCGCATAGTACAGGGTATGTTTGTTTTCAGCACTCAGTCTTCGGCTTTGTGCCTGCGACCGAACCACACCTGTGAGAATATCCACGAACACCCTCACAAGCAAGATTGTTATATTGCTTAAGTTTACCACTAGCTGAAGGCTAACATAGCAAGGTACGTTTCTAAACATGCTTTCTGGATCACCCCCCAGAGTAGGCCAGCCGAAATGTTTACCACTGGTCAGCTCGACTATTCTAATCTGACTGGCCATGTGAACATTTAGCTCCACCTGTAACAAGGTTAAAAACTAAAGAGTATATCACACTAAAAATGTGCAAGCTTTACCATATTTAGACTGTTATGTGTTTTTGCAATGATATCTAACCATACATTTTATATGGAATAAACGTGACAAAATGGCTAGGGAGATAATGACAAGCAAGGGACAAAGAAAGATTTTTGTAAAAAAAAAGAAGTTGTTTTTTGAGGTATGTTTATATAGCCTGTTTATATAGCCATAATTAGTTAAAAAGTTATAGAGCAAAAACGCTTTTTCACTAATGGCGCACTTCTGTAATCTGTAACTATTGAAGATAAGTTAAATCCATTAACAATCTACTGAATCTACAATGCCTCAGCTACAAGTTGGTGTCAGTTGCATGTCTCTAGCTTGATTAGTTACTTCTCAGTAGTCCATTTTCCACGAGGCCCCTCGAATTTTAACTTTCCTCCACACACCTCATCCTTCTAAGATCAGCAGCATCTCACTTGGAGCATCTCACTTGGAGTGTTTACCTATCAACACCTCTACACAGACTTTTATTTATGCTGACATATTTCATAATATAAAGTTGTGTATTTTACATATTATTTTCATTATCTTTAAAATGTACTGATGGGAGTCACATTTATACCACTAAACATTTTGCAACTGCATGTGTTTGTTTCCCTTCTCTGACTAACATCATTTTGCTGTAAATATAAGGTATGTGGAAAGCTCTTGAAATAATTACCTGTGTTGTTGCCCAGTCAAGGAGCCAGTATGGTTCTCTTCAGCGTGCCTTGTTGTCTCTTTACAGGTGCATAGCTGTGTTACCAGACAAACACACACACAGAGCTGCACTGACAGAAAGACTGCCAGGTTTTATCACTCGCTGATCAACGCAAAGTTTACACCCCCTCTCTCACTTTAGGTGTCGTGTGTGTGTGTACATGCCTCCATGCACGTGTCTGTGGTTTACATCACCTTTGTTATGCTACGCAGGTCACAGTAAACATGTGTGTTAGTCTAGTAGAACCTTGAGAAAGGTGTAAAGTAAGGTCTGGATGCAATTTTTTTGCATATATTGATAGTTTAGGGGCTGCAGATGCAGAATCTGACGGGTGCCGCTCAGGCACCCTTGAGCATTTTTTTAAAATGACATAATAAGCCACGCCCACACCTTCACCAAGGGAAATAAGCCAAAAAATACATAAATCCTTAAAACATGTCATGTTTGGTATCAAATTAAACCTCTTGATGAGCAGAAATCAGAGGTGGTAACATCTAAAGGATTCCCTATGGTCCTCTTTTGTCACCAATAAAAAATAAGCCATTTTGGTGTACTCGGGTCACTGCTGTAGGTCTCCATAGAGAACAGTCTCTAACATATTAGAACAAGGAACAAGGAACAAGGAACTCAATCATCTGAACAAAAGTTAAAAATAACAAGGAAGACAACTCTGATTAGAGACAACAACATGTACACATGGCCCTAACATTTTAACATGTAACAATTATACAACATGTGACATATAATTCATTGTTCATCAGTGTCCTCATCTGAATGTTCATCTTCATCTGTTTCCACTGAGGGTGTGCTTTCATATTTTGATTTATTATTTGCACCATCCTCACTACCTTTGCAATTGCAGTATGTAGTGCAGGGAAGCCCCCTGATATACAGCTAATACTATGTAGTTTCAGACACAATAATATGAGGGGGCACTGAATGTAACTTCACAATGAACCACTTAATGCATTATGTACAGATTAGTACAAAGGCAAAAGGAAATGTAAAATTGTATCAGGCATACACCCTCCTAATGTACACGTAAAGGAAGAAATACACAATGTAAATACAGACCAACTACACAAATGGCAAAATGGTCACTGACTACAACTGACTCTCATACATACTCCCTCGCAATGTACAACTAAATTAAATGAATGCCACCCTGGATTTTAAAGCCATGGAAAATAGAACTTGCACATGAAGTATGATGTTCAGTTTTTCTTTTTCGCTCATTACCTAACTCAGTTTACTACTTCTCAGTATTTGCTCAATTGACCGAAAAATTGTAAGAGATATGGATTTATTATTTTCTAAAGCACACAATAGGCACACTCTGCATTACATCGTCCAGAGTGAATTTCAGCCATTAACAGTCAATTAATATTATGGTAATAACCGAAACACTGCTACTTTAACTGTGGACACCAAACGCGACCAGAGCAATGGAAGTCATTATTTGTCCAGGTTGGTCCGAAAAGTCGCTAGAAGTCGCCAGATGACCTAATGACGTTACGTATGACGTCACAGCGTCACGCATGTAACGCAAATCTCTAGAAAACGTGCATGCTAGCAGCTTTTTACAGATCACAGCTAATCCGAAGCATTGCTACTTTAACTGTGGACACCAGACGCGACCAGAGCAATGGAAGTCATTATTTGTCCATGGTAGGTTGGCAAATTGAGAGTTGAAAGTGAATTCACTAGGGGTGACAACAACCTGGGCGACCAGAGCGAATTTCAGCAATTAAAAGTCAGCTAATCAGTGTTGCCAAAAAACAGGAACAAAAGTCGCTATTGGCTCTCTGAAAAGTCGCTAGAAGTCGCCAGATGACCTAATGACGTTACGTATGACGTCACAGCGTCACGCATGTAACGCAAATCTCTAGAAGACGTGCGTGCTAGCAGCTTTTTACAGATCACAGCTAATCCGAAGCATTGCTACTTTAACTGTGGACACCAGACGCGACCAGAGCAATGGAAGTCATTATTTGTCCATGGTAGGTTGGCAAATTGAGAGTTGAAAGTGAATTCACTAGGGGTGACAACAACCTGGGCGACCAGAGCGAATTTCAGCAATTAAAAGTCAGCTAATCAGTGTTGCCAAAAAACATGAACAAAAGTCGCTATTGGCTCTCCGAAAAGTCGCTAGAAGTCGCCAGATGACCTAATGACGTTACGTATAACGTCACAGCGTCTCGCATGTAACGCAAATCTCTAGAAAACGTGCGTGCTAGAAATATATATAATATATGAAATATATATGGCCTTTGTTCCATTCTGTCTATAACCTGATGCATTACAGTAAAATGACTATTTAATGTCTATATATTTTTTAACTTTAGGCGAGGGACAAAAATGACAAAAACTACAAAATATAAAGAGTTCCCAGTTTTCAGCAGAACACTTTACAGTGAAACTGACAATAGATTACAAAACCAGAGGGTGTCTGCTTTCCAAAATGGGTGTTTTTATGTCAATAGCACAAAGGGTTGGGATACAGCAACCATTTCAATTTGGAGAGGCGTTTATTGGGAAATAATAAAGGGGCGTGGCTTGTGACGCCATTTTTTTTAAATGCTCAAGGGTGCCGAGCCGGCACCCGTCATTTTCTTAAACTACACTCCCTAAACTACCAATTTCTGCAAAAAAATTGCATCCAGACCATACTTTACGCTTATGGCCCAATTTCATCAACTTCTACTAGACTATGTAGGTGTGTGTCTGCTTTGTCTGTGAAACATCACGTTGTGTGTAGCTTGCCATATTCTTAAGACAGACTTATTTTTCTTAAATGTGGGTGTATGTGTGTGTCTGTATGTGTGTGTGTCCCCGTCTGTGCGTGTGCGTGTGCGTGCGTGTGTGTGTGTGTGTGTGTGTGTGTGTGTGTCTGTGCGTGTGTGTGTATGTGTGTGTGTGTGTGTGTGTGTGTTTGTGTGTGTGTGTGTGTGCTTGCGTGTATGTGTAGGTGGGTGCAAGCACGTAGCACATAGCACGTACATGTCTGCAGATGACCACAAACACACTTTCCCACGGACTCATGATTTTGTGTATTTGTCTTGTCTGAGTCTATTAATAATAAAGTAAGTTAGTTTTTCATTTCCACCAGTCAATGCAGACAGAAAACATAGCACTGTCTTTTTTGGAAACCAGCTCATCACAGTCGAGATCTGTCCTCCCAGAAATCACCTGACATACTTGCTCTGAGGTAAAAAAAAAAAACAATATATGTGTGTGAGAACATGGTCAGGCATTACAATTTTCACAGACGGTAGCTCTCAGAAGCTCAGCCTCCAGCGGATGTCAAAAGCACACACGTGGACAACAGGGTCAGCTACATGTCATGTGTGAGGCCCAGTAAGTGCGACAGAAGCTTTGATAGTTAACATTAGTTAATCAAGTTGGCATATACATCCCTCCATCACTGTGTCTGTTGTTGTAAACTATGAGCCAAACATGATGGCTTTTATTAAACTCACAAATTAGCTTAGGGAATGTAGCACACCTGACATTATAACAAAAATCACAAATGACAAAACAAGGTGCCATTTCTATCGTTACATTTTAGAGGAGGGGTGTCTATGCAGTTGCTGTTATTGACAGCAGATCATGTGATTTGCAAGAACACAGGGCCCTGCAGATCATGTGATTTGCAAGAAGACAGGGCCCTGCAAGAGAAAACCAACACAAACTGCTGTGTGGTTTTTCAGCGTACAAACCTCCTGGTGTCACAGAAAGGTCACCCACCCTCCACCTCTCTGATCTCATCTGTATTGACTGCATGAGAGGTGCTACTAGGTCAGAGGACTGAATTTAATGTAGCTGACTACGCCACCCTAGTCACAGACTATTAGTCACAGGAATGTAGTTTGAATTACCCCAAGGTCAGTCCAGGTGCAACCCAATGCAATTGCAGTCACAGTTGGGTATCGGCACGTCTGTCTTTTTTAAGTTGTACCTGACTGAGAGCCAGCTACCTTCACACCACAGGCCGTCGGACTTTGTGTTTAAGCCGATCTTGCAGCTGGCTCCATCAATCTTCCTCTCAAGGCTCCCACTGTTTTATTCTTTCTTTTTGTCTAATGATACTTCTTAACAACGTTGATAACTCGCTTATTGCCTTACATTACATTTAGCCGGTGCTCTTGCCCAGGACCTACAGCAAGTTAGGTGGAGGACAGTACCCCTGGAGCAATGTGGGGTAGGGCACTTTAGCCATGGATGAGGGTGCAGGAGAGTGCTTACTACCCCCCCCCCCCCCCCCCCAACCACAGTGACACCTGCTCGTAGAGGATTTGAGTCTGTGACCCTCTCAACCCAAGACCAGCGCCATAAGCCATGAGGCCACAGCTTCCTACAAACTGCATGTGCATACTCACAACATGTCAACCTGAGCAGGATGCTATGAAGGGTGTGGGGTTTTCACTTATGGTTTAGTTCTCAACATTATTGCATTAATATGCACACTAAATATTTAGTTGTGTTTTTATTTACTTCACGGAAAGCATGTCAGGTGATTTCTGAGATGATAGATCTCGACTGTGATGACCTGGTTTCCAAGGAAACAGTACATGGTTTCTGTCTGCACTGGTTGGTGGTTGCATGGTTATAGTATGTAGTTTTCTCATGAGCAGTACACTTTGAGCTTCTAAAAGCCACCGCCTGTGAACGTTGTAAACGAGTCTGTGAGAAAGTCTGAGAAGATGTGTGCTTGTGGTCACTGTTTCCTCTCTCAGTGCAGAACGCGCCAGAGAGAAGAGGGCGAGATATCTGTCTGTCAAGCAGACATATGCAAAATACAGACATACTGTATGCATGCTTGCACCCACACATGCACACATACACACACACACATACGTGCACACACACACACGCACACACACATATATCCCTCCATCCCTTAAAGTATTCTTTAAGTATATTTTAAAGTTAATTTTAAGTTTACAAAAGTACACTTTAAAATATACAAGATGTACAGTCATCTATATACTATCAATATACTTGGTATATCCCTCTAGTATACTTAAAGTATACCACAAGTACACTTATTTATATACTGCCATTGTACTAGTTATGCACAGACAGATTGCGAAATTGCGAAACGAAATTGAATATTTTAGTAGGTACTAACTCCTGCTGGAAAGAGAGGCAGGTCAGCACTGAGAGGTCAGTATGGCCAGCTGTGCAGCTGCAAGGCTGTAACAACCAGGCACATCCCTCAGACATAAGCACTGTCTTCCACACAACTCTCCATGGTCAACAAGTCTCATAGAGACAGTTACGTTTATCCCCATGTTGCCAGGGAGACAGCAAGCTACCAGACAGAAGCCCGCTAACGCGCTTCACCCTTCGCGTGACTTCACTGAGTAGATGATGTACCTGTCTTGAGCTGGTTGGATCAAATTTGTTCAGGGTTTGACAGGGTTTTTTTACTTTCTGAACTCGGGATTGACACCTCTGCCCGTTCCAAAACTTAAAAGGGGGTCAGTGTGCAAGGGTCTTGTTTTTGTTTAGTTAACAGGAGCAGAGAGCGAGAGAGAGAGAGCGAGAGAGAGAGCAAGAGCAAAAGAGAGAGAGACAAAGACAGACTAAATAGAGACAGAGAAAGGACAGAGAGAGAAAGAGAGAGATAAAGATAGATAAAGGTAGAGAGAGAGAAATGGAGAGAGAGAGAGAAAGGGAGGGAGAGAGGAAGGGAGAGAGAGAGAAGTAGTATTGTCCCTTTTTTCTTTCAGCTCTAAGAAAGAACATACAAATTGCACTTTTTGAAACTGTATTGATTTTATTTAAAACAAACATTTTAATCCTGTAAATCGATAACATAAGCAGGTATCTGAAATACCATAACATACCCACTGAAGTACCAATACACAAATACAAATAAGACTGCAAACTAAATTACAGAAAATACAGCAGTCTGAATCAGAATTTTTCTGTCTAGCGGGTTCTTTAACATAGCTTTACATATTGTACAACCAATTAGCAACAGTTACTCCAGTGAGGCATACACCAAATTACCTCTGTACAAATGTCCATGTAAAACAAAATAATATAACAGAAAATGTAGGATTACTGAGGTATGCATCTTGAACAGTTAAATGTACATATCACAGCCTCAGAAAATACAGAGGACTATCTTTCTGTCAGGTCAGCAGGTTCTTTAACATAGCTTTACATATTGTCCAACTAATTGGCAACAATTACTTCAGTGAGGCATACACCAAATATCCATGTAGAACAAAACAATATAACACATGATGTAGGAATGTTGTGAATAAGAATGTTAATACATTAAAACAGTGCTTAAAATGTATACAATATCCAAGCCAAAAACAATACATACTGGAGTGCTAATGAAAATACAACATTAACATCAAAACCAACAATTACTTAATCATCTTCCTCACTCTAAAATCTATTGTCTGATAACACATTTTGCTAAAGCTCTGTTCACCTCATGACTTATGCAGACCCTGCTGTTCCTAAACATTACTGGATTGGTTTGGTAGGTCACATATCTGATCCAAACAGAAACACTAGTTTGAAACAAGGCAAAACAGATCTGTTTTTACTGCTGACATTGTAGTAAGACCCAAAATCATGTGACCTTGCACAGAGAGACAGACTGTGGATCAGTAGGTATGGTGATCATGTGACCCGTCTTAGGGAAACTTTTGAGCCCTCTTGGAGCCAGAAGCCTGGGTAGAGCGGCTCAGGGAACCCTGGGGGCGGTGGATCTCCGATGGAACGTGTGCAGGTGGAAGAGAGTCCCAGATGACACACCGTAGAAGGACAGAGTACCAGCCGGCCAGTCCAGGTACAACCCAATGCGACTGCAGTGAAAGGTGGGTACAGGAACATCCGTTTTGTTCAAGTTGTACCTGACTGAGAGCCGGCCACCTTCACACCACAGGCCGTAGGACTCTGTGTTCAAGCCGATCTTGCAGCTGGCTCCATGGGCCTTCCTCTCAAGGCTCCCATAGGCTACTCCGATGACGACCTCGGGTCCACTCCAATCAGCCTCCCAGTAGTGGCGTCAAGTGAGGTCCTGGGCACACAGTTGTGGGCAGACGTCAAACCTCTGGGGCCGGCAGGGTAGTCCATGTCCTCGTCCCCTTTGGTCACGCTTCTTTTGTCCTGACAGTTCCAGCTCTGGGTGGGCTGTGTTTATGTCCAGTGTGTAAATCTGTAAAGAAACATAAGACTTGCAAATTTTACCTTACTGCACTCTTTATACATCTTACTTTGTGTGTGTGTGTGTTTGTACAATTGATGTTTGTTTTGGTTGTGTGTGTGTGTGTGTCCATATGTAGTGCACTGACATATATTTAGGAAAAAGCACGTACATATACACATACAGACTTAAAGGAGAATTCCAACTCAATAGCCCCAGTTTTGTTATGCCCCAATAATTTAACAGTTACCAGTATTATTCGATTCATGTTGCATCAACTTTTCGTTTTGTTTTTCCCCACCAACAGCACTCTGTGACCTAAAACAGGGAGGTGTAACAATGTGTGAGTACCCACACATGCATGCATGCATGCACACACAACAACAACAACAACAACAACAACAACAACAACAACAACAATGGTTGATGGTAGATGGTTGATGGTCTAGAAACAATTAAAAAGAATATTAGGGGTGGTGATAGATTAAAACAATTATTACAAAGGGAAACCTACTACATATATACCTTGCAGGCCATGACATACCCAGGACTTGATGATGAAATTAACTTCAGTCCATATTTATAATGACTTTTCCGCTTAAGAGGGTGTTTCTTCTGGTATTGATTGCAATCCAACCATAGTCTGTTGCCACCTAGTGACCTGTATTATGTGCTTTTGTTTGTGTGTTTTCCTTTCTTTCTTTTTCTCTCTTTTTTTCATTTATGGTCTTGTGACATATTGACTGGCCACCTAGTGGCCTTTGCATGTATTGTTTACCTAACAATTGGTCTATGTGATGTCATCAGCTGTGCTACAGGTGTATGTCATTCATTGGGTAACCTCCATAAGAGGCCATTGTTTGTTTGTGCAGCATACCCTGAAGAAGGCTCTGCGCCGCTATGCGTGGGTGTCTGCCCAATCCACTGTTTTTAACCTAAAATAGCCATGTACTAATAAATGCTTTTTATATTTTTTGGATGAAGAGTGCCTTGGAAACTTCTTTGATTAGATTTCATTTTTTTCCCCACCCCAAAGAGCACCTTCAAGATTTTTTCACTATTCCTGAGCTTTGTGGATTCTCTCTTCACTTCTAGACACACAGATGTGTCTTAAGTTATTTTCAGAGGACAGTAAATCTACACTGCTACAGAAACTGTACCCTGACTACTCACATACAAACATACCCAAGGTTTACCTCTGTAGTATTTTCCCTCAAAAAGATTTAATACATTTTTTTTACTGAAATGCAAAGGCTGTGCTCTCTTTTATTTTGGGAGATACTGTAGATGCTGTATTGACCCTAAAGGAAATTTAGGAGTCAACCTGTAGGCCACAGCTACCCCCATGCTTGCCTTACTAGGTTGTGTAATGCATTCAGAAAGAATATGCCCGTCCCCACTTAGTATATGAAACATCATCTAAGAACACATTCCAAACAGATTATTCTCTACTTCTTGCAGGTTAAGCAATGTAGTCGGTATAGGACTATTTCTGAGGAGATATTAGCTGACTGTTACAAAACCCATTGATGGCACCAATAAGCCTTTTAACATTTACAGAGGGAATGGTACTGGAAGGACAGGAGATTTCTCTCCCTCTCAAAAAAGACATATTTCTGAAATGGCTGTGTGTTTATGTCTTTTACAGTGCTCATGCTGGTTGCAGTGATGGAATACACACACGCTCTTACGCACATATGTGAGGGCAAGGCCGTGGGAGACGGTTTTGTGATCATTCTGCCTGTCAATGTCACTCGATATATACGGCAGCCTCACTGTGAGCTTATGCTGGATATAGAGGTAATGACGTCTCTGTAAATAAAAAAAACTTTTTTTCCACAACAATGGGTTGTATTTTCTGTGTAATTACAGATTTAATCAGTACCAGGATTCTTGTTTACTTTAATCATATAGCATATTTAAATAAATTGCAACATTAAGCAGTGTAACTCAGATGACCTTGCCTGATGCTCTCTCAATGAAGGGTCGCAACCGCGCTGTATATGAGAATGGCACAGCACCAGTCATCATGCAGTTCCCAGTCCTGAAGGCTACGATGGATAACTTCACCCTGGCTATCTGCCCTATGTCGCTTGTGTTGGACATGTAGTGCCACATCTCAGATGGGATTCATCTGCAGATTGTAATGAGTTATAATTTAAAATATATATATATTATTTTAACTAAATTGAACTTAGTCATGCTTTAAAAACTAAGCACTTGATTTCATTTCTCCCCTTCTTTTCCTAATGTAGATAACAGAAAAGATGCATTGCTCTTGTAAGTAAACCATTATTTGCCTGTTTTCTTACAACACATAGTTTTGTAATATGATCTGAAGCTGGAATACTAAATTGTAAATACCTTGCACCAAGTGAGATGTGTGTTTTTGTAAGTTTGACTGTGTGTGTGTGTTAAAGAGAGACAGAGACATACTAGTACTACTCTATAGTCTGTACTAAGTGTTTTGTTTATCCAACCTGCCTTAGGTGTCAACTTTACTGTCAGTCCCCCTAGTCCGACCTCCATTTCGACAAGTGAGTTCTGTTTTTTTTTTTAAATATATAATGCCTAATGACTAGACAAAAATGAAAACTTGCCTATTTAATCCTAACATGATAATGTAACCCTGTGAAACACAACAAAAACTCCTCACCTCTGCCTCCTCACCTCTGTAATCGTTAGTTACTTTGCCAGTTAAAAACAGTTTGCAATTACATTCACAGTTGACCATGAACACATAAACCACAAACTACAGTACAACACTATATACAGCTCACAAGATAAGAAGAGATGCAGATGATAAATATATCAGATAGCTGAAACTAGTTACATAGAAAAGATCATATACATGAAACGCAATCCTCTTAAAAGGAAATAAGATAAATAAAAAAAAACTTTCATATACCATTGTTACCATTATACATTCATATACCATTAAGACACAGACGGACAATGGGAAGGTTTTGATGTACTCCGACTAGAGAATGTTGGCAAGTACTTAAAAAGGATTACTTTACAAGCACTATTTGGGGGAAAACAAAGACTTGTGTGTCAATGTAAACTGTATATCAGGTGCATCTCACAGCCTTTGTAATAACCAGTGTCTTTCGATGTTTGTGTTTTTTTCAGCACCTGTAATTTCAGAGGACCACCATGTTGCAGTGTACACCACCACTGCCATTTTAGTTTTGATGATCATTCTTGGACTGGCCATCTACAAATGGAGGTCTGTGTATTGGATTTGTGTCCCATGTTTTTAATACCGTACAATTTTTCTGCACTGTGAACTGCTGTAATTCCACTTCATTGTAATCATTCATGTTGTAATCACACCAGGAAGAAGATAATGACCCCATGTGCTCAGCATGACAACGCAGACTCATCTGCCAGAAGCTCCACGGATGCCCTCCCAGACGAGAAAATCGCCATGATCGAGGATTATGGTGTCTGAAAATGGAGAAAGATCAGAAGAGCCATTCAGTCTCAGTTCTTGGGTTCAGACTGTATACAATCAATGGCTCAAACAGTGATGTTATAAAGCATGTGAGTATGAGGATGTAAACAAACACTGCCTAGGTAGAGATTATAACGGTAATCTCTAACTCATATCTTGGGCAGTTTGTCTTATGTAAACAGTCTTCTGCAGATACCACAAACTCACCCTGGATTTACAACCATTGACACCAGAGGCCATGGTAGTACTAGGATACCATTACCAATGAATTCACCTAGCCAGGCTAGCTCGGCTGTTGTATCTTCCCACAATATTGTCATTATTCTGGCATTACATTACACTTAGCTGCCGCTCTTATCCAGAGCGACTTACAGTTACTTAGGTACAGGGTTTCAGTTACAGTCCCTGGAGCAATGTAGGGTTAGATGCTTTTTGGGGGGGTTAAAGGGACATTGTATTTCACTGCTGTACTATGTCAGGGAACTCTCCCAAGGCTTTGGTTGGATTGGAATGGAATTAAAGGTAGATCAATAGGTAAACGTATGCCTATGGAGATTGTCCTGACTCTTTGCATGAAGTAAAAGAATAGTGTTTGACAGACAAAGTTTGTAAATATTTTTCTAAACTACATTGCTCCATGATTTATTTATGCAGATTTACAAAATGTGATCTATTTTATTTAAGAAAAAATGTTTGCTCACAAAAGTTTTTTTTGCTTTATTTGGGTATTGTTTTATTTATGAAAAAAAACCCATCTAATTCAGAGCCATTTTTATTAGTATTTGCACGTATACTCCTAAACACTTTAAATTACAAGGATGTGAATGTATCAAAATAGAAGATTATTATTTTAATTGTGTTGCACAGCAGCAGGAACACAAGGGTTAGATGCCTTCCACATTGAAATATGTTTGTGAATTTTATCTGTTTTTCATGAAAGGCATTACTGATCATTGTTGCTACTGCTGGGTCAGATTTCTCTTATTTCTTAATTGATGTTTTCCTGTTTTCTATTTTTGAGTAATAAATGACTTCATGACACCAATGTGTGTTTTTGACGTTGAAACTGCAGAAGTACTGCTAAGGCTGGGGTTTGTAACACTTACAGTGCCAATAAACACACTAGGATGTCTCAGCTACACAAGGATCACTGCTTTAATGTCACATGACCACACACACACACACACACACACACACACACACACACACACACACACACACACACACACACACACACACACACACACACACAGACATTCCTCAAAACTGCATGACTGCAGTCTTACCTAACTGTTTACTGAAGCATAATTCATAAAAGGCTACCAGGGTCCAGAGGGAATTACTTGCACCTGAGTATGGGTGCTGTACTTCACCGCCATGTTTGATTGCTGCACTGTGCATTCCACTGCCTTGTATGATCACCATCGCTGAGTACGATGGTTCTTTTGCATTGACACCCTTGTCCACTGCATGTACCACTCATTATGTGACACTGGTAATCCAGAGAGGGAAATCCAGAGGAAAACCCATCAGTGGTTAGGAAACACACAGAGACACACACCACAAATTGTGGTTACCCAGAGCAAGTCTGAAGACTTGTAACCAATATTTATCTTTAAAAAGTCAAGGGCACACACAGACATCAGCTAATCTTTTTGTTTTAACTGTTGACTAAACAAAGGCCAAGCATGCATATCACTCAATACAAAAAATTAGAAAAAAGATTAAAACAAAAAGTAAATAAATTAAAATTGTCTGAAGTTTCATATACTATATATTATTTTTCGATATGGATGCTGCAGCACTTTTTGCATGTGTTTGTTCACAACAAATTGACATAGGCCTATCCTTCCTTTTTCAACAGTATGTCTGCTTCTGCAAATATTGCAATAAAATCTTCCACAAACTCATGTCTTCCATCTTGTGACTGGACTTGGTCTTAATCACTTTCAATTAGACGTGGTCGTTTTCATGGGTCTGTGTTTAAGTTCAACTTTAATTTATTTGTAGAGCACATTTTATTCAACAGAAGCTAACTAAAGTGCATAAATAAAACCTAAGCATAAGGTAAGAAGGTATAAACAAATAAATACAAATAATAATGGTAAAAATAAAGTGAAAGTATAAATTACATTTAAATGATATAAAATCAGAGAAAGGCAAAAAAGAAGGAAAAAACCTTAATCACAATTGCAGGCCAAACAAAGTATGTGTGTTTATAAATTGCACTTAAAACTATTACCAGTTAACATTTTATATATTCAGGAAGGTCATTCCAGAGCCGAGGAGCAACGACAAAGAAAGCTTGATCTCCTCTTGTTTTCCTAAGTCACTAGCGGATTGAGAGCAGGTTTTGGGAAGACGACCTAAGCATTCTCAGTGGGACAGTCCCTGCTAACAAGGTGGGTTTCTGTTGTTTGCAGAGGAATATTTAGTAGATTTCTTCTTGTACAGGCTGAAAGAAATGAAATGTCATGTGATTAATGCAAGCAGGAGCATTTCTCTGATATATAATTTGTGCAAGAACATTATTTGTTTTGGTCAGTTTTACTTACCAAAAAGAAAATATTACTATTACAGCAAACAACAAAATGCACAAAATCACAACTGCAGCAATATAGCCTGAATGATCATGTGAACCCTCTGTGGAATCTAGGAAGGAAAACATACATATGAAATATGAAAAAAAAAAAAAAGAATGCTCTCACGTTATGCAAGATTTTAAAATCTGGGCTTCTCCTTTACCTGGTAAGATGAAATGTGCCACGCTGGTTCCCAGGCTGCTGTTGCTGATGCAGGTGTAGTTATGACCCTTCATCTCCTGCAGGTGGAGTTTGCTTCCTCCGTCAGATATATAGGCCGTCTGATTGGTCACCTCCACACCATCTATCAGCCATGTGACCACAGGACTGTCCCACTGACCTCTCTCACGAGACACGTCACACAGCAGAACTACAGAGGCCTCTGGAGGCTTATCTGAGGGAGGGGGAGATAGATGACATGGGTGAATAGAACCATACAGGAAAAAACATCCAACTAAGTATTTTGTTTTGACTGACAATCAAACAGCAACACGTCAGAAGAAAACTCGTTTACATTTTTTTTTTGTGTACATGATGTACAGTTTTTTGCAGTTTATGTTTTTGATGTTTTGAAAATTACTGGGAGCAGATGTATTTTATGTAGATTAGGTATTTTATCTAAATAACAGTATATTTCTAGTCAGGTGTGGACAGTATCATAGTGCTGCACTTCTGTGTCTCCTACATCCCTTTTGGACCAAATTAATAGCAGAAGACAGTGACAGACAGAGACAGTGGTCAGGGCGTACTCAATTCTGGTTTGTCTCTCAGAGATGTCGCTTGAAAGAGGTAATGCAGGCAGTTGCTAGGGGCCACCCAGGCCACTAGAGGGCTCCAGAGAGCTGACAAACTTGAACCTACATTATATTGCATTGCATTTAGCTGACATTGTTATCCAGAGCAATTTATTGGGTACAATGACAATCCCTCTGGAGGAATTGTGGGATTAGATGCCCTTTTCAGGGGCACATCAGCCATGGTAATGGATGAGGGGAGGGTGCTGGTAATTCACTCCCCCACCAATATTTTTTTCCTACTGTTGCAGAATTTGAACCTGCAACCCTCCAATTACAACTCCTTAAACCTAACCATTAGTGCACAGCTAAATTACAGCAGTGGCAATTCTGAATTTGTGTTTGTAGGACCCAAACAGACCCCAAACAGACTCCAAAATCGACCCTGTTTCTTCTTAAAGTCTTTTAGGAACAACAGACACATTTAAGCTCAGACTTAAACCTGGTTTGTTTTGGTAAGAATTGTAGAGTTAGAAACTACAAATGCACAAAAGTTTTCTCCTGGCACTGTAACAAAGAGAAGCACTTGTGTGACTTGACATTAGATGGAATTCCCCTAAGTCATTCTCTATGGTGTACGTCAGTAAATGAAAAACATGCTACCAAACTGGATTCTCACAATACACAAGCGGCATTCAGCACCTATCAGTTTTAGTTTTGTTATTTTTACCCTTAAGCTCCCACCTTACCAATTTTTCTCACATCATTGTCTGCAAATGTCTGTGTCCCTTCCTGGTCAGTCACTGTGATGGTGTAACGCCCAAAGTCAGACTCCTGAACACCAGATATTCTCAAAGTAGCCCCATCCCTCTCCATACTGATTCGGGAATCCTGTGTTTTCCCGGGAAAGGTTGCTAGTCTCCTCGCTCCTGTGTCACTATTTCGCTCCCATGTCACCATTAACACTTTCTCCACGAGGAGTTTCTCGATGAACGCCTCCAGCACGAGCTCCCTGCCCAGAGCAACATAGATTGGCTTTGGGTGCTTGTACTTTACAGACAAGCCCTGGATTCCCTGTGTACCTGTTGAGGACATTAACATTGAATGAGTCTGACTGTTACAAACAGGTGATCTCTTGCTGTTATATTAATGAAATACAAATCAGTGAAAATAACACTTACTCAAAGCCAGGATAACACAGGTCATCCATTTTAGATCCATCTGCTATTACAAAATAAAGCAGTTTAAGTAATTACAGTCAAACAGGCTGACAAGTACATAGTATAAGGCATTCCCCCTATCTAGCCTATACGAACAAGGGAAACCTCTCATGGCTTCAAAGTAGTCCTGACGCCATCCGCATCACACTGTACTGTACTGTAGAAATACAAATAAATTGACTGAATGAACCAAATAAGATAGGAACAGGCTTACACCGGAGTAGTTCTGTCTTGGCTTGACACTCTTCAATATGTGTGCTGCTGCATTGTGTTTAGTTATGCTGTCAAGCCGGCTTCGGTTTGCGTGGTAACTAATGGCATAGAAACATGCCAATGGAAACTCTCTGCACTCAAATCTGAATAAAGCTATTCAGGGTTATAATCACAGGTACAGTTTCTAACATAGACTTAATAGGCAAGAAAGCCATCTTACCTGCCCTGAAGGACACAGCGGCTGTTGCTGTAGCCTATGAAGGTTTGTTGCTTTGCATGTTTGAAGAGGAAATAGCCTAATAATATGAGTTTATTTGCATAGAGGAAAGTAAGAGTGACAGAAGCATAGACTAAAGACAGAACAGACATATGCAACATTTTATTAGACTAAAAAACGAATAAGACTTACACAGTACAGATGTAAGTCCAACATAAACCAAAAGGGTCTGGCTGCAGACACAGACCTCCAGGGTGGGACCTCTTCCTGTGCAGGCTTCATTCGGTGAAAAATTGTTTATTTCTAAAGCATTAAGTAATTTATTTGAGACATTGCTCAATGTTGAAGAAAATACAAGTTTGATGTGCTAAATTGCATTTAGCACAGCAAGTTCGCTTCTCTGCTATTTTGCTGATCATAGTCCTGCATATATTGCTGGTGTAATCATGGTAAATGCCACAAATAAAGTATTGACAACATCAAAAGTGTTGTGTATTTAAGAAAGTAATATCTTTCACGTTACAAAGTTGATTAATAAAAATACAAATGCACAATGTGTTCTCTTCGATAACTTGATTTTATTGTGAAGTTTGCGCACTTCCAGTCACAACCAGCCTCACGCTGCCGGTACGCCCATAGACATATAAACATAGACGCCGCATTGAGCTGGTGGCCCGTTGCTGGGATACGTATTCGATGTGGCAAATCTACCCCGTAAACCAGTGGAAGTAAATGGACCGGACTTCATAAAGCGCCTTTCTACAAAGATATTTAACTTGATGCCTTTTATTCACCCATTTAGATACACACGTATATATTTGGGAAACAAACAGGCATGAAAACAACATAAATATTTTTTAATGTGATTGTTATAAATAGTGTGCGAAATACCCGTCAATATTCATGTTATCTCGTTTGGACAGTAAACATGTTGGTACAGCGCAGCATATGAATGAGACATCTTTATTCTAGGCTACTGTAGACGCTATACTAGAGACGGTTGAAAAATCTCCACTTTGCCACATCCAATATGGCGGCGAGGATGACGTATGGTTCTAGGCGGAAGGCGGCATCTATGTTTGTGTGTCTATGGGTACGCCTGAGACTGGAGCATGCACAGGAAGAGGTCACAAACACAGAATTCCTGAGCAGGAGATCATCCAGGTAGTTTATGTAAACTCCACAAGTAACCATTCCTTGATAATGGCTCTTTTTCTCCTGTTTTGTAGTAGGCTATTGTCGAACCATGTTTTAAGAAATAAAGGTAATGAATAAAAGGCATCACTTAATGACAGGTAAGATAGTTTTGTAACATTTTATTACTTTTCTTGTAAATAGAAAATGCACAACTAAAGTAATGAAAGGACTATAAAGATTCAAGGCTACCATGTCCTTTAGACAAAACATGGTAATGAAGTATGTGTGTACAAGTAAGCAATCATAGTGTTGTTTTTCTTAGAATTTAATTGTAATAAATATCATTTCAAGAAAGTGCTTGTGTATAGAGTACACCACAAGGGCCGCAATGTTACACATCCATACAGCCAATTTGAATATTCATACTTCATACAGACAGGATATTAGTCAAATCAATTACATGTAAAAAAAAACACCCCTCTTTCACATAAAACAGTCTTGGAAACAGTTAAACAGAGACTTTAAAACAGTCAATTGGTGCTCCTGTGTTAATAAGGATTTTAAAATGTTTCTTTGGACGTAATTAAGTAAAAGTATCTTTACTTTGCTTGAATCCTACTCAAGTGAAAGTAAAAGTAGCCATCTGAAAATGTACTCGAGTAAAAGTAAAAAATTACTTCATTTCAAATGTACTTTGAGTAAAAGTTACCTAGTTACTTTCAATTATTTGATATAAAAAGTCATAAACCAAATCCAGCACAAGTAGTTTTAATCAACCTTTAGCCGTATAAAGTGCATATCCAAACTCACAGCTCATAACTGAGCTCAGTAACATGGTGCTCTTATTTCTGTGTTCCACAACACACGCAAGGACAGTCACAATCTGTTGAGAGGTATACTGTAATGTGCACTCTATGTTCATCTCTCTATCTCTCTATGATCATGGTCCAACTCGCAACACTACAATGAAACTAAAGAACACCTTGATCCAGACTGTGTGAAATAATGTCATTTCCTAAGTTCCGGCAGATCCCTCCCCCCGCATTTTATTTTTTTCCTCTATTAATATTATTTTACTCCCTAATGTGGCTTCCAATGTAGTGAAGTAAAATACTTGGCTTAAATGTACTTGAGTAAAAGTAAAATGACCTATTTCAAAAACTACTTAGAAAATTACAATTCTGAGTGATTCTAGAGTTTTGAGGTTCTAGAGTGTTGGGGGCGCAAGGCAAAAATGTACACTGTAGTGTAAAACCTGTAGTGCCACTACTGTAGTTTAAACGTTGTCAGCCTTTCGGGACCATATAGAAATCTGGGAACCCCAAACAACTGCCTGTGTTCCCTGTTGGCAGGGTACTTCTTTGGTTTGATGAAGTTATCAAAGTCCCATGAGTCCCAGAGTCTCTGAGCAAAAGGAAAGAGGAGAGTCTCATTTAAACGTTTTGTGTCGATATATAACCACAAACAGTAGCAAAAAACAGGACAGTTTTGAAGAAAACACTGCTGTAACAACAGCAAGATGTGACCTATACATGTTTACATCTAAGGTTACACTTTTATTCTTTTAGTCTTTTATTAAAGAAAAAAACATGCTGTACCAATAATAAACAAACTGTCTTAAATACATTTTTGTGTTATAACTTACCAAAGCTAAAACAGCCTATTGCCAGCACAACACACCCAGCAAAGCCACAATAATGTGGGACCAGCACACACACATATTTCGACTCACTGACGAATCTAGAACAAAGAAATGAACACACAAGCATTAAAAAATGGATCAGGTGATATTAACACAGATAGTTTATTCCTGACCCCCTTTTTTACCTGGTAAGATGAAATGTGCCTCGCTGGTTCCCAGGCTGCTGTTGCTGATGCAGGTGTAGTTATGACCCTTCATCTCCTGCAGGTGGAGTTTGCTTCCTCCGTCAGATATATAGGCCGTCTGATTGGTCACCTCCACACCGTCTATCAGCCATGTGACCACAGGACTGTCCCACTGAGCTCTCTCACGAGACACGTCACACAGCAGAACTACAGAGGCCTCTGGAGGCTTATCTGAGGGAGGGAGAGATACAGTAGATCGGAAATTAGGATGATAAGTAATAGACGTCCAACTGAATATTTTATTGAGACTACTTTTCAATCATAATTATCTCTCTAAATATCTCATAATTTTATGTTAAGCTCTCATCATACCACTTTTTCTCACGTCTTTTTCTGCAAATGTCTGTGTGCCATCCAGGTCAGTGACGGAGATGATGTAACGCCCAAAGTCAGACTCCTGAATGTCAGATATTCTCAAAGTAGCCCCATCTCTCTCCGTACTGATTCGGGAATCCTGGGTTCTCCCAGGAATGGTTGCTAGTCTCCTTGCTCCGGTGTTCCCATTACACTCCCATGTCACCATTAAGATAGTTTCCACGGGGAGTTTCTCAATGAACGATTCAAGCACAAGTTCCCTGCCCAGAGCAACATAGAATGGCAATGGATGTTCAAAGCGTACTGATAAGCCTTGGAGTTTCTGTGCACCTGTTAAGGATATGAAAAAGGCTGATTGTTACAAACAGGTGATTTTTTTATTGTTGTATTAATAGTGTACAAATCAGTGAAAACAACACTTACATAAAGCCAAAAGAACACAGAGCATCCATTTTAGATTCATCCTTCATCACATTCATTAGAAAATAATGCAGTGTAAGCAATTCAGGACAGATATGCTGTAAAAAATAAAAGTATTATATGTTTGTTATATCCAGTGTTAAACAATAATGAAAGGAATGCAATCCTTTGCTGTACCTGCTGGAATAACTAAATTGCAAAAAAGTTGAGTTTTTTTACACATTTATAAATTTGTAAAAAACAATCAATTAAACACAAAGGGAAATAAACCACTAAGCCTTACAGAAAATGTAATAAAATATGCGTTATTAGTAGTGGTGTCGCTAGGACTGAAAGACGAGGAGGGCTTAGCCCCCATGGTTCAGGGGACAGTGTGTGCTGAATTAAGTTCTTATCTTGGTGATTATAAAGGCTATATGCATGTACTATATCTTGTTGTTTTTACGATGAAGAGTATGTGGTTCTGTATAAAATATATATAATGACCAAGCCAAACAGAAAAGTACAAAAGGGAAAACAAACACAACACTTAATGACTGCCATTAAAGAATGCAGATACATAGATGGAATCCCTCACTATTAGCTACAGTTATTTTTCATGCAAAAGTCAAGATTTAAACACTGACACTGATAAAGTTAATGTACTATTGTAAGGGTGGCTGCTACAGAGCTTGGGTGTTTTGGCTGCAAATAAGGGTAGTATGACAGTAACATGCAGTAACAAAACAACTGGAAATTATAACAATTATAATATTCTCACAGTGTATTAGAATAAGCAAATATAGCTGCAAGTCACCTCCTCGGCCTAAGATATTGGCAGTTGAAATGCCCACTTTTTGTGTTTAACATTATAAAGATGTGGGTCTGCACACTGCCTCGTTTGCTCCAAAAGTTAAATTTTATTACTTAAAATGCAACGTTTCGATCCTTAGGACACATAAAATCAAGGGAGTCATAACGTGCAATACAAAAAACGTGATTTATATGATAAAATGTCCTTGTGGTCTAGCCTACATTGGTAAAACAACACGATGCCTTAAAACCCGCATTGCTGAGCACAGGAGTAACATAAGGCTCAATGATGAGAAAAATCCAGTAGCAGTACATTTTAATACAATGAAGCACAATCTGGCAACTCTTAAATATATCGGTATTGAACAAGTTGTCACCCCTAGACGGGGGGGAGATGTTGACAATTTACTACTTAGAAGAGAGGCTTTTTATATATACACTTTGGACACAATTTCATCAAAGGGACTCAACATGTATTTTGACTTAAAACCTTTTCTGTAACTGTTTTTAACTACTGTGTATGTGAATGTTTATTGTGTCCGAAATAACTATGCATCTGCATTGTTTCTTTATTATTCTTTATTTTTTTCAAACATGTCAATGTTTTGGTTGTTGCCGACACAGGCCAGGTCGCCTGTCAGCCCTGTTGATTGACATACGTCGGACGTCCTGCGTCCTGACATACGTCGGACGTCCTGCCTGGGCGGGTGTAGCTTGATGGGTCATGTGATATAGGCCACCATTTCTTCCTGTTACCCATATGCCTGATGAAGATCCACAAGGATCGAAACGTTGCATTTTAAGTAATAAAATTTAACTTTTGGAGCAAACGAGGCAGTGTGCAGACCCACATCTTTATACTGTCTGACACTTTTGTCTTGCACCTGCCGACAAACTATTTGGATGTGCGCACCCACTCTCCACAACGTTCACTTTTTGTGTTTACCCATGCTATGTTACAAGTGAGTGTGTATGGGCTGGGTCAACATTCTTCCTGCATGTCCTCAAATGCTTATGACCCCAATTACCTCACTTCCTGTTGGCCGTGGATGATGCAATGTACATATGAAAGCCCAACACACCTACCACATTTGGTAAGTGCAGCTGAAATTATATGCTGACCACAGGGCTCTAAGACATAAGGGGGTGGTCTGGAATCTCTGGGCCACACCCATAGTCAAGCCTCATTTCCTGAGAGGTGACCATTAGTTCCAGTGTGTGTACACATTTTCATGATTTTTTGTGCAGGGAAAGGGTGTCAAAAAGGCTGTGCTTGTAAGAAAGAAAGAAAGAAAGAAAGAAAGAAAGAAAGAAAGAAAGAAAAAGAAAGAAAGAAAGAAAAGAAAGAAAGAAAGAAAATAATTTTTCAGGCCACAGCCTGAACCTCCAGTGCTCGGGCACTTAATAGATAAATGATATTAGACCCACTTAGGCTTACTTTAGATTAATACTAAAAAACAAGCATGACAACCTACCAAGACCTATATGGCCAACAAACAATACAGTATAAGCGGCAAGAAAGCCATCTTACCTGTCCTATGGTTTACTTGCGTGACACAGTGAAAACAAAAAAAGGGTTAGCAACTTTTGGCAGCAATGGAGGATATTCAAGCCTTCAAATGGGAGAGACAGACCATCGTAACACTGGAGAAATTGCAATCAAGATATCAGTAAACACAGTAAGTAAGTGTCCTTCATGTATCAAAAGGCAGTAAAAGAAAGTAAAAAGGTGTAAAGTTAAGCCTTTCTTTTGTTTAAAGCATCCTATTAAGAATATTTTGTGGCGGATTTTTAGTGCCACTTTTTTAGCTTACCCTTTTAGTATTTTAAATATTTGCAGCCTAGGAGTGAATCAGGGTAGCCTAGGCTAAATTTCTCTGGATTTGGCTATTTTAAAATCGTAAAAGACCTTCTACCTTATCCCTTCTCGAACGTCCTTGAGTAGGCTATCCTCCACCTTTCCACAAGAGTATCTGGATCTGACAGCTAAGCTAATGACAAGTCCTTCTCACAGAATGAGTTGTCCACATGACGAAAAACACCAATGACATGCTGACAGCTTGCAAGGCACCAACCCCCGTCCTCCAAAGGGTGCGTCGTCTTTCATTTTTCCAGATGTTTCTTTACCTTACCGATATGACATTAATGCTGTGGATCTATGTGCTGAGTTGCTCTCCCCATTGCTCCTGCTTCCAGTAACAACTGTCTCCTGACATGACCTGAATTTTAATCTGCAAAAGCTGCTTTGAATTTAGAATTTGAATGTCAAACAAAGCTAACCACGAAGTTATCATGAGGATGACAGCAGGAGGAGAAGTGACAGTGAGGCATATGATCTTCGATCTTCGATCTTGTGATCCACATACAAACACACACACATACACAGCAATGTACTGTTTAAAGTGCAAAATCATAATCAGAAATGCTTTCAATACACAACAGAATAAAATATAATTAAAAATGACATTATACAATAGTTAGGTCCGCTCAAACTATTTAGCAATTTCTATTTGGACGAGATGCATTTTAAGTGTGACCAGGAGTGAGGATATCCCACGGTATACCATTGGTGTTCACTCCCCAGGAGACACAACGTAACTATTAATTCACATGCATTTATAAGCTATACTTTACAGCAGCACTTTAACAAGATACCCAAGACTGTAGAACAGCAGCTGTGCATTCGGCCTAGTTCGGACTGTGAGCAACGACAACAATCATATCTCAGCGGCTGCACAATACAGCAGGTGAATGTCCAAATCAACATGTAGGACACTTGTTGCATAATAAAAATAAATAAATAAATAAATAATAATAATAAGAATAATAATAATAATAAACTGTATTTGTATAGCACAATTCATACAATATGTAGCTCAAAGTGCTTCAACAGTTTGGTAGAAAAAAACACAAGACAGCATTTGTTGCGGCTTGGTAGTGCTGAGAAAGTTCATTCGGGCATTGCTGACAGTTCCTGCTTGTGTACTTAGAGGTGACAGGGGTGAGGAAAAACTCCCTGTTTTGCATTTGGATTATTCAAGTAACAGAAGAACCCTCGGGCAGAACGCTACGGGGGCCATCTGCCAGGGCAGGGATCGACTGGGAGGTCCACAGGACAACAGTTGATGTGACTGTTGTCAGACTGTCCGTTAAGTAGAGGAGTGTATGTAAAGGTTGGGGGTGTCCATTGTGTGACTGCTGTTGGTCTGTGGGGTTGGGGGTTTGAAAAAAAAACTTCAGGATTTGAAAATCCCTACTGTATTTGAATCCCTAAAATATGTTGTGGAAGACTATTCCAGAGATAGGGTGTTCAGAAGGAAAATGCACTGGGTGTAATATGGCTTCATTTCTTATGTTTTGGTAAAACTCTTGCTATCTAGCAGCAATGTCAGGAAGGCTAGAGAGCAGTCTCGTCCTCTCAGTCGCCGACAGTATGTCTGCTTATGCTAACACTGCAATAAAATCTTCCACAAACTCAGGCCTTGTGTCTGGTGACTGGACTTCTTAATCACTTTCGATTTGACGCAGTGGTTGAACGTGGGTCTGTGTTCAAGTTCAAGTTATTTATATAGCACATTTTATCCAACAGAAACTGACCAAAGTGCAGAAGTAAAATAAACTAGAAGTAAAAAATGAATAAATACAAATAATAATGGCAAAACTAAAATGAAAGAAAGTATTTAAAACAAAATATTTTTTAATAAAAGAAAACATACACTTAGAGAAAGATAAAAAACAAGACGAGAGAAGAAAAAAAATGTAATCACACTTATAGGCCAAAGAAAGTATGTGTGTTTTTAAATTCCACTTAAAACTACTACCAGTTGTGCAACATTTATATATTCAGGGAGGTCATTCCAGAGCCGAGGACCAACAACAAGGAGCATTCCATCCCCTCTTGTTTTCCTAGGTGACTAGCGGATTGAGAGCAGGTTTTGGGAGGATGACCTAAGCATTCACAGAACTGAATAAGGTTTTACTATATCAATGATAGACTGCTGAACAACACTTTATATGGACCAACATATTATTTATTTATTTATATTTATTTATTTCTTCCTCCCATTACCTCCCCCCTCAATCCCACCTCACTGCTAGACTTATGGACTGCCCTGCGACAAAAAATGACCACTAACTTTGTTCTGTGGCAATAAAATCATCTTGTATCTTGTCAAGTCAAGTCAATTTTATTTCTATAGTGAATTTCATACACAAAGGCAATTGATTGTACTTGACAAAAATAAAAGCAAAGAACAATATAAAAGCATACGGTAAAATAAGTATAAGTTAAATAAAAGACATATTAAATAAAAGTAAAAAACAATGTAAAAGCATAAAAAATAAAATAGATAAAATAATGAATGAATTAAAGGGAAGCAGAAAAATGAAAGCAGAAAATATAACTATAAGTATACTGATAACTATAACTACAACTACAACTAGGTATAACTGCCAAGATGATGGGTACTATGTCAGTGACTGATGTCTGTGGTACAGTCCCTGCTAACAAGGTGGGTTTCTGTTGTTTGCAGAGGAATATTTAGTAGATTTCGTCTTGTACAGGCTGAAAGAAATGAAATGTCATGTGATTAATGCAAGCAGGAGCATTTCTCTGATATCTAATTTGTGCAAGAACATTGTTTGTTTTGGTCAGTTTTACTTACCAAAAAGAAAATATTACTATTACAGCAAACAACAAAATGCACAAAATCACAACTGCAGCAATATAGCCTGAATGATCATGTGAACCCTCTGTGGAATCTAGGAAGGAAAACATACATATGAAATATGAAAAAAAAAAAAAAAAGAATGCTCTCACGTTATGCAAGATTTTAAAATCTGGGCTTCTCCTTTACCTGGTAAGATGAAATGTGCCTCGCTGGTTCCCAGGCTGCTGTTGCTGATGCAGGTGTAGTTATGACCCTTCATCTCCTGCAGGTGGAGTTTGCTTCCTCCGTCAGATATATAGGCCGTCTGATTGGTCACCTCCACACCATCTATCAGCCATGTGACCACAGGACTGTCCCACTGACCTCTCTCACGAGACACGTCACACAGCAGAACTACAGAGGCCTCTGGAGGCTTATCTGAGGGAGGGGGAGATAGATGACATGGGTGAATAGAACCATACAGGAAAAAACATCCAACTAAGTATTTTGTTTTGACTGACAATCAAACAGCAACACGTCAGAAGAAAACTCGTTTTAATTTTTTTTTGTGTACATGATGTACAGTTTTTTGCAGTTTATGTTTTTGATGTTTTGAAAATTACTGGGAGCAGATGTATTTTATGTAGATTAGGTATTTTATCTAAATAACAGTATATTTCCAGTCAGGTGTGGACAGTATCATAGTGCTGCACTTCTGTGTCTCCTACATCCCTTTTGGACCAAATTAATAGCAGAAGACAGTGACAGACAGAGACAGTGGTCAGGGCGTACTCAATTTTGGTTTGTCTCTCAGAGATGTCGCTTGAAAGAGGTAATGCAGGCAGTTGCTACGAGCCACCCAGGCCACTAGAGGGCCCCTGATAGCTGACAAACTGGAACCTACATTACATTGCATTGCATTTAGCTGACATTGTTATCCAGAGCAATTTATTGGGTACAATGACAATCCCTCTGGAGGAATTGTGGGATTAGATGCCCTTTTCAGGGGCACATCAGCCATGGTAATGGATGAGGGGAGGGTGCTAGTAATTCACTCCCCAACCAATATTTTTTTCCTACTGCTACAGAATTTGAACCTGCGACCCTCCAATTAAAAGACCAACTCCTTAAACCTAACCATTAGTGCACAGCTAAACTACAGCAATGGCAATTCTGAATTTGTGTCTGTAGGACCCGAACAGACTCCAAAATCGACCCTGTTTCTTCTTGTTTGTTTTAGGTGTACTGTAAGTGTTTTAGGAACAAGAGACACATTTAGGCTCAGACTTAAACCAGGTATGTTTTTGTAAGAATTGTAGAATTAGAAACTACAAATGTACAAAGTTTTCTCCTGGCACTGTAACAAAGAGACGTACTTGTGTGACTTGACATTAGATGGAATTCCCCTACGTCACTCTCTATGGTGTACGTCAGTAAATGAAAAACATGCTACCAAACTGGATTCTCACAATACACAAGCTGCATTCAGCACCTATCAGTTTTAGTTTTGTTATTTTTACCCGTGAGCTCCCACCTTACCATTTTTTCTCACGTCATTGTCTGCAAATGTCTGTGTCCCTTCCTGGTCAGTCACTGTGATGGTGTAACGCCCAAAGTCAGACTCCTGAACACCAGATATTCTCAAAGTAGCCCCATCCCTCTCCATACTGATTCGGGAATCCTGTGTTTTCCCAGGAAAGGTTGCTAGTCTCCTCGCTCCTGTGTCACTATTTCGCTCCCATGTCACCATTAACACTTTCTCCACGGGGAGTTTCTCGATGAACGCCTCCAGCACAAGCTCCCTGCCCAGAGCGACATAGATTGGCTTTGGGTGCTTGTACTTTACAGACAAGCCCTGAATTTCCTGTGTACCTGTTGAGGACATTAACATTGAATGAGTCTGACTGTTACCAACAGGTGTTCTCTTGCTGTTATATTAATGAAATACAAATCAGTGAAAATAACACTTACTCAAAGCCAGGATAACACAGGTCATCCATTTTAGATCCATCTGCTATTACAAAATAAAGCAGTTTAAGTAATTACAGTCAAACAGTCTAAAAAGTACATAGTATACTAAGGCATTCTCTGTATCTAGCCTATACGAACAAGGGAAACCTCTCATGGCTTCAAAGTAGTCCTGACGCCATCCGGATCACACTGTACTGTACTGTAGAAATACAAATAAATTGACTGAATGAACCAAATAAGATAGGAACAGGCTTACACCGGAGTAGTTCTGTCTTGGCTTGACACTCTTCAATATGTGTGCTGCTGCATTGTGTTTAGTTATGCTGTCAAGCCGGCTTCGGTTTGCGTGGTAACTAATGGCATAGAAACATGACAATGGAAACTATGTGCACTCAAATCTGAATAAAGCTATTTAGGGTTATAATCACAGGTACAGTTTCTAACGTAGACTTAATAGGCAAGAAAGCCATCTTACCTGCCCTGAAGGACACAGCGGCTGTTGCTGTAGCCTATGAAGGTTTGTTGCTTTGCATGTTTGAAGAGGAAATAGCCTAATAATATGAGTTTATTTGCATAGAGGAAAGTAAGAGTGACAGAAGCATAGACTAAAGACAGAACAGACATATGCAACATTTTATTAGACTACAAAACGAATAAGACTTACACAGTACAGATGTAAGTCCAACATAAACCAAAAGGGTCTGGCTGCAGACACAGACCTCCAGGGTGGGACCTCTTCCTGTGCAGGCTTCATTCGGTGAAAAATTGTTTATTTCTAAAGCATTAAGTAATTTATTTGAGACATTGCTCAATGTTGAAGAAAATACAAGTTTGATGTGCTAAATTGCATTTAGCACAGCAAGTTCGCTTCTCTGCTATTTTGCTGATCATAGTCCTGCATATATTGCTGGTGTAATCATGGTAAATGCCACAAATAAAGTATTGACAACATCAAAAGTGTTGTGTATTTAAGAAAGTAATATCTTTCACGTTACAAAGTTGATTAATAAAAATACAAATGCACAATGTGTTCTCTTCGATAACTTGATTTTATTGTGAAGTTTGCGCACTTCCAGTCACAACCAGCCTCACGCTGCCGGTACGCCCATAGACATATAAACATAGTCGCCGCATTGAGCTGGTGGCCCGTTGCTGGGATACGTATTCGATGTGGCAAATCTACCCCGTAAACCAGTGGAAGTAAATGGACCGGACTTCATAAAGCGCCTTTCTACAAAGATATTTAACTTGATGCCTTTTATTCACCCATTTAGATACACACGTATATATTTGGGAAACAAACAGGCATGAAAACAACATAAATATTTTTTAATGTGATTGTTATAAATAGTGTGCGAAATACCCGTCAATATTCATGTTATCTCGTTTGGACAGTAAACATGTTGGTACAGCGCAGCATATGAATGAGACATCTTTATTCTAGGCTACTGTCTAGACGCTATACTAGAGACGGTTGAAAAATCTCCACTTTGCCACATCCAATATGGCGGCGAGGATGACGTATGGTTCTAGGCGGAAGGCGGCATCTATGTTTGTGTGTCTATGGGTACGCCTGAGACTGGAGCATGCACAGGAAGAGGTCACAAACACAGAATTCCTGAGCAGGAGATCATCCAGGTAGTTTATGTAAACTCCACAAGTAACCATTCCTTGATAATGGCTCTTTTTCTCCTGTTTTGTAGTAGGCTATTGTCGAACCATGTTTTAAGAAATAAAGGTAATGAATAAAAGGCATCACTTAATGACAGGTAAGATAGTTTTGTAACATTTTATTACTTTTCTTGTAAATAGAAAATGCACAACTAAAGTAATGAAAGGACTGTAAAGATTCAAGGCTACCATGTCCTTTAGACAAAACATGGTAATGAAGTATATGTGTACAGTAAGCAATCATAGTGTTGTTTTTCTTAGAATTTAATTGTAATAAATACCATTTCAAGAAAGTGCTTGTGTATAGAGTACACCACAAGGGCCGCAATGTTACACATCCATACAGCCAATTTGAATATTCATACTTCATACAGACAGGATATTAGTCAAATCAATTACATGTAAATAAAACACCCCTCTTTCACATAAAACAGTCTTGGAAACAGTTAAACAGAGACTTTAAAACAGTCAATTGGTGCTCCTGTGTTAATAAGGATTTTAAAATGTTTCTTTGGACTTGAGTAGAGTCACAAATTGAAAGTTCAATGTCAGAGGTGGAAAAAGGACAGAAAAATTGTAATTAAGTAAAAGTATCTTTACTTTGCTTAAATCCTACTCAAGTGAAAGTAAAAGTAGCCATCTGAAAATGTACTCGAGTAAAAGTAAAACATTACTTCATTTCAAATGTACTTTGAGTAAAAGTTACCTAGTTACTTTCAATTATTTGATATAAAAAGTCATAAACCAAATCCAGCACAAGTAGTTTTAATCAACCTTTAGCCGTATAAAGTGCATATCCAAACTCACAGCTCATAACTGAGCTCAGTAACATGGTGCTCTTATTTCTGTGTTCCACAACACACGCAAGGACAGTCACAATCTGTTGAGAGGTATACTGTAATGTGCACTCTATGTTCATCTCTCTATCTCTCTATGATCATGGTCCAACTCGCAACACTACAATGAAACTAAAGAACACCTTGATCCAGACTGTGTGAAATAATGTCATTTCCTAAGTTCCGGCAGATCCCTCCCCCCGCATTTTATTTTTTTCCTCTATTAATATTATTTTACTCCCTAATGTGGCTTCCAATGTAGTGAAGTAAAATACTTGGCTTAAATGTACTTGAGTAAAAGTAAAATGACCTATTTCAAAAACTACTTAGAAAATTACAATTCTGAGTGATTCTAGAGTTTTGAGGTTCTAGAGTGTTGGGGGCGCAAGGCAAAAATGTACACTGTAGTGTAAAACCTGTAGTGCCACTACTGTAGTTTAAACGTTGTCAGCCTTTCGGGACCATATAGAAATCTGGGAACCCCAAACAACTGCCTGTGTTCCCTGTTGGCAGGGTACTTCTTTGGTTTGATGAAGTTATCAAAGTCCCATGAGTCCCAGAGTCTCTGAGCAAAAGGAAAGAGGAGAGTCTCATTTAAACGTTTTGTGTCGATATATAACCACAAACAGTAGCAAAAAACAGGACAGTTTTGAAGAAAACACTGCTGTAACAACAGCAAGATGTGACCTATACATGTTTACATCTAAGGTTACACTTTTATTCTTTTAGTCTTTTATTAAAGAAAAAAACATGCTGTACCAATAATAAACAAACTGTCTTAAATACATTTTTGTGTTATAACTTACCAAAGCTAAAACAGCCTATTGCCAGCACAACACACCCAGCAAAGCCACAATAATGTGGGACCAGCACACACACATATTTCGACTCACTGACGAATCTAGAACAAAGAAATGAACACACAAGCATTAAAAAATGGATCAGGTGATATTAACACAGATAGTTTATTCCTGACCCCCTTTTTTACCTGGTAAGATGAAATGTGCCTCGCTGGTTCCCAGGCTGCTGTTGCTGATGCAGGTGTAGTTATGACCCTTCATCTCCTGCAGGTGGAGTTTGCTTCCTCCGTCAGATATATAGGCCGTCTGATTGGTCACCTCCACACCATCTATCAGCCATGTGACCACAGGACTGTCCCACTGAGCTCTCTCACGAGACACGTCACACAGCAGAACTACAGAGGCCTCTGGAGGCTTATCTGAGGGAGGGAGAGATACAGTAGATCGGAAATTAGGATGATAAGTAATAGACGTCCAACTCAATATTTTATATAGACTGGTTTTTAATCAACAGAGGGCACCTAACTGTGTTTATACTTCACCACAGACTTCTATCTAAGGGTCAAGTGTCAATGTGTTGCTATTTAGAAACACATGGATACAGTAAAATCTGTAAATTTAACATGTAACAGAGCAAAATTCAATGTTTTTACACCAGAAGGAAATGCCTTTGAAATATGTTAGTCTTGATAAAACAAATATTTAAAATCACTATTAAGGTAAAGGCTACTAAACTTGTTGCACGAAATTCACAAGTTACATCTCATAATTTTAGGTTAAGCTCACATCGTACCACTTTTTCTCACTTCTTTTTCTGCAGATTTCTGTGTGCCATCCTGGTCAGTGACGGTGATGGTATAATGCCCAAAGTCAGATTCCTGAATATCAGATATTCTCAAAGTAGCCCCATCCCTCTCCGTACTGATTTGGGAGTCCTGGTTTTTTCCGGGAATGGTTGCTAGTCTCCTTGCTCCTGTGTTCCCATTACGCTCCCATGTCACCATTAAGATAGTTTCCACGGGGAGTTTCTCAATGAACGATTCAAGCACAAGTTCCCTGCCCAGAGCGACATGGAGTGGCAATGGATGTTCAAAGCGTACTGATAAGCCTTGGAGTTTCTGTGCACCTGTTAAGGACATGAAAACAGGTTGATACAGACAGGTGATTTTGTTTATTGTTGTATTAATGGTGTACAAATTAGTGAAAACAGCACTTACACAAAGCCAAGAGGACACAGGGCATCCATTTTAGTTTCATCCTTCATCAAATTACAAAATAAAGCAGTGTACGTAATTCAGGACAAGCATTCTGTAAAAAATATGCATTATATATTTGTTATATCTAGTGTTAAACAATAAAGAAAGTAATGCAACCATTTGCTGTAAACTTTTTTATAGAGCTCTGTGCTATGTACTCCACTGTATTTCAATATACACTACAGTAGACTACATTCCCACAGAAAATGCAGAAAAAGTGTGCTTGCATGTGCCAAGTTTCATGAGCATCAGAGCAAATGTATGCCAAAATGACGCCAAATTAGTTGGGCATATTTGGATGGGGTCAGAAGCCGATGCACCAAAGTTGGTTGGGATACACTGTAGTCTTGCCGAGATATGACCTCACTTCCTGTTTGGTGACCTTGCCGCATATTTTGATTGGTCATGGGCAAACGATTGTGAAAATTAAAATTGTCATTGAACAGTTTTTGTCAGGCATGGTCTGAAGATCACGTGTGCCAAGTTTCGTGAAAAATTGTCGAAAAAGTGTGACCTTTGATAATTTCATTTTACTTTTCACATTTGACAAATACCGTTTTTGAGTTTGCACCTGGCCTTACCCAAGGATTCCAGTAACACCTAATTCTTGAAAATGGGACATATGGTTCAAAAACTACATGCATAAATGTACCTCTGACGTTGATCAGTTGATCAGACCTACTTATCATTGTTAGCATAAGCTAAGAAACATTAGATAAGTTAGAAATGAGCAAAGTAACACAGTTAGCATAACTACTAACAAACATTGGTTAAGTTAGCAAAGCAACACTGGGTATGTTCCGATTTAATGTTTAAGTGGACCTCACAATGTATTTAGCCATATTAAGTAAGATTCCAATCAGCAGGGCTAAGAAATGTTCAGTTTGAAGGGAATTGCACAGGGTATAGGGAGATAGGGAACATGGATACATCATTTCGCTGGAAGCTTCGACTGGTTTGTGGACACAAGCCTCCAAATCTTGCCACTTTTGTTTTGACTCTGACTGAACAGCTTACTGTTGTATTTACCAATCAAGGTTTCATAATGGTACAGCCAGAATTCCAGAACTTCCTCCAAGAGAATATGTAAAAAATAAAACACTTTGCGTGAAAACACTTTGAGATGTAAACTCTGTGTGTGGACCATGTGGAAATTTGCGTGAGAGAGCTGGAAAACTATGTGTAGCAATTGCATGACGGCTGTTACTGCACTATTAGAGGATTAAGACTCCCTTAACTTTTGTGTGCTGCTGAGAACTGATATGACTCGTACTGACTGGTCCAAAAGTCTCTAACCACTGTTGGAAATATGTAACAGATTTCAGTTATACTTAATTTTTTAGGCCTGTGAAGTCAAAACAATGTGATATGCATATGTTATTTAAAACTCAATGGTGGCATTTACTTAGTAAAAAACACCACTTTAAATAAAATACTGTAATCAACAGTATAAATACAGAGAGGCAGAATGAGAACATCACTGTTAACTAAACATAGACATACTTTCAGAGCAGAGGGAGTGAGAGACAAATTTTAAAATGGATGAACTCGCTGGCATTATTTCTATAACTTAGACCGACAGTGCTCACTAAGATGCAGATCTAAGATGTCATGCTGGCGCTACACTTACGTCTTTTGATTGGATGAGCGCCAATTTCTAAATCACAACAAAATACATGAATGTCATTGATTGGTTGCATTTGAAGGGAGTAAAAGGCGAAATAATAATACAAATAATGTTGCTTTATCAAACGTTATTTTTTGTGTGATGGATATTGTTGGCTGCAAATCTCTATCTGAGACAGTGAGACACTGGTTGGAAAATCAGTAAATGGGGCAGTATCTGCAGTCTGTAGTTCAGTGGTTGTTAGAATGATGGTTAATGTGACTCCATGTAGCCTATTCGTGAGCAGAGCAACCACAATGTGCAAAATGGCCAGGCCCTTTCCGGAACTGACCATATTTGCTGAAATGTAATGTTTACCCTTTTCTGTTGGCTTAACTTCTGACGGAACTCACCCGACTGCGTCACTGTACTAAAAGAGTTATATAAGGGTCCTCCGATACTGTGAATAGTAGCCTATTTTGCACTCTGCTTCGTGGTGTCTGTGTTAGACATAAAGGACTTAAAAGCTAAACTACACTCATTCAGATAATGTCATCGTTCATGTGACATCACCTTGGCTTAGCCTACTATTAATTAAGGGCATTGTGCTGTATTAGTAAATAATAATAAAAAGTTAAAATAGGCTACTTCATAATGCAGACATGTAAGAGCAGGCATACTGCGAGACAGGGAGTTATGTAGCTTATTTTTTACGGTAACATTTTATTTTAGGGTTCTTTTTCTGGTGTAGCCTATCTACGTAACTAACAACATAATAAATACAACAACATAACTAGGTCTACACTAGTAAGCCAACGAACTAGTAAGTGTACGCCACATAATGTTACAGATTGTTGCACGCTTTGTTACACAGTTGATCACAAGTAATGTATCAGGTAGTGTAAAATTAAGTGTAACCGTATTTCCCATGCGGACTATCCCATAAACCGTATGTGTTTGTACCATAGACTGTGGTTTGTACTAGGAAACAGTGCCGTTAAACAGAACAGCGTGTTGCTTACTGAGGTAAGATTTTCCACATTCTCCGACATGAGAGACACAAAAACATCCCTGCTGCGTGTAGGCGTGTGGTGGGGCACAGCATGGGGAGTACAAACAGATAGTTTGCCATGTTGTGTTACAGTTGAGGAGGTGTCAAGTATACACCCACCGAGACATAGAAAAACAGTCTGGTAAACATAGTGTAGCCGTGGCAGGCTAATGATAAGCCTGAGGAAAAGCCAGAGGCTCAAAATGCTGCTAAAAATAAAGTCTTTGGGAGCTATAGTAATTTAATCTTCATTGCTGACACACAGCAGAATCCATACCATTAAAAAAGAAATAAAATAAAATGAGGATAGTCTTTTGTACAGTTGAACTTTTGTGATCCTGTACCCTAATTTGTTTTACATTACATCATTTTTTTTTTGGTGAAGCTTTTTTATATAAAAAAAGGCGTAGCCTTATGCGTAGCCTAAGTACAGCGATGTTGTGTCTGCCAGGGCTACTAAAAACTATTTGCACAATAAAAGAAAAATAGACATACTATAAAGTATGATAGGGCCAACGTAATAAGTAGTACGTAAGGTAATACATGTGGTTCATGCGCTTTATATGTAAGCATATGGAGAACCTTTAGTATGTTTTCATCGTATTGCATGCTATGTATTAAAAATGAATTGAAAATAAACATATAGGAATATATGTATATATATTATATATATACATATATATAATATATATATATATATGGAAATGTAACCAAAATAGCCCTACAGTTTAACATGTTAAACAGAGACGTTTTGGTACTTTGTTATTTATTAAGTATAAACACTGACTATGTGCTGTCAATATGTTTAAAACACAGAGACAACGTCAGAAATTTAGTCAAACAGCAATTTGTTCCCGTGTAACTGGTATCTGCATCTTATGACGTTGCCAGTTTAAGGTATCAGGTGTGGCTCTCTGAAGGCAGTTTCAGGTGAAACAGGAAGAGTGAGAAATATTACCGTCCCCTTCCTAAATGTATCAGCAGCCATTAGTGCACCTGTCTGTTCCATCCACAAAAATGACGCGTGAAGAAGCTCATTGGTAAGTCATCATATTTAATGCTCCGTGAAGACATGCAAGAGTTGTTCAGGACATTGAATTGAAGTATGAATTGTGCTTATAACTGTAAGACAGGCAAAGGTTAGTGTTTGAGTGAACAAATTAGCTTTTCATGCATAGACATAGCAGTCTGTCGCAGCTCGGCGCTGTGTACTCACCCTGTTAACTTGGAAAATAAAATATGTGTCCAGAATCAGCCTTCAGTTTTAGAGTAATCTTTAGTGCTGATCAGTGGTTTTTTTTTTAGCTTTGTTTCTTTTTACTTTAAAGCTGCTTTATTGTCTCAACTCAGATCGTTTCTCTCCCCCTTTAGCTTTCACTGGCTGAAATGAACACACCGTCTCTCCTTGTGACTGTAATTTTAATCGCCAGTGAGTATGTCCCACCCATTTCCTTCCTGTGCACGCTGTCATTGGGAATATTCAGTAAACATTTAAACATTGCTTAGATTCTGACCTGTATGCATAATAACAGGAAGGCATTTGAGTATTTTGGGAAAAACAAACACGCACACACACCCAGCCAGGATACATTCTTTTCTTCAGTCATTTTTTTTTGTTCGTTGGCTAACTTGAGCAAACGCTGATTTTAGTCTGCTATTGTATATGTGGGCGTTACCAGATGTTATCTTTATGACTAGGCATGCATGACTAGGTGGAAATAAAAAAAGACCTGTAGTTCAAGGTTCAAATTATGGTCACACATTATTCTGATTTCTTTTTTTTTAACTGTTGTAAGTACTGCATATCCTTTGCCTTCTTCCACAACTTTCTAGACCAGTGGTGTACAGTCCGTGGTCTCTCCTAGTTTAAAAAAAGAGAGATATGGTTCTGTATAGAATATATATAACGACCCAAGCCAAACAGAAAAGTACGAAAGGAAAAACAAATGCAACAGTAAATTACTGCCATTACAGAATGCAAATACATGGATGGAATCACCCACCAGGGATAGGACTATACATAAGGTTATTTTTTTATACAAATTTGCTCAAGATGTAAATCTTGACACTGAAGTATTACATGTATTAGGGGTAACTGCAACAGAGCTTGGGTGCTTTTGGGTGCAGCTGAAGGCAGGTGTTTGATGCGGGTGTGTTTTTAAACTATTTTACGTTTTGAACCTTGAATTTGGATATGTAGTCTCTCTCTCTCTCTCTCTCTCTCTCTCTCTCTCAACCCCCCCATCCCTTCTCCACCCCCACCCACCACCCAGCCTTGCTGAAGTGTGTCCATTCCCAGGGTTCTGTTTCCATCGAGTTTGTCACTGCCCCGGTCTTAGCGACGTCTGGGCAGCCCTCAGCATTTCAGATTGTGACAACATCCGACATCTTCACCACGACATGGACAGCACCAAGTGGGGCGGTGATCGCGACATGGACCTCGGCTGGTCCTGTCATCAATAATGGCAACTACGAGGGCCGGGTCACCCTCACGGCGACCCGGTTTCAGATCGACACCACACAGCTGCGGGATGCTGGGAACTACAGTGTCACCGTGGCGCCCAGCGACACCACTGGCCTCAAACCAAACACGCGCTCAGTAGAGCTAAAGGTTTTCGGTAAGGAAAACGTTTTTTCTTACAGTCTTATTTGTTAGTCGTATTCTAAGAGTTTTTTCTTTTTAATCATGTCTTTTCACAGTGGGACTTATCTGTTTTCTACCACTACTGCCTACTTGGCATACCAGTACTGTTATAAGTATTTGTTGTTATGGTAACAAGTGTTATAATAATCTTAATTAATGCCTTTAACACTCTAAGGTCTAATCCACATGTAGCATAAGTAGACATCAAACCGTTTTTATCCACTCTGCACCTTATCCAGTCTGTCTAACTGAGCAAGGAATAAAGCTCAACAGAATGACACTGGCCTAGACCAGACTCAGACATTATATCCAGGGGATTATCTGAACAGCTCTTTGGGGGATTATGATTCCCATACCACAGTAAATGCCGTAAATGATGGTGCCTCAAAATAGCCACAGCTGTAGTCTCCTCATCTGAATCATTATATTAATATTTTAGAACAATGCCATTGTCTTGTCTTGTATTTATTTAGTAGTGTGTTTCGAAAGTTTTGAGTGTTTTGCCCATAATGTTTTAGCCTGTGTCTGTGTTGTTTTACCACATGTCTATTGTGTAAAATTCTAGTAATTTTTGTAAATTCTTTTTAACTGTCAAATGAATGCCAACTGCATTCATGTGTCTGTTCAGAGAAGAGTTCTGTAAGGCCTTGAATGACTAGGGATAGAATGTCATCATGACCAGAACACTGGGTGTTCAGGGTCACAGGGGTGAGAAACGAGCCGATGGGTGGCTGTGTTTGGTCTATCCATACGTGGTTATCAGTGTAGCTGGAGACAGAGAGATGTCAACAAGTTCCGTTGCCGTTTCCCACCGTTTAGACCTATTTATGATTCAACCTTGAGGTATAACTGTCCCCTGATTTCCCGCATCCAAAGAGACAGATCGAACCACCACAAGGAAGGCATCTAACAACGAGCCTGCCTGCCTAAACCAATTTCATTTTTAACATCATATATGTAATAAATCATCAATCATGATCCAATCAATGAAATGTCAAGTCTTTTATTCAGTGAAGATCTATTTTATCTTGTTTAGAAAACACAATGCAATCCATTGAGAGACATGTAAAGTCAATCTAAAATAAACATCTGAAATGTTTATATGTGAAACATTTGCTGCCATATTGGTCAGGCATCCCTGACAGATAGGATACTGTATCTCAATGGGTAACCTTCCTGGTTAAATAGTGGAGAAATAAAAAAGCAAATCCCATGTGATTGGTGTGTGTGTCCCGTTCTGTGTTCTTTCAGATGCCGTGGCGGGGATCAGTCTAGCGGTGGTGCCGTCAGTGCCGGTGGAGGGCCGGAACCTGACCATGCGCTGCACCTGGACGGCAGGTACCCAGACCAGCGTGGCCTGGGGGAAGGGGGACACGGCCCTGAGCTCCGGGGACCGCATCACGATCTCGGGGGGCACGCTCACGATCAACCCGGCCCGCAGGGATGACACCGGGGAGTACAGCTGCACCGTCAGCAACCCTGTCAGCGTCCAGACGACGAGGGTCAGTGTTACGGTTTACTGTGAGTAAGCTTCACTTTTACTTTTTAAATTTTACATTTCACATTTTAGATGCAAGAGGCTTATTTTATTGCTATGCTATTTTTAATCTATACTATTTTTAAGGAGGGAAAAAAGGAAAGCAGTTATGACCGCATATTTATCTGTGTGTTCAACTATATTCATACTTAGTCCTCTATTTATAAATACGGAAATATTGTATTGTGCTGCTGGAACTGCACCATTGTAGCAATGACAATGGCTGTTTTCCCATTCATACATTATTCAGACATTACAGACACCAAACAACATGGGGAGGACTGATTTGGGTGGTGGGTGGTTTGAGACATAAGTGTGGATTGTGTGTGAATAATATATACATTGTCTGTTGTCGTGGAAAAACCTCTGCCAATACTGCATTGTTTCAGTGAAAATAGCACTCTGACTTCTTCAGCAGTTGAGACGAGAAGTTGTTGATGACTGGAGAGCCTTTTATTCACAACACCACTCAGAGCCAACAGTTAGCTTGCCTTCCAGGACTGCTGAGCTAGGGAGCTGGCGAGTGAATCGATGTCCAACAGGTGTTCTGCAGAAGACCCAAGTGCTGCCTCTGAGATCCGAAGCTGATCTGATCTGCACCTTGCTCTGCCTCCTGTATTTATGCTACCTGGCGGTGGACCCCCACCCTTTCTGCCTTATCTCACCATTGCCCAATGGTCATCTTTCTTTTTTGGTTGACTAACTTTTGACAGTTCATAATGGTAGTTTTCTATCTCAAGTCATAATGGTGGAAAGCCCCGTGTTCTCCTCTTTTTAAAATATGACCACGCCTAGAGGTGATTTCACAGGGGTTGCCATGGTGAAATGGGTCTCTAGGTTCATCTTGCCCTTTTCAACCCTCCTCGTACTTTGATGTGCCTTCCACGGCAGTTATACATGTGTCCAAATTATATTTGATCCATAAATCTGTGGTCATACATGCCTGGTGCATCTACTGAGGCGAGACATCCTCCTTATGTGGCGACTCAACCATCATGGAGAGTCAGCACTTTCCTCAAACTTCCGGGTCCTCTGCAGTTCGTATCCTGACATCAACTCACAAGGCCTCTCTCCAGCACTCTTACTTCTGCCCTACCCTCCAGACAGTTACATTCTTTCTTTTCATATACTTATATATCAAACATTTTCTTCTACACTGTTTACATTGTTTTTGTTCATCAGATGAATGAGCATACCAAATAAAGCTTATTCTGAGGAGTGTCTTAACCATTGTTTGTCAATTTATCAGACACTGAAATATCTCTAACCGTGTTTGCGTGATGTTACCGTAGTATGTGTTGTTATAGTGATGTCTCCCTCTCTCTGTTCTCCCCTGATATGTGTAGATGGTCCAGACACCCCAACACTGACTAAGGAGTCAGCAGACTGCGTGGGGGGTGGCGACGCGGTGGTAGGACAAGCCTTGCAGATAACTTGCACTTCCCAGTCTCTGCCCCCCGCCACGTTCTCATGGCAACACAACGGCCAGGCCGTCTCCTCCAGCCAGTCCAGCACAGGCGTTCTCTCTGTGCAGGTGTCGTCTTCTGACCAGAGCGGGCGTTACATCTGCATGGCTCAGAACTCCATCACCGGTGGCTCCACAAAGCAGGAGACAGAGGTGTCTATAGTGGGTGAGTCCAGTCATTACCAAAGGTGGCAAAGGAAGTCTTGAATAACGCTGGTGATGCATGCAAGCGAATTGAGCAAAGCAACGCGAAGCGAAGTTCAGTGTTCCATTGACTCCTGTGGGAGGCAAGCGATGGTGCGAAGACGAGAAAAGCAGTATGAAAAAGTTGCAAGAAGTTTATTCTTGAGCAAATGAGAAGCGAATGTTGCCTGACAGTGGCAAACCAAATCAATGGCAGTCTGTTTTAATCGATTTGATTTGCCGCTCCCATCTGCAGCCTAATTGGCTGTCGGAATGGAACACTGAACTTTGCTTTGCTTAATTCGCTTGCATGTACCCCCAGTGTAAGGAAACACATCACTTTGCTTTTAAACATCTGGAACCAACCCTGTCTTGCGGTAATAGTACTGCTACTACTACTAGTAATTATTATTACATTAATTCATTGATCAAATTTGATTGATTGATTGATTGATTGATTGATTGATTATTATTATTATTAGCGATAATAGAGAAAGAAGAATAAGAATAAGAACACTAATAAACATAATCTGATTAATGTCAATGCTTTGTTTTAGACAGCAGTTTGTCTGTCTGTTTGACTGCCTGCCTTGCAGGCTGTGACTCATAGTGTATGTTTACTGATCTGTCAGGTACGTGCCTGAGTGGAGGAGCCGTGGCAGGGATCGTCATCGCCTGTTTCCTGGTTATTCTCATCATAATTATCATCATCATAGTTTTGCTCCGGCAGAGAAACAGTATGTCCACTCTAGCCTCTTTTGTTACATTACATTACATCGAATTTAGCTGAAGCTCTTATTCAGAGCAACTTGCAGTGAATTAGGTGCAGAGACTGTTGGAGCTGTCCTGGAGCAATGTGGGGTTGGATGCCTTGCTCAAGGGCAGTTGAGCAATGGTTGAGAGTGCCAGACAGTGCTGGTTTTTCACTCCGGCCAAGTACATTTATATTTATAGGATTAGACGCTTTGCTGAAGGGCACTAGATGGATGAGGGTGTAGGAGAGCGCTGGTTATTTACTCCCCCCATGTGCATTTTTCCTACAGGTGCAGGAATTAAACCTCGTAAGATTTGGTGATTTTGCATTTATGTTTAGTAGAGGTTAAGAAAATATTAAACGAGCATTCTTTAAAAAAAAAAAAAGGACAGTGTTGTTACACCTGCCATTACACAGAAAAACAACAGTAGGGTCATAAAAATTAACTTCACAGCAAACATTTAACTTCACAACAAACACAGACTTCTGTTGCTGTCTATAGTTTTGCTGCATTTCAATTACCTGTCTTTTTCATATTGTTATTTTATGTCTCCCTTATCAACTACAGTGGACAGGAGGCTACGGGATGCCATCAGCCTACAGAAGACGAGCCAAGAGCTAGTGGTAAGACACACACGCACGCACGCACGCACGCACAGGCACAAACAAACAAACAAACTAACTCATTCAAAAAGCACATTAGCCTGCCTGGTGTGGCTGAATAGGTTTTAACTTGTGTTTTTTCACATGTCAAGTCAAGTCATGTTTATTTCTAAAGCACTATAAAAACAACAACAACAACAACAGCTGACCAAAGTGCTGGACAAGCAGGGTAAAACGACTACAGATCAAGACAGATGAAAACAGGAAAAGGACAACATAACAATACATGACAATTAATATAGAGAAAACAAAAAGACAGCCACGTTGTGTTCAACGCCAGGGCATAAAAATAGGTTTTAAGGAGAGATTTAAAAGCAGACATGGAAGGGGCCAGGGGTATGTGCAGTGGCAGCTCATTCCAGAGTTTAGGAGTAATCACTGCAAAGGCGTGGTCACCCCTGCTTTTTAGCCTGGAGGGAGGAACGACTAGGGTGAGTTGGTTGGGTGACCTAGTGCATGAACTGTAAGAAGGTGCCAGACCATGTAAAGATTTAAAAACAAATAAAAGAATGTTGAAATGTATCCTATAGTGCATAGGGAGCCAGTGAAGGGCTGCAAGGACAGGTGCAATATGCTCCCGCCTACGTTCCGAACTACTTGGAGGCAGTGTAGGGAGGGACAGCTAATGCCCAAAGGGCATACAGGGCATTGCGAAATGTGTCACCGTTTCCTCAGTTTAATAGAACATTTTTCCCAATTTCTGAGTCAGAGTGTGAGTCAGTCTGTGCCTTTTGAATGTGAGCATCTGATGTTTTTGTCTTCTAGAATCTTCCACCTCCAGCCAACATCCAAACCGCACCCATGGCAGACCCTCCACTGCATAACGCCAACATGCGTCAGTCAGTTAACCATCAGCCCAACGTGACCGCTCAGACTGCCAATGGCCACACACACAGTGGTCAGTACAATGGACTGAACAACAGCAATGCAAACAACGCAATTCAACAAAATGGCCACCTCAGTCATGGCACACCACAACTCAATGGACATGCGCTCCCCAACAGGAACACCCAAGGCCATGGCAATGGCTACAGTGGCCACCAGAGCTTTGGCCAGCACAATCCAAACATTGCCCTACAGACAGGCCAAAGTCAGCCTGGTGCTTTACAACCTATGGTCCACGTCAACCTTAACACCATGCCAAGGTCTGGGCAACCTAACGACCACGCACTGCCTCAGACTGTGAATGTCAACTTGAACACATACCCACCGCCCTCCCCTAGTCGTCAGGACGTCAATACCCTCAGCACGTTACCCCAGAATAATGTCAACACTTTAGAAAGGCACAATCACAATTCTAATCAGGACGGTCTGATTCCGACTGGCTACTCATACACCAATCCTGCGTTCCAGCCGGATGTGCTTGAAACCAGACTTCCCCCACAATCAAGTCTTACAGCCCAGAGATCGCCCAGGCATGATCCACACCACCACAGTGACTTTGATCAGGGACATCAGTCACGTCCGACTGATATGACTCATGCTGCCGACCGTAGGGCTGGCAGACGGCCCTCAGAAGATCATGACCTCAGGCATCCTGACCAGGGCCAGGCTGGGAGAAGAGCAGGAAGGGACAGCGCCTATCCGAGTGATGCCCGGGACTCTCGAGATCCAGTGGAGCCTGACATAAGGCGCCACCAGAGGCCGTGGGACACGTTGCGAGGCACTCCGGCCTACCCAAACCACCAAGCGCATTCCTCCAGCACATCCGGCAGCAGCATTGACTCCCAGCACTCTGACCAGCAACACAGGCACTCCCGAGCTGCTTCATCCAGAGGTCAGCCTCCGCAGGCGTCCAGGCCGGCTGGGAGGGATGCCAGAGATCGAAATCGAGAGCAAGACACCCGGAGAGGCAGCGAGCGGAGAGAGGATCACAGCCCTGCGTTCATGGACCCTAATGCTCCGAGACAGAGAGCCCAGCAGCAGCAGCAGCAGCAGGTCCAAAGCGACTCTCAGCCGCATGTGAGCCGACAGCATAACCCGCCTCCCTACGGACATGCTGTGTCCCTGAGCCGAAGCACACCAGATCGTGCCAACCACAGCCAAAGGACACCCGAGACCACACGATCAACATTGCCCCAATACTCAACAGAGCCCCGGAGCTACCCCCAGGATCATCATCCCTCTGCCCGTGTGCCACAACCCGGCCAGGCTGACCAGACACAACACACTCGCTCACAGGTGCCTGCCCAGAGTAGGCCAGAGCAGGGACAGACGGCTGCACAGCGAACTGGCGCTCAGGTTCCCAGATCGGGTCAGAACTCCAGCCCGCTCACTCAGCCCGCTCTCCAGCACCACACTCACCACACGCACAACCCATTTCCCAACCGGAACCAGCAGACCCAGGTCGCAGCTCAGCACCCGGGACAACAAGCACGTCAGCAGCAGCAGCAGCAGCCCCAGCCCCAGGTCCAGCAGGCCCAGCCTCCCCCAGCCACCCAAAAGAGTAACGGCGCAGGCCGCCGAGCCCCAACTCCACCTCCAGTGCTGCAGCCATCACAGTTCCAGACATTACCCAAGGACCGTGTGCAGCAGCAGCAGCAGCATCAGCATCAGCAGCAGCAGCCGAGGCATCCACCGCAGCCGAGGCATCCACCTCAGCACCTCATTAGGGCGGGGGCCATGCCCCCTCCCGGCGTAATGCTAGTACCCAGCAGACACCCAGTGCATATGCCACCAGGGCACAGACCACCAGGCGCTGCCCACAGACCTCCCAGGCACATGCCAGCCGATCCTCACAGAAACCCAGGACATGCCCACCTGCATGCAAACCTGAATAGGCACGCGATTGCACACAGGCCTCCCCCTGCACATATGAGACAGGTGAGTGAACGCCCCACTTGAATGCGCATTAGCTGAGGTGGATACCGCACCTGTAGAAAGTAAATGTCCTACCACTGCCATGTACTATTGGTTTGTTCTATTCAGTCAGCGGCTGATTTTTAACCAGCACAGATCATTTGACCCTCAAAGGAACATTTCATGCCCTGAAAAAGGAAAGAAGGAAAAGACTGCCTTGTCCTTTTCTCATGAGAAACAAAAGACCCAAATATGTGCATCTACTAGGCCCTGCACCTGCGTTCGTTCATGATGTCAATTACTGGTCTGGCGCCAGCTCAGTTTAGTCGTGGCTATTCTGCTGACAACAGTCTAGCACAGACTCTTACTCTTACAGGGTACAGCTAAAGGCTATTCATTTGACAGAATTGAAAGAAAATCATGCAGAATTGTACACGTCACCTATTTATCCTTAAAGGCTCTCGGGGGGAAAAAACAAAGAAAAATCATAATTATATAGGTAAATGAAGTATTGATGTTTTAAATTGAACTCATATTAGACTGAACTATGTTGGCTGAAACAAGAGTAGGGCTAACATACTAACGTAATATACTTATATTTAATGGTAAACTTATATTTAATGGTAAAGACAAAGTACACAGTCAATTACTGTAATAAAGCTGATGGCACACACAAGTACAAAAACGTCATTTAAAATACGGTATGCAGTCTTTGGTACAGGCCCCCATCTTTTTTTGTGTACATTCAATCCATTAGATCTCAAATCCTGCCGTTGAAGAAGGCAGGGTTGGCTTTTAAAGCCAGGATGTACTGCTCCACTTGCCTGGCCTTGCTTGCCTTGTGTGTTGTGTGTTAATTTTATAAGATGTCATGATGCAGATTAAATTGAGAATGCACTAGTGACCATGACCAGTATTGACATGTATCTGTGATACAGCTAAATTCTTTCAACAGAGCAACCATTGACTGTATATAAGATATAATATATACAGTCTCTGAGAGCAACAGTTTAAAAAACATTTTATCCGTACAAGTCAACCCATAAATATGACAAATTCTGTTGTCAAACAAAATTACTTTTTTAATCTCCAGTAATTTCCAGTATTTTCTCCATTTTGTCAGAAGACAGTACTAATGAAGCATTTTTCCTTTTTTGCTAATACAAAACAGGTTCACAGTGGCAGGCCAAGACGATGAGACATTACCTCGGTCGGTGTTATCGCTGCACAACAGAGAGTATTTCCTGTGTTTTCCCAGAGGGTCGCGCCTCGTGGACGATATCCTATAAGGACCTTTCTCAGGCAGCACGGTTCCTCGTCATTAGTTTAGGAGCTGGTTTTCCGAGTTTGTGACAAGAACCAGACGACGACCAGGAAAAAAGGCAGACAATGAAGGATGTCTGTCTTTGCTTTGATAGATGTGTGGTTTGGAGAAGTTATGAAGTGTCTTTGAGAGAACAAATAACTTATATTTAAGGGGCAAGCAGCTTGATATAATTAAAGCACTTTTTGTATAAACAAATAGTGTCTGTGCCAGCATGAAATGGTAAGCAGGCAATTTTCAGTCGGGTAAAATAAAGTGTTTGTTTACGGTGTATGTTTTTATTTTTTAAAAATTATAAAGTATATTTTCTATGTATATTTTTCAGGTGGAAATTGTATAATCTTAATATATTGTAACTTTTTCTGTACTGGATGAAAGCACAAGTACTGTTTACCAACAACATGATTTTTCAGCTCAGGTGATAACACATGTTAATAAAGGCTGCCTGGTTGTGCAATGTGTGTCTACCCGTTTTTAATATCAGTATCATTATTATTGTTGTTTCTTACAAAAAGTTCAGGAGAAGTTCACAGGGAAGATTGAAAGCAGTTAACTGATTGGTCTTCTGCCTTCCAGGTGATTTAAACCCACCTGCTGGTTCATGCATTATGAGCCCTGAAATCACCAATTATCCTAACTGTACTCCTCCATTTTACTCAATGAGACTCTATTCTTTCATTCCCCTTATAAACGTAGGGTGTGTAAGCAGACCTCACTCTCTGACTATCTTTTTATTTTAGGTATTCAGGACCAAGGCCCTCTGCCAAACCAAACATACGCTTTCAGGAAAGAAAGAATTCTTATGGGCAAACTAGTGAATGGGTTTTACAGTAGCTGTGACTAACTTGCACTATAACAGGAAGAGAGACAGAGGAAGTTTTGGAACATTGTACTGCAAACATGACCAAATAAGACCAAATAAAACATGCTGCCAATGAAACTACACTGTCATGAAATAACTGGCCCCAGCCAAAAGGAAGAGCTTAGCAGCCACAGAAACCTCTCTTCTGGAAATACAGTTGAGCAGAATATAAAGAAATTGGGAGAGCCACTTAAATCAGTGCAACATAACATAAAATAGGAATAAAAAACAGAAAAACACAATTAAAAGGATTAGTCTTGTCTTGTAGGTTACAGTTCAGAAGTTCAGTGCACTGATGGGACAAGGACAAGGACTGGAAATCAAGAGCTAGAAACCATGTAGTTCAGTGGCTATCAAACTGGGGTACAAGTATGCCTGGGGGTGCTTGGATCAATTCAAAATAAATCTGTGAAGGGGTTGTTAGCTTTCATCAGTATAAAGATATTGTTCAGGTACAGGCATGAATAAAAAAAGATCTTACATCTAAACTAACCTCATTACAATCCAACAGACCACCGTAGGTAGGCTACCGCATAATATGTGTTCACATTTTGTACAGCAATAATTATGCAGAAATATAAATTGTTACAGCAAGCTGCGTGTGATGCAGGGGCTATACTCGGTAGAACATAGACTGTCTTAGGGGGTACACGGAATCTGATCTACGCTGATCTAGTTCTACTCTCTGGCTTGGTGTCACAGAGAAGTGGCAGCGCTACTAGCCCACGTTGTTTTTTTTTCTTAGCTTTGCTGACGACAAGGTCCATGACAGACAGCATTGTTTGTCTTTTTTGGTTAACTCCCTCTGCGTCAGATGTGTATTTAAGGAAACGCTGCCCCACGAGAAAATAAAAGCAAACATTTGATTAAAAAAAGGAAAACATTTGATTAAACAGACTTAGCAGACTTGTGTGACAACAAACATGTGGTTCTTGTATTAAACAAACATGTTGCTATTGTATTGTGCAGAGTAACAGCATATATTGTCTGACCCCTAAATTAACCCGCAAGAATTAATACATTTTCGGTGTGAATTCAACAAGTAGGCCTAAACATGGATTTTAACAGGATTTTATTCACAATGTTTCGGTCATTGACTTTTGTCAGGTTGCTTCACAAGGGGGAGGCAACCTGACAAAGGTATATGACCGAAACGTTGTGAAGAAAATCCTGCTTGCAGAATGGGCAGTACTCTGTTGATTTAAAAAAAATAAAAATAACAGTTGGACAACTTCAGCCTGGGAGCTGCTCAACTTAATCAATATAAAAAGGAGTCTTGAGACCCTTATCTGATACATCTTATATCATATTAAGCAAACTGCTCCTCATAATCCTTTTTCTATCTGAGGAAATAAAGAATAATATGAACTGAATATGATGCTGAGAAGAAAGTAATGTGACTGTTTAGCTATGATAATCACTAGAAAATTAATCATTTGACTTGACATTATTAATTAAAATATGGGAAATGTTAAGGTTTCAGGTTGTAAAACAACAATTCTTAGTTGAACATTAAATAAATTTGATTCAATTAAAATATAATTGTGCATATGTCACCTGTAGCACAATTTGCACTTCTTCCAGGAATGCTAACCATCCTGCTAAACAAGAAGCTAAGAGGGCAGTCTTGTTGCACGCGCACATCATTGTCACTCATAACCTGCCCTTCACAGCTGTAGGGTGTATATACAGAAACTATTTTAATAATGTTTAATCTTTTATTAAGGAAACAAATTTGTCAGTAAGTCGGAGGATCTTTTAAGGGGAGTTTATCATTTATATTTTATCATCAATTTTGGTAAGTTCATTTATTTTGTACAGGATCAGTTCTTATTTTCAGTTTGCTTCCAGTAGCTATACAATGATTATATCTCTTTAATTTCTTGGATCATGACTGGCACACATTGTCAATGTGGTTGTACTTAAAATAATTTTTAATGTAACATTGTATATAAAACAGGCCTATCCAGTCCAGGCTAAGAGATTTTCTTTTTGTCCTCACAGTATTCTTCGCCAGGAATGACCTCTTCACAAATTATTGTCCTTGCTGTTGTCCTAGCCAGTAAGGCCAATGATGTTTATGACCTTATCAATCTTCTAACTTTATCTTGCTTCAGGGGTGGTCTTAACTTGTTATCCTATCCTTCCTGCTTTAAATGCTCTGCTATGGAGGTGAATGGCTGGTGTGAATGGCTCATAGATGTTTTATCACCTGCATCTAACTCAGACATACAGCTCCTTCTTTGTGTTAAGTAATGTTACCATGGGTTGGATAGTGTGAAGCAAATCAGTTACCAAAACAGCTTTGAGCAGGTTGTTTGGCTCGATAAACATATTAAAAGTCACTTGTCGTGCTTTGGTAATGTGTCTAGGAATACACACAGTTGTAATACAACTACACTTCTGCATTTCCAATTTTTTCATTGTCTTGTAAAAACTGTTTTTAAATTTACAATTTTACTGAATGTACACATGGTCAATAATAGCCTCTATTAGCAAACTGTATTGTTTACACATTCAGTGTCAACTGAAACTGCAACATGTCCTTTCCTTCTAAATGACACACAAAACACACACACACACACACACACACACACACACACACACACACACACACACACACACACACACACACACACACATCCTTCTGCCCACAGGTGTTATTGGTACGCTTCGGTGCCAGTCTATGCTTGGTGAAGTCCCCAAAGTGGAGCCAGTGGTGGCATTCTCTGGTGACGATGCCATCCTGGCCGCACCATTTGCTCTGGGCATGTTGTCTGTGACATGGCAGGCACCAGACAGAGTAATTCTGGGTCTGTGGGTACAGGGTCAGAGTGACAGGTCTGAAGGAGTGGCTTTCAATCATGTGACTCAGTACAGTGGTCGGGTGAACGTCACACATACAAAGCTGCGCATTGTTGCGGTTCAGCCCAGCGATGCTGGAAACTACACCATCACTGTGGTTACCAATACAGGCCGTGGCATCACAGTTCGTTCCTTCCTGGTGGAACTGAGAGTTTATGGTGAGTCATAGTTTTGTTTGGATGGAAACAGATGAGCTCTGCTGATCTCTCATATCTCTGAAAGAGACAGTAAACGTGAATGGAGATTTATTTGAAAAGATAATATTTCTCCATAAAAGTGATGTGATAAGATCTCACAAAAACAGCAATGCATGTACAGTACAACATATTAATGTAGTTTGTCTGTGTATCCACAAACAAAGAATTTGAGTGATCTGATTGCATTACAGAGGACACTTCAAACAAACGCGGTGTGTCTGAAATACTGCAAGAAACAAATGGAGGCCTAGGTGAGTAATCTTCAGAGTTTAAATTGGGCCAGAGCCCTCCATAGCTCAGCTCCCCCTCCTAACCTCAGCAATACAGCCAGCTGGACCTGAGTGCCCTCTGCCATAGTATTTATAGTAAAACAATAGAGTGAGTTATTGAAAGTAAAAAAGCCCCCCCCCCCCTCCTTACAAAAGCCAATCTTACCTCATCTTCTCTTCTTAACGGTAATGAGGTTTTGTATAATGAACACACATTCGATCATTCGTATACTATACTTAAAAGCAAAAAAAGAAATCATACCAATTGCCACTGTATGCCATTTTATGCCATTTTTGACAACAGTTTATCCCAGTGATACTGTGATATGATGATATGACCATGTCATTTTTAACTGTTTTGTTCTGGTAGACGACATCTCTGTGGCCACAAATCCCCAGAGGAATGCTGCTCCTTGTACTGCCGCTGGCTGCACCTGGGAGAAATCTACAGATGGACATGTCTACGTGCCATATGTGCTCGGCAGTGAATACTGTAAGTAAGAGCTGTGGAGCTTGTGACTTGTGCTACTCATCAACTATGAATGAGACATTACTACAGGGCTGGAAATTAACTTTATAAAATGTGAACCTTTACCAGCCACTGAGAAATAAATGGCAAATTTCACCAGCCAGTCAACAGGAAACTGTTCTTTTGTGTCTGACATCTACCAGACACAACCCTAACCCTAACTTTTGCACTGTGCATGGCATATATAATATATAAATATTCATTTTTTGTAAAAACTATTCCATTTATAAAAATATAGTTTGTTTATAATCCTGTTCATGAAGCACTGTATATGTCTATTTATTCTAAGATGATATACCAGCGGGTGGTAAAGTGCACAGATATTCTGTATTAGCATGGATATCTATGGTACCTATCTATCTACTTTAAAAAAGAAGGGAGGATTTATTGTAGTAAAAGCACTGGGGTGTCAACTGTGACTATATGGCAGTGGGTACTTGTTTCCAAAGCTCATGGGTCAGGCAGAAAAGCGCCCAAGCACATTTTTGCTTATGGCCTCAGAAAGGTTAAGACTGGCCCTGCATGTTGGCTGCTTGTGACTACTTCTAAACTAATGGTGTTTAAAATACACATTATGTTCCAATACCAACTCTCTCTTTCTCTGTCCCCATGTGGAAGTATGTATGTCTGTAGTGTCCCTGCTCCGGGAAACTTATTCAGACACATGCACCTCCCTGTATGTATAAAGGTTGCCTGCTTACTCTGTGTCCCTTTACACCTCTGTCAGCTTATGTCCTCCTTTTTGTAAGTCGCTTTGGATAAAAACATCTGCCAAATGCAATGTAATGTAATGTTGCTAAACTCCTGTTTCCTGTCTTTCCTGTTTCCACAGCATTAATTGAAAGGAGTCTGATTGAAAGAGGCATGAATTCAATTCAGTCATCCAGCTGCATCCGTTTCAAAGTTCGCGAATCTGAGAGAGACTACTTGAGCATATCCTCCAGAACTGGGTAAGGGCGTGAGGCCGAGGGAAAGACTCTTAACCTCTTGGTGTACGCTGTTTCGCTAGGAAAAGGCTGGCTGTTTCACTAGCGCACTGAAAGACTCTTTGCTAGTACATTACTAATACATATATAAGACATGTTTTTACTAATGCATTACAATTTGAGAAGTTGTACTTAGGCAAGTTAATTCAGGTACAATTTTATGTAAAGATATTTACAACAACAACAAATGCCTTATATGTCCCCATACATACAGTATTGCAGAACTGATTTGGACAAGCTGACTTTGATAGACAAGGCATTAAACAGAAACACTATTACTTTTTTACTGTCTCATCTGCCTAGTAGCCATATCTGGGAATGTATTGAAGGACAGATGTATAAACTGATAGTAATAGATGTATAAAGTCATTATAAACCTCTATAAACCTCTCTGTATGTGGTGCTGCAGCTGTAGCTCCTACATTGGCCGACAGGGAGGCAAGCAGGAAGTGTCCCTCCAGCGTTCGGGGTGCATGTACATCAACACCATCCAGCACGAGTTCCTGCACGCCTTGGGCTTTAATCATGAACACCAGCGCAGCGACCGCGACAATCATGTGCAAGTCCATCTGGAGAATGTGGAGACTGGTGAATAGTAGTAGTTTATTAGCTGTCTATGGTTAAGTAACCATATATGCACATATGCGCACATGCACGCATGCACACACACACACACACACACACACACAATCCCTACGAGATAAATAAATCATCTCTACACTTCATGTTCATATGTGCACACATATACACTCACACATATACACTCACACATAATCTCAAATCCATGTACATGAGCACGCACACACACACACTCTCTCACACACACATACACACACGAAGAAACCCTATAGTTTATAGTTTAAACAATTCAGCTGTATTTTTCTTTTTTTTCAGGCAAAGAAGGCAACTTTATCAAAGTGGCCACACTGAACCAGAACACAGCCTATGATTACAGTTCTGTGATGCATTACGACAGGTTAGTAACATTCAGAAACTGCCCCTATCCCCGTCCAACCACATACCCATTTTATTACGCTTACCGCAAATGAAAACTAAATCAATGCTATCTCTAAATACCAATCGTGATTGCAGTAGATTAAGTCATGGAAATTCAGCAACACAGTGTTTCCTTCCTTGAAACCGCAAAAGAATGTTGTCTTAGACAAGTTAGTCTGATGCAGTCAGACACACAGATAAGTGACATCAGGGCTCTAAACCACAACCACAATTTGACCTTATGTCTGGAAAATATCCAAAAACGTTTTTTTGCTGGCTGTCTAAACACATTTTTGTTAGCTGAAAGATTTTGGTTGTAATGTGCTGTTTTATATTGCTGTACAAGCGTCTGCTAAATAATATACCACAATGTAACAGTAAAAAAAAACATGATTTGTTTTTCAGACTGGCTTTCTCCAAGAATACACAGGCAACCCTGGTGCCCATCCCTGACTCCAGTGTTATCATTGGCCAAGCATTAAGCATGAGCAGCGCGGACCTCACCCGACTCAACAGGCTCTACAAGTGCAGTGAGTTCTATTTCTGTCTCCAACTAGGGGTGTGAAGCATAGATCCTATGTAACTGGAATTGGACAAATGTAGACTTGGAATTGACGTCACACATAGACTTTTTTCACAGACCAGATGAAGCTTAAATTGAAAATTCCAGACACCAATTCATTCTATGAATGTCAGTGTAAATGATTTGGGAATTAAACTAATGGATTTTAAGATAAAAAAGCACTCCCCTCTGAGTTATCATGGACCCGACAACTACCAAAACACACCAAAAACCTTTTTTTTTAAACCCTGGATGTAAACACGTTATTTTTGCTGTGGAAATTGACTTATTAACATGGGAGTCTATGAGAAGTTGCTTGTTTCTGCAGCCAGTCCCCAATGGATGTGTGAGGTATTGCAATTTTGGAACGTTCAGTTTTGGTTTCATTGTTTAGCCTGGAATGTTGCCGCTTGGGTGTGAAGCAGTTGTCAGTGTCTCTGCCATTTGTGCCATGCTGAATGTTGCTCAAATTGACCACACTGCCCCCTAGAGGGAAACAAAAGCCTAACAGAACATAAATCATGTAGAAGATAGTGTAATAGATCATACTTTAAGAACCTACATTTAACCCAACACTGTATGTAACACTGTTCTGACACCAATACTGTGCTTCAGACGAACTCTCTGTGAGGGTGGGCGTCCAGTCCACGGCCATCGAGGGGGAGAGCGTGACCCTGCAGTGCACCTGGGCAGGGGAATCCCAGAGAAGTGTCACCTGGAGGAAGGATGGCGCGGAGCTCTCCCAGGGGTCCCGCATCACCATATCCGGGGGACTGCTGGGCATTAGCCCACTTCTGAGAGATGACGCCGGGGAATACAGCTGTACCGTTGCCACCGACGACACTGCAGAGACCTCCACAACCACACTCATGGTGTACTGTAAGTCCACATTCCAACACTGATTACAGACAAACCTACTGAGTGATGAAAACAGTACCCAGTGACGCTGTTGCCAACTGTTTATCACTAAAAAGGTGCCAGATTATGTCACAAATTATGCAGACATCCTATTGACTGAGCTACAAAATATAGAACAGCCATGTCAATGTAACACCAGGTGCTGATTCCTTAAAGTTCAATTATTTCTTTTAGAAACTAGTGCAACACTAGACACAAAACACCAGAAAATATGATGCTGATATATGACAGAATGGATTTTTTTTGTTGCTAGAACAACTCAAAAGTCACTAAAACCAGCAACAAAGTCATTATGTTGGCAACACTGGCCGGTCAGTCTTTGCATGCACAGGTACTGTATAGTCATACTGGTTTATGCTAAGCATTCCTATGAAACACAAGACATACTGAACATGCTATTGCTGATTTTCTGGTTGCCATTTTTTAAGATTCTGACACCAATGTTTTGTTTTCATGTCCGCAGATAAATGTCTTACATTGGGTGGGCTGATAGGAATCGTTATTGCCTGTTTTGTGGTCCTGTGCGCCCTCTGCATTGTCATTGTGCTGCTTGTTAGACAGAGAAAAGGTATTTTTACTTGCAAACCTATTTTGCTATTTTAAATGTTTTCTATGCATGGGTGTTAACCGGAATTCTAAAATTGTGCTGAGAACGTTTTTTTTTTCTTTTTTTCCAGCTCAAAAAACGATACATACAGCATATGGTGTTAATGTCAGAAACCCAAACTTTAAGGTGAGAACTAAACTTCATATTGGAGTACTATGCAATAAAATTGCTACTGACTACAGAGACGAAAGCCTTATTTGTTTCTCATGCTCCTGTGTTTGCTTCTCAGCCCTAGAGGAATGCCTGGGGTTGTCCTGTGATCTGCATTTTCTAATGAAGCGGAAACAATCGAGTTACCCAGATTTGTGAGCTGAAGAGCATCAAAGTGATTTACATCCGAAGCCATAATCTCATTTTGAAACTGTGCAGTAGTGTATTATTTTGTTCAGCTGATTTGAGAGCGTGTGTGTTTGTAAATGTTTACATACAAAGAAAATTGAGAATGCACAAAAGAACCTATGTTAATGCTGAGATCATACAGCAGCTGTTATATACAATTACCAGGTCATCTGAATTTTGGTTTTGTTGAGTCTAAATGGTAGTAGGCTAATTTTGGTAGGTACTGACAAAAAAGATAAAAATGAATGTGTTTGCTAGCCACAAACATGGCTAGCAATGGGAGAGATGAGAACGGGTTAGCAGTGCTGCTGTGAATTTTACCTCAAAATGTCACACCTTTTAATGACATTGTAAAGGGGGATATCAAGGCTGAATGTGTTCATTAACATTTTCTACATTTAAATAAAATATTTAAAAAATTGTTTTAAGTATGTGTATTCTTGTATACAAACAAATTACCCGGTGCCAAAATTGTGTTTTCACAACCTCCCAGCATTCAAAACTTTTCCACAGAGCTTCTCATTTTGCACCTCTCAATTTCAATATTGGTAATAACTGTACTGTCTGAAATATGTGGTAAATGAATAGAGAACCTCAATTCATATTATTCAAGGTCCTACTTGCGACCTTACACTTCCTACAGTATACACTCTGATCCTACAATATATGCTCCATTTGCCAAAATGGTTGAAAAGTCATTACTGATTTCTTAAATTAGTACTGTATGTTGTGAGTTATAGCCACATTACATTGACAGAATCTCGGAGCCACAGTGTTTTTTTAATATATAAACTTATATTTCACAGACCCATCAGCAAGTTGTATTATTCACATAGTGTAGGCCTCTCTCTTTCCTGCTAAATGACACATATTCCCTCTGTCCACTGCTCTTATTTGAGTGCCAGTCTCTCCATGGTAAAATCCCTGAAGAGGACCCAGTGGTGGTGCTTTCCGGCAAAGATCTTAGTCACAGCAGTGCAACTGAGTTGTATAGGGGACTGTACAATGACAATAAAGTTAATTCTATTCTATTCTATTCTATTCTATTCTATTCTATTCTACATCATCTCTGGAACATGGCAGGCACCAGATGTAATATTGTAATATTGGATCTGATGGCACAAATTATAAATGCCCAAGCATCAGGGTTAGCCTACTGTAGTGCTGTACTTCAGTACAGTGGTAGATGGAAGAACAGCAAAACACCCTTTGCAGATATGCAAATGAGAAGATAATGAATCAAATCTTATACTGAAACTTACAATACCCTAAGCCAATTCTTGGGTATAATGTCTTAATGTGTCTACCATAACAGTCTGTCAGCATTTTCCTGTCATGTTTTTTTTTTCTGGGTTGTAGCATGCCACACAAAACATGCACAGTAGGCAGTTTCTCTGCTGAGGCAATTAACACTGAGAACTGTGGCCAACGTTTTTCAACCATCACAGCATCATGTACACACCACTGTCTTGGTAACATAAAAGTCGAAGGGTTGCCTTCTTTTGAAATATACACAAAATAGTTAGATTCAAAAATCGGTGTCGATACACAAGTCTTGGTGAGTCGTTATGTATATAATGTGTAATTTTAAGTAATGACTTTATTTACATATTTAGAATTATGTTTTACTGGAGCATTAGGATATTGCTATGCTCTCAAGAAAATAGTTTAGTGTTGCATTGCAATATATGATAAACATTACTGAGATATATTATTTACATATATACAGTAGTATACTTCAACTATATATGTAAATAGAGAGTATTTAGGAGTATATTAGAATGTGTACACAATATGCAAGTAAGCAATTATGCAATGGAGCCAGTAAATGTTTGTGATGCTAATTCATTACATTTTTAAAAATAATTTTCAGGATAGAAATAGTGAGAGATCGTTCAAAGATCAAAAGATCATTAAAGGAAAACTAGAATGACTGTTTCAACGCCAGAATCTGGAATAAGAAGTGCATGTTTTGTGAGATACACTGCTAAAAAAGATCACACTCAGGACAGTATATTTATCTTTCCTTTAAAAATGTAACCTTTTCTACTTGTGACATGCTTTACAGCAACTACAATTCATGACAGAACTATACCCAAAAAGATTAGGATGTTTTTGTGAGGATGTTCTGTCAGTCATAATTAAGTTGTGTATTTGCTTTTGCAGACATGAACTCAGACTTTATGATTGCTGCCCTTGGTAGGCCTCTGCACCCTGGCATGCTATATAATGCTCGCAATGATACTATGATTCCAGGTGTGGTTTTTACGTATGTTTATATTGACATCTGTTGATTTGTTTAGCTACAATATTACATGTAAAACAGCTTACATTAAAACAACTTACAGTGAAGTACAGAATTTTCTTTAGTATCTTTCACCTAGTAGCCTTAATGTTTCTGAAAGGGCATCATATGATCTTTTCATTGTTAGCACTTTTTTACCTGTGGTACCACTAGCACATAGCACAATTACAAGATGTGGTCGGTCCTTGATGGTGCATGTTTAAATACCATATAACTTCATTGTGCTCTTCATTGCCTTCCTGACAGGGCTAAAGTTATGGGATGATGCTGACATGCAAAAGGTGATGAGGGTCAAGGGTCAGCAAAACACCAGCTTCAATGTCACCGCCTCCGACTCCTTCTCCAAGAAATCCAAAATGCTTGAAGTCAAGGCCAGTCTGAAGGCTAGTTTCCTATCAGGCATGGTGTCCGTGGAAGGGAGTGCCCATTACCTTAAGGACAAGACCACATCCATGCACCAGTGCAGGGTGACTCTCCAGTACAAAGAGACGACTGTGTTCAAGGAGCTGATGACGCTGGAAATGGAGATCAAGCACCCTGAGGTCTTCGAGAAGAACGAGGCCACACATGTCGTCACTGCGGTCTCTTTGGTGCTGAGGCCTACATGGTGTTTGACCAGATGGCTGCTGACATTCAGAAGAAGCAAGAGATCCTAGGCGAGCTCGAGGTCACAGTCAACAAAATACCGACGGTTCAGATATCGGGTCACGGGAAGGTGGTCATCAATGACAATGAGCGACGAAAGGTGAAGCAGTACAAGTGCACATTTCATGGAGATTTCAAACTGAAACAAAATCCCTCGTCCTATGAGGAGGCTGCGGTTGTGTACAAAAGCCTACCAAGTATGCTGGGGCAGAAAGGGGAGGCCGCGGTACCCCTGAAGGTCTGGCTGTACCCTCTGAGGAACATCAATCCCAAGGCAGCCCAACTGGTCCGAGACATCAACACAAGCTTGGTGACTGCTTTCGAATGTGTGATGGACGACCTTCACCAAGCCAAGATCAGAGTCCATGACTTGATCAAGGTGAGCAAGTTAATCCCATTGGATGACATCACAGGGAAACTGGTGACCTTCCAGATGAAGCTGGTGGGCTATACGGTGGTACTGAAGAGGAAAGTGCTGGACATACTTCCCGAAATTAGAGGAGGCACGGTGGCAGAGACAGCCTTCGAAGACATCCTAAAGTTCCACTACCACTCCTCCTTCACCAAGCAAAGCATGAGGGAGTGGCTGGATGAAAAAGAGACTGAGATGGGCATCGTGTCGTCTTATATCCACCTCATGAAGGGCATTCCGGTCGTGCCCCCGGGGCCCCGGCTTCACAAAATCCTTTACCACCCAAGGCTCGATGTTGTCGCCATGTTCAGCTTCACCTCACTCGTGTATGCGGAACCGTATCTGACCAACCTCGAGGAGTGCCTAAGCTGTGAGGAGTTCCGAAAAATGGCCGACATCAAAGTCGCGACCCAGAAGTCGTTCGTGAGGAACACCGTGCCATGGTATGAACATCCCGAGACCATCCCTGCCATGCGGGCCTGCCTGACTCACTTCTTCGTGGTGAAGGGCCGCTGTGACAAAAACTCGCTGCACACAGCTCTGATCAGCTTCGTGTCCGACACGTCTTACTTGGGATCCTCCATCCGCGTGTATAGGAATGGGGCGTGCATAAACCCACATTATAAACCTCCTAACACACAGAAGCAGTCAGGGAGAGCCATCAACGACGAAGGCCGCTCAAATGCAAATGGAGACCACAACACAGAAAAGGACCAGTTTCCTATGGCTGATCATCATGCTGAATTATATTTGCTTCCACCTGGCAGAGTTGAGGAAAAGTCGCAAAATGCATCTACAGACACCTCAGTCACAAAAGGTAGCATGCATCCTCCAATCAATCAATCAATCAATCAATCAATCAATCGATCAATCAATCAATCAATCAATCAGTCCAACTCTGATTAATTATGTGGTTTATATTGTATAGTCATGTAAAGGAGGGGCAATAAAACTTGCACTTTTGTTTCTTCCTGTGCTTTTACATGTTCAGTAATTTGTTTGTGTTTTTTGTCCTTTTTCTAGAGTTCTGGTGCCCATAAAGGAGTGGAAGCACCCACACAGACTTGAGAAATCAAGGATATCAACTCACCATTTGTTTTCACTGGCAATTAAAGTTAACAGTGTGAGAGTGTGTTTACATTATGACATATTTAACAGGCAGATGTTCTTCTCTGTTATTTTGTTATACTGAATCACCATTGCTTTTTTTATACAATTTAACAAAATGTTGTTTATTTGTTTAATGTTGTTAATTTAGCTTGTTTGTTCATCTGTTACTTTCAGAAATAAAGACAATATAATGGAATTAAAATTTACAGCAATGCATGTTGAGTTTTTTGTCAGTTCACTGCATTTATTTGAAACTGTCTTAGATATTAAAATAAATCACATTTATAATGCTAATGAATGGTAGCAAGAGGGAGCTACACTAAAGCAAACTTCGCTACATGTCATCATCTTTAGATCCCCTGCCAACATTAACATTAATGCATCTGTTCAGACACACAGATAAACCCCTGGGCAGATTTGTTTTGGCTTTTTGTTGTCTGTTTAAATTAGTACAATTACAAGTACAATTAATTATTACTAGTAGTTACCCCTGTCTGTTATGCTATGGCCAGGCCATGAAAATAAAGTGAACTACACTTCTGTGTCATCACGGCACTTGATTGTCCTACATAATCATATACTGCATACCGTGTTAATTTCCCTTAAAATTACATTTTAATGTATTACAACAACATTGCTTATCTGTGTTTTAATCATGAGCAGTGTGCCACTCATCTACACCAGTTCTTCTGTCTGCAATGCCTGTTTGGAGCTGTTGCTATGTCAGACAAAAAAGTGCTTAATTTCAGCATTACAGTTTAACAGCCATCATGCCACACTTGTTAAACTTCACAGCACCAACAAGAGTGGTCAGGGTTTTTTTCCCCTCAACAGACCAAGGCACATTTAACCCACTGCTTATGTTGATGTTTGTGTTAGTGAAGACAGTTTCAGCTAAATTTGCATCAGGAAAGTGGCTAGAAAGTTTGATCGCCAAAAAAAGGCAAGTCTATTTTTCATTGTTTAATAATTAAAGTACTTTTGTGGTGATCAGTTTTATTATGATTCAGTATACACATTACAAAAGCTTGCTGCAAGGACAGAAATGTCTACTGTTTGTCTCTCTAAATTCTCTACAAATTAATATTTTTACACAAAAAATGTACATTTATGATACACATTTATCTAGCATCTAAAATACTAAGAATTGAATACATAATTCAATGCCAGAAAAGCAATTGTCAATTGGAGTCAATTGGATTTCCTGTGTTAATTTTCCAGTTTTTTCCTGTGCGGGCGAAATTTGATGATAGCAAACCCCACTACAAATTCAGAATGATACATTCATTACTTTTTGAGTTATTTTACTAACAAGCAAACATACAGACAGACAAATGTTTGCAAAAACATAACCTACTTGGCGGGGGTAATAATAATTGCCCCATTGAATGGCTTGAACTTATATGACTATGATTTTGGTATCTGCCCTGACTCTTTCTTCACAGGTTAAAAAATGCTACCATATTGTACACTTGCCCTCTCACTCGTACACTTGCTGTCTTGCAGTCATGCACTCTGATCGGCAAATAGCAGCACTTGGCCGTCCCCTCCATCCTGGAATGCTCTACAATGCTCGCAATGACACCTTCATTCCAGGTAGGCCACAGCATTGCATATGAAGTTTAATTACATTATTACATTACATTACATTACATTGCATTTGGCAGACGCTTTTATCCAAAGCGACTTACAATCAAGGGGGACATAAGCAATAGAGGAGGACACAGAGTAGAGACACAACAGACATATGTACTTCTGCATAGGGATAGAGAGAGAGAGAGAGTTTAGATTGGTGTTTGTTAGTTATATTAGTTTTGTTAGGAAGGAAAGCAATCTCGGAAGAGAAGGGTTTTTACAAGCTTTTTAAAGATAGGGAGGGATGTTGCTGTTCTTGTCACAACTGGTAGGTCATTCCACCATTTGGGGACAACCACGGAGAAGAGCTTAGAGTGACCTCTCTTTGTGAGAAGCGAGGGTACCGATAGACGATTTGTGTGAGCGCAAATCGCTGGTCGGGACGTGAGCCTGTAATAAGACATTGAGGTAGGCGGGGGCAGAACCTGAAATTACTTTGTAGGCTAGTGTCAGAGCCTTGTGTTTAATTCTGGCAGCTACTGGCAGCCAGTGAAGATCTCTGAAGAGTGGGGTAACATGTGTCCAAGAGTGGGGTAACATGTGTCCAAGTTTAAGACTGTTACTGTGTGATTTTTAATAGACAGTTTAATTAAGACTCTTCTGATAGACTAATGTTTTTAATAGCTATCATATGATCATTTGTAGTGCTTCTGATTTCTGTTTTTTGAGTCTTCTAAAATAGATTACAGATGGTAGATCTCTGTTGGCCATGAAAGTGGTAGCATCCCCTTTCTCCAATATTAAAAACATTCAGATTGACTTGACTTAAAATACAGTATGCATGCTTCACTCTAGGCAAACACTGCATTAACCACTTTGTTTAACACTAGGAGGTGAAATTGTTTAGTCATGGAAGCAAATGAGAAAATGTAAAGATGCATTGGGGAAGTGGGGAAACACCGCAACTCCCTCTGGTGTGCACTTTGGGTTCCTGCACCTTATCTGAACATACTGTATATAGCAAACTAAAAGAAAACTTTAAAAAAGAATGCAAGCATCTATCTATCTATCTACCGACCGTCCATCTGTATTATTACCAAAATAACAAAAACAACATTTTACATTTGTAATGGTTATGGATACCCTTTACTTCTACCCCAAGGTGTGACACTGTGGTCTGATGAAGACATGAAAAAAGTTATGAAAATCAGAGGTCATCAGAACACATCCTTCGATGTCACAGCCTCTGACTCCATGAGAAAGAAAGCCAAACTCCTCGAAATCAGTGCTTCGTTAAAAGGCAGCTTCTTACTAGGATTAGTGTCTCTTGAAGGCTCCGCCAGCTTTCTGAACGACAGGCTTTCATCTTATCGCCAATGCCGTGTGACAATGCAGTACAAGGAGACAACATTGTTTAAAGAGCTTGTAGCCACTGACATGGAGGTCAAACATCCAGAGATCTTCGAGAGGAATGAGGCCACACATGTGGTCACTGCTGTGCTCTATGGTGCTGAGGCCTTTCTGGTTTTTGATCAGATGGCATCCGACTACCAAGAAACACAAGAGATGAAGGGCGCTCTGAAAGCGATGATCAACAAAATACCGCTACTTTCGCTAACGGGCGAGGGGAAAGTAGCCATGACCGAAGAAGACAAACGCAGGGCACGAAGGTTCAGCTGCAAGTTTCACGGCGACTTCAAACTGAAAGAAAACCCGTCGTCCTTTGAAGAGGCGGTGATCGTGTACAAACATCTTCCGTCCCTGCTGGGGCAGAAGGGGGAGGCGGCAGTGCCCATGAAGGTCTGGCTGTACCCACTGAGCAACCTGGAGCCTAAGGCCCCCAAGCTGGTTCGAGACATCAATGCGTCGGCTGTGGCTATCCTTGAGTCCATCATTGAGCACCTCCACGATGCGAAGATGAGAGCGCACGACCTGATCAAGCTGAGCAAGAACATGAACCTGACTGTTCTCAGGGACAAGCTGGAGAAGTTTCAAGACAAGCGTGCAGAGTACACCATCCTCTTCAAGAGGAAGCTAAAGGGGGTACTGCCGGAGATTAGGGGAGGAACAGTGCCTGAGAAGGCCCTCACCGACATCCTGAGGTTCCATGAGGAGTCCTCCTTCTCCAAGATCAAAATGAGGGAGTGGCTCAACGAAAAGGAAACCGAAGTCACAATTGTCCAGTCTTACCTCGGCTTACTGGGCAGCACATCGCTTGTACCACCGGGTCCAGAGCTGGACAGAGTTCTGTACAACCCAAAACTGAGCACGGTCGTCATGTTCAGCTTCACCTCACTGCAGCACCCTGAGCCGTACCTCTCCAACATCGAGGAGTGCCTGAATTGTGAGGACTTCACCAAGATGGCTGACGTGAAGGTCGCAATCGAGAAGACGGCCTCGAAGAACACTGTGCCTTGGTACAAGTACCCAGGAGCCATCCCCGCCTTGCGGTCCTGTTCTCCTCTTTTCCTGGTGGTGAAGGCCAGGTGTATGAGAAACCCTCTGCATTCAGCGCTGATCAGCTATGTGCATGATGACTCGCACCCAGGATCCTCGCTCCGGGTGTACAAGAACGGGCATTGCATTAACCCTCACCTTAAACCCCCAGAGAAGCACAAGGAAGACGACCCCGCTGTTGATAAAGATGCCGGCGTAGCAAGACACAGAGGAGAAGAGGCGATCACTGAAGATGAGGACGATCCTCTAAATCTTGATGACCAAAAGACAAACAAGAGGACTTCAGATGGGAACCCATGGGATAATGGTGAAAGCTTCACTAGGCCAGAAGATGCACACACCAGCATACATGGTAAGGTTGGGAATACTCAGAATGCAGCATGCATATGCAAATGATGAGAAACTAAAATGTTTTGCAGTTTAGGTTAATATATATATTTTTGTAACACTTTATTTAACAGTTCTTCTTGTTTATCTTGCATGTAACAACATTTTATATTCTACTGTCCATATCTAACACTAACCCTAATCCCAATTCTAACCCTTGCCCCAGCCCTAAGGTACAGTGTTAGCACATAATGTATAACCTTTGTTACACTGTACTTTATGATGTAGATACACTGTACCAGGGACTGTAAAATAAAGTGCAACCTTTTTTCAATGCATGAATTAAATATGTACTTAAGTGTTTGCTGATAAAATGTCTAAGGCTACTTGTTTTAATTTTCCTCCAACCCCTATAGGTGCTTGGCTTTAGTTCTTCACACTGTTCTCCCTCCCTTGCTGTTGAATGGAGAAGAAGGCCTGTAAAAGAAGGGCTATTTACATGTCCAAAATAAAAGAGTGAACTTTCACAGAATTGTGAACGCAAGTGGTTTACTGGGTCTGTCGCTAGTGGTAAAAACTGAGAGACAGTGGTTCATGACTGCAGACTTTTCTATGGGCGCCTAAAGAACAAAGTAACACATACTTATGCTCAAACTGTTTTTTTTCCATTACTGTTTTTAATTAAAAATGAAATGTCACAACCTGTTTATGACATTTATACATCTTTCTGTATTTAGATAAGGTACATAATAAAATGATGTGTCATTCAGTGGTCTTAAACAGATGAATGAAAGATTGTGGGTTTGGCAAATAAAAGCTAAATGTGGAGTAACCAACTCTTTCTATTTTCTTTAACAGTTAATTACGTAATGGACACTGCACAACCCTTTTTAAAAGCCACAGGAAGTTGATGGTTGCATTTGTCTTCACTCCAACTGCAGCATGCTAATCATGCTAATGTGTTTGCATGCTTCAGGTGCAGAGTTGATGTTGTTGATGGAAGTAGCACTAAGTAGAGATAAACTAAGTAGTTATTTGTGAACCCTTTCACTTTTTGTTTCACACTGCGATAAAAACACATTGTCAACGGGGAGTGCATGTAATGAGGAAGGAGGACAGGCATGTGTGACAAAGTGCTTGTTCACTCATCTTTATTTAAACTATGACTCACAGCGTCAACTAGCTGCTAGGTGCTACCTGACTGATAGGCTTAGTAAATGTTATGTCTGTTTGTGTATGCCTGAAGGGACAGGAGAAGACAGAGAGAGAGACATTGGAAGACACTGTCAATTCACTGGTGTATTTTGGTTAGCAGTCACCGCTGTCAGTATACATTGTGAGGGGAAGTGAGTGTCTAGCAGCTTCGGTCTCTACTGGTGAAATACATGTGGTTACACTTCGACAGTATATGGACAAAATGTCACTACTAACTGCAGACATGTCCGACATGTTGCCAAAGGACTACAGACTGCAGGCTTTTTAAAATTAATAAAAATGCCCCTTTGGCTGTACTGTTTTTGTATTGAAATGTAAAACATGCATACACACACAAAGGTGTTAATTTCTTGAACAATTCAACACTTTATTTCATGTTTAATAGTCAAGGTACATTCAAAAAGCGCTGTCAGCCGAAGATTTCAGTCATCCACATAGTTTGTGGGAAAAAAATACAGTTTAACTGTACATTCATTAGGATTTATGTCAACATGGCTGGCCTATTTGTAATGGATTGTAATGTTTTATTAATATACATTGTTTTTTTATGCTGCTGCGTATTCCTGTGTACTCTACAGTTGGCACATAATAAGCTGATTACATGTTCATAAAACATACGAATACCTTATTCAATCAATAATATTTAATGCCTCTCATTATTACCCAATTGAATATTATCCACATGACTCCCACTAACCCAGAGGCCCAGACATGAAAGTGCTCTGCACAGCACCTGGATGTATCACCTTGATCTTAGCACAGGTTATCATTGGTGCTCTGTGTGCGAGTCTCCTCCTGCAGCTCCACTGCAGGCCGCTGGGCAGTGCCCTGATACGCACGGCTAGAAGAGCACTCCTGGGGCAGACGTGCCACCAGCCTGCTGAAGATGCTTCTGAAGGTTCCCCTGAGCGCAGACGATGAGAAGTAGTAGATAAAAGGGTCCAGGCAGGTGTTGAAGGTGCTGGTGAGTACAGCCTCCTTGCGCCACTTGGGGCTCTCACCGGTGATGTAGCCCACCAGGTGGGACACGTTGTAGGGCCCAAAGCAGACAACGAAGACCACCAAGGTTCCAAAGGCCAGGCCAATTGCTCTGAGACGCCGATTGGGGCTGATGTTAGGCAGGCGGGAGAGGATGCGGATGAAGTTGATGTAGCAGAAGGAGCAGATGAGTAATGGTATGCAGAAGAGAAGGATAAACTGTTGCAAGCGAAATGGCAGCAGTATTTCCAGCTGACCTGAGGAAAAGTCGTCATAGCAGGTTTTGTGATCGTGCACTTCGGTGGTGTTGTTGTCGTCGTGGTAGTACTGCATGATGTAGACGATGCTGCACTGTGCCATGGAGATGGTCCAGATGATGATGCTGCCTACCACAGCATAGCGAGGCTTTCTGTTCAGTTTATATTTGATGGGGAAGGCGACCCCGAGGTAGCGCTCCACACTTATGGCGGTGAGGTACAGGGTGCTGTTGTAGATGGTACCATAGAAGATGAGCCCCGACAGAGGGCACAGGAAATGGGGCATCTCCCACTTCATGTTGTCAACAGCCTCCTTCATCCAGAAGGGAAGGAACACCAGGAAGAGCAGGTCGGAGATGGTGAGGCCGATCAACAGGACATCAACAGGAGTCGCACCCCGCCGCACCTTCTTAATAAAGGTGTAGAGTGCCAGGATGTTGGCTGGAAGCCCAAAGATGAACGTGATGATGTACACTGCGAGAACCACTCCTCTGTTTTCCAACATTTTGCTGTTAGAGTAAAACACATTTGAAATGCAAACAGACATATACTGTACAAATACAGTTGTATATACAATACTATTTATACAATTGTAAATTCATTTGGATATTTAAAACAACAGAATTTCATTTATGCCTATTTATTTAGATCTATGCATCTTTACATATCAATGAACCAAATCGTGGCAGTACAATTTGATTGCATTCTAAACTTATGTATCAGATGCTATCTAAAATTAATAAAATAATGCACACGTAAACGCTTGACATTTTGAATGAAATGATGTTTGTAGATTGATGTGTTTTTGTAATTAATAATGACAATGAAATGACAGAGCACAATAGTAAATGGTGTGCAATTTTGTATTTGGTGTGCCAAATCTACAACCAAGATTCAAAACAGCAATCTGAAAACTTGTTCAGACAGAAGCTGAAGATCTTAATCAAGAACAGACAGTTATGCAGACATACACTCAAAGTTTGATAGATGCTGCTTACCCTCACAAATCTTGTGCTCTGTTAAGATGTTGTATCTCAGCAGTAAAGTACAGCACTCTGTTATGCCTGCTCCTTTGTAGAGGTTGTTATTTTTAAGCTCATGTTCACAAAGGAAATAACACTTCTAAGACACACCACACACACACATACACACACACACACACACACACACACACACACACACACACACACACACACACACACACACACACACACACACACCAAAATGATAATCATTGCAATGTTTCCGTTACATGCGATTTAATGATAAGCATTGCTGCCACCATTTATAGGGTCATTTTCATATTCATCAAGTTAGCTGTTTTGGTCTGATCACTACTCATCACATAGCAATTCACTTAGCAGAATAAGTAAAGGAAGAGCTTAAAAGAATGGGTACACTAGGGGTCGCCAAACTCAAGAGTACCATCATTAACTATGTTGACCTCACCAAGCTCCATGAGGGTGTGTGTAAAGACAATATTAGACATAATATTACCTTCTGTGGACCAATCATTATAGCACAGCTGATTTTACAAAATAATATAAAAGCTACATTCACTTAAAACATATTCCTGATTCACTTTATCTTGTGGAACAAAAAGAGCATTGGCTTGGGCACCGTCTGATGTCTTTGTGTGCATGTGCCTGAATTATGTTCATGGCGAAAGAATTTAATTTCTAAGTTGTTTCATTAGAGAGAAGTGAGAATCCTGTGAGATCCTGTAAGAACATTTAGTTGCTCTTTGCCAGCACATACACACATTTACATATTTTCAGTTCCTCAGAAATTCACACAGATGATGTGGTTAAGACTACAGATATTTATAGTGGGAGTGTTTTGTGGTTTTGTCAGCTAAAGTGAATTTGACCTATTTACAAACTTGCACAGGCTCCATCGTGTTATGAGTATTCAAACACTTACCATGCTTTATGTTTTATGTGCTTTATATTAATGCTCTTTAAGACGGATAACTTTTAACTGCTTTATGTTTATCTTAGTTATGCTTTATAATCTACAGTGGCTACTTAGTCTTTCCAAAGTTTTTTCCCCTCACAGATTGAATAGCAAGCTCTGGTGTGTTTCTTCCTGGGGCCTGTTCAGTGTTTTGATGTTACTAGGTCATGAACAAACATGAAGAATCGAACAAAAACAAACAAAAAATATGTGTAGTGCTGAGTTAAAAAGACAAGACCGGTAACCCTGAATAAGCTTTCAAATGGTTGTGCATGGGGCGCAGTGGAATAAATTGTAGGTAGTAGGCCTACAGCCTGGCTTATTAGGGGCGTTTCCTGTGACCACGAGTGACTTTTTGTCACCTCAACACGCACACAGCATATTTCAATCCTCCAGCATACAGACACCACTGGCTCCTGACAAATTCATTACTCATCTTTGCCTTTTTTTGCTTTTTGAGCCAGAAAACAGAAAATAGTAAAATAAAATCTTTGTTGTTTGCACGCCTCACACTTGTCTCACCTCCCTTTATTTGACTGGCTACCCTAAGCCACACACACAGTGTGCACACACACATTCATTGAGATCCACACACATACCAACACACATGTGCCTGCTCACACACCCAGCCACCCACACACACATACACACACATAGTTTGGTTTCATTTTTTACTTTGCCAGCTTTTATTACAGGACAGTTATATTGCACTACAAGTTGTTTACCAGTGTAACTGCCTGGGAGGCTCCAGTCATCTTTTCAGCATTCCTCACAATCCTTTCGGTTTGCAGCAGTGCAGTTGCCAAACCATGCTGGTGCTTGTGATGCTCAGGATTATCTCAATAGACAAATGTTGTCAAGATGCAGGGTGAGGCTTTTAGTAGCCGGCTCAAAAAGTACAGATGTTGCTGGGCTTTCCTTGTAATGTGTTTAGTTATGAGTACAGTATGCCTAGAAACTTTGTACTCTGGACAATCTCTGCTGGAAGGTTGTTGATGCACAGTGGAGTCTGTTTGTGTGAAGTCTATCCAAAGTCAATGACTAGTTCTTTTGTTTTGTCTACATTGAGGGATAGGATGTCGCCACTGCACCAGTTGCTTAGCTGTTCTACCTCCTCTCTGTACAGGACCTTGTTGCATCCGCTGATCAAACCCACCACGACCGTGTCAAAGTCAGAGCGGCGTTAGAACAATGACAGAACAACATTCAGGAGCCCACCAGCATATTAGCAGTTGGCTGATAGCTATAGTGTCTGTTGGTTTCTGGTGGCTTCTACCTTGTGGTTCATAAAAGTCACTCTTCCACATAGAGTTTGTCTATGTGTTCTTGCATAGGCCCATCATCTCACACTGGGTGATAGCCCATACATCTATGTCATATTGGAATAATAATATTAAACACCACTTAAAATAAACACTGCTCGCAGAGCAAGCATACTTAATAATTGTAATAACACACTACAGTTAACACACAAGCTTGTGCCCAAGACTGGCATTACAAAGCCATCCCGGCATCCGTAGGTTGGGTCTAAGGCCAGAAACCAGGAGATGCTGATTTCTTCTACTATCTACTGTATGACTGCTGCAAGACAGAGCACAGAAGCAACATAATGCACGGGTCCAACTCATCACGCTTAAAGATAAGCTAATAAAATAATTATTAAACTCTGTCTGTTTGAGTGCTGCATCATAATTAATAGGCTAAAAACCTGATACAAACCTCCATGTTAATAAACTTTTGAGTCCTAATGAATAAGCTTTTGCTACAAACAACTTGTGTGTATGATGACATCTGCTGGTGAAAAGTATGAGTTGGATGTTTCACATGGCCTACATTTACTCCCTCTGTGGGTTGAAGATGACTATGAAAATTTGAACCAATAAATCAATAAATAAAAACATGGATTCCTGTATGAATAAAACGATTGACTGTGAGTTTGCCACTGAAGATTTGTCATGAGATGTGAGAGGGTGGGACTAACTGTAGTGTTCTAAAAAATCTTTTCCAAATCTTTCACAAAGGAGTTGGAGAGAGCAGCGATCTCAAGACCAACTCTGTAACCACTAGGCCACAGCTTCCTGCTGTGTAACAGTCAATGAAAGGCATGTCGTGTGCAAACAGCTGGCAGTTGCATTGAATGAACATTTTTGCTGTTGACATATTTGCTGTAGGCCTACTCGGTGGGGGCCTTATTTGTATATGTGTACCATCTATTGCCCCAATTACCCCTCACAATCCTGCAACTTTTAAAAAAAGTTGCAGTAATTTTAGATTTTTGCCTCAGATGGCCAGGTGATTATTCTGGGGGCCAGGCCACACACAACCCAAATAATGCTTTGGAAACACTCAACTGTCAATTTTGAACTGTTGAATCTGTCACTTATCCCCCTTGCGATACAGAAGAAGAATAGTTAGTTAAGTTGCTTCAGCTTGCAGCCAGGTAGGCGAGGTCTGCCCTGTGGGATTGTGCGGTGTATCGGGATACAGAGAGGCAACTAGTCAAGCTCGCTCCACTCCCTGGAGTTGTGCGGTGTATTGGAACACAGGGAAGCGGAGACATGTCAAAGTAAAGTTGTATTACATAGGAATTGGTAGGGGTGGGCCAATCGAAGCTTTTGAAGCTGTGGCACTTTTACCACCAAAATGATTTGGGGTGTCGAGGCTTTTGACCGGACTGCTCCATCTAGTGGTTAAAAAAGCTCCTACACCTACATGCCAGTAAACCAGATGATAGACCCCAATATTCAAATGTACCAGATGTATTTATGTTGCTTTACTATTATTTACCTTTTATGACCAAAAAATCATATCAATAAATTACCTTAGTTTTTATTGCTCCATTTCCATTGCTTGGCTATTCTTCATGGTGGTCCTTGAAGGTATGATAGAATGACAATTATTGGATTTAGTTTTAGGCTTTATTGAAAAACTACTCTGAAGACTCTTGTTTTTGTGTTGCTCCACCTAAGAACATGGTTTCTTACATGTGTTTTAAAGTGGCACAGCTAGTGATATTAATGTCAAAAAGTGACTCAAGCGGCAAGCATATAGGGTGACCACCAGGACACTTTGAACGTGCAGGTGATGTGTATTTTTAAAGGTGCACTGTTCAAATCAACTGATCAAAGTGTGGAATGTCATATGCAGTATTGTGGAACAGGATTGGCCAAATCTAGCCTTACACTAGTGGCAAAAAGTTAGGGATATTTGGATTTCAGGTGAAATTTGTGGAAAATGTCAGAAGTTCACACTACAGTGGTACAGTGGTATTATGTCATGGAAATAGAGCATTTAGGTAGAAGCATGCAATGGTGATTTCCCCATCTCAAACAATGTATTGTTTAACCCTGTATTGGCTGGTTGGTGGGATAACTTAGTCACTGAAGAGCTAGGCAGCTTTCTTGCTTGGCGTGTTGCTACCAGTACTGCTGGGGTTAACCGGTGTGCTATCTTGGCTTTATTGTTTTATTTTGTTTTTCTTTCTACAGTGTTATCGCCTGGGTTCCAGTGTTCCACTAATCCTAAGCCTGGGTTGGTGTAGCCTATTTGTGTGTGTAAACTGTCCACACTGTGTGGAAAGAAGTGGTCATTCTATTTTATGGTTTCAGATGTCATTGATTACGCTCTCGCTCTCCCTCTACCTTGGAAAGGAACTCAGACTACTCAGGCGTTTGGCAGTGTCAAGATGTTGGAGCCTCTGCACTGGTGTTCTTTATTTCTCCTCTCACTGTTGGTGTCTTGAACATTTGCTGTGAACTCATGTGTTGGCGTGGTGTGTCTGTGTAGTGTAGTGTCATCTGTAGACCTCCACCCCTCCTCTACTTCTTCAACCTGTGGTAAGTTCTCTCCCTGTCCTTGTTCTCACCCAAGACACATCAGCTCGTCACTCAGCTGTGAAGCTCCCCTGTGTTTAAGAGGAGATTGTTGTTTTATTAAATTTGTCTGTGACCCTACCTTACTGTCACTGTGTTCCCAATTAATGGGTTTTAATAGACTTTCCTAGTGGTGTGTAGCTTCTGTTAGGTGGCATAGTCAGCCACTTCTCATATATTCCCCCTGCCATAGTCTGATCGCAGGATACATTTCATCAATGCAACATACATTTTTCATTGGCAGGGTTTTGTGTGGGTAGTCTTCTGGTGTTGTGTCTGCTCTACCTGGTAGCCGGTTATTGGGTCATTGTTGTTTAGACTGGGCTTCATGTGTTGGTGGTTGGCAGTAGTGGTTGGCAGTAGTGTCCCCCCGCAGTAAAAAGGTCATAGGTCATATACACAGAGTGACACCCACTAGCGAGGTTTTCTCTGGCGGCCCTCCTGCTGTTCTAGCTGCTCTCCTTGGCAATTTGTGACTAGACATAATGGTCTTTTTATGACAATGTAATTGAACACCGAGAGCCGTAGAGAGTTGTGTCTAATACAGTGTTGGGGTCCTGGGGCTGTGTCCCTGTTTCGCAGGCTCCAGCTGCAGAGTTGGCCTACAGACCACTCTGCTTTCTTTCACACTGTTCTTGTCTCACACTGACTATAATATGTCCCGTGGAGCAGACTGGTTTCCCCTCCCCTTGTCGTGTCCAGTTAACAGTATCGTTTGATGTCCAAACTGCATGTTTGTCATCCTGGTGGCAGTGCTGGCCTTCTGACCAGACTGTAAAATGTAAGCCTGCGCAAGTTCAGCCAGGAAGACTCTCATGCCACGTAGCGCTATACCTTTCACTCTCATGCCACGTAGCGCTATACCCTTCGGCCAATCAGCGGCCACCACCTGCCTTATAATGAACTGTCTAACTCACCTTCTTCGCTGCTTTCAGGTATCGACGTAAGCAAAGTCCCCTCCTCCATCCCCACCACCACCAGTTTGGTCCTGTCTTCCCATCCGCCCGGGGGTGTATCTCTGTCTATACTACATGGCTGCAGCAGGATCTGACGGATCCTTCAACCCAAGACCCGGGCCGATGACAGGACCTACGCCAAAGATCATCTACCTTCATTAATATATTGTTAAATTCTGTTTATTAAATCACTTAAAACGTACTCCATTCTCCGAGTCTTTCTGGCTGAACTATGAACTTGCTTTGTTCTGGTAGTAGGGTTGTTCGACAGACTGAAATGCAAACCACCTACCTGTTGTTTCTTGTTGTGGTAGCTGGGCTATTGACCTACTGACCCTACGGCATATCATTTCTGATTTGTGCTGAACTGTTTTGGTAGTCAGTTGTCGTTGGACTTTTATTGTCAGGTGGACTAGCTTTGGCAACACTGTACTTACACAGTCATGCTAATCAAGCACCCTTTGAATTTGGGATGATAAAAATGAAGGGGTAGCTTGTAGCAGGCTATGTAGCCTACAGCATCCTATTTCAACGAACCTCATGATTGACACCGGCTAACAAGTGGGTGGATTTTGGTCAATTATATATCAGCAGTAAAGTTGACGCTAGTAGAGTGGCATCGTCACCATCAGTGGATGCAGTGTGTCTACACCACTACATAGGCACAGTTTTCTGTCCTGCATTTGTTTAACCCTGTATTGATGAGCTGGCAAGATAGTAGAGCAGTGGTCTCCAAATGGCGGCCTGCGGCCTGCGGGTTGTTGGCCCTCAGCCTCACTTGCTGTACATAATTTGGCCCTCGGTGAAAAATAATTGGGGACCACTGTAGTAGAGCCACCGAGGAGGTGGGCAGCTTGCTTGCCTGGCTTTTTGCTACCGGCACACTGGGATTAGTATCTTTGCTATCTTGGCTTTATTGTTTTATTTTATTTTCCTTTCTGCAGTTTTATCACCTGCAGAAAGTGCTGATTGTCTACTAGTCCTGGATTGGTGTACCCTATTTGGTTATGTAAACTTACTGTGTGGAAAGCAGTGGTAATTTCGTTTTATGGTCTCGGGTGTTTTTTGCCTTCTAAGTGTGTAAGCTTTTACTTGTACTGTATGAGTGACAGGAGTTCTCCCCATTGAATGTGTATAGAGCGATTCTCCTTGTGGCTAGTAGCCAGCAGACTCAACAATAACGCTTTCATCTGTCAGGGATCATAATTATTTGTTAACGTGATAGGCTGTGTCATTATTTTTCACGCTCTCTCTCTCTTCCTCTACTCTGGACAGGCACTCAGGACTACGCAGGCCATCAGCACTCAGCAGAGTCTGCATGGTGGACCCTCTGCACTGGTGTTCTTCATTTCCCCTCTCACTGTTGACGTCTTCAACATTTGCTGTGAACTCACATGTGCTGATGTACAGTAGTTTACATGTGTAGTGTGTGTAGCCTGCAAATCTCCACCTTCTCCCCAACTGCCCTCCTTTACCTATGGTAAGTGCTCTGCTGATCGTTGCTTTTACCCTAACCAAAGCCAGAAAGCTGTCCTATGGTTGAGAGACTGTTGTTGAATTTGTCTGTAGTTCCGTTGCTATATGTTACTAACTAAAGTCTTTAAAAAATGTACATGCTTTCCTGCATATTTTGGTCTGTGCATCACACCTCTGTTTATCTGTTTTAACCTGTGGCACCAATGAATTGATTTTAGAATTTCTAAGAAGTTTATAGTTCCTGTAAGGTGGCGTACAGTAGTCAGCTATTTCTCACATGTGCCCCCTGCCACATATGTAAAGTTGCATAGATCTCTATAAGTCAGTATCAAAGACATTCTGTTGTTTTAAATGTCCAAATAAAAATACAACTGTACGTAGTGCTTATTTGTAAAGTCTGTCTGTTTGTATTTCAAATGCGTTTTACTGTAATTCTGATAGCCAGCAAAATGTTGGAAAACACGGCAGTGATTCTCGCAGTGTACATCACCACGTTCATCTTTGGCCTTCCAGCCAACATCCTGGCACTCTACACCTTTATTAAGAAGGTGCGGCGGGGTGCGACTCCTGTTGATGTCCTGTTGATCGGCCTCACCATCTCCGACCTGCTCTTCCTGGTGTTCCTTCCCCTCTGGATAAAGGAGGCTGTTGACGACATGAAGTGGGAGATGCCTGACTTCCTGTGCCCCCTTTCTAAGCTCATCTTCTATGGTACCATCTACAACAGCACCCTGTACCTCACCGCCATAAGTGTGGAGCGCTACCTTGCGGTTGCCTTCCCCATCACATATAAACTGAACCGAAAGCCTTGCTATGCTGTGATAGGCAGCATCATCATCTGGACCATCTCCATGGCACAGTGCAGCATCGTCTACATCATGCAGTACTACCATCAGGACAACAACACCACTGAAGTGCAGGACAGCACAACCTGTTTTAATGACTTTTCCTCAGAGCAACTGGAAATACTGCTGCCGTTTCGCTTGCAGCTGTGTGTCGTCCTCTTCTGCATACCGTTCCTCATCTGCTCCTTCTGCTACATCAACTTCATCCGCATCCTCTGCTGCCTGCCCAACATCAGCCCTGAACGCCGTCACAGAGCCATTGGCCTGGCCCTTGGAACCTTGCTTATCTTCCTTGCCTGCTTTGGGCCCCACAATGTTTCTCACCTGGTGGGCTACATCACCGGCGAGAGCCCCAAGTGGCGCAAGGAGGCTGTACTCACCGGGACCTTCAACGCCTGCCTGGACCCTTTTATCTACTACTTCTCCTCGTCTGCGCTCAGGGCAACCTTCAGAAGCATCTTCAGCAGGCTGTCGGCTTGTCCACCCCAGCGGTGCTGCCCCAGCCGTGCGTATCAGGGCACTGGCGAGCGGCCTGCAGTGGAGCTGCAGCAGGAGACTCGCACACAGAGCACCAATGATAACCTGGGCTAAGATCAAGGTGATACATCCAGGTGCTGTGCAGAACACTTTCATGTCTGGGCCTCTGGGCTAGTGGGAGTCTTCTATTTCATGAATGTCTAGCATTTTAGCTTAATCTTTAATGCCTCTGTCAACTTAAAATGTCTATATTTACCCAAAAAAAGTGTAAGTGATTTGTTGTGCCAATACTTAGCTCCCGGGTCTTTTAGGTCTTTTTTTCCGCCAAAAATCTCTCATAAAACCTTAATACCAAAGGTTTGAAATGCTCCTCTTCAGCTGTATATTAAATCTGGCTCTACCGTTACACCATTTATAGGGTCATTTTCATATTCATCAAGTTAGATGTTTTGTTCTGATCACTACTCATCACATGGCAATTTGAATTTGATATCAGGTCTTTTCTGTATTACATTTGTTACTCACTGAAAGGGACTTCTCATTTATTTATTTAGTATATTATTATTATATTTATTTAGTACATTTTGTCCTTCTCAATTGTTGTATCTGGGTCCAAAACCTTTTTCCAAACCTTTGATTCATGATAGTTAATGTTATTAGTCATTTATATTTACATACACTGACTGTACAGCACTTTTGTTCAACTTTTTTTGTTTAAAATGTGCTATGTAAATAAACTGAGCTTGACTTTGATGTATTCATAAAAATATTTATTTTGCTCTGGCCTCTCAATTTTATTGAGATAACCCTAATAACAGTTATTGAATATTATTGATTAAACAAGATATTAACATTTTCCATGAGCGTGTTATCAGCTTACACTCAACATGGACAAAACAAAAGAATTAGTCATTGATATCATTGATGTATTAATATCATTGATTAGTCATTGATGGATTTCAAACAAACACACTCCACTGTGCATCAACAACCTTCCAGTAGAGATTAAGTTCTTCCAGCACGCATATTGTACATTTAACTGAATCATTGTACTTCAGAGAATATTGCAAATTGTATCACTGTTTTTCAGGCTTAATGGAAAACAATGGGGGTTTCAGCGTTATCATTTTTTGCCCGGCTTTTATTTTGGGCCTGCCCTTTATTTGTTGACATCGACCACACCCCTGGTCATTATATTAGGCCTGCTGTTAATTTAGTCCGGGCATTATTTGAGGAAATGCGGTACACTTAGATAGGTTGATACGTATAGTCAAAAGGAAGAAGAACCTTCCAGCACAAAGTTTCTGGGTGTACACATAACAAAAGACCTCACATGCATTTAGAACACCAAACACATCACAAAGAAAGCCCAGCAGCGTCTGGACTTTTTGAGAAGGCTGAGAAAAGCCCACCTCCCAACCTCCTCCCTGACAACATTCTACACAGCAAATTCTATAGTGTTAAACCAACTCTGAGAGAGTCAGTATTAACACTATGCCAGTGTTTATTTTATCTGAATCTTTGTAGTTTTAATTTAACACTCCTCCCTTACATATTGGACTCCTTTACAGTTAAATCAATGTTTTGCAGTGTAATTTCAACTCTTAATTTTACACTTACACTCTTAAATTAACACTTTTGCAAAACACTGGGAAAGTAACTGAGAATTTTTGTTGTGTGCAGAGGAACTATTGAGAGCATCCTCAGCAGCACCATCACTGCATGGTTTGACACCTGCACTGCTGCAGACCGACAGGCTCTGCAGCGGATTGTGAAGATGGCTTAAAAGATCACTGGAGCCTCTCTGCACCCCTCTCATACATCTACAACAAACACCTGCTGCCTGCGCAAAGCAAAGGATGTGCTGCGTCATTATGTCACTACGCGATTTCATCATTGCGTTCAATTACTCCGATGCCATTGGACTGCAAGACATGCTGTCTTGTTGTGACCTTGCCAAACTGTAAAGCACTTTAAGCTGCATCTTGTATGTATGAACTGTACTATACAAGTAAAGGTTATTATTATTATTATTATTATTATTATTATTAATAAAGCCAAAAACATTGTCAGGGACACTACTCATTCCTCCCATCATGGACTCTTCTCCTTCCTACGATCAGGTAGAAGCTTCTGCAGTATCACCGCCTGCACCTGCACCTCCAGAATGGGGAAGAGTTTATTTACACAGCCAGTCTCACTGCAATATAACAAACATGTCATATAAACTAGCAATATAAAATGCAAACTAGCACACGTTTGCACAATGTATAGAAAGACAAAAGTGACAGGCAAGCAATAGCGACAACAGTCACAACCAAAAACTATAGACAGGGCATAGCTTGTAACAGAGCTAGTGGTTATGATGTATATAATATCCCAAACATAACCACTAGCTAACAGAGCTCTCTTACAAGCCATGCCCTGTCTTGTGTACTTGCATGTCATTGTTGTCAGATAAGGTACTGCTGTGGGTGCCATTTTAAACATGTTATTTCTAAAGGTGTTCCATGCATATGTGGGAAACCATGTAGTTTAACCTCAACATTGCGGAGGAACCATCACATTTAAAAGAACAGACTGTCAAAATCAACCCTTCAATTATCATCAGAGGGCCATTTGGCAGAAAATATAATTGCACCTTTCAGACAAACAACCTTCTGTCAATCTGCAGAGCTGCTAAAGCCAAGTTAGTTTTGGTAGAAGCAACATGTGTTACTTCTCTATGACACCTCTTATCTGTGAGGGTACCGCTAGTCATTTGCACTACCAATGTGTGACAATATAAAGAAATAGTGAGGCAACACCTGATAAGCATGTTCTTACTGTGTCCTGTTGAGGACACATCAAAGAAAACACGTAGTGTAGGCTGGACAACCAATAATAATAACATACATAAAACACAGCATGCATTTTTTTTATAGATATAAGATGCAAATCGATAAGTTAAATGAAGTCAGCAGAAAAAAAGAGGAACTCTATTGTTGTGTTCTTAATTATGTAGGCAACTATTTGGAATTTCCATCAGTGATTATGATCTATTTTTTGATGGCCAAAGACATCTTAGGGATGTTTGGATTGTTTCAGAATTCATTTTTGGGGTGTGCTAAAATAGTCTTATATGCTGTACACTATTTATGTATAATAAGTATAAATGTATACTGAATTTTGGGTCTGTTAAAATATCATTACGAGTTGGTATGTTTGCTAAGGAGCAAAACTAGGCTATCCTGTTGCATTCAGAACTAAACTATTTTTACCGTTTTTGTAGAATAGACTCACAATGCTAGTGATGGAGGGCATGATGAAAACATGAAGATATAGCTATTTTTAAACAATTAAAACAGCTCGAAGTTGCTCCACACCTCCTTAGTAGTCAAACAAGGGCTCTGGCATTCATCACTGTAGTTTAAGGTTTGTCTGCCCGGGGGGTCCTGGGGCCCCAAGCAGTTGCCTTTTGACAAGTTACGCCTCTGGATGACAGAAAAGCTGGTGGGAGAAAAGCTCCCTCAACACAAACCAGAAAATTTCAACAAATAACTCCTATTTACACATAGCTTCTCTTAGTTGTTTGGTCTTAATTCTAACAAACACCATTCACTTAACATTGCATCAGGAGTTACCTGAGTGGCTCCACCGCCAGATGGCACTGTGGAGCAGTCCATTACAAGATGACCAATCAAGTCACTGTATAGTCACTGTATAGCATCTGATGTACCTGTTGTTAAGTGCAGGTCAGTGACCAGTTGCAATTATTATCAAAATAGTGTTGGACTACTGGAAACTACTGCTCAGCATTTGTTAAACATACGATAGGAGAGTCTTTATTGTCATTGTACAGTCACCTATACAACAAAATTTCACTGCTGTACTTAGGTACATAAACAGTTTAGTATAGAGTTTAGTGGGGACTTGAAAACACTAGGTATATTCAAAATTCTTTTAAACTGGCCTTTTCTGCTGGTTGCTGTATTGCTGCACTGGGTGAGGGACAGCACAGCATAATCATTACTTGCGAAACCAATAATAGGGTAGTTAAACATACACATATTGAGTTGAGTTGAGCTGAGCTGAGCTGGTAGCGACCCTGCTATCAGCACTAGTTCAGGATCATAGGCTTTTATGGCAAAGCTTGGTCCAATTTTCAGTTGTCTCTATTAGAACAGCCATGGATTGACAGCGTTTCACTTGAAGATTGTGATGTTTTTGACCTGAACATACTGAGTAAACCAGCCCTGGAACTCTGTACGTCAGCCCAAAGAATAATAAAATCTTTTCAGGATTATGCTCTGTCACATTTACATAAAAACAATACCGGTAATGTTTTATATAATATTTATGCTGTGTACCAGAACACCAGACACCCTCTTTATCTCTCTATCAGCTTTCTCTACAGACCAACCATTCGGTGTAACTGCTGACAGTGATGATTTTTAAAAATATCTTCACGATGTCATATTGTGTGTGCAGTCTAGTACTATAGTAAAATGACTATAGTAAGGTTTAAAAACACCATCAGAGCAGTTCTCACTGGATTCTGCAACCACAATGACTCTCACTCTAATTCACAACATGTGTGACTCATATGACCATTCTGTCACATGATGAGGGGTGTGGTCTACAGCTCCATCTCCAGTGGTGCAGAGATACAGCTCCTGGTTCACCATCATCAGGCCATAACTAAAGAAGCCTTTTGGATGAAAGGTGAAATGTCTTCAAGCTCCAACAAGAACTCCAGTTGCTTACAACTTAGCCTTTTTTGTCCATCGTGACCTGGATGAATGGGAATCTTCACAGACATATAACCTTATTATAGTAATTTTACTACAGTAAACTATATTATACTACAGTAAACTATAGTTGTATTACTACAGATACTATAGCGTTTTTTAACCTTACTATAGTAATTTTCCTATATTAAATTACAGTTGTAATACTACATGTGATTACACTTTAATGCATATTGTACATTTAACTGAATCATTGTACTTCAGAGAATATTGCAAATTGTATCACTTTTTTCAGGCTTAATGGAAAACAATGGGGGTTTCAGCGTTATCATTTTTTGCCCGGCTTTTATTTTGGGCCTGCCTTTTATTTGTTGACATCGACCACACCCCTGGTCATTATATTAGGCCTGCTGTTAATTTAGTCCGGGCATTATTTGAGGAAATGCGGTACACTTAGATAGGTTGATATAGTCAAAAACATTGTATAAGACTGCACAAAGTCGTAAGGACAATTGTAAAGAAAATGGTAAAACATTTAAAGTGCATTTTATTTTACTACTTGTAGCAAGGTAATTAAGTTGTTAGGCATTCACAAGATATTTTAAAATAATACCAAAACTAAACAAGTAACAAAACCTTTAAAAATGGATTTCAAAAACTGAAAAATTGGCCCAGAGTGTAGCTTAAGGTTATCAACACTTTAATTAGTTCTAATGGCTACACACAAATGACTGGCTAAAGCCCTTCTCAAACTTTCAATGACCAAACTAGTTGCAGTATGAAAAAGGATCTACTGTGTAGCGTGTCCTGTGATCAGAATTGACGTTCTTCGAGTCACAGGTGATTTGTGGCCTAATAGTTAGAGGGTTGGTCTTGGGATTGGAGGGTTGTAGGTTTGAATCCTGTACCAGTAGGAACAATGTAGGTGGGGGAGTGAATAACTAGTGCTCTCCTGTACCCTCATCTGTGGCTAAAGTGCCCTTGAGCAGGGCATCCACCCCCACATTGCTCCAGGGTACTGTAACTGTCCCTGTATCTAATTAACTGGATCTGAATAAAAGCATCAGCTAAACGTAATGTAAACAGTTACTTATCCTGCACATTCACTATTTAACATGATCTTTGTCAAATCTCGAGCAGTCAGTCACATAATAGTGTGTCACATCATACTGTAAAAAGATACATGAAAAAGACACCATGACTGTATCTGCAGATGGAAATAGATGACCTTTTAAAAATAGCACGAAAGCTGTCATAGTGTGTCAGACGTCAAATGGCTTATGGCCTGATTTAACTTCTTTGTTACAAGGAAGTGGTGAAACTTCTGAAACTCTTGTAATGACATGCAATGTTTCTTCTGTGATACTTGGAAATTTTCACCTGCCCAAAACCCACAAACTGATGGTTGCCTGTCCTATATTGGTTACCTTATATACCACCCTAAAGGTTCCCTTGCCCCTCTGTAGTGACACTAACGCAGAGTTAACTCCAACAGTCTGCTAGTGAACATGTAGTGCATGAACACTTTGAGGGAACCAGTGGACTGCATTAGGAAGGTAAAGTGTGCATCTTTGTTTCTGCATGTTTGTTAACACACCTGATGTATTCGTGGACAGCATGCTGTGAAGATATGTTAACGGATGCAAAGAGACATACATACGTCTGTATAGTATATATGTGTTTACCGTATATTCAGTGGTGTTAATATAATCCTGCATCTGTAGAGAGTCAGAAAAATATGCATACAGGCTCAGAGAGACAACATGAGGTGAAATTAGATAAGATGAGATGAGAGCAGATGAGATGAGAGCAGGTGAGATGAGATAAACTGGCAAACATACAGCAAAATGAGCACATAATAATAACAGACATAAACTACAGGACAATGCAGCACAGAAAACAGCCATCTGTAAACAATCTGTAAATCTATGTAGAATGCCTATATTCATACCGGCCCCGGCTTTACAGGGGTGCCAAGGTTTACTGTCAAAATATAATAATAACACATTTAGCGTCAACATATAATGATAAATCACCTGACTTTGTACATATCCAGCTATCCCTGTTCCCAAAATCGTCCTAGCCCACCCTGCTAAAGAGAGCCCTGGTTCACATACTGTACACGCACTGTCTCGGAACCTGTGGAGTCTGTGTGCATGTACCTGTCTTCTGTCTGTCTGTCTGTCTCTCTGTCTGTCTGTTTGTTTATCTGTCTCTCATCCTGTCAATTCTGACAGACATCCTGCTGAACAGTGTGTGTAAATTGCTGTGCACAGTGTGCGTAGCAAAACTCTTGCCAGAGATGTTAGTCTTCCTGCCGTATCTAAGCGATGCATGGTAAGAAAACAAATACTGAAAGTACAGAAGCAGCACATGGGTACTTTGCAAAGGTGAAACATCAAACCACTAGTCGCGGCAAGCATGTGGTTTTTCTTGCAAGTCTTTCATCGTCTACAGGCCTCACCAGCGAGCGACCAACAATGAGTTGCCTGTTGTTTCCCACCCTGCATCAAGCTGGTGTCTTATCTTCAGCCATCAGGCCCTCTAGTTGTGCTTGAAGTCTGCGCCACCCTGTCACAGACACTGAATTTACCTCACTCAAGTTTCTGTGACCTTGTCTTTTTTGACATATTATAGGCAACTCTCACTTAAATTGGACCGAAACAATACAACAGTAGAAAGCTCTCTGGCGGAGCGCACAGTTTTGTTGCACAGGTGTTACTTTTCTATCATCATTTCACAGATATTCCTTAGATAAAACTAAAACAGTAGAATTTAGGATTTCATGTGCGTTTCAATGAACCTTAAAAGTGAATTTTGACAATTCTCATTGATTTTGTTACACTGTAATCAAAATCGATTATACATGCATCTGAAATGGTGGCAAACATTTGTGTTGGTAAAATGTGCATGCTCATTATACTCAGATAGCCACTACCAAGAACCGCATGTACACACCTTTTTCTGTCTTTTCTGCTTGTGGCACAGTTATCGTATGTGTTAAATTCATTACACAATTTGCAGACTTGAAAAAAGTAAGGATTTCTATAAGGCCCTGAAATACTCGAAAGTTTGTGAAGTTGAAAGAAAACATTCAATAATAAGATATACTGGAACGTTTTTGAAAATAGACATTGGTCATTAGAAACATTAGGATTTCCATACTTTACAGAACAAAGATTTGATCATCTCAGTAATTTCTGCATATGGCTTATGTTGTTGATGGTTGGTATTATTTATTTGTTCCTCACAGAATCTACATAAACTCATAACTTGCAACTGTATTTCTCTCTCATTTAAAACTCAGGTTGCCGCATTCAATCCCTGAATGTGAGAGAGTTGCACTTTTAAATGTCTGTGAAAAGTTCTTCAATTTGATGTTGAATGAGGTGTGGGAACCCTGGCAACTGTCCTGCTTTCAGCATCCAGGCTGCTGCAGTTGTTGTGGCTGAAAGTGCTTGCTAAGCACCTAATCATTGTATACTGTAAATTCACTGTAATAACATTCGTGGATCAGTTCCTCTTATTACAGTTTTTCACAATTGCTAAAACTCAATTTTTGAAACCTTGCCCCATTTTCTCAAAACTGTAAACACAAACTCCAATTGCTCACATGCATGTCCCAAAACTCCTGACTCTTGTTGCAAAAGCTACTACAACCCTCAAAACAGTTTTACGTGTGCTCAAAACCAAACTCTGTCCTCAAAACATTGACACAATTGTCAAAATGAAATTACAATGAAGCAGTTAGTAAACACTACACCAAAAAATGAAAAGCACAATGTTCAGATGTGTATAATAGCATAAGTTGTTTTTTATAGGCCTGAAAATGCATTTTCAACTGAAAAATAGCACAATTCGGATGTATATGTATTGTACATAGACTAAAATTAAGTGGTAATATTAGATTACTTGCTAAAATACTTCAAACAAAAATATATTTTGGGAATGCCGTACAAATGAAAACTACAAGTGCTGTATACAGTGCTGCAAACAAGAGATCACTGGGCTTTACTATATCATGCCTTTGGGTTTGGTCAGGCCACAGCACCTCATCCACATTACAAGCAATGATGTCCCTTGCCAGGTAACAGGGAAAGAATGCCCTGACGTGTCATATCTATCCTGGACACTGTTCCTGGCCTATGGCACAGGCCAATTCCATGGCCTCTAAAAAATTTCATAGATCGCCATCAACCCATGGACGAGAACGTGATCTATAATGGTGACTCTAATTTGGTTAGCAGAAAAAAATCACTCTTCCTCTTGTTCTTCCTCTACCTCCTCTTCCTCGCTCTGTCCCTCCCTCTCTTGTCTCTGATTGGCAGCCATTTTCAAGCTGCAACCTTCTTGTGGCTCTCAATTGGCTTACATTGGTGGTGTCAGGTCATTTGAAATGAAATAATAAAGTTTTGACTCATTGTGCTTAGCTACTGCCATGTGTGCTTTATTGATGATCAAATGGGGAGAAGAATGTTCAACATTTTGAATCACATGTGTCCTACACTGCAAAGTGTGTTTTGACAATGAGAATGTGTTGCAAAGAGGAGGCATGAGTTTTGCAAAGTGTGTTTTGACAATGAGAATGTGTTTAGAGTTTTGCAAAGAGGAGTCAGTGAGTTTTGCAAATTGTGTTTTACTACCTAAAATGGTTTAAGGTATTGACAAAAGAGTGAGCAGTTGTGAAAAGTAGCTAAAGCAATTGGGCAATTGGGCCAGCCAATTGGTTTTTGTGCTTTAGCAATTCAGAAAAACTGTAAGAGGACCTGATGTGTATATAAAGCCCCAATCTTTTTCATGGTGTCAACAGTGTTTTGGTGCCTGTGGAACATGTAGGAAGATGTAGTAAATTAATTTATGTATGCTTTACATATTTACCTAGCTTCGCTCGACATTATCTTGGTTACACGTTGCAAGTTGCTTAAAAACAGCGCCTCTTGCACCATTCTCCCTGTGTCTTGCTGAATATGCTGTCAGTGACTGTGTTTTGGGCATGCTGCAACATAAACAGGCAATTGACCAAGTCATGACTAACCCATCGACATCAGCACTGATTGTGGAAAAAAACTCCCACTCATTTCATTCCATTTAGTGACGAAGAAAATATGGCAATCAATGTGCCATCAATCTTTTGGTTATATTCTTCATTATCACAAAGAACTTCCTAGCAAATTCCAAATGCTGTAAATAAGGAAAAAGTTGAAATTAATTTACATAACTGCCCGTTACAATAACTGTGTCAGCTAAAAAAAAACAGAAGTCATGTTTCAGATTCTGGTAATGTGTGTGTGTGTGTGTGTGTGTGTGAGAGAGAGAGAGAGAGAAAGAAAGAAAGAGAAAGAGAGAGAAAGTTCTGTGTTCTTTCATGTATGAATGTTTCTGGGGTTTCTGGGGTCTGGGTAATGTGTGTGTGTGTGTGTGTGTGAGAGAGAGAGAGAGAGAAAGAGAGAGAGAGAGAGAGAGAGAGAAAGAAAGAGAAAGAGAGAGAACGTTCTGTGTTCTTTCATGTATGAATGTTTCTGGGGTCTGGGTGTCTCATTGAGCCTGCCGTATTTCTCTATGTTCAGAAACTAAGCAGTTGTATAAGTATCTGACACAGATGAAATGGAACTCAGGGTTTATCTTGAGGAAATCCTAGTTTGCGCAAGAATAGAGCTACAATGGCCAGAGGCCCTTTTTGCACAAGTAATGAAGAGTGTGTGTGTGTGTGTGTGTGGCGTGGGGGTTGGGAGAGTGGGGATGAACTTGGACGTACTTTCCACATTTTTTTTCAGCCACGCATCGTTATCTGTGTTGACTGATCACCAAGGAACTTCCAAATTCCTGTAATTCCAAATTACACATTCCTGGACAACACCGTAGACTGTGAAAGGCTCCTCTGGACTGCACTAAAACAGACTAAAATGGCATGGGATAGATAAGGTAACATATGAGTCTACTGGGTAAAAAAGTGAATCATGAGAATATTAATGATCATTAATAAACAAATAATAAACACCAGGGGCCAAGATATCAGAATATATAAGCATAGGCTGAAGAAAAAAAAAAGAAAAAAAAAAAAGCTGCTGAGCAGAGCAATAACATTACAGCTGTTGCAAGTCTTGACCTGAGTTGAGTTTCGGGGGCTAAAATGGGGGTGGGTGTATCCTGAAATTCAAATGCTTTTTTAAAGAGAGTGAACGTGTTTCCTGTCACCTAGGGAAAAAGCTTGAATAGCTATAAAAAGTAGTTACTGTGCATTAGGTGCTGGTGGGGGTCAAGCAGTGTACAGTATACTTGAGAAGCTCGATATCTGTTACTGGATGAAGCTGTTTTTTCTGACTGAACAAAAAGGTGACAACAGGGAGAGTGTTATCAGAAATGCCCTCAGCAGTAGCAGCAGCAGCAACAAATTAGGGCTGTGTGAAATAGGCTGATATGTTGATATTGAGATGATAAGACCACAACTTCCTGGTTTGTGTCTGGCAGAAGCAAAGCATGGTGTATGGCAAAGACAGGTCCACCTGCACTGTGAATAGGATGACTTTTACATGGCACGGTAAGATAGAAGATACTAAAAACATGTTTGCAGAAAACAGGAAGAGTGCCTTTGGGGGAGAAGATTTAAGCCTTCCTGACTACAAACCTTATTCTGACACACTATTGTTTGGGAAAACATTTAGCCTTAGCACTTTAGATTTTGATATTATATTTCCATACCATTATTTCCTGAGTCAATAGTCCTTTTGGTGAGTTTGTTTGCTAAGTCGGAGTTGGTCTGCAAAATTTCCAGGACACCTCATCTGTAATGCACCTCAGAATTTACAGGTGTTTCAGGCCCTTTAGTCATTATACACCCTCCCCTGAGGCAGCCCCACTTAATGTGGTCAATCCTTAGCGTGTGTCCAGTGTTGATGGGCCAACAATACAAGAAGACCAAATTCGGTGAAAGTACTACTGTGCCTGTAACTTAGCAGCCAACTAGCAGCTAACTTTAGCCTCTGCAGATGTTTTGTCCTGTGGTGCTAACTGGTGAATGCTCCACTTGTACCTGGGACAATACAGGCAGGGACTGTGGGTGGGTAGGACTGCCCCTGTTCTGCACCAATAGCTTTTAGTTACGCAACCTACAACCTTTCCTAGCCACCACCCCTGAGTTACTACTCTCAATTAATGACTTTAAAGAAGAAGAGGTTAAATGTTTATAACAAAGTTGTTTTACCCGACTACTGTTTGAATTACACCACATACTAAATCCTGCCCAGGTGTAACATGCACAGCTGGCTGCTGGCTACAGCTATTTAAGTAACCACTTGTAAGGCGTACAGGACAGAGCAGCTGGAGGGGAGAGCCAGCTGGAGATGTACAGGCAGGAGCTGAGCAGGGGTTAACATGAACCAGCTGGCTACCATTACAGTGACTGGTAGTAGTAGACAGTAGCTTCTCTACTTTTGGTACTGGCACCTCATACATTGGCATAGGCCACATCACTCTGGGGAGCAGACTAAATTTCACAAATCACACCACAATTTCAACTTTCCTGGCAACCTCGATGTATGTTTTTTATTCCAGTACCTTCACCGCATATTTTCTAAACTGATCAACCTGCTAATGAACTACTGAAGGCACATGTATCTCCTTGTGTGTATGAGGGTAGTCTGTTCACTCTGTGTTCCTCTACACCTCTGTTAGCTTATTATGTCATCCTTTTGTAAGTTGTTTTGGATAAAAGCGTCTGCTGATTGTCTCAGGTCTGCATTACACCATCTCTCCAAGGTCTTTACTGGCCTCACCCTCTTTGATGGCATTTCTTCTCCTTCCGCCATGAACTTCCGTTCAACCACTTTTCCTCTTGATACTGAAATACTCCTTAACTTACTCAGCTTTATCGTCATTCACGCCCACCTAATTGTTAACCTAATCGCTCTAATTGGTGGGAGACCCAGCGTATATTGCAGCCTCTCTCTCCTCCACCTCTTGCCATACACCATGCTTTTGAAATGCTTTGCTTCTGCCAGACAACCCTGAACAACTTCCATAAGAACCTAAGAACACCTGGAGTAGACACCAAGCTCTTGACTGAGTGTCTTTGTTACATATCAGTGGATGATTTTGGTAAGCTACTAACCTGATGCTGAGTGTCATCTTATTGTCTTCCTGTTTCCTATGATAGTAGTACAGAGCCCGTTGATGCATCCGTTTTGTGTGAGAGGGGTAGTGGCGACAGTGCCCAGTGCGACACACAGACAGAGGGCAACTGAAGCTTGTTTTACCAAAATAGATAGATATGACAGGTCAACATTATGTAGACTTGTGTGAACTGTAAGACCGAAGATAAATTAATGTAACCCTGAGTGTATGAACAACTTGGAAAAAAACATGGGTATGTCATAAACTATGTGCCATAAACAGCACTGTTGTGAATTAATTTAATCTTAAGCCTACACAGAGAAATAAACATGAACTTATACTGTACAACGGTTCAATATATGTACTTTTTCCTCCAGGTGTTCTGCGTATACAAAGATGTGTTGATAGGGGTGGTAGTAGTAGTCTTGACACTTCACACCAAGTTTCTTAAAAGGAAATAACGGTCCAGTTAGTTCACTTAGGATAAAAGTGTCTGCCAAATGGCATGTAAATATGGACTTCTGTTGTATGTCTGCTTTGATGTTCTGACCTTGGTGAAACATGAAAGTTGGTGAAACCTGATTGATTTAAATACTTCATTAGCGCACAATTCATCAGTTAATGGGCGGCGTTTGTAGTGCCAGTTAAGGCCATTTAACTTTTTTTGTATGCAAAAAAGTGTGACGCATTCGGTGCCTCATTTGCTAATGCAACACAAAACTGGAACTCCATATTTCCTCTTAAGAGGCTGTGGTTAGTACTAAGACTGTGTGTACGTGTGTGTTGCAGCATCACTATAAAGAGTCTTGAGAGAGAGCAGGGTAAGCTCTTTGGTTTTCACATCACACACTGTGGATCTGTCTGACTAAGGTATGGGTACATTTTTTCCACTACAGTCTGAGTTGTGTCATGGTGAGACTTTCTAGAGATGATGAAACCTAAATGTTCCTTCAGTTAATCACATTTTTAAAAAATTTTCAGTGATGGACATCTAAAGCGAAGTGGAAGTACTTATTTAATATTTATTATAAAAAAGAACAGTGAATGAGCATACTAATGTCTGTATATATTTAGTAGCAAATAAGAAAAATACTGGACTGTGATGATTAAAATCAGTCTTACGATGATAATGTCTTTACATTTACATTTCATGAGGCTGTAGCTATGTGTTGTTTTTCATACACAAACCCACTGTTTATAATACAGGGCATGGCATACTGGCCTCTTGTCTTGGAATAATGTATGCAAACCTGTGAAACCAGTAGTGATAGAGCATGAGAGTGCAAAGTGGTTTGTAGTGGTCTAATAGACAGGCGTTTGAAAAACTCTTTATGTGGCACTTGTCTGGCTTCAAGTTCATGGCTTGTCAGAGCTGTTTGCCTGCGACAGCCTCTAAACCAAAACAAGCACGCTCACCGCTGTCCTTATCAGTTCTGGGTTTATGGCCACTCCTTTCTTCCCCAGCAGCAGACTGGAAACGACTGTGTGTGTGTGTGTGTGTGTGTGTGTGTGTGTGTGTGTGTGTGTGTGTGTGTGTGTGTGTGTGTTTGTGTGTGTGTATGTGTGTGTGTGTGTGTCTGGTGTGCGTGTGTGTCTGTGTGTCTTTGTCTGTGTGTTTGCTGGCTTGAGTCCTAGAATTACTGCTGCCTATAGCCTGTTGTGAATAGAACAGTTGCTGTCATATATTCTCCTAGTTATAACAGAACTTCTGTTTATACTGTGAATGCTGAGCGTAATGACATCCTTAAATACGTTTTGTTTTTCTGAACAATGAGAATGAGGATGTAACTTAATTACAGGCCTTATTACAACCACTGTACAGACATTAACAACAGGGAAATGATTCATTTAATGAATTTAATAGGATTTAGGATGCAGCAATCTGAACATAATTTCTAAATATAATAACATTACAATAACGATTTAGGACATGCTAAAAATGTAGCATGTACAGCATACAGGAACAACTTGTCCTTGGTGTGTACATGGCTATTTATAGAAACCTAAGCTTCTAAACTAAGTTATGAAAAACAGTTTTATCCTTGATGACATTAAGGTTTTTGGGACATTGTTATTTTAATGGTTGTGATCAGTTATCCGTAGATGAAGTTTCCCTTGTGCCATTTTCATAACTAATGCCCATGCCACTTTAACGAGAGCTATTTCATTGTATCATTTTACCCAGAGGTCCCAAAGTCACAGTAAGTTTTTTTTTACACGATGACAGTGCAGCATGGGACATGGCAAGCAGATAATTGAAGAAATCCCACCTCTCCTTGTGTATAAGAATTGAATGTCCCTACACAAACAGTGCCCTTCACAGTGGAGTGAACACCAGCTGAATATTTTACAAGGGAGAATTTGTGCTGAAATTTTCTCCCCTCTCCATGTACAGGCAGATGGGAGTTATTCATGCATACAAAGCATTGCAGGGAAAAGGGCGATATGGAGCCCTGATAGTAGCTGTTCCACATGGCCTTGAATCCATGTGCTTGGAGGAAACAGCAAAGTACATATAAAGAAAATGAGTGATATGTTGTTGAAATATATGAGTACATATTTCAATAAATAGTCACACCTTTTGTGGGTCATTCTATAGACTGTCTAAAGATGCTCAGACATTAACCATTTGTTGGGTTTGAGTCGGTGGTTGGGTTTGATTATGGAGATACATCAGTAAACAATAAACAAAATGAAACTGAATTTCAACAAACCATATGTAATGCCTCTGTGGGCTACCTACCTGAATACATTGCTGCTGAATATATTTTGAAATATTGCTTGTTTATGGGATCAGACATTACAGCGGATGACACTGCTTGCAACTGATCACAATATTTTTATTCATCTTCTTTTCTTGTCTTGGTCTGCTCTCTTTCATTTCCTGCTCCTCTTACTTCACCTCATGGATCATTTGCAGTCTCAAAATTGTGATCATACTGATAGATGTAGTTTGCAAAGGCTCTGAGGTTTTTGTAGTAGTGTTGTGGTAATGTTGGTTAACCTCTAATGTGTTTGTGCTTTTGCCCCTTTTAGGTTGCTGCTCTTACTTTGTGTATCTTAGCACAATGGAGATACAACCTGACAGTCAAGTTGTGCTGACAGTCTACATTATCACCTTCATCTTTGGGCTCCCTGCCAACATCCTGGCTCTTTTCACTTTTATCAAGAAGGTGCGTCAGAATGCAACACCCGTCGATATCCTGCTGCTTAACCTCACCGTCTCCGACCTGGTGTTCCTGGTGTTCCTGCCTTTCCGAATGAAGGAGGCTGCGGACGGCATGAAATGGAACATGCCGTACTTCCTCTGCCCCCTGTCCGGCTACATCTTCTACACCGCCATCTACAACAGCACCTTCTTCCTCACGGCGATATCCGTAGAGCGTTACCTCGGTGTTGCGTTTCCCATCAAGTACAAGCTGAAGAGGAGGCCCCTCTACGCCGTGATCTTCGGCTTCGTGGCCTGGGCGATCTCGATGGCCCACTGCAGCATCGTCTACATCATGCAGTACTACGATCACGTGAACGCCACGGCCATCGACCCGTCGGACCGTGACACATGCTACGAGGAGTTCACGGGGGCCCAGCTGGAGATCCTGCTGCCCGTGCGTCTGGAGCTGTGCATCATGCTCTTCTGCATCCCGCTCCTCATCTGCTCCTTCTGCTACATCAACTTCATCCGCATCCTCTCCCGGCTGCCCAACATCACCCTGCGCAAGCGCAACCGGGCCATCGGCCTGGCCATCGGCACCATGCTGGTGTTCCTGGTCTGCTTCGGGCCCTACAATGTGTCACACGTGGTGGGCTACGCCAACTGGAAGAGCCCGTGGTGGCGCAAATTCGCAGTGCTCACCAGCACCTTCAACACCTGCCTGGACCCCTTCATTTACTACTTCTCCTCGTCTGCACTCAGGAGCACGTTCAGGCATGTCATGAAGAGGATGCTGGACAGACTGCACCTGCGGTCGTGCTGCAGGGCGGTCACAGAGGAGCGTACACAGAGCTCCAACGACAGCTCACGCTAGGCTGGACTGATTTTCTTTTTTTCTTTTCTTTTTCTTTGCCGTTACTAAGGTGCATACACTCTTAAAAGTAATGGGGCCAGTACCAGTTCATCGATGCCATAGAAGAACCTTCATTCTCCATGGAACCATTCAGAGATGGTTAAAGGACCTTTATGTTTTAGCGTGTATGTAAAAGTTACTTCACATTGAAAATGGCTTTTCAGAGCCTCTGGTCATTATGTTCTATGTCATATGTCATATCGGCATCAAATGGTTCTTTAAAGAACTGTTGCCGTGACTCTTCTTTGAAGCACTGAAAAAGGTTTTTCTATGGCATCTCTCTGAAGAACCACTACTTTTTAGAGTGTATCTACGATTACTGTTTATTGTTTGCAGACGTAGGTTTTGGTATTCTGGCCTACTTGCCAGTTGCAAATGTTCTCTTTTTTAGTAAAATTTAGTTTTGTAATTTCTTTTGCACAAACAATGTACAGTATTTACCTCATGTAACTGTTGTTTTTGGATTAAAACAGTTCACCAATTGTGAGTTACACTGAGAGGTTGCCACTGCAAAAAGAAATTGTAGGCTAAGTGTTTGTAAATTAACATTACTTATTGTTCATAATTTATTTGCTCTCTGTGTTCAATGGTTGCGCGGGCGTGATCAGCATGTACCTCTCTTCCTCTTGTTTGTGTTGAAAGGCCTGTTTGTTTTTTTGTCAACATATGTAGGACACATTGCAGCATTTTATTGCTGTCATTGCAGCCGTTGCTAATGTAGCAACATAGACTTTTTTTGCTTTGCTTTCTCTACCAAGTAAAGCACAGTGTATAATATGCCTACCCCATTTGTTGACTTTGAGTTAAGATGCTTTATTAATGCTACAGTTAAGTTGATATCCATACAACAAGGACCTAGCAAAACCATGTTTTATTTATACATTTGTATAACATAAGTAAGCCATAGGTTTTTGGACCTGTGAAGTGTATTTGGTTTGGTAGTTTGTTTTTAAGCACTGGTAATTGGTGGTAATTTTTACTAAAAGAGTATCAGCTCAGGTAACAGTGTTACATCCACTAATTATTACAAGACACGGACAACATCCTGTGTTTTTTTATATCACTATATAACTAAAGTTTGCCTTGGCCCAGTATCAGATATGAGAAACACTTCCTAGAGCTAAGATAAACCTAACAGGTGGAGTGCAAAGACATCCAAATGGTGGGTCATTTACCTTATGTTGTGCAAAGAAAACTATTTACAAAAATGCAATTTCCTGTATACTTTTACAGCAGCATAGCATAGTTTAACTTGTTAGCATAAGATCAACTTTTACAACTGTTTTTTATAAATATATGCCATTAATATTGCCATACCACACATGTTGTGGTCAGCAGAACTTAGAGCTCAAAACTGGGGTTAAGAGTTTCGTTTCTTGTTTTTCCTTCCTTTTTGTTCTTCTCTCAAATGAAAGTGCAAGATACAAGTTCAGAAACCATTGTGAGGATGATTCTTCAATTATTCATTCTTCCTTAAGGTGTTTCCCATTTTTAAGCAATCTCTAGTTACTGTCACTTAGTGTTATGCAATGTTATACATATACATGCCTTGCCGATTTCTGTATTAAATATTTTTTGTCCTCTCTGTTGGATTAAACAAAGATTAAACTAAGACTAAACTAGTCATTGATGTGCCTATTGTCAGAGCAATTCTACTAACATACATTTTTCAATTTAGGTTTGTTATACAGGAAAAGACTGATGGACTTTCCAGGAATGCACATTCTTTATGATTACTTTGCAAAACTTAAACAGCATAGGATTGCCAGTTTGGGGGACTTCCCAAGTAAGAAGGAGACCCTTGTTGGAAAGCCTTTTTGTTTTGGCACTAGCCTTTGTTATCGTCTCTTCTGCAGTGCACAATGAACCTGTGAATCATCTATAGGGAAGGTAAACATGGTCGGTTTATTAGGTTGATTCTGTGGATGTGGGACTTGTTTGAGCAAAGCAGCAGGCATGGGTGTGGGTGTGGCCTCACAAGTTAATTCCAGTAATATATGGCCCTCCTCTTAACCTCTCTCTTTTTCTTTCTCTCTCTCTGTCTTTCATTCTATTTATTTCACCCTCCATTTATATTCTCCCTTGTCATATCTCTTTCTCCTCCCCTCCCTTCTCCTCCCCTCCCTCCCTCTCTGCCTCTATCTTATCTCTCTCCATTTCTCTCATAATCCTCTCCCTCCACACCTGACGCAGTATACGAGTATAAAAAACTAATAATGGCATGTCTTGCATACTCTAAATAACATCTCTCAGAGAGCTCTGGTACCTCATCAAAGCCACTGCCCGCATCAATGAGAACAGAGGTCAAAGGAGTTACCATGGAGTTAGCATGTGAGTACCATGGAGGTGTGATGCTGTAAAGAGAGAGAGCAAGAGGGAGAGAGGGAGAGAGAGAGAGGAGAGAGAGAGAGAGAGACACAGAGAGAGAGACAGATAGAGAGAGAGAGAGAAACAGCGCGAGAGGAGGGAGAGTATTCCAGCCTCTTATTAACTTTCCATTATCAGGACTGAATATTGAGAGCGGAGAGTAAACAGAGACTGACGGAAGAGGGTGGCAGTAGGTAGGACCCTACCCTGAACGACTGGAGCAGACCACACACAGACACAGACACACACACACACACGCACAACACACACACAGACTGATGAGAGAGAGAGGAGGTGAGTAGGTGTCGTTTTTTTATCATTGCATGTCTTCCTTAATGTTTTTATTCAGACTTCAGGAGAAGTTGGTCAACTTTTGGCCGAGTTGTAGTGTGTCCAAAAAAGGCAAGGTCTCAGGTAGGAGCCTCGTGAGGCGGCTGAGGAAGACTCAACAGATAAGATGAGTGTCTGCCATATATTATAGTCAGGGTGCGGGTTTTATGTTTATGCAGGAGCTGTGTCTAGGGTAAGCTTCACAAATTCTTTGGCTATTAATAATTGTTATTATCATCATCGGTGGTCATAATGATAATCATAACTACAGTATCATCATCGATGATGTAAATATGAATGTTTCGAAAAACGTTTAAAACACTTGGATTTTGGGCACTGTTGACATGTAGCAGAAGGTAACTTGTAACAGTTGTGTTAGATATTGTGTATATTTAAATGGCCTAAGCGTCCTTTCTACAGGAGGAAAAAATGTATAATAAAAATGTATAATACATAATAATACATAATATAATAATAATTTGTTCTTTTACTTACATGTCACACTTTTCATACTGGCTTTATTACGCTCTAAATATTATTATACAATTTGAGCTGGCAGGAGACATCACTGTCAGTGTTACATTGGCGTGAAAAATCTGTTTACTTTACTTAAAACCCACTGTGTAATTGCCAGTGACTTTTATTAGGTAATAGCAAACATGTTGAGATGATAACAGCAGAGTAATATCTGTTAATATTAGTCAGAAGGTCCACTGACATTTAGCTGTACCAATTGAAAATGCATGAAAGATGTCTGGTATGAAAATAACTCTCACGCACAGTTGATATTCACAGTTTTAGTTATTAGTTTTAATAACCTATTGACTAGTTAATATTTATCATGTCTTAGTTTTGCTTAGCTTTGCTTGTATATATCTCTGACAATGCTTTTTCTGCGTACAACCATAGAAAGGGGGAGATAAAGTGAACAGTTGAATTTCTCAGAGGAGGCGAAGTACAATAACTCAAAATAGAAGCTGAAATCATGACATTTACAGTAGCACATCTGAATGCGGGCTAACAAAGAACACACACACAAGCACACACGCACGTGCACACACACATGAACACGCGCGCACACACACACACACACACACGCAAGGGTGGAGACTGCTATCAGCTACATGTTTCAGTGAGCACTGTTACCGGCCATTAAACAGACCTGAAATTGTCCCCCCCTTGACATTTGTACAGCAAATTGACTGTCTCCGGAAATTATTTATCAGCATACTATTTCTTAGAGAGCGCAAGGCTTCCTTTTTACAGAGATGTTTCTGCCTGATAATAGGTGACTCATCGCTATGTCTGTGGTTTTCTTGCCCAGCAGATGTGTTGACACTATGTGACGTCTGATTGGCTCACCACTTCCTTACGCGGCCTCCACATCTCCACAATCACCGCCACGTTACCCGCCCGAAGGCCCGAGCCGACACCATGCAGGAATGCCAGACGCAGCTCTGCCTGTCCGTCTACATCATCACCTTCGTCACGGGCTTCCCCACCAACATCCTGGCCTTCTACACCTTCATCCTGAAGGTGCGCCGCAAGCCCACGCCCATCGACATCCTCCTCCTCAACCTCACCGTGTCCGACCTGCTCTTCCTCATCTTCCTGCCCTTCAAGATGCAGGAGGTGGCGAACCACATGGCATGGAACATGCCTTACTTCCTGTGCCCGCTGTCGGGCTTCGTGTTCTACATGACCATCTACAACAGCACCCTCTTCCTAACGGCGGTGAGCGTGGAGCGCTACCTGGGCGTGGCCTTTCCCATCCGCCACTCGCTTGGCCGCCGCCCCCTTTACGCCGTGCTCGCCAGCATCTTCATCTGGGTGATTTGCTTCATGCACCTCAGCATCGTCTTCGTCATGCCCTACTACAACCCTGTTGGGGACAAGTACGTCTCCACAGACGACAGTGAGAACAGCACCGGGCTGGAGCTGGCTGTAACCACCACCCGTCATCGCCCTCATGTCTGCTACGAGAACTTCACCCACGCCCAGCTGGACATCCTGCTGCCGTACCGGCTGGAGCTGTGCATTGTGCTCTTCTGCATCCCGCTGGTCATCTGCTCCTTCTGCTACGTCAACTTCATCCGCATCCTGCTGCGGCTGCCCAACATCAGTCGGCGGCGGCGGCTCCGAGCCATCGGTCTGGCGCTGGGCACGCTGGTGGTCTTCGCCCTCTGCTTCGGACCCTACAACGTCTCGCACGTGGTGGGCATGGTAACGGACAAGAGCCCGCGCTGGCGCGACCTGGCGCTGCTGCTCAGCACCTTCAACGCCTGCCTGGACCCCTTCATCTTCTACGTGTCCTCCCCGGAGGTGAGGAGCACGCTGGGAAACATGCTGCAGGGCATCTGGAGCCGCATGGTGCATGTCTGGGACTGCGCCAGGCTCCACCAGTGCTGCGTCTGGAGGATGGACGCCAGCCAGACCAAAAAAACGACTTTCCCGAAGCCTGACGAAGTAAACGCCCTCTGACACACATAACGCACCTGCTTACCCACCTACAGACATTTTGTGTTTTTTTTTCATTCTTGACAACATGTTTTTTTATTTTTTGATTATTTTACTTATTTGCTGCATAATCAAGACTGCGAGGCTTGTTTTCGTGCAATGTTTCTTGCACGTCTAGATCGGTGGCAGGAAGTGGAATAACCCTACAGTTAGAGGTGAGAAAAACCACAAGACGTGAGGTAGGATGCTGGCATGGGCCTTTACGCCGATGAGGTGTAAAAAAAAAAGCCCTCCACACAAGCTCAGTTTGTCTGATGCACCGAAAGAAGTCCACTCTGTAAATCAACTATATTGATATTTGTGTTTCTCTACCCATGTTTGCATAGTAAGTCATAGCAAACAGAGACCGATAAACATTGAGAGGAGATTACTCAAGCAAATATACTGCTTTTTAAAGACTTGGTTAGGTACTGATAACATTCCTCACAAGATATAGTTTATGTCCTTATGCCGTGTTTTCTTTAAATCACCACTGGATGTCTGTCATTTTTTCTGTCTTTCTTTGACTGCTTCTTCTTTCTCTCTCTCTCTCTCTCTCTCTCTCTCTCTCTCTCTCTCTCTCTCTCTCTCTCTCTCTCTCTCTCTCTCTCTCTCTCCCACTCTCTCTAAGTACAGATACAGGCACATGCACATGCACACACACACACAGACAGACAGACACACACACATACGTTTGTATGTCTGTGTGTACACAGGATGCTTCTGCTAGTTCACAGAAACATCTTACCTACTAAAACAACCAACTCAGGAAACTAAAGAGCTGAGTAGCTTTTAGTATGACTGCCTTTCTCCAACATTTCCACCCCCCCCCAACCACAAACAGATCTCTTTTTTACTATGACCTTTATTGACAGTAAGTGTGTTGATCTGAAATTTCCATTTACTATTTAGTATCTCTATACACACACGCATCTATAATGTGTTTTCAAACCTTTGAATGCTCTTTCAGTTTGCCATGGTGAGAACAGATGTACTGTAATAATGTTTTTTTTTATAAATCAGTAACAAAAAATAAAAAGCAAATAAATGAAATTTTCAGAGTTGTTTGAATGTTTACGTCACATTCTGTATATTTGCTTCCCTCTAGCTGTTTGTGAATGCCTCTATCTTCATGCATGATTTACCTACGTCCCTCCCTCCCTCTCTACTTGCCTGCCTGTACCAGGCACCTTCCCCCACAACTTCCACTCCAAGACGCAGCCTAAAAGAAGCATTTGTCACATGGAAGATGACCGGTGTGTGGTACTCACTTTCGTCCAACACATGCTCTAAACTGCAAACACCAATTTTACTGTCACTGTCTAGACATTTGACTGGTGTACAGTACAGGCCAAAAGTTTGGACACACCTTCTCATTCAATGCGTTTTCTTTACTTTCATGGCTATTTACATCGTAGATTCTCACTAAAGGTAAAACTGTGAATGAATACATGTACTGGAGATATGTACTTAACAAAAAAGTGTTAAGTATTCACTTTTTTGTTAAGTACATAATATCACATGTGTTCATTTACAGTTTTGATGCCTTCAGTCAGAAATATACAATGTAAATAGTCATGAAAGTAAAGAAAACGCATTGAATGAGAAGGTGTGTCCAAACTTTTGGCCTGTACTGTATACCAATCAAATGTTTAGACAGTGACAGTAAAATTTTGCCTGGTGTTTGCAGTTTAGAGCACATGCTGGAGGAAAGTGAGTACAGTACCACGCACCGGTCATCTTGCATGTGATAAACACTTCTTCAGGAAGCTGCTTATCGAACACATCTGCTTGGTAGGTTGTTGTCACAAGGGACATCATTTAACCAGGCTAATGAGATACTCGCATGCCTACAGGAAAAATAATATTGACACTGGGATTAAGGTACACAGTCTTGTTTTGTTTTACCATAGATAGATAGTGTGCCCCACATATTAAAAACTACAGTACTAAGAAAATGATGTACATATTCTGCCCTCATGACCTATCAATACATTAGCTAGACACTAAAACACATATTTACTGTGTGTGGCTTTTTTCTCTTACAAGTTGAAGAAGAACAAATGGCACAGAAGATTATGCTTTGTTTCTTTGGCAGGAGAACATGTAAACTCATGATAACTGATGGCTAAAAGAGGATCTAAAGAAAATAATATTTGTGTTTAGTGGCGATGGTCTGTGTTACTGCGGTTTGATGACTGGCAGATACTCTCCTCCTACGACCTGGGGCTTACTTCCTGTAGGGGAAAAAGCACAGAATCAGCTGTAGTTAATAAACTGACCTTTTATTCATATTTATTTACTTTACCCCCCTTTTTTTGTGAGCTGCGGGCATGTGGTTTGTGTGTGTGTATGTGTGTGTGTGTGTGTGTGTGTGTGTGTGTGTGTGTGTATGCGTGTATGTGTGTGTGTGTGCGCGCGTGTGCGAGTGTGTGTGTGGTGTGTGTGTGTGTGTGTGTGTGTGTGTGTGTGTGTGTGAGAGAGAGAGAGAGACAAAGAGAGACAGAGAGACAGAGAGAAAATATTTGTCCAGGTGCACATACTGTATCTTACATTCTAAGAGCTGATCATTTTTCTTTTTTCGATGCACAGACATCTGGTTGCTGTGGAAATAGAACAGACTGCATATATACACAGAACAATACCTGGTCTGACCTGCCACTGCTAATTTCATGAAATAAACATATGACTCAGCAGTGTATACAGGGACTAGTACAAAGGCAGAATAGAGGCTGTTTGACATTTCCAAGCGCTCACAAAAGAGAGTAATTTACACTCTCGGAAAAAAGAAGGCACAGAATTGCATTTTTACTTGTCACACCAGCAGTATCCTCAAAGGCATATAATTGTACCTCGTAACCACTGTTTTACAACTAGTTTTGTACAGAAATAATGGGACAGTAGGGTGGGGGGGCAATCAGCATTAATGTACCCTCAAAGGCTAATATTTGGACCTTAAGGTACTTATGTGCATCTATTTAGCTCTGAAGAAGGTACAAACTACAAAGCTACAAACTACAGGTATGTGCCTTTGAGGGTACTGCTGGTGTGTCAAGTAAAAGTACAATTCTGTAATTTCTTTTCTGAGAGTGTATATATACGTTTCTATATCATTAGCACCAACAACAACAAAAAGATTCCAAACACATGTATCTCAGGCACAGAAAGTATACAAATACACTTGATGGTTAAGTATTTCTTTCTGTTCTACTTTAATACATACAGTTACAGTAACGTAAAATTTAAAACAGATATATCTAAATACCACTTTTGACAATGAGCATAGTTAACCAAAACCTTAGTCAAAGGTTATCTAGTGTGGACTGACCTGAGAGAGTGAGAAGCAGAAACAGCATAAAGATGACTCCTATCTTAAGCACGTTCAGGTGTGCAATCACAATATTAGGACTGGCCTCTGAGAAGAAATGAAGTATGTTAATAAGGCCTACAGTACAAAGGTAATGAAAGGTCATGCCATAAATTCATTAACACAGACTCTTAACATAGGTGGTTTCACTCCTTAGGCTAAAGAGTTGTGCTAACTAGAATCAGCTGGTCCAGTGAATTGGCTATAATTGCAATTATTTATAATTATATTTAATGTGTGTGTGTGTGTGTGTGTGTGTGTGTGTGTGTGTGTGCAAGTGTGTGTGTGTGTGTGCATGTGTGTGTGTGTAAGCACATCACTCACCCTGTATATAAGATGCAGACAGGGCTGTGCCGAGCGCTGGATGCCCACTCACTGTGCACGTGTAGATGACATCATCACTCTGCGACCCCTGAGGTGGCAGTTCCAGCACGCTGACCAGCTTCCTGACCTCCTCCACCTGCACGCACTGGCCCAGACTCTGCCTTGGATGCGGGGTGACGTCAGACCCCAAGTCCCCCTCGGGGAGCAAGGGTGTGGTGAGGTTGTGTGACCTTTTGACCTCTGATCTGGTAGTTTCCCAGGAGCATAAGGAGCCGATGGACTCCGCCGTGGCCCCTGCACGCGTCCGTGTCCAGCTGAGATTGACGGAGGGTGGGTCGAAGCCTCTGGTCTCACACAGTAGACTCCACTGCAAGGGGCCCTGGCTGGGTGGGACTTTCAGGAAGAGTACAGGAACACTAGGTGGCACTGCAAGAAAAGGAAAGATGATAATGGTTGATTTTTATAAAGAGTTTAACATTGTGCTGCTCTGTTATGATTAGGGCTAACTTGGTAACTCTGTATCTAAACACTAATGTTGATAAAGCAACTTTGAATGGAAAACAACTAAAAAAAATCTACCCAGATTACTTTTTGTGTCTTTCATCAGATTTCTCAACTTGCTACAATAATCTTTTAAAAAAATGATTATCATTAGACATGACTCCACAAGCTTAAGGCTGCTCTGCTATGGACACAATGAATCAGCATCATTTCTCAACCGGCAGTCCTGAGCAATATCAAGAAGTTGCTGTTGCAGTTCCTTTTTCTCTTTTTTAGGGGCATTTTCATAAAACTTCATTTCATGACTGTTCAGTCAATGTAAGTTGCCTGATTACATTTTTAGTTCTAAATCAGTTAAAAATCAATTGTAATCTCCTTGAAAAGTTTGTTGTAGTTGTACCACGGGCTTTCTATTATGAATATGTCTGCCAACCAATCTTTACATAATTACTTTAGCCTGAGTGTTTCCCTTTTGCTGAAATCAAATCAATCCATAATGCTGTTCAGTAAATGACTGTCTCACAATTTGTCAAGAGGTATCTCAGTTCTGGCGAAATTGAATGCAACTTTTGAAGGCAGTGATGCATTTGAATAATGTAATAAGCAATTCCGTTTCACTTGGTGTGCCACTTACACACTTGCACATGAGCCATAAAGCTTTTTCTCTAACCTGAAGAGGTTATTACGTTCACATTTATGTGATCAAACACAAAAGGTATATCTGGTTATTAAGTTGTGTTGGGGTATTTTTACATTCACTGAAAATGTCCCTGTGGTGTTTCAGCTCCCATGTGTGTAGATATTTATGGGCAACCTTTTTATGGAAAAGTTTTTTTTTTCTATCATAAAAATCAACAACTATAACCTGAGATACTCTGAACTATTAAAACTTTAATAGTTTACTTTCAATAACCTGAAATAGTTTGAAATTTGTGTTAGCCATTTTTTAAAAATATAACAGTAAAACATTTCCATTTAATTTATTCATTTACAATCAATTACACTGCAATATATAAAAGGATTTACCACATCACTACAATATCAAAGTTACACATGCCCTCTTTTTGACAGGTAATCAATGATGTACGTTAGCCTAAAGATCAATACATGCAAATGTGTTCACTAATAAAATATAAATATGTATACTACTCCTTCTACTACTATACTAATTGTAACAACAACAACAACAACAACAACAACAACAAAATGAAACAACAACAACGGCAACAACAACAACAACAATAGTAATAATAATAATAATAATAATAACAATAATAATAATCATCATTGTCATCATCGTCATCGTCATTATATACATGCTAAGCCGTCTCTTACCCAGGACTGTGAGCTGTGTCCCATTGCCCTCTTGAAGCTTTGACAGCGTCTGGAGCTGGCAGAAGTACCAGCCGCTGTCCTTGACCTCCACGGCGGAGATGACCAGGGAGGTGTTGTCCTGGTCCCTCTGTAGCCTGTGCCCTGGGTCTGGGATGGAGATCTCTCTCCGCTCCCCCGAATCCAGGCCTCTGGTCCAGGCCACCACATGCTGTCTGCCCAGGTCCTCCAGCTCAATGAAACAGTGCAGCGTGACTCTCTGACCTTGGACAGCCGTGAGCCTGTGTGGTCTTTGAACAATCTTTCCTAGAAATACAATTTTAAAAACGTATATTTTATAAATGTGTATTTTATTGTTTGAAACCAATATTATAACTAGGATAGAAAAAAAGGAGTCTTAGAATCGTGCCAGCTTGTACTTCGAACAGCTTTAAAAAGGACACTTCAGTACCATTACTTCATACAGTTTTTTAAAAATGTCGCTTCATTCCAAATGCACATCATTGATTTGACGTTCTGGTGTCCTTGCTATTCTCTACTGTTTACTGTGCTTGGATTGGAGAGGATCTGAGACGTTTACCCACCGGTTGCTAAGTGTGTGATCCAGAGCACTGGAATCAGAATCTGAAAGGACAGAAGACGTGTCTGCAGCATCCTAATACTCAGAAGTGACAGCTAACACTCGCTCAGCCAGGGACAGATTTAGCTGTTTGCAGATTTGTGGCTGTGTGTATGTATGTCTCTGTGTGTGTATCGGCACAGTGTATGCACACTTTTATTTGTGCACGTGCATGCATGTGAATGTGTGTGTGTAAGCATGTGTGCGTGTGTGGCTGTGCATCTGTGTTCATGCACGTGAATATTTGTGTGTAAGCATAGGTGTTTGTGTGTGTGTGTGTTTGTATGGACATGAATATGTGTGTGTATGTGTGTGTGTGTGTGTGTGTGTGCGTGTATGTGTGTGTGTGTGTGTGTGTGTGCGTGTATGTGTGTGTGTGTGTATGTGTTCATGCGCCTCCTCTCTCAGTTTAATAGGTCATGTTCTGGAAATTGCATTGTCTACAAACAGCAAAAGTTGTGAAGCGGCATTTTGGTGTTAGGGTCAAGGGTAGGACAGCTAAGGGGATGCGAATTGGTGTCAACCACAACAGCTTTGGTTGAGCTCAGTAAAACTTGGTGGTGCAGTGTCAGCATGTTCGAGATAGTAGGCTAAGGCAGAGTGACGTCTCCATGTTGCCTTTTTACTGCCTGTACAAGGTTAAGTTGATTAAATACTCTCTTATATGTCTGTTCTTACGAGATAGAGAGTAGAGGCATAAAGTAGCTTAGCAAAATTGTCTAACAAATGACTTTTAGATTTATAGACAGCCTACATATCTAGCAGATAACTGCTTTTCAACGCTTTACCTAAAAGCTCCTTCCAACACAAAGATGCTGTAAATATTTCATATTCTGTAAGGATTTTTGAAAAGCATAGCAGTATATTTGGAAGAAACATAAGCTGTTATGGTATTTTAGAAAATTGTCAACATAGGCATGTGTGTGTGTGTGTGTGTGTGTGTGTGTGTGTGTGTGTGTGTGTGTGTGTGTGAGAGAGAGAGAGAGAGAGTGTGTGTGTGTGTTTAATGTCACTCTTAGTCTGTAAGAATTCATATTTTTGAAATAGCGCCAAGCCAAAAAAAGAGGGGCTTTTGTTTTGATCACCGTAGCAGAATGCAAAATATGTTCAATCTGCTGTTAAACAGTCCCCAGTGCTGCCTCTCTCTCTCTCCTGCTCATGCTCTCCTGCTTGTTGCTCACATTTTCATGACATAGTTTGCATACAATTCTTCAGCCCAGCACCCTAATTATTTTACCAGCTAATCGGAAGTTAGCGACTCATGCTGCCCTCTGCTCTGCTGTATCAACCTCCACAGTTGATGAGTTCTCCACAACACATTACATCAGTTGCGATTCAAAGCTGTTCATTAGCCGAGCTGTTTGTCTCATGATGCAATTAAGAAGCAACAAGCGTTGCCTGGGACACAGTAGGTGTCGTGTGCAAAACTGCACGTACAACGATATTGTGTCAGTCTGTCAGGACTGCAAGGCCTGTCGTGATGCAATGAGCAATTGGCAGTAAAGCTAAAAGTTGGAATAAATAAATAGACAAACAAATAAAAATCTGCCCCGTGGCAGAAATGTGGCCTCTCACAGAGGCGAGCCAGGCCAGGGGCAATACATTATACGCCCATAAAACATGGCTGGCACAGGTGCCCCTCCCTGCTGGCAGGCAAATGTCTTACCATAGAGGCCACAAGGGAGACAATGCACAAACCACCATAGACTTTTTCACCCTTCTGTAAAAGAACAGGTCTTACCACAGGTCAGAGGAAACTGATGAAATTTCCTCTTCCCTCTTCCGATCATTATCTTTTATTTCCCTGCCGTGTCATGTCCTGCCATGTCATGTTCATTTACATGCTTGTTTGTTTGTTGCTGGGTTTCTTTGGGTGAAACTTACAGTATGCTTGTAGTCCTTTGGACTGGTGATGGCACAGTTCACTCACACAAAGGATTAGCTTGATGGCTAATGTAATCTTCAAACGTGTTGTGTTACTTCCTTAAAACCGTTGACTAAGTCATTGTCTGAGCAATGACATTACAAAAATTGTCTGTTGTTTGCGTAACATCAAGTTTACTACGGAGAGTCATAAGAAGAAGAGGTTCAAAACCAGTTTTAGCAAAAAAAAAAACAACGTCATATTTCTTCTTTTTTTAAGAAAACAGGGAAATCCCAATGTTTAGCAATATCGAATGGAAAAATCTACACGTGTCTAGGCCATAAACATATACTTCAGGAATCCCCACAGTGCTAAAATGCTGTGCCTGGACTTCCTACCCCAGTATGTGGAAACCACAGAGTTAGTCCACCCAGAGTTGAAGCAATACACCTTTGAGTACAACAGGCCCACACAACAGGTTATGTTAAAAACAAAATTCCGCTTTATTCGTTGTTGTTGTTTTTTTTTTTAAGTCCATTTAAGTTATCTTTTTGTTCTCCTCTTCATGAAATTTTTGACAATATTTTTTACACACTGGGAAAGTAAGTGACAGTAACAGGACAAAAACGGGAACCCAAGTGGATCAGCAGAGTCAACGTACTGAAGCACGACACAGGACCAGTGGAAGTGGAAGACAACGCTCAGTTGTGTCCATTGTAGATTTTAGTCCGGTTGTTTTCCTTTGATGTTATATATATATATATGTTCATATATATATTTATATATGTTTATATATTTTCTGAAATCCAACATCTAGAAAAGGGGTTTAAAAACAAAAAAAAAATCAGCAAATGTCTGGAAAACATTTACAACTCAACATGCCCACTGTGAAAAATGCCTAGCGATGAACATAGATGTGAGGACAAAAAAAAATCTGCAACACACAAGCACACACGCACACGGACACAAACACTCATCGTCTCACTCTCTTTCCATCTACCCACACATGCACTCACCAACACACTCAATCCCACACGTTGTCTCTCACACACGCACAAACAAACAAACACTGGCACACACAAACACTGACACACACACACACACACACACACACACACACACACACACACACACACACACACACACAAACAAACACACACACATCTATCCACAAACTAAGAACTTGGCACACACACACAGGCAGGGTAAGGCAGGGATGAGTAAGAACACGAGGGTCAGTCAGGGTATTTTGATCTCGGGGTAAGGAGAGGAGATGGAACACAGGGACACACAGAGAGGTCAGGAGGGCAAAGGTCGTCAGGGGAGAAATGGGCATGTCTGACCTGCTGCACTGATCTCAATTAGCAAATGACATTCTTAACCATGCACACACACAGTTAGGGGTGTGTGTGTGTATGTGTGTGTGTGTGTGTGTGTGTGTGTGTGTGTGTGTGTGTGTGTGTGTGTGTGTGTGTATCCGTGTGTGTGTGTGTATCCGTGTGTGAGTGGGTGGGTGTGTGTGTGTATTAGGGACTGTGTGCATGTAAGGGATCTAGAGAGCCTCAGAGGACCCTAACAGCGGAGAGGCTGTCGAGGCAGCTCTAGCCTCTGATTGACGGATGGGCAGGGGAATAACTAGCGAGCGCCGCGGCTAGGCCAGGCCTCTAACATCATTGGCATTCAAAAGGAAGAAAGGAGAGCCGGCGAAGCGGTGGACAGCCTTATTGTTTGGACTGATTGGTGGCGGTGGAGTTTCTGCATGGCTGTGATGGTAATTGCAGGGTACCTGCTGTGGTGAGGGACAGGCGATTGATAGTGGCCATCTGTGGCCTTAGGAGCGAAGGCTGTGGGGGCAGTCAGAGCTGACGGGGGAGCCGGTGATCATTTAGCACGCTGTTTGACTCGACTATCTGCTGCACAGGTGACACACCGTGGATTCATCTGCCTACATTTTTCAATTTGAATCCTCCTGCTGTTTTCTCCCCTTCTTTCTCCATCAGTCCATTCATCCATCCATCCACCAATCCATCCATCCATTCACCAATCCATCCACCCATCCACCCATCTAATATCTATCTATCTATCTATCTATCTATCTATCTATCTATCTATCTATCTATCTATCTATCTATCTATCTATCTATCTATCTATCTTCTATCTAAAACCTAATTACCTACTTACTATTAGAATCTTAAAAGTGCATATTACATCCTATAGGTCTTTCAGTCAGGTGGTTGCTGTCTACTGAGCATTGTGAATAACCTCATTCTCAGTAACTCAGACACAGTAGAGTTTACATTTTAAGTTCGCTAGTCAGTTCTCAGACAATCCTGTGGATACACAGTATCCATAGGCACTGACTCTTAGAATAACATGTGCCTTTTAATCAACCATCGAACAGTACTTTAACCTGTTTAGTAAAAATCAATGCATTAAATAAGTTATTCTGACATGCCAAGAATCCTAACTTAAAACATAATGTTTACAATGCAAAAATACAACTTGTACCTATCTGTTAAAAACTAACGAATAATGATCCCTTAATTACTTTTGCTTTTTACAGACAGTTTAAAACCTTAATTTACAAAGTAAGGGCATTTACATGATAATTTGGTGCAATTACTAGCTTTTGCTGGCCGGCTGCTAAACATCTACCTTTAAATTGTGGCCGAACAGAGCTCTCCAGGACCAATTCAGTCAGTGGGCCGATGTAGCACACGGCCAAGGATAAATTACTCTATCTCGAGATTCAATAGAGTATTGATTCTGTGTTACATTTAAAATAGAGTCACTTTTTTTCTACCTGCTCACACAGAAATAGTACAGTGGCCTGTGGTGATGTTTGCATCTGCACAGAACCTGAATGTTGAACATAGAGCAATAAATTAATAGCCACATATGCTAATAACATACCTGATAATGAATAAAGTCTTTCTAAATCCACTTATTGTTGTAGTCTTTCGAAAAGTAAAAAGAGAAAGATCAAATTGTGTTGTCTCTTTTGTAACAAAATATGTAAACAATACATTTTTAAGGTAATTATTCCCTCTGTGATGTGTGTACAAATTATTGGTGTGAAACAGCATCCCTCAGTGGTAAGTGAAGAGAACTGTGTTTGCATGCAGATTCTCTGTTGTGTCTCTTAGAAAACTAATGTATGTTATTAACACATATTGTAGTAGTAGTAATAATAATAATAATAATAATAATAATAATAATAATAATAGAGTAGTAAAAATAGTAACATTTTTGCCATAATCCTCATTGTTCCTTGACTTAGTTTGGGAGGTTTTGGTCGAAAGCAGCTCGATATCTGTCATCAACTGATTGTCACCACTGCATGTGGAAAGATCATTGTGCATGCTGCTTGTGTACCGCGTGGTGTTATGGTAATTATTGTGAAGGAGTGGTGCAGAGGGCGTCTGTTGCTATGGACTGCACTACAGAGAGAAGGCTCATGGGTGGGTGGGATGACGCCTGTCTGCCCCCCAGCGGGGGTTCACTGTCTGGTCAGATTCTGCCCATCTCCCCCCAGTCCACTGCCACCCCGTTGGCTGGTAGGAATAGTTTAGGCAGACACAGCACCTCTGTGTTTTGTGTTGTTTTGTTTATCTCCCCTGCTTTCTCTTGTGTTTGCTGGATAGGAAACTGGCATAAGGAGTGGGGGGAGAATAATGTACAGCCAGCTCATTTCAGACTGAGCAAACTCGATCCCTTCTGGAACCTTCCGGAACCCTCCCGGACCCTGACCCACCGCCAGATCTGACCCGTGGTCTACAGAGTTGCCTTCCCTGGGGGGTGTGCCTTTGTCGTGTCTGCTGATGGGGGGTCTCAAGGTGACACTAAAACAGCTTTTCTTTTGCAAGGGGGTCATAACACAAAATAATAATAATATAAAAAAACAAACAAACAGAAGAAAAAGAGAAAAAGTTAAAAAAAGAAAAAGGCAAAGCCCCAAACATCTAAAACATACACCCACCCCACTCTGGCCCATACACAATACTTAGGACTTTGTTCAGTTCTTTTTTTTTTGCTTTTTGTTTTTTAAATCCACCCATAACAAACATTTACATGCTTTTTTTATACCCACATTGAGGAACATGACATGTTTTCTTTTTCATTTTGATTTGTTCTTGTTTCTTTTTTTTTTCCTCTGAAGAGAGAATATGTACACAGAGATGTTTTTACTTGACAGTTCAACTTTGATGTAGAGATGTGAGGATGAAGGCCGCAGAGGACAAGGGGAAATGAATGAGGGTGAAGCGAATGAGAGATGCACTGAGTAGCAGGGAACATAAAACAAAACCCTAAAGAAATGCTAAAAATAACATAACATACGGACTACAACACCAGTTCCTGTGCTTAGAAGCGGAGCCCATCGGTGTCTCATTTGGGCTTCTGTGGGAACGCTAGGGGAAGAATGCATATGGCTCTGCTGCCCTTCCCTCCATATTCAGCCCATCACAACTACGAGCAAATCCCAAATGTTCACTTGTTCACTATATATAATGCACTAGGTAGTGAACCAACCAATGGAAATAACAACACTATACAGTGCACTATATAATAATATATAATCAGTGGACATTTTGGACAGAGCCTCGGGCGAGTAGCCAGGTAGAGAAAAATGTTAGGATGATTCCAAGGGCCCTTTGGCAACAGACACTCTGAGGAGACCATTATTATTGTTATTAATATACAGTAATATATTAATATTAATATTAAAGGGACCCCAAAATTGTAATCTTTCTTAGGGCCCAACATTTCTGGCTGCACCCCTGCAGAGCCTAGAAGAGGTGTGGCCACTGCACACACACGGTGGCATGAGGCTATGGAAAAAAACAAGGGCTTGTGCAGGCTCTCTCTCCCCATACTGGATTCACACTACCATGCAGAAACACCCATTAGATGCCCCTTATAGACATATCTTTGCAATTGATCCCCAAAAGGCTTTAAGCAGACATTACCAACACACAGAGGGCACCACTGGCTTTGTACAGTACACAATCATTTTTTTTGTGAGTGTCTGGCATCCATAACAAAAAAACTAAAGTCGATAGCTTAATTTGTACATCACATTCCATTTAGTGACCTAAAACCAATATCTGCCCACCGTGTTCAGGGGTTATTGCTGGTTTTTAAGGTACGAGAATTAAGCTAAATCAAACGGGTGCGGGGTTCAAAGACTGAGCTATGTACAAAGTTAAAAGATGTTGTTCATTGGTTGGTTCGTTCCTGTGGATGTGTAACCGAGGTTATCCTGCGCAGAACCAGCCCCAGGCTCGTACCTGCGACCTCACAGCAACTCTGGATTGGAAAACCTACCAACCTACCAGGTTAGCTAAAACCCGGGCTAATAGCTAAGACAGTAGCGTATTCTCTTGAGGTATCGGGAGGCAGATTTGCTAACTTTGTAGCACCGAGCTGTGCTAGCTCGTATCCGTTACAGATGGACACCCTTCATCAGTTCTTCGGGGGAACTCTGAGAAGGCATTTTATGTGTGTCAGAGATCAGTGCAGGGCTTGCATGCTGAGAGAAAGTGCACACTTGTACAAACCGCTACGCCCGGCCGCTTGTTCTTAAAGCCCAGGCTTAACTGTAGCAAATGCTAATTAGCTCTCACCAGCCATGTGCTCAGCAGAGGCTGAGACTTGACAGGGCGAAGGGGGGGCCGGGGAAGAGTTGTCCTTGAAGAGGATCCTGTCACCGCCAGGATTGAGTTTGATTTATGAGTTCTGTCTCCCGCCGGCTGGAGAGACTGAGGGGAACGCGATGGTCCCCTTGCTTAGCGAATCAAAGGTAATTGCTAATTACGGCTTTATGCAACCTTGGGCTGAAATCTTGAACAGGATTTTTCGTACTTCTGCATGAAGAGGATTTTTTCGGTTGATCTACTGCTTTGTGTATAAACATATCACAGTATGGTTGAATGAAGTAGTTTAACCTACATCAGATACAGGCAACGGCATGGAAAAAATTGAGGACATACACATTAAAAATTAAATTGCAGTTCACCGATTGCTCATTTTTGGATGAGAGGACTTCTTTAAATCCTTTTGTATTTTGAACAAAGCTGGCCATGACACAACAGTCACTAAAGGGTTAGAAAATAATATTTTTTTTCATTTCTGTCATTTAATGAAAGTGGCTTTTGCAGAGCAAAGTATAAAAGATTATTTCTGCGCAAACAACCAGTAATCAGCACTGTCGGTTTTACAGAGTAAATATTTTGTCACGTGAATTTTACTGTTATCATGTTCATCTAAGTACGTAGTCACTTCTTCATTGTTTTTATCAAGTATCAACACCAAAAAAGTAAAAGCGGTTAGCCTTGCAGGGAGGGGGACGTACACAGTGCAGGGCTAGGGGCCTGGGAGGGGGGACCAGGGGACAAAATGGAGTCACAACAGGGGACATCTCTAACCGGTACATGCTATCCACAAGCGAGACAGAAGGGAATGACAATGGCTGCACTCAAAGCAGGTAACACTGAAGACACTTCCTCCTGATTGAGAGGCACTCAGACAGACAGGATTATGGGTAATGTAGTTTTTTTTTTTTTGTTCCTTTGTTTTGACTTTTGTTTTTTTCAGAAATTAGCCAAATGTGGGGACTGTGGCATTGGGCTCTGTGTTGCATATATACACTGGGACCGCTCTGAAAGAGGATGTGGGTTAAGGGGGCGTGTATGTGATGTGAGCTGAGGGATGTGAAATGGGTGGACTGGATGCGAGGATGCAGAAAGTGATGATGGCTGCTGTCCCATGGTTGATCTGTCATGAAGGGGGAAAACGGGATGGGTGCTGAATGAGGTGTGTATTGACATCATTCATAGCAGCTGTATCAAGAGCTCCCAACAGGGGGCGCCATCTAAATTTGTTACATGCTGCACAGTGGGCAAAGAGCCTCATCATCATCTTCATCATAACCACCATCATGTGGCTCTGGGACTATAACTATTATTACTACTATTATTACTATTGTTATTGTTATTTTCATTTTTATTTTTTATTTTTTATTATTACATCATGATGATCCTTTTTGTGAACAAGTAGCAGAGCCTGGTGAAAAGCTGAAGATGATGTGAGGATGAAGGGACCAAATAGAAGAAATAAAGAGAGAGTGAGACAAAGAAAGAGATAAGGGGAGAGAGAAGGAGGGAAAGAGAGAGAGAGAGATATAGAGGATGGACGTGCTGTGTGATGCAGCGATGGCTCCTGGAATAATGCATAATTCTTTTTGTTCACAGTGATGGGTTCATAATTAAAGACTCATTCTTTATCATCATCATCCTCATCGTTATTGTTGGGGTTGTCGTTGTCATCATCATCATCATCATCATCATCCTCGTCATCCTCATCATTCTCTTCCTCATCTTCCTCTTTTCTCCACTTCCTCCTCACGTTGTCAGCAGGGGGGGGGAGGGCGAGGGCGAGGGCGAGACAGGCTCTAGGCTTTCATGAGTACACAGATGGACAGGCCTAGCCACAGGCCCAGGCCGTTCACACTGCTCCCTGCTGAGACTCCTCCGCTGTATGCAGCCTGTGGTCCTGCAGACGTGAACAGACAGAGCAGAGCAGACGCCATCAGTCCAAGAGGGTTAGAGAGTGGGAGAGACAAAGATAGGGGTTGGGGGGTTGGGGAGGTTAGGGGGTTTGCTGCAGCAAAACTATGCAAAGGGAGAAAAGCAAATAGTCAGAAAGGCTAACAAAAAAGAGAGATAGAGAGGAAGGGGTAGGACTCCACATGAGAGATAGAACAGGCTTCACAATGTAAATGAGACATGTACATCAGAGCAAGTCAGAGATATAGAGAGAGAGAGTCAGAAAGAAAGCGAGAGAAAGGAGATCGAGGGAAGGAAAGAGAGTGGAAGAGACAAAGATTTTTTTTTTTGAGAGAGAGAGGGGGGAAGTGGGGAAGAGAAAGAGAGAGGATGTGAGAGAATAAAAATGGGCTGAAGAAAGGGAAACCCAGACAACAAAGCCATAGCCCAAGAAGATGAGGCCATATGAGTTCAGCATATCAGTAACAACTGACTGACTGTTTGCAGTCAGCTCAGCATCAAATGGTTGACTTCCGAAACAAGACCTACTGTGCAACCACAGAACACTGAGAGATGGGGAGAAGCACAGCGGACACAGAAACTGAAATCCCAAACAACCGACCAAATAAACACACAAACACACACACCAAAAAAAGCCAAATGACACAACTGACAGCTAACCTTTGATGCTGTCTGTGAGCTGAGAGGAGGTTGCACTATGTTTTTTTTTTTTACAATGATGAGCAAAAGAATAGACAAAAAAACAACAATGCGACTCACACAGATGGAAGGAGGGAGGGAAGTGTGTGACACAGGAGAGTGACAGCATGAAACTTGAGGCCTTGTTTGCACTGGGTTTCGCTTATGTTAGTCTACCTTCTGTTTCCCATTCATTCCTATGTAACATCCTAACAGGTCAGTGAAGTTAAGGTTAGGTGAGAAAGGCGGTGACTGTGTGTGTGTGTGTGTGTGTCGGTGTGGGGGGGTCAGGGGGGGTATTAGGGGGGGGTGCATAGGGAGGGGGGCGACAGCAGACATTGCGGTGTAGGGGAGGCGTTACAGCGCTGACTCATCCGCCACGGCCTCGTGGAGATAATGAGAGCGAATGAGCGAACGCAGGAGCATGAGGAGGAAAAGTGGAAGAGATGAAGCACTCACTTAAGATGGCAATGTGCTCCCAGGCAGGGTGTGTGTGTGTGTGTGTGTGTGTGTGTGTATGTGGAGGGGGGGCAGAGAGAAAGAGGGAGAGAGATAGATAGTGAGAGAGAGAAATGAGTGCAAGCTTTAAATTGTGGCGTGTATGTGTGTTATAGTCCTTTAAAATGTTTGTGTGAAAGACAGACACACAGACAGACAGAGAGAGAGACATAGAGAAGGAAGAGTGGAGGAAGGGTTCTGAGAGAATCACTCAGTGTGTTGCGAAGAAGAAGAGAAGCTAATTTAAAGAAAGGGAGTGCGTAAGAGCTGGCAACAGTGATAAAGAATAAACATTTGAAAGGAGAATCAGTCTGTTGGGAATGGGAATGGATAAATGAATGAGTGAATGAATGAAAGAATGAATGAACGGTAGGAGCAAGAGAGGACAGGTAAGTTAAGATAGATAAGGTAATGATTTCCTGCAGGTAACAGAACAGACCGCACTGAGTGCAGCAAAAGAGAGAGATAGAGCAGAGCATTAGTGTAATGGGCCAGAGAATAGAAGCATAGAGAGCACAGAGAGAAAAAAAGATAGAGAGAGAAAGACAGAGAGAAGGTAGGCATAGAGAGAGGTTGCTACAAGTGTACGGGACATTGTAAAATGTAATAAAAATAACTGCTTCTGAAGACTATAAAACACATTGCAAATATTTAGGTTTGTAACGTAATTAAAAGGCAATGAGTGGAGGGTCAGGTAAGAAAAAAGGAACACCAGCACGTTGTTGTAGTATATATTTGCATACAGAGAAAATGAGAATGCGGTAAATTAAATGTCAACAAACAGTGTGGCAAAAGATGAAAAGACTGCCAGGAAGGCAGGAACAAGACAGTTAAAGGCCAATGTTTTTTAAAGGGCTTTTAAAGTGCAATGAGAGGGAAGGGTTTCAAAACTACTTGAATGAAGTTCCACAGAGATATAGCATAATGGTATTTTAACTGCAAATTGTGAATAGGGGAGAGCCAATATGGAATGTAATTCTCATCATCTTTCTGGTGTTTTGGCCAAAGACTGCAGACATTGTGTTTAAGAAAATCACTAAGAAGTACAGATGGTACATAATGATTATCATGAAGACATCTGTACACAATGAAACGTACACATGCAACACAATGGCATCAAAAATGAAATGAAATGAAAAGGGGCAGGCATATGGTGCAATTCCTTTTAAGTGCAATAACTTAAAATGATCTAAAAAGTACTTTCTACATTGCAAAAGGAAATGCTGATGAAAAGCTTTTCCAAACAAAACAATGTTGGAGTTGAATTTAACAGGATGGCAGACATGCCAACCTGCAGAAACTCATTTCCGGGAGGTCAACAATGCAAACACCGCCCTCACACACAGTAAAATTTATATATATATATATATTATATTAAATGAGGTTACATGAGGTTGCTGCTTTGTGTCCCTAGGTGGCATAGTGCCGGTCAATTGTTTGTGTCCACTATAGTGCTGACTTGTGAGGCACTCACTGATTAAATGTGTGATGTTAAATACTATTACAACACGGGGCTAGTGGGTGTTTTAAGACAGCTAATGTTTTGATGCATGTGTCACCCGGATAAGTCAGAGAATCACATAATTGAAGCCTTACTCAGCTGCTATGGATTTGCGTCTTTGTATTGGTGCAATAGCTTGTATATCTCATCAATATGCACATTTCTGTATTTTTATATTTTATTTTTTTACTGAAGTGTATTTACAGTCATAAAAGATGACCCAATAATTGGAATCTGCCATTATTTCCCCACTTTTATAGAAATTTGGAAGCCTAACTTGATGACTGACCTTAAAATGAATTCCCTACCTCTTTAGATAATTCCTCAGCAAATTAAAAGACTTTACTTATCAAAGCAGGACAGGCATTTGGAAATGCTTGAATGTATTAACTTTCATTATTATCAGGCTTCTAAGAATGCTGCAGAGCATTTTACAGGCCATTCTAGTGTTCAGAGGTTTGATATTTATGTCAGTCAATAACAACTACTGATGTTGGCAAGTGATTTTGCTTCTAATTCACATCTTCCAAGTCATTTTACAAATGTGTTCAGTTATCCTAAGGAAAATTCACTGTCTCTGCAAGCTACTGTACCAACTGATATGTTGCTATGCAAAACCTGAAACTTCTACACGTTTTATTTGGGTGAATTATTGTAACAGCAATAACAGCAATGAAATCATTAAAAAGCAATGTTTAGGCAATGTTCGTTCATATTATTTATAAATTTATCATCAATTTATGGGCAGAGAGGAGGAGGACAAGGAGGAGGAGGAGGAGGAGAAGGAGGAGAAAGCGGAGGAGGAGAGTGGCAAAGTGACAAGTTGCCATTCATTTTCAAAGTGTGCTGGCAATTGAGGTGACAAGAGACAGACCATGATTGCACTGCCAACTAGGCAGGCCGAAAAAATACTGAGCAATTAAACAAGGCAACTGCCAATGTGAGTGAAGGCGGTGGGAATGTAAAGCAAGCTCTGTTTCCAACTTCTCCAAACTGCAACCTCAGAAGGTCCAGGCGCAGCAGCAAGTGGCAAAGTTTGCCACACTATCCATGTCGCATTGCCAACTATGGTGGCCAGAAATAGGTGAGAAGTCAAAATTATGCTCCTCTGTATCGTCTGTGTGACTGCGGGGGTTACTAACACATCAGTCACTCCGCCTGCATAGCAGTCGCTAGGTCGTGTGGCCTCAGACCTTGCGTAACGTGGACCTTCTGTCTGGTTTCTGGAGGCCCAGTTAACAATGTAACTGTCACTTGTCTCCTGATGCTGCAATCACCAGGTCACGATGAAAATTGATAACGGCTTGATGCTTTCCTGCTGTAGCCCATAACCCATTTGACTAAAGGGTTATGTGATAATTTAATTTAATAATTTTTAAAATTCAATCCTACATTGGAAGCCACTGACTGTCATAAGAGGATGCTTAGTTCATGGTCTTAAAGGTCTGGATACACTGAGAAGAATATCAGAGACCCCGTAAGCTATTCCCAACATGCTCGTATCTATTTCAAGTCTTGTGCTTAATAATTAGCTTCTACATTTCATCTGATGGAATGCCAGGGGGCTGCTGGGGTGACAGGGTTTTCAACATTCTCTTGATACTGAGCAATATTGACCGATGGAATGGCCAGGACAAGAACTCATTACTGAACCAGCCCTTGTTGGATGTTAGATTTATCCCAGTGTCTACTTGATGCAATACTGTGCAATTGCAACGTTCCCAAATCCCCCCGAATCTGGGCACGTTCACAGATAGACCTGAAACGGTGCTGGAGCCTTTGCACTTTTGGCCTTTGACTTAAAGACTGGCCTATTTGCTTTTTATCATATTTTCTTTCTTTTATAGTTATTTTTAAATGTTTGACTATGGCATTAAACAAAAAATGTACCCAACACATATCAGACAACTATTGAGGTTCTGTAAAAATGACATAGCATTTTTTCATTCAAGTTCCCTTTCCATGACAACCCGAAGGTAGCTCAATGAACCTTCAACCTGACCTTGTTGGAAAGACAGGTAATATATGCCAAAACTGTTTATCACTCTGCTGAAGTCAAACTATCAAAACACCTCAGCGCATGTTAAAATAGAAATGGGCTATTGTCAAACTTAGCACATCAGTAAACAAAATGTCATTCAAAATTGTCATTCGAAATTAGCCAACTTTACTGGTTTCTTTTTTTAAAATAGTTTTAGATGTACAAACGTAGATAAATGACCATAAATATTAGCCTATCTGTCAATCTTGTGTTGTATAGTGCATCACTACCCACTGGTTCTGTATTGGTACCCAGGGGATAGGATATCAGAATATTTTTTTCTCTATTTTTGTTTCTATTTTTAAATTTTAGTTGGTGTTTCGATCTCTATTTACTTACTGTTATTATGTACAATATTTACAGTATTAATTGTTACAGAAAATATTTGTTGTTACTGTTAGACATTTGTTGTTTGAACTCTATTTTCAAATATTTTAGTATTTATCTACTTATTTTATCTTATGTATTTGTTGATCATTCCTATCCCAAGTGTGTTATGCTCTGCCTTTCTTATGCTATAGCCCATGTTTTACCCTATTTCTAAACGTTATTATACATTTTGCTTGTAAAGCACGTTGGGTCGACTTCTGTTGTTTTGAAATGTGCTATAAACCTTTAAAAGACTGTATCTGGTTTCCTTTTTTATGTTAATATTTCCTCACGCACATACTTACTTGTTGCTTGCTTACATACTGTGCCGTCCTTACTTTACTTTATTCCTGAAAGAAATTCTGTTTTATGTTTAAAGGTCAACACCCACAGACAGGGCCCAGTAAGAGGCCTAAAGTGGGGTGGCATATTAATGCCGAGTGGGGTTCAGAAGTAAGAATCTGTGTGCCTGAGGAGGAGTGTGATAAAGAGGGGGATGAGCAAGGCAATACATCCTCACACACAGTGTCCTTGGAGGGAAGCCAGGTATTCCCCCCACCCTACATCTCCCTTCCCCTCCCACAGTGCCAGAGTGCGGAAAGTTGGCGCAGAGTCAGTGGGATGTTAGCTTGCTTCCAGCATCTCCTAAATACTATGAAGGAATGACATTAATGGGACTTTGGTGTTGACTGAGGGGGGGTTCCAATGGCATTTAGTTTTTGGGAGGTGCTGTGTTTTTGATAAGTGTTCCTGGGAGATGTTCTAACTTTCTAGCCCGATGAATGGGCTCAAGCCAAGGTAGGCATGTTTTATAGTTTTATAGGACTTTTTTTTGTATGAGTATAAACGTAAAATCTGGAAAAAGGGTGGCAGAAAATATGTGTCTGGATTGTCAAAGGCCTGCAAAACAACATTAAAGCTACACCGTGCTAAACAACATATTTGGAATTTCAACAATGGTGGTGATTGCCCTAGCAACAACTGGGTCCATATTCTCCCCATTCTGCTGTTCTTGGGATTCATTTTATACACATACTGCAAATGGTACCACTGCCATAAGAGCTCAAATCTTGTTTTGCTTCATTGTTGTTTACCACTAGTGTACATACTGTATATGATATTTTATTCAGGTATATCGACTTACTTATCCTATATAGTGCATTTTGATGTAGTAACAAAGTTTATTGGATAGATGCTGCCACGTGACAGACTGTTAAAACATCTGTAGGTACCTTATGAGACCTGAGATTTTTGTATAGGATGCATTTGTATAGGATCTGTTTTTTCCCTCTTCTTGCCATTGCTTACACCATGTTTTTCAACCTTCCTGGGCCCCACACTGAGGGAAAAATAATTGCCAAGAATGGCCTAGAATTTGAAGGAGGGCTGTATTTGTATTTTTGATTTATCTGACTTTTCAAGTCACTTTTCATTTATCATGGAGCCATAGCAGTGCAGTGCAATACTGTGTGATGTTTACAAATGCTGAAGGAGAAAATGGAAATGAAACACCCGATGTGTGCATGCTGCATGTCTTTAAAAATAAATAAAAAGTAAATAAATAAATAAGTATATAAAATAAAGTAAACTTTTGCATTTCATCTCATCTGCAGTAAGTAGACCAATACGTTTCAAAGCACAAGCCATCGATACTGAACTGTCTCAGCAAAAGCAACATTAGTGTTGACAACAAACACACTAAATTGACTTGGCATAAAAAATACTAAGTCAGTAAATAAAATGCACTGTTGTTTTTTTATTCCTTTAGTAATGCAAGGCAAGGAAAGTGTACTTGTATAGCACATTTCATACACAAAGGCAGTTTAATGTGCTTAACAAAAACAGAACAATATGTAAAAGCAAAAAGGATAAAAAAGTGTGAAATAAGTGTAATGCAAATAAAAGACATATAACAAAATAATCATATAAATGCAAGAACAATATGTAAAAAGCAAGAAAATTAAAATAAATGTAAATGCTTAAAAGATTAAAAGTAAAAAAAGTATAAGGCAAGTCTAGCAATGTAATTTAGGTGATAAAATAGGCGATTCAGTGGTTGCTTTTACATAACCGTTCAAGGTTAGTTCACTGTCAATAAAGACACCAAGATTTTTAACAGTATCTTTTGCTTTAAGTCCATTAGTCTCAAAGTGATAGCAGTGGTGATCCTACTGTAAGTCTTTCTTCCTAAATGCTTTTTAGTAAAATGCCATTTTTTCATTTGTTTACATTAAAATGTAGTGAGTGTGAATATTTTGGGAAGTAATTAGCATACTTCTTCTTGGCACGGATTCAATAGAAAAAGAAAGTGGCAAAATCAAATCAATGTGATTTTGGCTCAAGTACAGTATTCTTTAAAGATGGACCAATTAAAAACAGCTCTGTGTTGTGCTGTTAAGAGAGAAATGATATCTATGTCACTGAGCTAATTATGCAATTGAGACACTAAACAGAACAAGCAGTATGAATGAACAACAATGTAAAAATCATGAGTGACATGCATTCAAATAAAAACATCAATACAAATGAAAATGAATGTTAATCCAAACAGACAGTGATGAAAAGGTCTACATGTCATAACAACAGAGGGGTCAATCCCGGGTTCAGAAAGTAACAACCCTGCCAAGTTTTCCTTCTAACACAGGTGACTTCACTGAGTAGCTGATCTACCTGTCTTGAGAGCTCGTTATGTTATGATCAGTGATCAGCTGATTCAGAGCTGGTTGGATCACATTTGTAGCAGGGTTTTTTTTTTTACTTTCTGAACCCGGGATTGACACCTCTGCAGAACAGATACACATTAACTAATAACAGATGCCAGGGAAGGGGGACGGGGGCTGGATGATGACTGCTTGCTTGCTGCTTGTGAGTATAAATGAGATTTGTAATCTCTAGTAGGTGCTAAGGTCCTCAGTGGAGCTGCCGGGGGACTCACGAAGTAGGAGCATGCTGGCGTTGGAGGCTCCCAGGCGGTTGGAGGCGAAGCAGGTGTAGTTGCCGTAGTGCTTCTCCGTCACGTTGGTGAAGAGGAGCAGCGAGCGCGTCTTCTCGTTCTTGATCCTGAGGGTGCTGTCGCTCTCTACAGGTCTAGAGGGAGGAAGAGAGGAAGGTAGGGAGGTAGGGAGGCAGGCAGGGAGGCAGGGAGGGAGGCAGGGATTGAGAGGATAGGAAGGGAGGAAAAGAGAGAGGGAGTAGAGGGATGGAGGGAGATGAAAAGAGGGGGAGGGAAAATAGAAGGAAAAAAAAAACGTTCCATCACACATCTGACTGGACCCCTCTCCCAGCTAGAGCCTCTCTGAAAGAAAGACTCCTGGGCGCCTGTCTCGCTTTTCACCTCCCCCCAGCGTTGATCGGCCA
>CM059277.1:13665385-13670385 GCA_030347295.1 Setipinna tenuifilis
TGGGTGGGGGATGGGGGGAGGGGGCTGGAGGTGTGGAGTGGGTGGGGAGGGGGCTGGAGGGAGTGGAGGGGGCTAGAGGGAGGGAGGGAGTGAGGGGAGGGGGCAGGGAGAGACGAAGGGAAGGAGGGATGGAGCGAGGGAGAAGTGCTGAGTGTGGGAAAAGGAAGGTGCAAGATGCCGTGCAGACTGGAGTCACAGCAGAGGTGGAAGAAGAGAAGAAGAGAGGAGAGGAGAGGAGAGGAGAGAAAAGAGGAGAGGAGATGAAAGTAGAGAGGAGAGGGGAGGAAGGGACAGATAAGAGAAGAGAGAGGGAGGTAGAAGCAATGAGAGGAGATGAGAGGAGAGTCAGCATAAGGAGAAGGAGGAGAGAAGAAATAAAGAGAGGAGGACAGGAGAGAAATGAGGAGAAAAGATGAAAGGAGATTCAAAAGTGAGGGAGGAACAATGGGAGGAGATGAGAGGAGAGTAAAGATGGGGAGAAGGAGGAGAGGAGAAATAAAAAAGAGGGCAGGAGAGAAATGAGAGATGAAAGGAGAGGAAAGGAGATAGAGGGATGGAAATGCAATGGGAGGAGAAGAATGGAAAGCAGCATCAAGGAGAGAAGATAGGAGAAAAGAGGACAGAAGATTAAAGTAGAAAGGAGAAGAGAGAGAGACAAAGGAAAGAGAGAGATAAGAGGACAGAAGATTAAAGTAGAAAGGAGAAGAGAGAGAGACAAAAGGAAAGAGAAGAGATAGATATGTATATGTGAAGAGAGGTGTGGAAAGCAGCATCAGGGAGAGAAGATAGGAGAAAAGAGGACAGAAGATTAAAGTAGAAAGAAGAAGAGAAAGACAAGAGGAAAGAGAGAAGAGGAGCAGCTATGTGAGGAGAGGTGTGGAGGGGAGTGTCGGGGAGTGCAGAGGAGAAAAGAGGATAGAAGATTAAAGTAGAAAGAAGAAGAGAAAGACAAGAGGAAAGAGAAGAGAAGGGAAGGAGATATGTTCAGAGAGGTGTGGAGTGGAGTGTCAGGGAGTGGAGAGGACAGGAGAGGTGGGCTTTCCAAGGTAGGCCACCTGAAGTGGCATCGATAAAGATAAGAACAGACCATGTGCATGTATTCCAACGACCCACGACGGGCAGCCTCCCCATGATATTCAAGCCACACGTGGACACGAGGGAGCCAGATAGTGCCACTCAGAGACACACAGCAACATGCTGCTACACTACACTCTGCGAGAGGCTCGATTAGGCCACTGCGCTGTTTGCGTGCCTGTGCACTAGCACGGATGACATGACTGACTCGCTGACTCAGCAGTTTTTTTTTTCTCGTCAACTATTTTTAGACGTTTTTCTGTCAAAAAGAGTAGAAAAAAGGTACACTTGTACACAGTCACTATTCCTTGGTGAAACGACACCCGCTCGCTCACTCCCAGCCCTAGAAACTTTCTTTTTTTTATTTTTTTTTGTCGGAGGGGAAGGACACTAAAAGCAGAACAAGCAAAGCGGCAGGCCTCCCGCTTGGAGAGCAAGGTATCCCATGAGCCTCTGCTTTCAGTCCTCCTCAAACACCGCTGAGTCAGCACACCAGGCCCCCGCCGCGCCTGTTTGATTAGTAAACTCAGGTGCGGCTTGTTCGCTCTCTCGCTCATTCGGGCCGGCCGGGTTCTGGAGCTAAATCCAGCTGGGATTTGGTCTTTTTTTTTTTTCTGTGTTCCGCCCTCCTCCGAAAAAAAGGAACGGCCCCCTCTTCGCCTGGTTTTTTCGCGCTCTCAACTCTCAAGGACGAAATAGCAGGTAGCTACGGCACTGCTGAGTACAAGAAAAAGTCTTGCAGCAAGCATATGGGCGGCTGAGCAGCTCTCCGGATGCTTAGCTCAGCATGAGGCAAGGCGATAAAAAAAGCAAATCCAACACCTACAGAATAAACATATTAACATCTGTAAGTTCTGGTGTGGAAGTGATGCATTGATATTCATTTTTGGAAACAAGGCAAAGCCCTTTTTTTCTTTTCCAGAAGAGAAAATGTCCCCAAAAAATTGAATCGATGCCCTCACTTTCTTGCCTGTGCTTTGCTTCAGAGGGTAAAAAAACCTCAGTTTTGCTGAGGTTACAAAATTCACCCATGTGTTGGTAGAACGAACGACCTTTGCTAGGCACCCGTGGAAGGACACCAACTTACTTTTGCAAAGGCACGGGATGTGATCCGTTTTTAGATCTTCAGTCTTTGGTCTCAGGCCTCAGGTCCGTGCAGGGAGGGTCACTGCACTGGGGGTTGGGATTGGGACTAGGGCTAAGGCAGGGCTAAATCGGCACTTTGGTACACCTCCACCTCTGGCTCACAACTAAACAAGACAAAAATGAGGCCTCAAAAAATCCTGACGCTCAGATTTTATCTGCCGTTTACAAAAAAATTAAAAAAAATGAGGCCAAAGAACAAAAAAAAAAAAACCTGAGGCTTAAATTCTGTCAGCCAAAGTCAGAAAGTCCAACTCTCTCTGTCTGTCGTTCGGGGCAAAATCAGGAGCCTGTCCCGTGAAAAGGGGGCTTTTAATGGAAATGATTTCGGCTATTAGGTGTTTCAATCACCCCGAGTCCCCGTAATGAATGTGATTCATTTTGGGGCCCTGAATGACAGAATGGTATAAATAGCTGCTCTAATGACAAACATAATTATTAGTGCCACAACGCGGCGATGGCGGCTGCTGCTGCTGTAGCTGCCTGATGCTGACAGTGGCGATGATGACAGATGCTGGTGATTATCACAGCGCTTGTGTCAGTAATTACGTGTAATGTGACAGCGAGAGACAGCCACGATAGCCGCCGTCGCCCAGGGGCTGACTTCATTGTCTCCCAGCAAAATCTTGGCAAGAGGTAAAGCAAAAAAAAAAACCAAAAAAAAAACACTAACCCGTTCAGCAAGACATTCTTTTTTTGTGATCATTATTTTGGCTGGATAAAAATAGCGTCTGAGAGTTGTTAGGAAGTGCCCGAGGCTTTGAATGCATAAAAAAGAAGCAGGCAGAACAGCTCTGTCTTTCCCTTCAAATGATATGGAAACAATCACCAAGCCATATTAACCTCCCAGGCCCAGTAGTGAAATTCACATCGAAATTCTGGAAGCAGAATTAAACCATGAAATAAAATCAAACCACTTTTGTGAAATGTGATTATATTATATCTTTCCTTTTTCAATAGAGTTCTCTAACTGTCGAGAAGATTAGCTGGCAGAGAAACGCTCATGAACTCCTGTAGCTCCAGCCCTCCCTGTTCCCTCTTCTGTCCTATTTTACAGTTTCTCTGCTTAGCCTTAGCTTTGCTATCTAGTCTGTGCTGCCTGTGTATAGCAGAGGTGTCAATTCCAGCTTCACAAAAGTAAGAACCCTGCCATGTTCTTCCTCAGCCTGTACCCTTAACACAGATGATTTCACTAATTAGTGGATATAACAGTCTGATGATTTGGGTACTCATTCCTGAAATGGTTGGATGAAATATGTGGCGAGGATTTTTACTTTTCAGAAGCCGGCTCTGGTGTGTGTCTCAGAGTGCTGTGTCTGCACAGCAGTAGAGCACTTCCCACAGGTTGCCTCGACAGGCATTGCTATGAGGTCTCCAGGGATACTGCAGGGTGTCTGTGTCTGTGTCTGTGTGTCTGTGTCTGTGTGTGTGTGAGAGCGAGAGAGAGATAACTTACATTTGGAGGCCCTCCAGGTCACGGTGGGTTCAGGGCGGCCCTCTGCCAGGCAGAACAGGTTCACATTGCCGCCCTCGTTCACAGAGACGTCCTGGGAGATGTTGACGATCCTGGCTGGCACTGCGGTTTATGGAGGTGTGGGGTGTGTGTGGTGGTGGTGGGGGGGCAGGGTTGGGGAAAGACAAAAGAGGAGGGCCATCAATAACAATCAGCGTGGTGGCGGAACATTAGCAGCGGCTGTAATTTATGATGGATCGGTCGGAGCGGATTCCCGTCCTCTCCCTGCCACCTCCCCACCTATAAAGAAAGTGCAGGGGCCGCTTTATCATGGAACTCGGAACGCTGCACTTCTCCTCCAGGCTGACCTGGCTCTCTGCTTTCTTTTCACACCCCCACACCCCCTCCTGTGCTTTTTTCGCCGAACGACTGGCGTTAGGCGTTGTTTCGTTTCGTTCTAAATTCCTACTGCGGAGCGTGCTGCATAATGCTCGATGGATAACTGGATGGCCCTTGAATTTAAATGGCCCCATCATCGGCGCTTTAATGAGCTTGGCCCGGGATTTTTTCGCCCGGCGTGGCATTCCTCTAACGCACGCTATTTTTCAGCATCTTACGAGGCGCGGAGTGGAGCAGAGCGCTGTGCTGTACGGAGAACAGATTGGTCGGCAACAACACGCAGCCACTGCCCCGATTTATACACTGACTCGGGGCTGTAATTATTTTGCACGATAACGGCGCTAAGACCAAAAATTGGGGGCAACTTCGTATCAAATAAATATGCCGCACTCTGGTCATCAGCCACCCAGCAGTACACACAAACCACACATGCACACACAGACTAACACACACACACACGCACACACACACACACACACACACACACACACACACACACACATTTCCTACCAACATCCCACCCCTGCAGCAAAATGGCCATAACACCTAACTCTCTAAATGACGTTGGTGTTTTGAGTGGCTGAAATCAGCATACCCTAACTGCGGTAAAAACCATGCATCCACATCCTATAAAGAAAGAGTGGACTATCTGCTACACAGACTGGGACAGCTTGTGCTGTGTGTTGTACTGTGTCATGTTTTGTTGTGATGTTCTGTCTGCGCTGCACTTTTGTTGTGATGTTCTGTCTGGGATGTGTTGTGTAGTATTGTGTGTTCTGTTGTGGTACCATGTTGTGTGTGTGTTGCATTGCAGTGTGTTGTACTGTGCTTTGCATCTTAAGTTCTGTTTTGTGCTGTGTCTTGTGTTGTGTTGTGTCTTGGTGTGTGTCTTATGTTATGTTATGTTGTTCTGTGGTGCGATGCGTTGTGT
>CM059277.1:13675385-13687885 GCA_030347295.1 Setipinna tenuifilis
ACACATGCATCCATACTTCCATCCATCCATACAGCCACATGCACAGCCATGTGCGAACACACACACACACACACACACACACACTCTCTCTCTCTCTCTCTCTCTCTCTCTCTCTCTCTCTCTCTCTCTCTCTCTCTCTCTCTCTCTCTCTCTCTCTCTCTCTCTCTCTCTCTCTCTCTCTCTCTCTCTCTCTCTCTCTCTCTCTCTCTTAGTCTTATACACACACACACAAACCCACAAATAGTACTGACAGGATATCTTTCCAAGGGAAAATAACAATTCATTGGCGGGCAGTTGAAAATGCAGCAAAAAGGGGCGAGAAAGTGCTTTTCGTTTCCAAGCTAATGTATTTTGGTCTGGCTATGATGATTATGACAAATGGCAGTCTTAAAGACAGACGAGCAGACCAAGAGCACAACATCAATGCTGGATGTGTGTGTCATGTTGGCATTGTGCACAGTGTGTGTGTGTGTGTGTGTGTGTGTGTGTGTGTGTGTGTGTGTGTGTTTGTATGCGGTACTGAGCCAGTGTTGTGTGCTTTGTGGATGTGACACATCCTCTGCTCCATCTCTTGCAGAACCAGTGCCAACCTGACACACACACACACACACACACACACACACACACACACACACACACACACACCGCAAGGACATCAGGCCCAACAGGCTTAATATACTCTGACTTATGAGAAAAGCCACAGCATTGTGAAAATGAAAGTTTACAATTGCTTGTGTGTGTGTGTGTGTGTGTGTGTGTGTGTGTGTGTGTGTGTGTCACTGTGTGTGCGTGACTGTGTGTGTACTTTGTTGTGTGTGTTTGTGTATGTGTGAATAATTAAGAAGCTTCTGCAGATTCAGTGTTTTAAGCAGAACGGCACATGATGCCAAAACAGGAAGTCTGCCAAGTATGATTCAAAGGAGAAAAGGAGGGTGGAGAAAGAGAGAGAGAAAGAGAGAGAGAGGGGAGAGAGAAGAGAGAGAGAAGAGAGAGAGAGAAAAAGAGAAGAGAGGGGAGAGAGAGAATATAATGGGGGGAGAAAAAGAAGGACACCAGAATATGAATGAGGGAGGTGTAAAAAAGGAAAAGGACAGAAGGTAGACACAGTGAAAGACAGAAGTAGACCAATGAAGGTGACAACTAGTGAAAGAGAGTAAACACAGACAAGGAACGAGAGAAAGAACGAGAGAGAGATATAGAGAGAGAGCGAGAGACAGTGAGTAAGAGAGAAAGAGAGGGAGGGAGAGTGAGTGATAGAGAGAGAGACAGAGAGTGAGAGGGAGAGAGAGAGAGCGAGAGACAGTGAGTGAGAGAGAGGGAAAGAAAGAGAGAGAGGGAGGGAGGAGAAAAGGGGCTGAATGCAGGGGACCGTCTGATGGCCGACTGCTTGGTCTTTCTGATTGGCCGTTAGGCACCATCGCCGTGGCGACGAAGGAGATGGCGCCAAATTGCTGTTGGTAATGAAAAGCTTGCGGCATTGTCATGCGCCTCATGACATCGCACACAGATTGCGCAAAGCTGCTTCGCATTATCCACCGAAATGACCGGCGCAGCTAAATGGTCTTTGTAGACGTGTGTGTGATTGTGTGAGAGTGTGTGTGTGGGTGTGTGTGAGTGGGTGGGTTTGCATGCGTAGACCAATCTGAGTTGGAGTAATTGCTTAATAATCTTCATTATTTCCAAAGAATTGAGGAGGTCTCCACTTTTGTCAGTGTGTCTGTGTGTGTCTGTCTGAGTTTTTGTATGGGTGTTGTGAATGTGTGTGTGCGTGTGTGTGTGTGCGTGCTCGCTCGTGTGTATGTGTGTGTGTGTTTGCTCGTGTATGTGTGTGCACTCGTGAATGTGTGCGTGTGTGTGTCTGTGTGTGTGTTCACTCGTCTATGTGTGTATGTGTGTATCTGAGTGTGTGTGTATATGTGTGTGTGTACCAGTGTGTGTGTATACCAGAGAGAGTGTGTGTGTGTGTGTGTGTACCAGTGTGTGTATGTTTGTGTGTGTGCGTCACAGGCTAGGTAAGGCCCCTCAAGGTGTCGACTAAATGGTGCCTTGAAGCGCGAGACAGAGTGTCCCTGAAAATCTCCAGCAGAAACTCTAATCACATTAGGGCCTGCCACTGTGCACCGAGGACAGCAGAGAGAGCCTCTTGGGTAGTCATCAGACCCCTCCAAAGCTGAGAGCGTAGGTGTGTGTGTGTGTGTGTGTGTGTGTGTGTCTGTGTATGTGTGTGTGAATGTGTGTGGCACTGTGTATCTGAAGAGCTTGATTTTCAGTGTGTGTGTGTGTGTGTGTGTGTGTGTGTGTGTGTGTGTGTGTGTGTGTGTGAGTTTGTGTGTGTGTGAGAGAGAGAGAGAAACAGAGAGAGAAACAAAAAGAAAGACAGAGACACAGAGACAGAGACAGAATAAGATGTGGATGTGGATGTGTGTGTGTGTGTGTGCGTGTGTGTGTGTGTGTGTGTGTGTGTGTGTGTGTGTTCATATAAGTGTTGTGTGTCTGTGTGAGTAAAATGGGGAGGACTGGGGTTCTCACTCTGTATTCCTTCTACACAGCTGTGTTCTCCAGCACCCCACCACTCTATAGCAGTGCACAGTGGTCCATATATAAACAGCACTGGAGCTATGGCTACTGCGCGCATGACCACTGCTTTGGACTGCACCTCCTGTGTGCACCTGCCCTCATTGACATCACGGGGCTCGGGTTAATACCACTTGTTTCAAAGGGTCGGCTGCCTCAGGGTGCATACATGTGCACACACACACACACACACACGCACACACACACACACACATACACTTACACATACCCTTGTGTGCACCCACACAAATACACACATGCACACCCACATGCATACAAAGAACTACATGGCTACACACATAGACACACACATACGCACACACACACACACACACACACACACACTTACAGGTGTGTGCACCCACACAAATACACACACGCATACCAGGAACAAACAGACACACGCACACACAAGTGTCTGTTATGAAGAGGGTGATTGTCTGCATAAATACAAATCCCCTAACAACAGGCTTGAGAACAGAGGCGATGTGTTCTCTCTCTATATTTGCAGCTTTTACAGCTCAGCTGGCTACTTCCATTTGCATTCTGCCTCTCCCACTTGAAATGCAACATATTCAGTCGGCAAGTCACGCTAAAATAGACATATGCACTCACTGACTAAGAAACACACACATGCACACATAAACACGCATGGGTGCTCTCTCTCTCTCACACTGATATGCACTCACACCGACTCTGTAACCCGCACACACACACACACAGAAAATGTCTGCTTCAGATATACACACATGCACATTCACACAGTGTTAGTTGCTGAAGGACACTGACAAAATGTCAAGAGATAAAGCAGACCATGTGAGTGGGCAAGTGACCTCCCTCCAGTAGTCAGTCTCCATTCACTTTACTGTAGCACTGCAGCAACACACACCACTCACTGAAGGACACCACAGCCATCAATACATGGATGAATAGATGGATGGAGGAATGAATACATAAATGAATGAATCAAGGAATGAATCAAGGAATCAAGGAATCAATTAGTCCCATCAGTCAGTGAGCTTGGAAACATTCCCTAAAAAACAACCATTTAATGCAACATTTTGACTAAAATGGAGCACAAGCGAACCTACCGCAAACACATGATTACAACATCTTACTATTCAATAACAGCATAAAGATATGGTTTTGCATTTCACTTTTAAAGCAGAAAACCCTTTTGGTTTCTATTCCCTGAACAATTATCTATTACACGGTACGGCGAGAAACAGTGGCATGAAAATTCAAGTTCAACCATCCATTTTTTAATTCCATTTTATACAGCATACACAAATATGATCCCTTTCATACAGTGCTCGCCACTCAACATAGTCCACTGCCGTGAAATTCGTCAGTAATTATTTTTTGGCATGTAGTTCAACATCCAACACCACTAGTGTGGACATTGCCTGCCTCTGTTATGCTGCCTGACTGGTTTAGGAGGTGTGTTTGTTATAGACCGCAGACTACAGCATTTGTGATGCAGTGACAGGGGTAAATGTATGTAACTTTTCTTGTCTTGTTTCTTGTCTTGTTTATGATCGCTAATGTTAAAGATATGCGTAGCTCAATTACAGATCGCTACAGATTGCTTTAAGCGTTGCAGTGACAGTAGTATGGTGGAGGGTAAAATGTATGTAATAACCAGTTAATACAACGTAATTAACGACATGTCCTTGTTTTTTTTGTTTTTTTAATAATCCCTAATGTAAAAGGTATGCATAGCTTACCCACATTAGTTTACTGCTGTGTGTGTAGTTTACAGAGATTTCTTTTCATCACAGCAGTGTGCTGTGTGCTGTGGTGTGGTGTGTGTGTGTGTGTGTGTGTGTGTGTGTGTGTGTGTGTGTGTGTGTGTGTATGTGTGTGTATGTGTGCGTGTGTGTGTGTGTGTGTGTGTGTGTCCATGGGGTGTGGTGTGGTGTGGTGTGGTGTGGTGTGTGTGTGTGTGTGTGCGTGTGTGTGTGTGTGTGTGTGTCCATGAGGTGTGCTGGGGTGTCGTGTAGCATGAGCCTCTGTCAGCGGTGGACCCTGTGGAGCGTGTGTCCTGTCAGCCCTGAGAGACCCAGACAGGCGTCCAAACACCTGCCCGACTGAAAGCACACGTCCGCCACCTCTCAACACTAACGACACAGCAGTCAGACAGGCCGGGTGAAGGAGGCAGACAAAACGGATAGAAAGCAAAGGGAGGGAAGGAGAAAGAAAAAAAGAAAGAGAGAGAGAGAGATAGAGAGAGAGAGATGGTGCTAAGGCAGGAAGGAAGAGGACAGAATGAAGGAGAAGGAGTCAGACAGAGAAAGGGAGGAGAAAGGAGAGTGAAAACAGAAAGAGGGAGAGAGAAAAAGAGAAGGAGAAAAACAAAGAGAAATGATGTGTTGGGGGAAGGGGAGGGGAGGGCACAGAGAGAGGTGGTTAAAAGCGAGGGATGGAGAGAGAGAGAACAGGAGGAAAGATTGAAAAAGATGGAGTTACAAAAAAACAGTGTGGGAGGGAGAGAAAGAGAGAGAAAGAGAGGGAGTGGGGGAGTCATAGATGGAGGGAGAGAATGACGGCCTGCCGAGACCTCACTGTGCCGTGGCTGTTGAAAATTGATGTAACCTTGTGGCTTTGTGTCAGTTTTCTTTTGGTTTTATTCTTTTTTACTCTCTGCTTGGAAGATTCCACGCTGGTGTATGTTTTTGTGGGTGTGTGTTGAGCCATGGAGTAGATCTGCTGCAGTTCTGCTTCTCTCACTCTCTCTCTTTTTCTCTATCTCTCTCTCATTCTCTCACTCTCTCTTTCACATTCTTTCCCCCTTTCTCTTTCCCTCTCTTTCGTACCCTCTATATTTCTCCCTCTCTCTCTGTCTCTCTCTCTCTTCTCTAGTTCTATCTCTTCTCTCTCATCTCTCTCTCTCTCTCACTCTCTCTCTCTCTCTCTCTCTGTCTTTCTCACAGTCTCCCTCATTCCTCATTCCTTGCTGGGTGTCTTTCATGTCCCTGCCTCTTATCTTTTCAGTCACTGCTGCTGCACCTTGCTGTTAGTTTCTCTCTCCTTTTTGTTTCTGCCCCCCCCCAACCCCCCAACCCCCACCCCACCCCCTTACTGATGGCCAAATAGTGACCCTCGCTAACACATCACCAGAAAACAAAGCGGTGAAGGTTTATGGGGGAGAGGTAGGAGGTCTAGTCTGCCAGATTTCTTTTGTCCCTTGTTGACAGAAGACACTTGCTTACTTCTACTGAACTCACACAGAAAGACACGCACACACTCACACCCACCCTTACACACACACACACACACACACACACACACACACACACACACACACACACACACCAAAAGACATAAAAATATTATGACATAGTGCTATTCTATTATCTGCACACTTACGCAAGGACACACGCATGCACACGCATACACACACACACACACACACACACACACACACACACACACACACACACACCCAAACTAAAGTGTATGCATCCACAAATTCTGACAGTCGTACAAATAAAATCACAGGCAGAGTAGATTCTATTCTACATGCACACCTGCACAGAAACACACACACACACAAACACACACACACACACACACTCTCTCTCTCTCTCCCTCTATCTTACACACAAACACAGACACACACACACACACACACACACTCTCGCCCTCTCTCTGTCACACACACACACACACACACACACACACACACACACACACACACACACACACACACACACACACACACACACACACACACACACACACACACACACACACACACACACACACACTTAGCCCCACTCGTAACAGCATGTCCTATCCGCGGCAGTCCCTCCAGGAGCTGCAGTGCATCTTGCCCTAACCAGCGCCTGGGGCCATGATTGGCGCGGGGCTCGTGAGGCCCTCATTTAAGCATCATTTGGATCCTCTTGACTCCGCTGCACTGCCTCTCCCTCTCCCTCTCGCTCTCGCTCTCGCTCAGCCACTTGCTTGTGGTGCAGGATTGTTAACAAGTGCCAACCCCTGTCTGCCCCAGACGCCGCAGAGCCACTGTGAATACATCAGCCTAGTCGTCTTGCCTGCCTAGCGCAGGCAGCTGCCACTGATGATCAAATAAGTACACAGACACACACACACACACACACACACAGGGACACACACACACATGTACTGTACAGACACAAGTACAATGACGCACAAATAAAGATACACATAGACACATACTGTACGGATACACACAGACACACACATACAAACACACATACACACACACACACACACACACACATAGACACAAGTACAATGACGCACACAAAGATACACATAGACACATACAGGCACACACACACACATATACCCACACATCCAGCCACACACACAAACACACATACACACACACAAGGACACTTGCACAGATACACACAAAGATACACACACACACATACAGTAACCACACACCCACCGACCCACCCACAGACAGACACACATACAAACACGCACACACACACACACACAATTACACACACTGAATAAATGAATGTGAAGTCACGACAAGCCAAAAGTTTAAAGAAATTATGAAATTGCCCAACAATAATCCATTTAAGTGCAGGCTGCCCTGAAAGGCAGCAAGAAATTGAAAAGAAGGGAGGAGCAAAAAAAAAAAAGAAATGAAAAAGCCTAGACTAAAGAGCATGATACTTAAGAACTAAGAAGAGAAGAGAACTACATCTCTTTGGAAGGGAGCGAGGGAGTGTGGGAGAGGGAATTAACGAACAAAGCCAAAGACAAATTCAAGGACTGGGAGGTTGCCATCATGAGGAGGAGATGAATAGCAGAAACGGGTATCGAAGGAGAACGAGCCTGAACCTAAATGACGGTATTGCTGCGACAATAGGGGTAGAGCAAGGAGGGAAAGAAAGAGAGAGAGAGCAGAGAGAAAGAATGAGAGAGTGAAGTAAATAGAGAGAAACCGAACAGAGAGAACCGTAGAGAGAAACTGAGGGTAGAGAGAGTGAGAGAGTGTGTGAGAGAGGTAAACAAAAAGAAGAAGGGAGAAAGAAAGAAAGAAAGAAAGAAAGAAAGAAAGAAAGAAAGAAAGAAAGAAAGAAAGAAAGAAGGAACGAAAGAAAGAAAGACTGGGAGAGGAGAGGAGAGAGGGTGAGAGTCGCACCCGCATAATTAACAGAGGCATGCTGCAACCAATTAAATATTTACAGAGGCACTTCCCCCCAACACCTTGATGATGGGGAGGAGGCAGGCCCAGGATTATCAGATGCTGGGAGCTGGGGGCTGCAGAGGATTAGACTCCAAACTGTCAGAGAGAGTCAGAGAAAGAGGGAGAAAGAAAGAGATAGAAGGAAATAGAGAGGGAGAAAGAGAGGAGAGCGCAAGATATCGCTCTAACTTCCAAAGCCTAATCCCATTAACTCCGTATGGACCCTGGCCAAAACCCCTTGGGTACCCTTTCACCCTCCAGCACTCCTTTGCTGCCTATTGCTTCTAATTCCCCTCTAAGTCCCGACCAATCAGTGCACCACAACCAAATGGCTGACTGACTGACAGATGCACATCGCTTCAAGTGCGATGCATATAGGCGGCTATATAGGCGACAAATCACATATAGGCGACGAGTCTGAATGTCTTCAAAGGACCTTTCAACGTTCAGCACCTTGTGTCCCCTCAGGATTTTCCACTCAAACAACTGACCACCACACTGACCGACTGATGGATGGACTAACTGACTGGGGGGTGGACTGATAGACAGACCAACTAATCAACTGACGGACTGACCGATGTGCAGACAGACCACCAGACTGACTAAGGAATAGACCAACTCACTGACGGATTGACCACCTGATGTACAGACAGACCAACAGACTGACTGACAAACAGACCAACCAACTAACTAGCTGGTTTACAGATCAACCGACTGATCGACAAACCAACTGACACACTGGAAAAAAAAAACACAAATCACTGACCTGACTGATGGGCAAGACAACAAACCACCAACCACCTGACAGACCATCTGATGGACGGGCCACATGAGTGACTCACTGAGGGACAGACCATCAGTCTGGCCCTGCCACAGCGCTCAGCCCAGCCCAGCCCAGCCCAGCTCAGCTCCCCTGAACCACCTGTCAGGCTGGAGTGGTGTGTCTGGCTGGCTGGCTGGCAGAGATGGATAGCGCAGGGAGCACAGCCACCTGGACATTGCTCACTCTCACACCCACCCACCCACTCATTCGCTTAGTCTGGCTGCTGGCTGAGTGATGCCTGGCCTGGGCCACTCGCCCTCGGCAAACTACTTTCTCTCCATGCTGATGTGCTGCTGTCATCTCTGCAATATGGCTGCCTGTGTTTGTGTGCACGGATAGATGGGTACTGAGAGGGTTTATTAAAAGTTTATGTGCATTTGTGTGTGTGTGTGTGGGTGTATATGTGGGTGGATAGTCGGGTGGCATATGTGACAGTGGAAATAGTTTATAGAGAGTTCACATGCATTGCGTGTGTGTGTGTGTGTGTGTGTGTGTGTGTGTGTGTATCGGCGTGGGGTGCATACATGTATGCATGAAATCAACATGCTTTTAAACAGTCACCAGATTAGACTTGTGAAAAGCTCGGGGAGCCGTGCTCCAGCTGCTAATGGCAGGCGTGCTCGTCATGAGTGATTCCGCTGGGAGGCTAATAGGGGCTTGAGTGCTGGGGAAGCGCTTGGGCGGGGCAGATGGGGGTGGGGGGGGTGTGAGGGTGTGTTGGGGTGTCGGGGGGTGGGGGGGTGGTGGTGCTCATCAGTGGGTCTACTGTCACTGTGCACGCACTGCCACAGTCATGTTAGCAACCACACATACACATACTGTACAATATACACGCAAACATATTCTACATACATACATATTCTGTATACAACACAACAACACACACACACGCGCACACACACACACACACACACACACACATATTCACTAACATATATACACACACATACACACACCCACAAACATGCATACAAACCAGGCCTCATGGCTACAGCCCAACAGTATCTACACCACACTGGACAGCAGACTGCATGAGTGTGTGAGGGGAATGTCAGCTAAGCCTAAAACCCTGAGCCATCTTCGCTATCAGCATTTCGTTCCTTCAGCAGACTTTACCTCTCCACCCATGGAGGATACATCTGTTATTCTGTACACTCTGCTCTGCCAACTGTCTTTCCCTACATGGTGACTCAAACATACTGCCCAAGCAGTCTTAGTACAGATTTGTTTTTTTTTTTACTCTTCTTTTTTTCCCATCTTTCTTCTTTTCTTTCTGAGATTTGTCCCTTCTTCTTTTTTAAGGTGATTTGCTTCGGGTTGGACTGTTGTCAAAATAATAATTTGATGTTAATAGAAGTGAGATTTGTTTTGAGCCAGCTCCCTGTGTATTTCATTTTCTTGTCCAAACACTCCCCCTGCACGCCGGCCAATCGATACCGAAACGCCTCGGCATCCCCTTCCCTCTCTCGCATGCAGGCAGGCGGCTGCGCTGGAGCTCTGGGCTGCACTGGGCAGCTCGACGAACGGGCTGGCCACAGATCTTTACCACCGAGCCACCCGTGCCACAGAAAAAGCAGCCAAGACGCGCTCCGGGGATCTACCCCCCCCCCCCCCACCACCACCACTACCACCCCCCCAAATCTCTCCACGAGGCATTTTTACCCCCCTAGTTTTTTTACTCTTTTGGCCTGACGCCTGAGAGCCCTTAGCAATGTGAAATCAATACACCTGTTTAACTGGTGCTTCCACTTTTACAATTTCTATATAAATATATATCGCAGGGGCCAGCACTATATATATAGTCTCTTTTGCTGTGCATTTGTGGTTAGTCTGTGCTTGCGTGTATACGTATGTGTCTCTCTCTCTATATATATATATTCTCCCACCCCACAAATGCTCAGACAAAAAGACAAGGCCCCTTGGCTGCACTGTGAGTGTGGAGGACCGTGGCAGTTAAGAGAGAGATTTGTGACCCTAGCTCTTTCATCACTTCTAACAGAGCACAGCAGAGCTCAAAGGAGGCTGCCACCGCTCTGTCCTGGAAGACAGAGGAGCCTCCTACAGGTGAAAACAAACAGACCATCAAACAAAGGACCTGACTGTACTGGCCAAATGGGAGAGTTTTTCTGCATTAAAAAACAAAAAAAAAACATGTTGAAGGTGAGGACAAGGAAAAGTTTAAAGGGTCTACTGCAAAAAGGAAAAGAGGTAAGAAGGAAGAATGAGAAGAAGAAAAAGAAGAGGAAGAAGAAGAAGAAGAAGAAAAAGAAGAAGTACAAGAACTACAACAAGACCAAGAAGAACAACAAGAAGAACAAGAAAAACAACAACAACCAGAAGAATGCCAAAGAAGAAAAATAAGAGGAAACATAAGATGCAAAAGAGAGGAAAAAAGAGAGTAAGTGGGAAAGACAGGAAAGAAAAAGAAAGAAAACAGAAAAAAGAAACCCGCGAGAGTATTGCAGGAGTAATGAGGGTGCCATGCAAACTTTCCCCACTAAGCACGCGGAATGAGCAAAAGTGCTGAAAATGCATTTGCAAATTGAATTTTGAGCAAATCTCAACACTATTTGGCTGTGGCATTTAGATCTAATTTGACTTTTGTCTTAGGCTCTGTGCACAAAGGCTCGGCAGTACGGCACAATGGAATTAGCTTATTAAAGGTTCCCCACCCTTCTACGCGCTGTAGCTCATTGTTACTCAATAATTAAATCTTTTCGTCGAACGTTTGCATGAAATGGAAGCCGGTGTTTGCTACCTCGCTTTTAAAAACCCAACAATGCTGTTGCAACTGATTGAAAAGCAAGTGCAAGCTATGATTGGCATCACAACAATAACAATTGGCTGAGGGAAATATCAGAGGAAGAACACAATAAGAGACTGACAGATCCACTAGACAACCTCATTCTTAGGTTACCTAAATCGCAATAAACAATATTGTCATTTTACAGGATAGCCTTGGCGAGAATATGTCATATTACAGTTTCAGAGTTAACATGTTGCTATATTACAGAAGATATTGCAGTAAAATTGGTTTATGTCTGTGCTGTATGTGCTAACCCTGAGATGAAATGGAAAAAAAAACAAACACAAAAACATATTTTCCCAGACTCATAAAGCTTCACCAAGTAGTGGCACAGATTCAGCCTGCAACCTTTTGGTCTTAATAAACAAGCTGGGTAGAAGAACGGGGGTGGTGGTGGTGTGGAATTATGGATCAGTCATGCCGATAAGATTTCTCTGGACCAGAAGTGCTAAACCTATCACTAACTCCAGATTGTTTAGTAACGCTAATTGCTAATGTCACATTGATAAGCACTGGCAAGCAAATTGCTAACTCTCAGATTGTTTAGCAGTGCTAAGACAATAGCTATTATCTAATTGATATTGCATTTCATACAAGAGTTACAGAGAAGCTAACATCCATCAGCCTAGGAGACAGAAATGCTTATGAAAAAGCATAGAGATTTTTGAAAACTCACACTCTTCAGAGTTACCACAGGTCTTGCTCAACAGTTGCCAAGGGGAAATGTAGTTGTGGTTTGTGGGCAAACGCTGACCACGCCTTACCAGCAGGTTGTTGGAGGCTGCACAATATGCTACCAGACAGGACACGTGTCTGTGTGTGTGTGTGTGTGTGTGTGTGTGTGTGTGTGTGTGTGTGTGAAAGAGAGAGAGAGTATGGGGGGTATAAGGGGAGGATGGATAAGAGGATAAGGGGAGCTGGCATGGACCAGAGTGAAGCCGCTGAGGGTAGACATGAGGAGAGAGAGAGAGAGAGAGAGAGAGAGAGAGAGAGAGAGAGAGAGAGAGAGATAGATAGAGAGAGATGGGATAGACAAAGGTGGTCTGAAGGAGATAAAGAGAGGGATGAGGAGAGAGAGGCAGGAGGGTAAGTGGAGAGAGAGA
>CM059277.1:13692885-13695385 GCA_030347295.1 Setipinna tenuifilis
ACACACACACACTCTCTCTCTCTCTCTCTCTCTCTCTTTGTCTTTTATTAATGCTCATCTTCCGGCACTGACCATATCTCTCAGTTAATCTGGATTCCGGAGCACAGCACAGCAGAGGAGAGCAGAGTGTGTGGGGTGGGGTCAGGAGCAGCCAGTCTGTGTGTGTGTGTGTGTGTGTGTGTGTGTGTGTGTGTGTGTGTGTGTGTGTGTATGTGTGTGTGTGTGTGTGGGCACTTAAATTTATTCAGCAGGCCCCTTACCTGGGATCCGCAGAACTTTCAACTAATTCTGTATTATTTATACAGAGCCGTGTCAGAGCGCTGTTGCACAGGGCAAGCGGAGGTGTGTAAACCACATTCATCCATCCCATTACTGTCCACACGTGCTCTACATCAGCCTCAGCCTCAGCCTCAGCCTCAGCCTCAGCCTCAGCATCAGCCCGCACGCGCGCTACAAGTCCTCATACCTCGTTAACGGCCTGTGAGGAAATCGATACTGACGGCTCCGTGTTTAGCCATATCCAATGTGACAGGCCAGGTGCAATTATCTCAATGTATACTTTACAGTAATGGCCTGAGCGCGGTGGCAGTTACTGTGACAAAAATGGAATGTTGTGACAAGGATCTAAAATGTGTGAGTGTGTGTGTGTGGGTGTGGGTGTGTGTGTGTGTGTGTGTGTGTGTGTGTGTGTTGTGTGTTTGTGTATGTGTGTGGTCGGTGTGTGTGCACGCGTGTACGCATTAGTGTGTTATGCATGCCTGCATGCGTGTAGGGTCATCAACTAACATGCTGTAATAAAACTAACTCTGCACACTGCTCTAAGGGCATCAGCACATCCGGAAAGACACCGCCGCATTACAAATGTCTGGAGTGGATCATTTTATACAAAGTGCTTAAAGGCGGCAGGAGCTGAACGCTGAACAGGCTATTGTTTACAGTCATTTTCCTCATTCACCGATAATGATGCAATGCCAAGGATAATTTGGCTCTTGACTTCTTCTAGCGTAAGATCACTTTGGCTGATGGTGGGCTATTTTCAGCTGCACATAAACACTGTGCTCATCGTTCACCACTTTCACTGCAGGGTTTAGTTCACCACATTTGGTTTGCTATCTCTGGGCCACTAATTGGCAACAAAAATAACCTGATGAAATACACGTCTTGGTGAGTTGGCCACAGCCAGATCATTATTTAGTCTATCATTAGTCAATATACAGTATAAACTGTATTTTAATATTGAATAAAATACAGGAATACATTCGAAACACTGTAAGATGGCCACTGTGTGTACATTATAGTGTATGTGAAAGTGTGGGCAAGTCGAACATGGTAACTCATCAACTACATACTGAATTGGTAACAATAACTGATGCACTATTTATTTAATGAATGTTTTGCACATGGACTTCTAAGATCTCATAAGATTTTGAACAACCCCATAGTGACCTGCATAGCTGACACACTACTTAGTGAATATATTGGCCATGGACTCTATCTGGATTTTGGCCCTGCTCAGAATGCACCCCCCCCCCCCCCCCACATCGCCCCACTCCCCCACCCCAGCCCCCCCACCCTCATCTCCACACTGGTGCCAAGCTTTCTTATGATATTTTTAAGCAGCTCATTGCAGGGTTTCAGAGGGTTACCTCAGCCAGACGTCTTGCCCTGGCACCACTCTGGTAATTCATGCCAGCTCACGCCTCTGTTCTACAAGTGATCCCCGGCCTTGCCCAGCCTCGTCAGTGTGTGCTAACAGCTAAAAATTATCTGAGAGAAAGACAGTGAGAGAGAGAGAGAGAGAAAGAGAGAGAGAGAGAGTGGACGAGATGCGGTTTCCTCTCTTTGTCCACAGAGGGCTGCTGCATCCACAAACACTCCCACATACTCCTCATTCTCCGTTGTCTGACTGCCCATCAGGCTGCCCACCTCCCTCCCTCCATCCCTCCATCCCTCTATCCCTCCCTGCCTCCTCTCTCCCCTCCCTCCTTCACTCGCCTGCTCCCTCTCATTCTCTTATCTCATCTCATCACACAGCCCAGGTTGTCCAGAGCGCGGCGTGAGCGGTGCTGAGGTCCATGTATATTTCAAATCTCTTAGACGCAGAGATGCTCGCCGGCTCCCGAAAAAAAAAAATGCCTTCTCCTATGGCGGGGGAGTCAGACTTGTAAAAAGCCTTGAGATTTGGGCCATGAATAATGAAATAAGCACAAGGCTTCTGAAAGGCAGAAAAAAAGAGGGAGCGTCTGCTGTTAAAGTGGGAGAAAAAGCGAAAAAGAACAAAAAAAAGAGAAAATGTGACGATTAACAAACTCATCATAATTTGCTTAAAGAGAATGCTGTTTCCATTTCCCGACAAATTGCTCTTTAAATAATTTAATTTCACACGTCATGCAAATAGTGCACGAGGCAGCGTCAACTGACAGCTGGTGGTAAATGGAAAAGATCTGTGTCGCAGATATTGCCGCACATTAGCTGAAATTGAAAAAGATAAATCAATAAA
>CM059277.1:13705385-13710385 GCA_030347295.1 Setipinna tenuifilis
GCAGTTTGACTACTCTCCTCTATTGTAAGTTGCCTTGGATTAAAGCAACAGCTAACTGTAATGCAATTTAAGGGCACGATCTTGTATTGTTCACTATAAGAGGTTCTGGTTCGAATTAGAGCATTGGAACAGCTTAGGTCATTTGTTGGTAGACCATTACAAGAAGGTCAAACTAGGGTCTGTGTGAGAGGCATGGACTTAAACAGTGTTGAATTACCTCTCTAGATGGATATCAGGAAATTCTACTTACAAAGCAGAGACAAGGGCAGGGAAACGGTGACAGATGAGGAGGGTGAGAGAGGTAAGATTAGTGTTGTATGTGCTAGTCAGTGGTAACTAGTCAGCTAATCAGGGTTCGTAATGTGGGAGAGATAACACGTCTGAGCACACATTTAGAGACTCTGGTCACTTATATGTTCGTAGATTCACCATCAGCATGCATTAAGGGGATGGTCTCTCCGTCTTGTTGACCTGTTTGTCCAGCAACCTCACAAGAGAGCCCGCATTGCAATAATTAATACTGGCTAACACTAATGGTATCCAGTCTGCACAGATTGAGGAAGGCGGCTAACCTGTTTTCGGCAACTTAAGGGACATTCCTCATAAAATTGTCTTTATTAGCAAAGGACGGTGCCATTGCAGCACTGTCTAGATAAGGCATCCAGAGCTAATATTTTCTAGTGTGTGCAGTGTAGAGATTTAATCCATAGATCATCCATAGATCAAAACACAAGGAACATTCTTATCTCCTAGCATTGTGTTGTACATGTGTGCACTGGGTGGGCGGGCGTAGGCTGGGGGGGCGGGGGCGGGGGACTGTGTGTGGGGGTGTGGGTTGTTGAGTGGGTGGTGCAGTGCCCCAGTAAAGGTTAACTCCTAGTATCTTCCGTGTTGAGAGGGATGTCCATTCAAGGCTATTCCTGTGTAGGACAGGACAATCTCACCCCTCTGACATGAAGGTCTTGTGGTGTGTGGTGGCATCTAGAGCCTGTCCCATCCCCCTGGGCCCTGCCTATCATCGCTCCCAATCACAGGAGCAATGAAAGCAGTCATGGTGGACAGCTCAGGGAGCTGCCTGCTACACAGAGCAAGTGTGTGTACGTGTGTGTGTGTGTGTGTGTGTGTGTGTGTGTGTGTGTGTGTTTGTGTGTGTGTGTGTGTGTGAATTTGTATGTATGTGTGTGTGAATTTGTATGTATTAGTGTGTGTGTGTGTGCATGTATGTGTGTGCGCGCGTGTGTGTGTGTGTGTGTGTGTGTGTGTGTATGTGTGTGTGTGTGTGCACATGCGCAGGTCTGTGTATCATTGCGTGCGTGTTTGTGTGTGTGAGTGTGTGTGTGTGTAGGAGTGTGTTTGTAAGGACACAGGGCGAGACGAGTGTATGGAGCCCTGAGACCTGTCCCCATGAATAAGACATGTGGCACAAGGGCCTCTGAGGCGCCCGCTGTCCATTTCGCCATTTGCACGCTTGGTCAAAGCCACAGAGCACAGGGACAGAGAGGGACAGGGCGGAGAGAAAAAGGGGGATGAGAGAGAGAGGGAGGAGTAGAGGGGGATGAGAGGGAGGGAGGAGGGAGAGAGAGAGGGGGATGAGAGAGGAATAGCTGCAAAAAAAGGCTGAAAAGGAAAGGAAAGATAGAACATCAGAAACAGTCAGGAGGAAGTGAAGTGGGCAGGCCACGGGAGAGAGCAGGAAGGGGAGTGGGGAGACCACGGGAGAGAGCAGGAAGGGGAGTGGGGAGACCTCTATGTAAATTTGAGGTCACCGCAGCTGTCACTGAGGCCTGCTTCACATGTTTGGCACTGACTGTCCCCCCAACCTTGACACACATACACTCACACAAATACACACACAAATACACACACATACACTCACACAAACACACACACACATGTGTGGGCACACACTCATACTCACACACGCGTGCGCACGTGCACGCGCACACACACACACACACACACACACACACACACACACACACACACACAGACGCGCACCAGCGCCATGCTGAGGATCTCCCAGGAGCCTTCTGGCCCTCCAGTGATACCTCTCCTTCTGGCGCTATGAATAAGAGTGTATTCCCAGCCAGCAGCTCCAACACCTCCTAACAGCAAACACCCCACTTCATGCTGGGCTCCATCACACCATCATCCCACAACTTAAATGGGCAGAAAACTTTCTTTCATTCTCTCTCTCTCTCTCTTTCTCTCTCTCTCTCTCTCTCTCTCTCTCTCTCTCTCTTTTCCTTTCGTTGCACTTGCTGAAGGCCCACCCTCAGGGTCTGGGATTCATTTTAAGATGCTGGGTTGTGGGTGGGGGGGGAGTAAAAGTGAGAACTTCCCGGTGTGGGTATGCTAGGATGGTGGTGGTGGTGGTGTAGAGGGGTGGTTGGTGCAGTAAAAGTGAGATCCTCCAAGATGTCTCTATGATTGCGAGCGGTCAAAATGGTCCCTGCTGCCTCTCTCCAGAGGGCATCATGTGACGGTGCGTGCAGGTGTAGCATTGGACTGTCTCCAGGGCTCCTGGTCACTCCCATTTCCTATGTGCGGCTGTGGGCTGTGTGTGTGTGTTTCTGTGTGTGATAGTATGTGTGTGTGTGTGTGTGCTCGAGTCATCGATGCCTCGTAACGATCCAGGGAGATAGGCAGCATCAATGCTGCTCTGGCATTTGTAAATTCAATACAGCCAAAGGACCATGGGAAATTACCGCAGCAGAATTGTGAACACTGGTGATGCACTGCCATGAAGAAGCAGGTGGAGGAAAAAATAGGAAAACATGATGGAAACAAGAAAGAAGAAGAAGAAATAATAATAGGGAAAAGAGAATGAAAACAGCGTACTGAAGACTTTCCGTGGTGTCAGCCAGCATGGAATTGGTTAATGATTGCTCCGGCGTGCACTCTCGCGATGGAGCCCACAGGAGGTCATGCTACCATTGATTCATCTCCTCTTCTTTCCGCCTCCGTACCTCTCCCTCTCCCTCTCCATCTCCCTCTCCCTCTCTCCGCTCCACCCGTCTCCTCCCTCCTCCCTCTTTCAATTCTCTTTCCTCCCTTTCTTCCTCTTCTCTCCTCCTTTGCTTTTCTCCGCCCTTCACCGGCTCCATTATTCACTCTCTCCTCCCTGTATCAGGCAGGCAGATTGCAGGGCGGTGATGTGATGTGATGGGGGGTGGGGTGGTGGTGGAGTGGGTTGGTGGGTGGTGTGGGGTGGTGGTGGTGTAGGGGTGGGGGAGTGGGAGGCTAAGAAATCAATAGGAAATCAAGGAAAACGCTGGAAAATAAGTTGTTGGTAAAATGTTACAGAGTGAACTTTCACTTCAAAGCAAACTTCTGAACAGGCGGAGGGGGGGAAAGCGGTGACTGGAGGATGGGGGGTGGGGTGGGGGTGAATAAAAGGGGTTGGGGGGGTGAAATAGAAGAGGGAGGAGAGGGGAGGGGGGGGGTAGCACCGAGGGGCAGCAGGGCTTTGATGGAGCGCAGAGCTGACGGACGGACGGCCAAAGAGTCGGGTTAGGAGTCAAGCAACACGGGGATGAAACGAAGCCCGCTGAACGGCACATAGATTGAAGTCAACGTTCAGCTGCAGCTGGCCCTGATACGGCCATGATCCGGTCAGATTTGAGCAGCCGCCAGCTGCTATCAGTGCCTCGAGGAAGGGTCATGAGGCCACAGACACCCAATCCACGGGCTCTCCAAACGAGTGTCTTCGACGTACACATGACCTGACAGGAGCCTACGAAAGCATGCTTAGCATTCTATGCACATACACACACACACCCACGCAGACACACACACACGCATGCACACAAATAAATACACACATACACAAGCATACACACACACGCACACATACATATACATACAGGCACACACACACGCGCACACACACACACACACACACACACACACACACACACTTTTCCAGAGCTGCAGACAGACCCTGACTGTAGGCAGATCAGAGGGGGCGGGCGTGTGGATCGGATCGGCCCTTTTGGGCCCAGCCAGCAAACAGAGGGGCTCTCTCTTTCTCTCTATCTCCAGCACTTTGCTCCGCCATTACCTGCAAACTGACACCTCTGTCAGCGCTAAAGCCTCCCTGTTTCTGGGCGGCGGAGCTTCTCATGAAGCCCTCCTCCTGGATTTGCGGCGTGCCGGACTGAGGAGGGGTGGATAGACCTGTAAGCGGCCGACTCTCTCAGGCCAAAAGAGTGTGTCAAGCCCAATTAAGCTGAGGTCAACAGGTGGCTCTGCTAACCACCGCTGTGTCACTATAGCGGAGAACCCTGGGCAGACAAGGGCAAGGGCAAAGCGCTGCTTTTAAAAAGCACACAATATCCTGTAAAGTTGGGTGGAAAAAAGTGTGAATATTACAGACTCCAGCTAATTCCTGCGAGGCCACAAAGGCTTACATTAACTGCGAAAGACAGGTGGAATTAGAGAGAGAGAGGCAATCTACGAAGGAGAAAGGGAGGTAGAGAGCAAAAAGCGTGAAAATAGGGAGGACGAAAAAGGGGGGAGGGGGGAGATAAACAAAGCAAGGGAGAAAAAAAAACATGACATCAAAAACTCTGAAATATGGCACTGTATTAGTCAGCATGAACAGCGAGAGTCATAAATATTTGTTATGTAATGAGCCGACGAGGTAAAAGGCAGACGCACGACGTGGAGCAGGCTAGGATTAGCCTAGCGTGGATTAGCGTAGCCCCAAACACACTCCAAGCCCCTCTCCACTCACGCTAAACAAACTTAGGCTAGGCTATATCAAACATGTCTACCCATGTCTTCTCATCCTTTTTTTTCTCAGACTTTCTTGCTTTTTGGGTATTTCCTGCTATAGGACTTTCTTTCTACTGTGTCTAAGGCATTTCTCTCTCTCTTTCCTCTGTCTCCAAGCCTAAGGCTCTTTGAGCAGAAAAGGGAATCGCTCTCTCTCTCTGTTCTATCATCTCTACCCCATTCTCTCTGTCTCTCTCTCTCTCTCCTACCATCTTCATCCC
>CM059277.1:13717885-13720385 GCA_030347295.1 Setipinna tenuifilis
CTCAATAATACGCATAGTAAATGTATTAAAGCAGTGCAGGAGGTGTATTTCAAGGCTGAAACTATAAAATAAAATGTTTTCTCTATGGTGTCACTATATCGCGAATGACTCCTATCACGGTGGGGTTCTGGAACATAACTACCTGCACTAGACGGGGGATCACTGTATATCTTATCTGTATAGTAATGCCAATTTTAAAGGTAACCTTGGAGTGAAATGTCTAATTAGGGGGCTTGGGCCAGGGTGTAGCAGCTGAAGGAGCTGAGTTACAGATCCAGTAAGTGGTCCATTCAGTGATGTTGTGTTGTGCAATGTGTCCATGTCATGCAACCCTGCCTTGGTTGGGGTGATGAGCATTTTTTTTCTGTCTTTGTGTCTGGCAGAGAGGTAATGACTTCATGAAATGACTTGAAAATGCTGCTTAGTGTGATTGCATTAGCAAATGGCAATTTGCATGACTCTAAAGCTAATTATGTAAGACTTAGCAGCCCTTTCAGCATGACCCTGAGCCAACTAGGCTGTTTTGTTTTTGTTCTGTTTCTGGGAGGACTGAAAAACTAACCGTTACTGAGAGAACCTTCCCCTGAGAGGACAGGAAAGGTTCTAGAACCTTTGACAATATATGCATTCCAATTAGCTAGTAACACCTCCAGTGACACACACAGTATCATGGATGCCAATTCTCAAGAGCACACTACAGTACCATAGTGTAATCCACTTCAGATAAAAAAAAACACCCTCCACATGGATACATGTCTCACCACGGCTGGTGGCTGCATGCAGTGTAAAAGACCGCCATTATGTTCATGCAGTGTGTCTGATGGCTCCTGTGCTCTAGGGGAAGCACTGTGCATGGCTGGATCTCCCCCATGACCCTGCAGCCTGGCGCAGGAGATGACTTTAAGGAACACTGAGGCGCCGCTTTATTAGAACATCACTGAGGATTACGACATGGAAATCATGGAGATGTGAGTGTGAGCATGTGTGTGTGTGTGTGTGTGTGTGTGTGTGGGTGAGATAGAGAGATGGAGAGAGAGAGAGGGACCTATTTCCATTTAGCTGCCGTGGCCTGTGGTGTTCAACCCCCCCTATTGATCCTGCAGTCTCATCAGGCACGTTTCTTTGAAGATGCAATTTCCCCCCATTACCAGCACACGGGCCAGCGCTCAGTGGCAGGCAGAAAGGCAGGCGGGGGGACACGCTGTGTCACAATTGATCTCAACCCCCCCGAACCCCCCCCAACCCTCACTCCCACCCTCTGGTGCCACACCACCACTGCCAATGGCTACCCCATTGAATTCACAGTGAAGATACAAGACAGCAAGACAGCCACACCCACACACACGCACACACGGACACACGCACACACACACAGACACATGGTATACACACATGCACAGTCACACACACACACACACACACACACACACACACACACACACACACACACACACACACACACACACACACACACACACACACACACACACACACACACACACACACACACGTACATCAAACAATCAAAGACATAAAGATCCAGTTTGTTCAACTGGGGAAAAAATAAATGGGACACATTAAGTACTATCTAACTTACATGTACAAACACTAAAGACACACATGTTGCATACACACACAGACACACAGGCATTGTTAGATTGACACATCACAGACATCAAGATCCAAACAAATCAACTGGGAGAAAAATAAATGGGGCACATTTAGGATTAAGTTGCTTGTACAAACACATTAGACACACACGCACACACACGCACACACACACACACAGACACACATACACACACACGTCATTGTTGCTGTCCCACGGTAGGCCCCCCAGTTTGTTGTGTACCCCTGGGGTCGTTTCAGCTAAGTCTGTTCACTCTCACACATCTCTTTCTATCTGTCACACACCACACACCACACACCACACACACTCCCTGGTCGCTATAATCCGCTTCTGCTTTCTTTTCTGTAATCTTGTGGTGAATGCGTCTCCGATATGACTAACACCTTCCCCCGACCATTCCTCTGCCTCTTTCTCCTGCCTTCTCTTCCCCTAATTACCGAGGCAATCATATTTACCAATTCCCTCGGCTTGTTTATCCATCCCCTCAACTGTTTGAATATTGAAATTGTGATATTTTATTTGTCTTGTCTTTTTCTTACTTGCTTCACAGGGGAGGGAGGGAGAGAGAGACAGAGAGAGAAAGGGAGAGAGACTGAGAAAGAGAGGGCGGAAGGAAATAGAGAAAGAGAGAAAAAATAAAGGAAAATGGAAGAAAGAGAGAGAAAAAAAGAGAGCGAGAAAGGGAGGCAAACACCCAAACAGATTCGTATGGAATTTAATTGAGTGGGTCAGTCGCTTTGGGATGAATTATCAACCCAGGAACAAATAACTCAGACACACCAGCATGGCCGCAGCCACCGAGAGATGTGATTAAAAAATGCCTGCACGCTTGTTATCTGCACCTCGTCTCCTCCTCTCTCTCTCTCCCTC
>CM059277.1:13730385-13840385 GCA_030347295.1 Setipinna tenuifilis
GGGGGGAGGAACAATGGAATCAGGCGTGACAGTGGTGTGTTTTTTTCCAGCACTTTCCCCCCACTTTAGACTCTCTAAAGAGAATACAAATGGCGCTGAAACAACTTGAAGGAGCATATTCATCTCACACCACTCGCCTGACTCCCATGCGCACCCCAGAGAGATCACGGCATTATCATGTGCACTGTGTGTGTGTGTGCACATTTGCATGTGTGACTATTTCCGTGTGGGTGTGTGTGTATGTGCACTATGTCACTATGTGTGTGTGTGTGTGCATGTGTGTGTGTGTGCCTTTGCATGTGTGACTGTGTGCGTGTGTGTTTTCGCACACATTTGCATGTATAAGTAGCTCTGTGTGTGTATATGTATGTGTGCATATGTATCTGTGCTTGTGCATGTGTAAGTTTCTATGTGTGTGTGTGTGTGTGTGTGTGTGTGTGTGTGTGTGCGTTCATGTGAGTCCATGTGGGTGTCTGCATGCTTGCATATGTGTGTGTATGTATGTGGAGGTGTATATATGCAAAAAAAGGTTGACAGATAGTGAGAAGACAGTCATCTTAACCTCCTTGAAAGACTGCAGAGGATGTTCCACATGTACACAGCACATGCACTATGGAGGCTGTGTGTCCTGAAATAAAATGCTATTAACACCCATTGGCAGCTGCATCAGAGCCCAGCGCTCTGTGATGAGACCAGGCGTCCCTGACTGAAAAGGTCACTGCTTAAAGATGAAGTCTTTTCACCCTCACAGTCTCTGGGTGTCAGTGTGGCTGGGTGTATGTGTGTATGTGTTTGTGGCTGGATGTGTGTGTGTGTGGCTGGGTGTCTGTGTATGTGTTTGTGGTTGGGTGTGTGTGTGTGTATGTGATAGAGAGAGAGAGAGAGAAAGAGACAAAGGCAAAGTGAGTGTGTGTTTGTCTGTGTATGTGTGAGAGAAAGAGAGAGAGAGTGTGTGTGTGTGTGTGTGTGAGTGTGTGTGTGTATGTGTGAGTGTGTGTGTGTGTCCATGTGTAAGTTTTGGTGTGTTTATGTGTGAGAGTGTGTGTGTGTCTGTGTATGTGTGAGTGTGTGTCTGTCTATGTTTGTGTGTGTGTGTGTGTCTGCCACAGAGGGGTTAGTGAGACTCCCGCTGTCCTGATCGGGGGGCTAAGGTGTTTAATTAGCTCGGCGGAGAGCATTAGCACTCCCGCCACGCAGACAGGCCACCTCTTATTAGCCATACATGCTATCCGGACATTGATTTACTGGCTGGATTTATGGGTGGGTGCAGCAGAACACGCGTCCCTTTCATTTCTCTATCTTTCTTTCTCTCTCTCTCCCTCCATCCCTCCATCCCTCCCTCCCTCGCTCGCTGCCTTCACACGCTCCGAACAACCATGTTCGCCTTTTGTTCTTGCGCCACACTGCGAGGACGGCACACGTAGCGTTATCGGAGCCAGGAGCGGCTAAGCAGCTAGCGCTCATCCATCAAAGCGGCGCTGGAGTCACCCCCCCATCCCCCACCCCCACCACCAGCAGCCCCGTCACCCCCCACCCCCCAACTATCGATCTTAATCCACCAGCCCCGACGCAGACCTTACCTGCGGAAGCCTCACACCACACCGCACTCCCCTCGGCGGGAGCTGCAGTCTCAGTTCTCAGTAGCACACTGTGCCTTCAGGAAGGTGTCACTTCTTCATTTCCACTGTTGATGCCTGTTGATTTTGTTCTCTGTCTTTCATTCACCTCATTTCCTACATCTTGACTCACATTTTGTATTTTTTATTCATATGTAATGTAGTGTAGTGTTGGTGGAGGGGCTGGCTGAACACTGTTGTGTCATGACTCTGTGATGATAAGGATGTGGGAGGAGAAGAGTATGTGTGTGTGTGTGTGTGTGTGTGTGTGTATGTGCATGTGTGTGTGGGTGTGTGTGTCGGGGTGTGTACGTGTATGCGTGTTTGAGCATGTTCTGTGACTAAAAGCCACTTGAGCTCGAAGCGCTTCCGCTAGCACAGAGCCCAGCTGTGTATAAACAAACGACACCACGATCAGGCGCTTCCTCCTCCTCATCGTCCTCATCGTCCTCCCTCTGTTTCCCCTCCGTCTCCTCTTTCCCTCATTCGTTCCTTCATTTACCAGTGTCGCCTGTGACTCACAAGGCGGGTGACGGTGACGGTGTCGGCAGCAATGACGACTCCTCTCCAGTCACCGTCTCACCACTCAAAGGCACTCAAAGGCACCCCCACCACCGGAAAACAACAACAGCAACAACGGATGAAAAAGCTGAAGAGTGAATCAAAACCTGTAGCGTCAAAGAACTGAACCAAACAACAACCACAAAAAAAATAGGTGCCAAGCCAAATCTGATTTCTCTGCCAGTCCTCTGTCTGCCCCCTGTCTTATTGCCTCTCAGTCTGGAGGTCCCTGTCGGCCATGTTCAGCCTTAACCCCACTGCAGGCTAATGGGGTTGGGGGGGCTGCTCAGAGCACAGCAGGCCCCTCCGAGGGCAGACATGGGTTTTGGGTGGGATTATGGGAAGGAGGTGGGGTTCGATGGGCCCCCATCAGGAAACCCTGGGGGAGGCTGCTGCTGCCACCACCACCGCCAGGTCCCAGGCCCTGTGATTGCCCCCCAGCCTGTTCCCAGACCTCTCTCTGACACCCCCCTCCATCGCCTCTTCACATCCCTCCACACCCCTCATCAGGGGACTGCCCTGCTCTGCAGATCCTCTCTTCCTCCTCAACCAAGCCAGGGACGCACAGGGTGTGCCTTTTAATCTTCCAGGGGCTGAGGGAGAGGAGCAGCCATCATAGGGAGTGAGAGAGAGAGAGAGAGAAAGACAGACAGACAGAAAGGGAGAGAGATGTTGAGCTGTCAGAGGGAATGAGAGAGAAAGTGAGAGAGAGAGATGTCAGAGGAAATAAGAGAGACAGAGAGAGAGAAAGACAGACAGACAGAAATACAGAAAGGGAGAGAGGTTGAGCTGTCAGAGGGAATGAGAGAGAGAGAGAGAGAGAGAGAGAGAGAGAGAGAGAGAGAAAGAGAGAGAGAATCCCTGCCTGTGCCTGACACTTCCCTCAAAAGAAAGCTTCACTTAAGCGCTCCCCCATTCTGCGCATCCTACCTCCCAACAAGCCTTCCCTTTTTAACCAGGCAGCTCTGTCTCCCATGACAAAGAGCTGTTTGTGCTACGCCCATCTTGCATGATAGAAAGCATAATTTTTGAAGAGGCACTCTCTCTTCTTCAGTTCTAATGGTTGCAGGCAGCCCAATTCTGCTTTTGAGCAAAACCAAGAGGGAATGAGTGTGGGCTATTTATTGTTTGGATGGATCAAAAAGAGATAGTAGGATCAAAGAGGGGAAAAAATAGACAAAAAAGAGGAAAATAGAAAGACAAGAAAGATAGACCCAGAGGGTGGACAGGCAAAGGGGAGGGAGGGAGGGATGGATGGTTAGAGAGTGGGAGGGACCGAGGGAGGGAGGGAGAGACGAAGGGAGGGAAAAAATAAATAGACAAATGGACGAAGATTAAAGAGAGATTAAAGTATGACTCATCTAGAGGAGTCAGAGAGCTCATCAAATAATAGCGATGTTCTAAAAAAGTAACATGTTTGTGTAAAAATAATCCTGAGTGACGCAGCACTGCAGTGGAGGCTGGCTTGGTGTGTGTGGGTCACGTTCTTGTTAAAGGGGACTAGTCGTGATGGCCTAGGTGTGAGCACCCCCGGGAGACCAAGTTGGGAAATAGAAAAGAGTCATGACACAGCAAACACTATTTCTGTTAAATTTACCCCAAAAAGAAGGTTCCTAGCACACACACACACAAAACACACACCCACCCACACATACAAACACACACACAGACACACACTCACACATGCACACAAACACACACACACACACACACACACACACACACACACACACACACACACACACACGTGTACATGCACTCAAAAATGACTGCTGAGCAAACACATCTTGGGAAAAAAAAGCAGCACACCCACCTAGATGATTTAAACTGTGACCCCATTTCGCACTCACATTTTTTATGGGATGGAGGATGGAGGAGGGGTATCTTCCTTACTTAAGCACATAACCTCACAGCGACTCCCCCATTGAGTGTAGTTTAAGTCCCCCCACCACTGCACACCACCCCCCACCCCCCGCCCCCAAAAGTGTATCACTTGGTGAGTCACCGTGGAGTGTAATGATAACAATTTGGGGGGTGGGTGGGTGGGGGGCTGTACATTACCCCCAGTGGACCCTCACACCCACTCCCACCTCTAGTGAGTATAATTTAATATCACCCCCACCACCACCACCCCTCCGCCTCATCCTCCCTTCCCTGCCCGAAATGCGGCTCTCTTGGTGAGTCATACTGGAAAGGGCGGCGTGCTCGGGCCCCTTTAGCTACCGATTTACTCCATTTTACAGCAGATGTTACATAACAGCGAATGCGATGCCATGAACTCGCGGGTGGAGCCGTATGCATACACACATCCCTCTTTCTGACACCTCCACCCACGCCCACACCCCCGCAGTTCTTTGAACACACATTAGGCAAACCCTCATGCTCAGCAGAGAAAATGAAAGGGTGAGAATGAAAAAAGGAGGTAGAATAACAACAGCAAACAAACAAAGCTGAAGGATGGGGTGTGTTTGTGTGCGAGGGATGAGGAGGGGATGGGGAGGGGGTGGGGGGGTGTGTGGGGGTGTGTGTGGACAAAAAGAAAAGTTGTTTTTATACAGTGGAGGAGCTGGCCTTGTGCCTGCATGCGCACATGCTCATTGTTGTAGTGCATCGATATTCCACCTCACACACATACATGTATACACACATCACAAACACACACAGAGACGCAGAGACATGTACACACATACACACACATACAGACACACACACACACACACACACACACACGCACACACACACACACACATACACGCACACACACACGCACACACACACATACACACACACACACACACACACACACACACACATACACACACACACACATACACACACACACACACACACGCACACACACACACACACATACACATGCATGCACACACGAACACTCACACACACATACACACACACACACACACACAGAAGCACACACTCTGAAACGGCCCTGGAATCGACAAATTCGCGGATGCTTTTATGTCCCCTGTGGACTCGTTTGGGAAGCGGCTGCTTGAACACGGTGCGGATGGATTCACAATTAAACAAAACAGCACATACATTGCCGAGCCGCACAACAAATGGTTTCACAGATAATTTGCACCCTTGTAACATAATCTGCAAAATAACCTTTGAAGTAGACCTATAATTCTGGAATGTTATGCGTGAAACAGCACAAATGCAAACACAGTTGGGGGACAAAAACACACATATATGCACACCCACAGCTGTACACACACATATACACACACCACACACAGGCACACACACACACACACACACCCTCCCCCACACACACACCCACACACACACACCGCATCATTCATAGGCACACACGCACATACATGCACACAGACATACATACACTGACACACACACACACATAAATGCAAATGCACACAGACACACATTACAGGAATCTGCACCTGAATACATTATAAGCGATGATTTACAGATGATAAAATCGAGGAGAGAAGAAGAGAGAGTTGCATAGGGAAAATATATGTGTATAAATGTGGAGGAGAGAAGGAAAAGGAAAGAGTGACAAGGACAGAGAGAAAAAGAGAGAGAGTGACAGGAAGAGTGAGAGAAAGAGTAAGAGAGAGAGAAACAGAGAAACAAACAGTGAAAAAAGAAGAGAGAGTGTGTGAGAGATAGACATTAGGAGAGAGAGAAAGTGAGAGAGACAGTGAGAGAGAGAGTGAAAGAGAGACAGTGGGACAGACAGACAGACAGACAGACAGAGAGAACACAGGTGGGTGGAGTGCTTTTAGTGGAGTGCAAACATTTGGGCCTCAACAGGAGGGAGGGCTGTGTGTGCTGGTGATGCCAACAGGCAGCAATGGCCACCCCTGCTTCAGCCTCAGACCCACAACCTCAGCCCCCGCCTCAGCTACAGCCTCAGCCACAGGCTGAAGAGGCACCATGACGCTCAACCACCAGCCTAGCACAGGGGACACTGTACATCACAATCACAACCCTCTATCTGTGTGTGACTGTGTGTGTGTGTGTGTGTGTGTGTGTGTGTGTGTGTGTGTGTGTGTGTTTGTGTGTGTGTGTGTACATGTATTTCTGTATATGCAGGGGTTAAATTGGGATTGCTTATGTGGGGGGGCTCTGCCTCGTACCCGCCCCTGCCCCCGCTGCCCTGCCCCAATATACTTTTTGGAAAATAACCCTCTAATTTGATAACCATGTCATATTGCACATTATATGTGATGTAGGTGTATGATTTACACCTTACCTATGTGTTGTAGGCCTATGTGTGTCTTGTAATGTCCCTTTACACATTATGGCAGTTTGAACAGTGGCGGCTGGTGGGGAAAAAAATTGGTGGGGCACAATGGTACACATCTTGAGCATATGTGTCCTACCCCTAGCGGGGGTCTGTGGGTCCTTCCCCATCAAATTTTGGATTACTTAGATGCAATTTCCTGCATTCTAGTGCATTTTGGGTACCTGTGGTATGGTCTGGTGCTAACCAGGCTACCAGTACAGTAGCCTACCTTAAATTAACATTTTAACAGAGATGTTGTTTGCTGCCCACCTTTTGAGGAAATCTGTAAGCTTCCTCCTCTTTGCTTTCCTCATTTTTAATCTTTAGCTGTTGACCTCTAAAAATCCAAGACAACAAAACAATTTATTAAACTTCTTGTATAAAAGTGAATTTGACTGTATCGACAGTTAATTAAGGCGAAAGCACAAGACGTGTTTTGTTTATGTTTGCCAAAGGTAGCTCATTTGAGGCAACGTTAGGCTCAGTAGCTAACTTTAACTGACATCTCCCCCTTCCCCCTGGCTAATTTCTACAACTGAGTCTTCTGCCATTAGCTAATGTAGGCTAGTCCCAGCATTGACAACGAGCTAAACAATGACCCACATCGGAGACGGTTTTGATCATCTTTTTGTGAAACTGAAACAGTACAAATAAAGATAGAATTACATTTTTTTTCTTATTAAAGCAAACACAGCTCATGAATTAACACTTTAGAATTAAATAAAATCATAACGTACAGATTGTCCTCGTAGACTCTGCCCTAGTCAAGCCAAGCACGTAGCGCAGAAAGTTATCATTATATGGAAACGGGCTGAAAAAGGCTGCTACGACATCCTCCCTCCGAGTTTCTCTGCCGCGCGTTGCCAGAGCTGCGCTGTGTGCCTGGTGCATATGCAGGTAAAAAGGGGAGACGGCGTAGGCCTACGGGGGAAGTTATAAACAATTCACAACGCTGAAATAAAAGCCCCAAAACCTGCAAACCATGTCTTCTGATTTTTTTAAAAGCGAGCTCACAAAAAAGAAACCCCACAGTCCCTTATAAAAAGCGGAACTGGCAACCCAACCCACGCAGCGTTCCGGAAACCAGAATCTCTTATCGCAAGTCTGTTCTAAATAGTTTTTTCCTGATAACAAGACGACCTGTCAAAACTATGATCTATCTCATACAAGTCATGGGTTTATTGATTAAAAAAACAACATTTAATTATTCAGAACTGAAAATCGTGAAAAGGGTTTTGTTGCTCTTGATGTGCGCGTGATGCCATCCGCTCCGAGTTTATGTGCCGGGGCTCAGCCCCGGCTAGCCCCGGCCCAATTTAATCCCTGTGTATATGTATGTCTGTGTATATGTGTGCGTGCCTGTGTGTCTCTGTGTGTGCATGTGCACACGCATCTTGTGTGTCTATATACATTTGTTTCGAGTTTCTGTCAGTCTCTATTGATCCAGGTCTATTTGTTTGTGTGTGTGCTCTACCAGTATAAGCGTATGTGAGTGTGTGTACATGTGTGCTTGTGTGAGTGTTCACTCATGTTTGTTAAGAGGATTGTATAAGCGTGTGTGAGTGTGTGTGAGTATGTGTGTGAGAGTATGTGCATGTATGTGTGTGTGTGTGTGTGTTTATGTTGACTTCTTTTGTGTATATTCATGTACTTGTGTGCAGGTTTTTTGCTATTGACTGTCCACAGTGCGCATGTGTCTGCGTTTCTGCTTTCTCTCTCCCTCACCCCCCCCCCCCTCACCTGCCTGTAGTGATCCCTAACTGGCCGCTGAGCGTAAACAAGTAATAATCGAATCACGCCGGCGCCTACTCTTCAGGGAAAAGATGTCCACTTGAGCGGGCGGAGGGAGCGGCCAGGAAAATGTGATTCAGCAGCATGCTGGGAGGGCTTTTGTGTGGGCGCAACCGAAATGCGACGGCCGCGTACCGTGCAACCCTCCTGCTGCTCTTCAAGACGCAGGAGGCCAGTCTCGGAAAAAAAGGAGAAAAAAAATGGAGGCCAGACTGCTGATGTCTGCTGTTAGTCAGTCTCTGACTAATTACCTTATCTTATTGATTTTAAAAAACAACCCCTACACCTCAAAAAGAAACAGCATAAACAAAAACACAACAAATACAAAATAACAACAACAACAACCAGAAATATCTGAGGTAGGCTTGGAGCCTTTGGGTGGGAGCAGAGACATGTCTACTGTTGGTCCTCTCTGAAGTCTGTCCAATTTTGGTCAAGGGATTCTAAAAAAGAGGCCTGTCGATTCCTCACAGCACCTCATTTCAGTTTGGCACAGTCTGTCGGCAGACCCACATCAGTCATTTTCGGGATGGAATGCAGAAAAAAAATACTGTTGAAACATTATCTTGAAAAACAAAATTGAGTGGTGGAAATGGGGGGGGGGGGGGGGTGCAGGGGGTGCAGAGAGAAAGATGGGTACCTTCATCGACTGAAAGTCTACATCTGATGTTTGGCTTTGAAGGGTTGAGCTATTTATGGGCTTCTCGTTGAGCTTCCCCTCATAATTGATTAATTACAGCAATTCTGCTAATTGAAAACCACCTCACTGCCAATGCTCCAGATTCAGGGATGGCTCTGATTAAATGGCAGGCTGAGCAAAGCACTGTCGTCCGCTGCGTGTGTGTGTGTGTGTGTCTACACGAGCGGACTGTAGGTGTGTTTTGTCTACCTGTCTAAGTGCGCAGTTCACTTGTCTGCTGCTATGAATGTGTGGGTGTGTTTAAACTGTGTCCAAGTATTTGTCTGCACGTATGAATATGTATGAGCTTGTCCGAATGCGAATGCGTGTTTGTGTGTGCGTTTGTATGTATGTGTGTGTGTGTGTGTGTGTGTGTGTGTGTGTGTGTGTGTGTGTGTGTGTGTGTGCGGCCATGTGCATGTGTGCGGTATACAAGCTGTCATTCATCACAGATGCAAAGTAAGTTGGCAGAGACAAACACACACACCAACGCGCACACAGACATGCACACACACACACAGTACATCGGCAGCCCGGGGAGCAGTTGGACTAATCGGCCAATTAACTAATTAAGAGCTCGTTTTGCCTTCTAATGGGAAACACAACCACTCATTTGGGCGGTAAACAAGTAATATTTTCCACCTAAAATTTGGTCTCCTTGCTTTTTTTCCAGGAAAGGTCAAACAAAACGAGGCCACATAAAAAGATGAATAAATATAGACTGCGTTCATTTGCCAACAGGTAACAGCGCTGGAAAAACAACAGAGTCATTAGTCTAGCTTCCTGATAGTACACCTGTGGGAGTGTTCCCCCGTGCAGCTCGACAACACAGCATTCATCTAAATCATCCACGCTGTGCGATAATCCCCTGCAATCTACAACAGGATGCCTTTAAAAATAAGGGCATAAATCTGTGGTTACACGATTGTTTTACTTTGTCAACAGCCACAGCTAAGATGGTCAGTGATAACAAGTCACCTCCATGTTCATGCTATGAACTGTATGTGATGTATATTTGTAATATGTGTACAAACTATCCGGAGGTGTATGTGTGTGTGTGTGTGATTATCCAGAGAGCAACTGTCGACACATATCCACTTTCACACCTCCATAATCCTAATCTCTGCCTGGTGTTAATACATGGTTTTTGAATAATCCGTACAAATGCATCGGCAGCATATCTGGATGTGTTGGACACACTGAAAAGGGCAAGTGTGAGTGAGAGGCCCGTGCCTTGTTCTGACAGCGTTGCGATCGTCACAGTGATGGGGTGCCAATGACTTGCACCCCCATACCCCCCACACCCCCACACCCCCTCACAGAAGGGCTGCTCGGCTGAGCTGGAGGCTGCAGGCCTACATATGTCTGTGCTCAGTGCGGTGAGAAGTGTAATCGGGAACTCTGGGACTCCATCCAGAGGTGGATAAAAGGGGCATTTGAAAAGTAAAAAAAAAGTTGAAAAGTCCTGCTGTGCATTTGTTCCAGCCGAGCCACCTAACCAGCTGATTCTAACTAGCACTGCCGCCCTTTGGCCAAGCTGATGAGCCGGTGAATGAGTTTGCTTTTTTCAAGTACACAGGTACAGCCAATTTTTAGAGTTTTTTTTTACATTCTAAGGCCTAGGTCCCACTATTGAGTCTATCTACTGCCATCTCTTTGGCCAAGGTGATGAGCCAGTGAATGAGTTTGCTTTTTTGTTAAGTACACAGGTACAGCCAATTTTTAGGGGTTTTTTTTGCATTCTGAAGCCTATGTCCCACTATTGCATCTATCTATCGCCATCTCCAAATCTGTATCTATACATACCACACATTCCACATTGCACACACCTACACTTATGCCACATGCAAGACCCTGCAAGACTCCGTGAAAAAAAGGATATCCACACTAGGGGCAAAATCAAACATATTTACTCATTCACTACGTAGTCAATCAACCAATGTATCTTACACACTATGTAGTGCATACTAGTATAGTAAACAAGTGGTTGTTTCGGAATGAGCCGATGCATCTCTCAAATGACTCAAGAAAATGGACAGAAGAGGGACCCACATTGATCGTCCACCTGCAAGGAACCTCCAAGGGCTGATGGCTTGTTTATTTCCTTATTTATTAATTAATTAATTTATTTATTCAGCTAGCCCACACAGGCACACTTGACGTCCTAGCAGCATGTTGAGCTGCAAACTAAGGGTACACTTATAGCCTTTTCACTCCCACCAGCCAGCTGGTGTTGTCAGGGCTTACCGCTTTCCCAGCTGTGCATCTCCATTCCGCACGCCGCTTCTCCTTCTTTTATGTCTCCATTTGCTATTTGCCACCATCTAGTTTTTTTTTTTTTTTGTTGTTGTTGAGTTTCGGTTAAATACAAAACTGATATCACTTTGTTTTGGGAGTGAAATAGCATTGGATTTACAATATTACACAGCAAAAATTTGGAGTGTGGGTGAAATATTTGGGAGTTGACTTTAACTCCCTTAAGTGTAGTTTTAATATTTTCTGACTTAAATTGTGTCCAGCGTCAGAGTTATTTCACATTTTGAAAGTGTTAATTTAACTCTAGAGAGTGTGAAGCTGTGTAAACCCTCCACTGACAGATGGAGGTGTGTTAAAAACAACTCTGTGGTAGTCAATTAAACACTGGCCTTTTTGCTGTGTAGGTGCAGTTGATGCAGTAAGTGTAATTAGTAGAGATTCATCACTGTTCCATCGTTGCTTGATTGGTTATCAGATTAATTAACCTGGCCTTATGTGGAAGACATTCATCTAGCAGAAATGGCAAAAAACCAACACTGTGTTAATACCAGTGGATTACAATTATAATGATACTGGCATGTGTGTGTGTGTGTGTGTGTGTGTGTGTGTGTGTGTGTGTGTTGGTGTGTGTGACTGCATGGGATTTTGGGATTGTGTGCAAACACACGTGCCCACGCGTTGCACATGTGACAGGTGCGCCCGATGCCGGCTGTGCCCGCGCCATTCGAGATGACTGATGGCTGCTGCAAAAGGACGCTATCGCCCGATCTCTCCCTCGCTCGCTCGCCCGCTTGTTCGCCTGCTCGCTCGGTCTGTCACTCTGATGACTTTGAATGGGGCTGAATCAAAGGCGTAGGAGCATAAACAGACGCCCTTAAACATCCATTTATTCCCTGCCTCTTTTTACAATGGTGCGCATTGATTGAGATCGACCTCAAACACCTGGGCTTGCGATAAAAAAAAAGCGCACATTAAATAACTTGATCTGATGTATTCATGTCAGCGCTGCATATATTACAGTCAGGCCTGCTCATATTGACAGCTGAAAGCAGCCGGGTACAATATTACTCCCAAATGCATCTGCCAACTAAATTACACACGCAGTGTGTGCGGTAATCACCGTGCTAATGTCAAGGGTGCCATCCCTTTGTGCGGTCCAGTACGACAGCGGGTTTGATGTTTAATTCATACTCATAACTGCCAAATGTCGAACCTGGACACGGCCCACTCTCGAAGAAGAATACTTTCATTCCTCCCTTCGTCTTCTCTCTGTCTTTATCCCTTTCCATCTTTTTCCCTCTCTCCATCTCTCTTTCTCTCTCTATCCTTCTTTCTTTTTCTCAGCCGTGGCGAAGTGGAGGGTCTGATTGGACTGCTCAAGCAGGAGTTGAGAGGGATCTATAAAATGAAAATGCAGATACCCGGTCTCATTTGAAGGACCACGAAAGTGTGGCGATTTAAATGCCTGATGTAAATCCTTCTGTCTGCTTCTCTCACTCTCTTTCTCTCTCTCTCTCTCTCCCTCTCCCTCTCTCTCTCTCTCTCTCTCTCTCTCTATATATATATATATATATATATATACCTTTTTTCCTGCCTCTATTTTCTAGAGATGGGAAAGCAAAGGAGTAACTGACAGATGGAGGTGTGAGGGAACAAAGCAAAGGGAAGCAGGGAAGCAGGGGAGAGAGAGAGAGGCAGACGTGTGGTATGGAAGGAGAGAATGCAGCACGTATGAAGGGAGAGAGATACAGAGCCGATAAAGGGGATATAGATGGTCAAAGCATCCCGCGCAAATGAATTCCGCCGAGGAGCCACAGGCATTAAAAGAGGAATCCATGAGGAATTCCAGAGAAAATTAGAATGGAGAAGGTAAAAATTGGAACTCAAGGAAGGACGATGACCACAACAAAAAAAAAGAAAAAAAAAAAAAAACAACAGAATGGTACGGCAGATGGATGAGGAAGCGGGAGTTGTGAGAGTGTGAAAAAAAAGAGAGACTGAGGCAAGGAGAGAGAGGGTGGGGCAATACAAGCTGGTGTCCAGGTATGGAGCCACCTGCAACAGCTTCAGCTCATCCCTCACCCGTGCGTTTTCCCCTTCACTGCGTCGCAGGCCATAGTACCAGAGGTGTAATGGAGGGTAAATGCATGTAAAAGCCTACTCACACGCTTTCACTTATAAAACTGCATTTACTTGCATTTTTATGAGTGCTAATGTTACAGCGTTGCATAGTTTACCCACCTTTTGTACTGCTGCACATAACGTTTATCCTTTTGAACTTTCTTTTTATCATTACACCATTGCTTAATACCCAACATATTGTGTTGTCTGTTACAATGACTTTGGTTTGATATGGCTGTTGTTGCTGTTACTTTGCGATCACAAACATCACCTGTTTTTTTTAAAGCAAATATTGCTCTAAGTTGAAAACAGTAGCTTGAGCACCTGCAACCTGATAAGTATAAAATTACTAGAAATCTATGCTGTTGCTAAAAGGTCTTAAGGTCAAAGAGAAAGAGTTTAGTTTAGTTAAGTGTATTCTTCCCACTCATGAAGTGGTAGTTGTTGAAAACACAAATTCTTCGATACAAAAAACCTAAAAAAAAAATTTAAATGGTGCCAAAGAAAGAGACAGAGGTGACAATTAGTGCTAATATATTCTTATGTGCTTTGTGCATACTAGCTTTTTCGATGAACAGACACACACTGAGGGAGGTGAAGTGAAGAAAGAGCTAAAGGGTCTCTTTGCTATTCTCTTGCTCTTTGTCGGTCCCAACACATTCTTTCACACTTTTTTTGTTCACCAAGTCAGCGGGTGTGGATCTAAACAACCCTGAAGTGGATCGATGTGTGCTTCTACAGCTAAAATATTCCCATCTCTGACACATATGGTGTAACAGACCAAAGAAGAGAGAGGAAAGAGAGAATATGTGTGTGTGTGTGTGTGTGTGTGTTGTGTGTATGTAAGAGAGACAGAGAGAAATAGAGAGATAGAGAGAGATAGAGAGAGAAAGAGACAGGGACGGATGGAGAATAAAAAAGGAGGTGGTGTGAATAGACATAAAACTGACTGTGGCTGTATAATGAAAGTTCAGTGGTGCCATTTTAGCTATAGTTAGACCAAGAGACAGGGAGATGAATAAAAAACAGATACAGAGCAGGTGGTGCTTGCTAAAGAGAACGAGATAGAGAGAGAGGGAGAGGGGGAGAGAGAGATTAAAAGTATGTGTGTGAGAGAAAAAGCACGAAGGAGTGGGAGAGAGGGTGGGGGAGAGAAAGAGAGATGGATAGTTTAGACATTCTAAAAAGAAGGAGAGGAGATGTGATTGTGTCCCCGGTGGTGTGCCAGCACAAGGCAGAGTAAAAAATCCCAGAGAGACTTTACAGCTGTCCCAACCATTCAGTCTGCAGGCCCATGGACAGCGACACAGACACACATCTGTGCAGTCAGCACCAGAGAAGTGGTCCCTTCCTGTCAAAGTCTATGTAGACCAGTACAGATACACACAGTCCAAACACATCTACAGTAAAGATACCTGACGCTCCAGGATCTGCTATCATCTGAACTGACGTTTTCTACATTGTTACGGCTCTCTGCTCGTGTTTCACGAGCTGTCCTTCCTGGTTTTTGTCTGTCCTGCAGGTTGGATTTAGTGGTTGAGTGCCGCTGGTTTGTGTTATTGACTGACTAGGACTATAAAAGGCCTTTGTAAAAGGTGCATGGTGTTTTCTCTCCCCAATCCCAGCATGCACTGGGCTTTTGCTTTCCTTTATGCATTATATTCCAGTATTCAGACTCATCATTTTCAGCTTCATTGTTCGTTTCTTATGACATATTCCTTACACACTGTTTTATCTTTTTTTCAAGGATATAATTATTTACTTTAAAAATTACTTTCTTTGTAAATTATCCACACTCAGATTCCAATTCATGTTGCCACATCAAATGAGCCTGGTGGGTTTTGACAAACACACACACACACACACACAGACACACACACACACTTTCTCTATATTCGGTCTCTCTATCTGTGTCTTTTAGAAACACATACTACCTCTGTCTTTTACAAACACACACAAACACACACACACACACACACAGACACACACACACACACACACACAGACACACACACACACACACACACACACACACACACACACACACACACACACACACACTCATCCACCCACACAAACACTCAATTTTGCACTCGGCACTTTCACACTTAACAATTGATATGGATTCAATTATGCATGGATTAAAAGTGGACTCGTACCATTGTACATTCCAAGACTATTAAAAATTTAGAGGAGCTAAAGACTTTCTGTGGAAATATCAGTGGGCTGTCTGCATTAGGACAGGGACTGCAGACAGGGGCTAAGGGCTTTCGAACTCACACAAAATCCCTCGCCAGTAAGAAAAGACCCCTTTTAAGAGAGAGAGAGACAAAAAGAAAGAAAGAGAGAGAGAAACTGGGAGAGAAATAGAAGCAGAGAGAGAGAGAGACAGTGACAGAGAGATAGAGTAAGAGACAGAGAGTGAGAGAAAAACTAAGAGAAAGAGAGAGAGAAAGAGACAGAGAGAACAAGAGAGGGAGGGAAGTGGGAGGGGGGAGGGTAGGGGGGGAACAGTTGCCCATTGCCCTTGAGCAAGGTCCTTAACCTAGCCTGCTCAGGCACGACTAAACGCCTAATATGGGCTGTATGAAAAATGTAAGTGTCGTAAATCGCATTAGATTAAGGAGCCCGCGGAGCGGATAAATGACAGAGTGAAACAATGAAGCCCAATGGGAGAGGGCGGCGAAGAGGCAGCGTGACTCTCCTCCCGCCGTTCAAAATGGAACTCCAGCCGCTCTTATCAACCGTGGCGAGGTTGCCGACCGCCACCTGGACCGGAGCCAGGGCCAGGTGTGTGGGATCTCACGCTCGTTAGCTCCTTTTCTGCCCTCGTCTCGGCGACTAAATTAGCGATGTATAAACTCGCCATTAGCTTCCGATGACTTATTTATTTGATTTAATTTATCTGTCGGGAGTTGGCGGTGCTACTGGATTTCTCTCCCGCTGTGCTAGGAAACACACACACACACACACACAAAACACACACTCACACACACACACACACACAAAACACACACACACACACACACACACACACACACACACAGTGTCTGGGTAGGCAAGGAAGGTTCAGCCAAAGAAGCCAGTTACTGGTGCTCCTTTTCTTTATCTTTTCTTTGCTTTCTGTCTGCTGACTACAATACAGTGCTGATTATAAGCTGCACACAACGGAAGACAGCAAATCCAAAGGCCTGGTTCAGTGTCAACACGACAAACGTTAAAAACAACTTAATTTACTGAACAAATTCCAGTTAAACACTTACCCTGTCTTACGTTAACACTTACACTGTCATACACTAGCAATTTAGAGACTGAAAATTCCCTTTGTCTCAACACAACAAAATCTTCCAAATAAGTACTTTCCCTTAACTTGTACTTGTACATTAACAGCCAGAGTTTGCCAACATCAAAAAGTCTTTTAAGGAACTGGCCACGGTGTAAGAGTGTGTCTTTTTTTGTGAGTGTGCGTGTGTGAGAGAGAGAGTGAGAAAGACAGAAAGCAAGAAAGAGAGAGAGAGAGAGGAAGAGGAGGAGAGATTAAGGCAGGGTATTGCAGTTCTGCTGTATCTAGGCCATACTTTGCTGCTGTGGTTTACCTTGAGGCACAGTAAGTGTGGAGAACACGAGTACCACCCGACCCAGAGGAGCCTGGGGCATCACAAACACATCTAATACAACATCGACCGTCTCATGTTACCACTGATATGCAAATAACACAGCCAAGACTTCACTTTAAATACAGTGTGAGAAAAACACATACAGTAGCTACACACACACACACACACACACACACACACACACACACACACACATACACAGAGTACAACCTTATACGTATATGCTTCCTGGCCCTCGTCCCACTCCGAGGCGAGATTTGGGAATGCTTCAAGTTCCACTCGGCTCGTTTGCTCATTCTCTTAAACGGGATCGATGTCGTTAGCAGTCCTGTCTACCAGGGTCCCCATCCACCATCTCCTTCCTCCATCCTCCACCATCTCTCTCTCCCTCCCTCGTTCTCCCCCTGCGCCGAGGGGAATGTTAATGATGGCTCTCGCTTGCAGTCATTTCAGGAAATTCAGTGACCTACTTGCTGGGGTCAGGATGAAAATGAATGAGACAAGCATCTTTGAAGATTATGATGCTGGTGTCGAGGAGGGGATTGGGGGGGGGGGGCGAAATCTGAATTGTCTTGAAATTCACCAGCACGTTACTCATCTTATTATGCCTCTCCCCCTGGAAGCTCTTATCAAAGGCGTGACAAAAATACAACCGGCCTAAAAACGGGATCACGGTGGGTGGATCTTGCTGGGTGCCGCTACAACGTTTCACATGCCAGTTTCTTAAATTTTCTAAAACCAGAGGCTTTATGACTAAGCTATGTTTCACTCACAGAGCAGAGAGAGCTGTGCCACATAGGTTTTAATAGAAGTGCCTTCTGAGGTAGCTCACGAGAAGAAGAAGAAAAAAAAAAACCTGTCCACACTCAGTCAAACTATTAAAATGATTCAATAGAGCATATAGCAAGTTTCAGAGCAGCTCAAAGTCGTGCTCCACAGCCGAACATGAGTAATTACAGGGTAATAAGACACCCCGTGCTGCCATTATTGCACCCTGGGGGCTGCTTTCTCCTGGCATCCGGAGCAGGGCAGTGTGTTTGCCCCGACGAATATATATTGAACACAGATGCCATTTCATCTGCAAAATTGATCTTTAGGTTTGAGTATCCAGCGAAGGAAGGCGGGCACTGTCATAAATCATGTTGTTCTCTGCAGATTTCAGATGTCTGCAATATTGGTTGGGGTGCAATATGAAAATTGATACCCTCTATCTTTTTCTCTTGCTCTCTTCTCTCTCTCTATCTTTCTCTCTCTCTCTCTCTCTCTCTCTCTCTTCTGTTTCGTAGGCGCATGTAGGAGGGGGACTGACTGTTCAGCGCTCTATTGAACTAGCCTGGTGGAGGCAGATGGCAGGTTGAAATAGAGAGGGGAGATGCAGTGCGCAAGAGTAAAATGGCAGCTCATGTAAATGAATGTGTGCCGGGCATCTGTTGACTCATGCATTTTAAGGTGTGTTTGCTGATAACAAATGAGAATGGGAAGCTAATAGCCACACTCTCTCTCTTTTGTATTTATGACACACACACACACACACACACACACACACACACACACACGTGTGCGCATGCACACACACACATGCGCAGACACACATACACTACCTCCTGCATTTTCAGAAGAAATAAAATAAACACATGGGCCTCCCAGTATATTTTTTGTCTATGAAAATGCTATGCAGGAGAAAAATCCAATATGAGCTTATCGTGGTTGCCTTTACAGCTATATCTTTGTGTTTGTGTGTGTGGGCAGGTGTGTGAGTATGTGGGCTACAGCGGCATGTGTCTGTGTCGGGGCTGTGAAACTAAACCAAATAAACACAGTCATTAGGAAAATATTGCGCATGGCCCTTGATCTTTTGGAAAGATTCGCTGAGCAGGTACTTCAGAGAATCTTTACCCTCTTTCCCAGTCATTTTTACAACTCTCAGCACTAGTGTTCTCTCTCTCTCTCTCTCTCTCTCTCTCCTCTCTCTCTCTCTCTCTCCCTCTCTCTCTCCCCCCCCCTCTCTCTCTCTCTTAACCTCTCTTTACTTTTTTACTTCCTCTCATAAGTGCCCTCTGAAATTCACCACAATCACTCTTACTATTTTTGCCCGTGCATTATTCGAGAAGGTATAAAAACATCTATGATGTATTACATTCAGTGGTTTTTAGTGGTTGGTATGAACTCCATGCTATGCCCTTTCTGTAATTGTTCCCCATCTCATCCCTTTTAAAGGAAATGAGACCCTCTTAAAAAAGGTCCAACTTTTTAATCTGGGACATTAGTGTCTGCTTCTCATATCAGAATCAGATGCTGTTTTTTTTTGTTTTCATATGCAGCCTCTTCAGTCTGGGCTAGCTACAGTAAACCGATAATGGCCTACAAAGCCAAAAAACAGTCACTACATATTTTGTCTAAACTTTAGAGTTTAGACTGGATATTACAGTAATGTGTATGACTCATATTAACTTGTATGACTGGATATGTATGTATGTGGCGTGTATAGATGTACAGATTTGGAGATGCAATACTGCTTCATACCACCTCTTTTGTCTTGTGACTAAATGCCTTGTTTCTTCTTATTAAGAAACTACATAAAAGCATCACCACTACTATAATACCTACAACATGTTTGACTGGGCAGTATTAGAACTCTGAAGGCATTTTTCTGAATTTATTCATTTTCTTTTTCATCTATCCCCTTTTGGCCTTTACAAACGGCTCTGCTGCATACAAATGTTGAGCGCCAAGGCTGTGCTAGAGACTAATCCAGGGTCCTGGGGGTGGGGTGTGTGTGTGTGTGTGTGTGTGTGTGTGGTGTGTGTAGCCAACAACGAGTACATGCTAAGCCCAGTTGGAGTTTGAGGTGCTGAGGCAGTGTTGGCTGCGACCGGGGGGATGTGTGTGTGGGTGTGTTTGTGTGTCTGTGTGTGTGTGTGTGTGTGTGTGTGTGTGTGTATATGTGTATGTGTGTGTGTATGTGTGTGTGTGTGTGTGTGTGTGTTGCGGAGGGCTGTTGGGCAGGGCGTGCCGCGTTCAGGTGCTGTGAACCGTGACGCCATGGCTCCCTGCCACAGATCAAAGACAGCCGCCAGAGCTCAGGCATGGTGACGGCCCAGGCTGCATCCAGAGGGGACGGGGAGGAGACAGGGGGAGAAGGGGAGGGGGAGAGGGAGGGGGGGTGTGAGGGTGCGAGGGCGGGTTGGCCAGGCAAGTGGGTGGGTGGGTGGGTGGGTGTGGGCTGGTGGTTGTTTGCAGACTGACCAGAGCTGTCAGAGGAGATGAGCTGCATCATGGCCGACACTCAGGCTTCAGGAAACTCCCCGCTGCTGTCTGGCTCACAGCACCACCCGTCTCCATCCCCCTCCATCCCCTTCACCACCCGCCCACCCGCTCCTTCTCCCCCTCCACCCCCTCCACCCACCCACCCCCTCCTTTCCACCCTGCATAACACACATGCCATCACTGAGAACAACCACAGCACATGACAGCTCAAATGTCCTGAAGACACAAACACATTCACGCACCCACGCACACACATAACACATCACACAAATGAAAAACTCAACCTGTTAAAGGAGGGCAGCCTGTCTTTCGGGTCCCCTTTCTCTTTCCTTCTTTCTCTCTATCACTCTCTTTCACCCACATTTATCCTTGTTCCTGTTACCTCCCTCTTTTTTCTTCTCTCCATCTCTCTCTCCATCTCTCTCTGTCTCACACACATATTTACATATACCCTTGCTCTTGTTACCTACCTTCTCCAAACTCTCTCTCCACCCCTTACGCTAATATCCATGACCCCCCAACAGACTCCGTGGGCGCGCCTGGACCTCCTTCCAGCTCCACAACAGGAATTATTTAACATGTTCCTCCATCCAGCCAGCCAAAGCCTACAGAGCAGCTTCCTCCCTGCAGCAGAGTCAGAGTCTCAGAGCATGCCAGCCATGATGCTAATGATGGCTTCTGGGATCTGCACTACAAGGGATTGCAGGAGCACTCCCGCGAGACTCCAGCCATGACTTCTGGCGCTACTCTCCTCTTCTCCTCTCCTCCCTCTCCTCTTTCCTCCTCTCCTCTTCTCCTCTCTTTCGCTCTCTCTCTCTCTCCAGGGGCATTAAGTCTCCAGATAACTTGGGCTTCACATGAGCGGGTCTCTGGTTACAGAATTAATGTTGTGATGAGACTATCTCTGGTCTTCTTGTTTTTTTTTTTTTTTTTACTTTCTTTTGAGAGAGACAACTTATTAAGAAGGGGGAAGATGTAGGAGTGTGTGATGCATTTTTTATGAGCATTAGCAAACACTCCATTTTACATGGAGTCTCTTCATCACACTGGTGTTCAAGGCTAAAATGGTTATACCAGAATCCTGGAGACTGCAGTTAAAAAGAACGAAGAGGATGTACTTCTAAGCCAAGCTGTAAGCAGGGCCTCTAACTTACAGTCGCAGTAGTGCATCCTGGGTATGAATTTTTCATCTACATCTTCCGTGGTTGTGAAGCATTGAAATGCATGCTGTGTGTTGCTGTTCAAATATGGACAGTCTTATTGAAAATGATGCAGCAAACAAAAACTGTACAAATGGGTTTCCAAAAAAAGGAGCGGGGATGGGGGGGGGGCAACGCAGCAAACTCAAGGACGAAACCTTTTTGACGATTCCAGACATCGTTTGTGAAAGAGAGAGCAGCTTTGGCAGTGGGCCAAAATGAATTAGCGAGCACAGAAACATCAAAAAATCAGCTTGGCCGCTCCCCAAGATATCAATCATTGTGGATTCTGAGGCCTTGCTTCTCCATTATTACCATAATTAAAAGAGGTTGAGTATGGTGCACCGGACAACAGAACTAAAAAAAGAGAGTTTCATCTTTTATTCCTTTATTGCAGCATATAAGCTCTTTATAGCTGTATAATCTGCCAGAAGTGTGCTTTTAAGGAACTGGCCATGATGTAAGAGAGAGAGAGAGAGAGAGAGAGAGTGTGTGTGTGTGTGTGTGTGTGTGTATGTGTGTTTGTGTGTGTGTGGTGTGAGGGGGGTGTTTTTAGGAAGTAGACGTTATTGATCGCTCTGTCCGAGTGGATTCTTTGGTCTTACCCCAAACTCTAAATATATTCTTGCTGTAAGGGCACTCCTGCGTAGGTGATGCCCAGAAAAAGGGCCCAGCTTCTCCCGGACATTCCTGGAAAGGAAAGGAAACCCCTGCGGTGCAGAAGCTCTCAGAGGTAACATCAGGGGTTCCTGGAATAGCTCTCAGCCCGAGAATCAATGACTACTACGCCGGGTGTCCTCTGTCTCCTTCCTGTACACTTTCTCGGTCACTTCCCCTTGGTGCTGGCTAAATATGGACAACGTCTGGCCTTGAGCTGGCTGAGGCCTGTATCTGCCCTCTAGCATCGCTGTGCTCAGACTACGGTGACTACAAGCGTTGAACGTTTCTTTTTTTTTTACGATAATATCGTCTATCTCGTTTAATGGTCACGGGCATGACGCTATGGAACCTTGAGAGAAGAAAAAAAAATCCAAGCCCTAAGAGACGCCCGCTTTCTCCAAAAGCCCTGCGCTGAGATCATCATCATCGTAACTAAAAGATAAAGTGGAAGTCTCCCTGCCGTTTAATAATGGCTGACACACATCAAAGCCCTGTGGGAAATGTGGTTCTGATCTGTACCAGAATCAGGCTCTATCAGCGTGCGGTCTTAATTATCTGCCTGCATATGAACTACAGCTCTCCTGCCGCCCCCGTGCCCCCTCCGTCCCCCCCCTCTGGAGGGATCACACATCTGCTTGACTGGGCAGGTTGGCAGGACAATGCGGTCTGAATGTCACGCTCTCCTTGGAGCCGATCAATGGAGCCGATCAGATATCTGACACCTGAGGGATGACTCTGGGCGTCTGACACAAACAAGGCCGGGCCAAGGTCTGAGACACTGTCAACCAGATCAGCTGAGGTGATACGTTTTCTTGCCCAAACTCTCTTTCTTGCGTCTGTCTTGCTCTCCCTCTGTCTTTCCCTCTCCTCTCTCTCCTCTCCTCCTTTGCATCTTTGTGTGTCTGCAAAGCATCATTGTTGTAGTGACCTCATTTAATAGATACATACTGTAGTCGTTATTGTCCAATTGGGCTAATCTTTTTCACTTGTCATTTCATATTATAGTCCAAGCAGTAGATATAAATCACTTATGCATCCACAAAGAGTGTAGCATCCCAAACATACACAGCTGACTGAGCTGTTGATCGGGAGAACTGGTTGCATACTCATGACTACTGATTCATACTGGTCACAAATCATGACTGCTTGCATTACATCACATTATGTCATGAATGTCTTGACGGGAGCATGAAGAAATGCATGTTGACTTGACTGACACTCGCAGTAGTTGGAAAGTTAGGTCCTATTTATCCCTTCTTTTAACATACCATGACAAGGAAGCTGCTACTAGAAAACACAGTAGCAGTCAGTGCTCTCTCTCCAAGAACATACACTCACATGTAGGAGGCATTTTTTCTTAAGGTCATCTCCTGTACAGACTACTTAATGCTTACTCACATTAAAGGTGATCAGGCTAAGCACACTATTACAGTGTGTGTCAACAAATACGTGACAGGGTCTGTGAGTCGATGAAAGGGTGGGAGTGTGGGTGGGTGGCACATAGCAGGCAAATCCCAGGGAATCTAGAGTGGTGACAGGAAGTGCCAGGGCTTGACGATCTCGATCTCACGTATTTACAAAAGAGCGACACACAAATTAGCATCAGGACACACTCTGCTAAAACGAGAGCCGAAGGGCAAGAAAAACTCCAGTTTCAGAGACCAAACAAATAAGATAAGTTTAGTCACTAAGGATAAATAAACAGCATTATGTTTAGCTGGAAGTATTGTGTTATATAATATAATATAATATAATATAATATAATATAATATAATATAATATAATATAATATAATATAATATAACGTAATAAAATATGTCTGGTATAATATGTTATTTACAATCCATGTCGGATTGTTAATATAAAGCTATATGTTCAGTACGGGAGGGAATTAACTGCTGAAATTACATGGGGCGGGAAACATAAGCCAGCAGCCATCTGAACCCTGCTAAGCCCTAATGCTGATTAGGAAAATTTAGATTATTTAATTACTTACCAAAAGATTTAATAACATCACACCTATGTTATGTGTTTACACAGCTGCCTGGGGGCTGCGAGGCAAGCACACCTGCAGCGGTGGTTTTGCCAAGGGAAGCCCTGCGGTGCTCAGATGCAAATAGGGAGCTTCCTCCGGTGCTTTCCCACAAGCCACTGGAACACTGCATGGCACTTTAAACAGGCACCGATGCACCCACAGGCTTAAGCAAACAAAGTACTGTGTGCCTTAACTAAGGAATCACTGTTAAAAAGTGCACTGCATTTTATTGTGCTTTGCATTTTATTGTGTTATGCATTTTGTTGTGTAGTGCATTGTAGTATTGCATTAGGAAAAACAAAAAAGAAAAACAAAAGAAAAACGAAACAAAAATGTGACGTTTGCCTTTAAATAGGCACTGTATTCCATGTACCCTCGTTTTCTGTTCCTCGGGCTGCTGTCTGTATAGGTGTGACATGTGTGTTGAGACTGTGAAGCATCAGCAACGATTGGCTGACCGTCAATGCTAACACTGAAAACAGAGTGTAAGTGACAAGCATGTGTTTGTTACAAGCACATTACATGTGCTAAAGGCTTCACAAAATCAGAGGCCTCTTCATTCAGTTCAGGACATTATTACATGACATTACAGTTAGCTGACGCTCTTATCAAAAGCGATTTACAGTTATTTAGATACAGGGTTTCAGTTACAGTCCCTGGAGCAATGTGGGGTTAGATGCCACTTCAGCCATGGATAAGGACACAGGAGAGCACTAGTTGTTTACTTCCTCACCCCATTTCTTCCTACTGGAACGGGATTCGAACCTGTGACCCTTGGATCAACCACTAGGCCACAGGTGAGATGGGGGGTGCACGGTAAATACCAGACAAAAGCATTTTTTGATTTCAGTTAGTTCACAGGCTGCTTTTGTAGCTATTCAGTTCAGCCTGACAGTATATAAGTATTAAGATGCTCTCTGTTTCCAATAAAGCCTTGGGCTATTCCGTTGCATTTCCATATCAGTTCATGTGCGAAGTCACAGATATAGCGTGCAAAAATTATGAGAAGAGCTTTCAGACTGATTGGACCAGTTAAAAGTGTTCACCTATTGACATTGGCTTCAGGCCTACAAAAATGGTAAGTGCATCACTGATGTCAGCAAAGATAAAACCGCATGCTGGAGAGCCAACCCTTCCTGCCCTGAAGTACAGCTATTTGCGTTTTTGGCAAGAGTTAAAACCCTCATGTCTTAGCAGGAAACCTTGCAGATTTGCAACACACAAACTTTTGCAGGTTACTGCAAGCTGTTCATTGTTTTTTTTTTTTGTGAAAATGGATGATAAAGGCAGAGATCGAGAAAGCATAACATGTTTACAGGTGAACCCCCCCCCCCCCCCTAAAAAAAGTGAAACCTGACATTCAAAGTCATTTAAATTGCAGGTGGAGATGGGAGCTTCTTCTCCAAGGGAAACGCAACACTACGGCTGGCTGAGCATCTGAACTCCGGCTGAGGACATGATGCCCCCCCGAGAAAAAACCCCATAAGACAACAGTCATGCTAGAGAACACACTGGGCTTTTTCGGTAAAGTACTACAGTCCTGGGCACTTAGGAGGCAGGGAGGTAGGCAGTAGCTTTAGTTACACATGCACTTACAAACACACACACACACACGCACACACACACACAGATATTCACAAACACACACAGACAAACAACACACACATGTACACACCACAAACACACATGCACACGTACACACACATACAGTACATTCACACAGACACACACACACACACACACGTATGCACACACACCACACACACATTCACACCCACACCCACACACACACACACACACACACACACACAAACCTTTGGTGAAGTTTTAAGATGACCACAATGACTTTGGCTGAAAACTCAGCTCATTAAGTGAGTATCCAAGACAGGCTATCAGGCAGGGAGGCAGGCAGACAGACAGATAGGGCAGGAGATGGCTTGTCTGACCTCTGTGGGCAGTGGGAGACAGGTCTGGGTCGGAGGCCCAGTCCAGAGCCAGAGTGGCTGAGATTCAACTGACCACTCAGCAATCTACTTTGCCTATTGCTCTGCAACACAGATATTGATAAACACACACATACACACAGGCACGCATGCATACACGCACGTATACACACACACACACACACACACACACACACACACACACAGCTACACACACACACACACACACACACACACAGGCACGCACACACATGCATACGCATACACACACAGGCACACGCACGTACACACACATACACGCACACATACATGCACACACACACACACACACACACACACACACACACACACACACACACACACACTCACTTGTAGTCATACTGGTAATGTAACTTGATGTCACTGACATTGAACATAACTGACATCATCCACTCCAACCATGTCCCCCTACCCCCTACTCCTCTTCCCTCCCCCCTCTATCTCTTCCTACTCTCCCTCTTCCCCCCTTCTCTCTTTCTCTCTCTCTCTCTTTCTCTCTCTCTCTTTCTGTCTCCCTCAATCGTTACTACTGCCTCGCTTGCTCAGTCAATACAAGCCAGTAATAATGTATGAGTCAGACATGACTCTCTGTCTTCCTCCTCAGAGTCTCTCCTTCCCTCCTTGTTTATTTCATTTTTCCCCCTGTCCATTATATCTGTCCTTTTCTGCTCTGTTTGTAGAGTGCTAAATGCCTCTTGCTCTGCCATTGCTAGCCTGGCCAAGCGCTCACTTACTCATCTGTGTCATGCAAGGGGCATTTGACTGGCAAGGGTCCATCGACTGGCTTGTTTTTGTTTTTTTTTATAACATGTCCACCTACTCGCTACTTGCTCTTCGAAAAAGTCCAGTGCATCTTTTTATTTCTTTGCGAGTTTTGTTTTTATTTATTATTTTCTCCTTGATTTATTGATGAAGTTAGTGTTTACATGGATTCACATGGACACAAATATTCTCTGCTTGTGTATGCTTGTGTCTGTGTGTGTGTATGTGTGACAGAAAGTGTGTCTGTGTCTGTGCACCGTCTTCCTTTTAGTCTTTCCATCCTTCCTGCAAAACCTTGCCCTGCCATGCATCAAAGTGTTGTGACTCTCATGATAAACCACCTGTTTTCTTGCCTTCACGAAATGCCACTTGTCATTAACCTGTTACTCCATCTACTATCCTGGAAACAAGTCTATTACATAAAAATTACATTTGGCCATGATTTATGCTCCATTTATGACTGTGTGATGATAGTTTTGTTGATTATTTATAAATGACAACTGTCATACATCATCCTCCTCAACAGTGCAGTGCATACTTTTGGGTTGATCACACTTTATTACTATTCAGAATACAAATGATAGTGTCCAAAGTATAACATATATGGCATAATCTACAAACTAATACATGCAAATGCTTGGTGAATATGCAGTGCTTTGCGATGCATCTAATGAATCATAATTTTACTTATTTCACTTCCACCATGTTTCAACCTGTATCATAAATCTGTTCAAGCAACACGTTAAACCTGCCATCTGTCGACCTACATTTGCGATACAAGAGAGAGCTACCTTTAGGCTCTCTTCCCTTTTTGCTCGGTATGTTTTTCAATCATTGTTTTCCCTTTTGCACTCCCTATTCCCATCTCTCTCGCTCAAGAATAATCCTTACTTCTCTCACTCGCTCTGGCTGTGTCTCACCCACTCTTTTATTAACATCACATCCTGGTGCACACACTTAGACAAACATACACGCACACACACACACACACTTACATAGGCACTCACACACACAAACACAGAGATGTTTTCCTTCAGGGACAGCTAAGTCAGTTTTAACAGGGTTTGCTCTGCACCAATAAGCGAGATGTGCGAAGAATACAAGTGCTGGAGGCGCAGGACAACACCGCTTTCATTGGGGAAATATACTACAAAAGGCCTGAGCTATCCGAGCTATCCACTGCAATTGTAGAGCCAGGGCCAAGAGTCTCCACCATAACCAATGTTATCTGAACTGGTACAGTATAAACCTCTTGTGAGCATGAAGATAGTCAAGCTTCTCAAATGTGGAATGTGTGTCTTGTCGTGGTTGCCATTACACTTTGCTGTTTATCTTTACACTACTACAAAACTGTAGCTCATTATCAATGGTGGAAAAAAAATACACAAAGGCATTGCTGTTTGCATAATGCAGTGCTGCATAACTTTTGCAAGACAGAACATCTCTTGGGCAAAATTACCCAGAATCCCTCATTCAGCAAGTCTTTAGCAAAGACATCATACCAGTGCAACACAAGGTCCCCCGCCCCCCCACCTTTTCATTTCATCGCGCCTCTTCAAAACATAATTAAAGGGAGGTCTAGGGATGTTATGTCTGGACTGTAAATATTGACCAACATATCTGGAGCCTTTTCCCGGGAGATGAAAAGCTAGGTGGGATCGTTTGTATCCGATATTCTACTGGCAAATGAATTGCATCCAATCCATGTGCATGTTTAGGATTCAAACGGCTTGCACTTTCCACCAAATCTCATTGGCAAGCTCTCCCATTGGCATCTGTGACTCGATCATTTGCTAGTAACGCAATCAAAATGCGGCATGGAGATAGAATTATGTGCTTCTGTGCAATCGCACAAAAACCATTTTCATTGGCGTGCGTGGAGAAATCAATAACTCCTCCCAGACCATCCTTCTACCCTGAGCTCGATGCTGTAAAAGGAGTTCAAATAGGTTTTTCAGAGCAAATCAAATGAAACTTGTTTTTTCCCTTTTCCTTCTCTATTTTATGTCTGCCGCTATGCAAACATTGCATGCTTATCTTTCACTGTTTGGAAAGAATGCATAAAAAGGTCATATTTTCCCATCCTCTCCTCACCCACAGTTTTGCATTCTGTTGCTTGGCAAAGACAGGTTGCAGAGGGGGTGAGAGGTGAGGGGTGAAAACAGTAAATAAGGAACGAGAGATGAATAATTTTCGGTGGGGTCTCCCCACCTCCCTCTCCCTCTCTCTCTCTCTGTCTGTCTCTCTCTCTCTGTCCCTCCCCTCCTACTGTGCTGTATCATCTCCTGAGGATGTGCCGAGCTCATTCGGTCAGTTTCCCATTCGCAGAGGGCCGGAAAGTGGAGGGAAAAATACTGGTAAAAAGACCCGCTGAGAAACAGAGTGGGCATAAATGAGAAGTACCATATCCCAGCCCGGCCATGCATAAAACACTGTGATTTTAGCGCAGGGGGAGAGAGGGAGAGAGAGAGAGAGAGAGAGAAGGATAGAGGGGACCGGCTGTCTCTCCAGAGCCATTTCCCTGCCAAAAAACTCACAGAAAACAAATCAACTGAACTGCCAAGGACCAGGAGGAGAAACTTTTTCTCCGAGGCAGAGAGCTGTAGCTTAGCGATGACTGACGCAAGTGTTTTGGTACAGTCGCATAGCCGCCGCCGCGGCAACTCAACTGCTTGGCCTGAAACTGCAGCGGTCATGGCCGGGGACGACTAGGACCCGGTTATTGATTGCAGCCGCATACTGACTTTATTATTCCCCCTATTGGCCAATCCTTTGGTGGCGGCAATAACCCCACCCCCACCCCCCACCACCACCATCACCACCACTTACACCACCCCCCCCCCTGCACCACCCCCTTTGTCATAATAGCGCCAGTGTCGCAGTAATGCATGAATTCCGGGGCCCGATTTGTGACGGGGGCGGATAAATGGATGTGAAATCAAGCCATGAAAAGCCAACACTGCGTGGTCGGGAATTTCAACGGGAGCTCATTAGAAAAGCATGTTCTGCGTTTCTGTGGAGGGATGGTGAGGCACGCTGATTACTTTCTTTCTTTCCTCCCTCTTGCTTTTCTCCCTAGATCTCTTTCTCACTCTCTTCCCTCACACACACACACACTCGCTCACTCTTTTCTCCCTTTTGCCTTTTTCGTCTGCTGCCATTTTCACGGATGACATTTATTCGGAAGCATTTGGGGGTATTACGAAAAGCTTTTTTTTTTCTCTCTCCAAAAACTCAGCACCGGGCAAGGGGTATGAAAAGGGTTTTCTTCCTCAAGCCAACACTGCCCCATCAGTCAAGGGGGAGGTGGATGCAAATGTTAATACATTATGGGTGCATTGCAGTGGGGGAATGGAGGGGCAGGGATTCAGAGTGAGTTGTATGTGTGTGTGTGTGTGTGTGTGTGTGTGTGTGTGTGTGTGTGTGTGTGTGTGTGTGTGAAAGGGGTGGGGTGGGTATTATGTCCCATAAGCTGGCAGTGAATGAGGATGTTTCGACTCAGTCAGAGTCAGCTGGGATCAAAAGCCCATTAGCCATCTGAAGATGAAGAAGTATAGGATCCGTTGTTGGACACACACACTCACAAACACAGACACACTCACACAGACACACTCACAGACACACTCACACACACACACACACATAGACACGCACACACACAACAATAAGACAAATATCAAAGTGCTAGTAGATATTTAGAGGAAGATGCACTTTTGCTGTGGCACATCATCATCAAAGGGTACAGCCCCCCCCCCTGTAAAACAGTCCTCTTTGGTTGTGCATCTCTCATCAGTGAGGTCCGTGGGGGGTCCGCAGGAGCCCTGGCTGCGTAAAGGCCAGGGGAGTTCTGTAGGGGGCTGATTGTGTCGCATCGTCAGGGCCCCCATCAACAATCACACCTCGCCTCATCCCTCACAGTGGCAAACTTGTCCTCGGATCGCAAGAAATCAAGTTACGGCAAAAAAAAAACAAAAGAATCTATCAACCTCCCTCACCTGCCAACCCACCCCCCCCTCTCCCTCTCAACCACCGAAATGTCGCCATTACTGTGAATGTTCTTACAGTGCCTACCTGCACAAAAAAGGGAAATCATGTCGTGAGTCACACTGCCGGAGCGAATCACGTTGCTGTCGCTGGCCCAGCGTTGGAAAATAATAAAAAAAGCCTCCCCTCTGAACGACTTCCTTCTGCCGTTTTTCAGAGCAACAGCGAGAGTCGAGCCGAGGCGCCCCCACCACCACCACCTCCAATGGCCTGGTAAATAAACCCATCACTCTTTGCTCGCGTCTCATTTTGGCAATTTTTTTTCTCTTTTCTTTTTCTTTTTTTTTCTTCTTCTGCTGCTGTATCCAGCTTTCGCCGGGGCAGGCGGCGCACACGAGAGAGTTCACAGGGGGCGCGGGCCGCTCTCAGCCATGCTAATGAGCCTTAGCGAGCGAGGGAACTAGCGGGCGAGTGAGGAGGAGGAGGCGAGAATATTTTCTTTTGTCTAGTGTTTGTGGAGCCTCCGGGGGGCACGCACATATACATACATAATAGGCAGCTGCTGCACCTTCGCAGAGATAGAGAGAGAGAGAGACAGAGACAGAGAGAGAGAGAGAGAGAGAGAGAGAGAGAGATAGGGAAGAGGAGAGCAGGGAAGAAAGAAGGAAAGAGAGAGAGTGTGTGAGAGAGAAAGAGAGAGCGAGAGAGAGAGAGAAGAGAGAGAGAGAGAGAGAGAGAGATGGAGAGAGAGGATAGAAAGAGAGAGAATGAGAAAGAGAATCAGAGAGCATAGAAGAAAAAGGCAGAGAGGGAGATAATAAAGGCAGAGAGGGAGAAAGCGAATGTTAGAGAGATTAAAAACACACAAGGGTAACACTCGCTCAGCCAGTATGCCCAGGATTTTTAAGGCACCTGTTGGCTCTGTGCTCATCTTTTCCCTCTCTCTCTCTTCATCTGCCTATTCCCCTCCGCCCCCTCTCTCACTCTGTCTCTCTTCCTCTTCCTCTCTGTCTCCCCACACATGCTACCCAGGGCCTCAGGCCTGCTTCAATTAGCATGGGACCTACTGCGCTATGCCACGGGACCCAACCCAACCCAAACCCAACCCACCGCACATCTCCCACTCTCCCATCTCCACAGCTTCGCACCGCACCTGCCTAGCCACCACGGGGGGCTTCCCGTAATTGATCCACCACCAACAGGTCTGGCTTCTGGCCCTGTGCCACCATCATGATACTGCCGTCATGCTCTCCTCCCCTCCCCTCCCCTCTCCTCTCCTCTGACGTCGAACATCATGGACACACAACACAAAACCCCTGCCTTCGCGCATACACAGCACAGCACAGCACAGCACAGAGCTGGCCCATGTTGCAGCTGGCAGTGTAATCGAGTCTAGCCGACTCAGCTAGCAACAGACTGGCAGGCTAATGCCAAATCGACGTATCATAATGCGTTAAACCCATGTGCTTGTAGCACCCCTTAACAACAGGATCTTACTTTTATGGCATTGTGTATTTTAGAAATGTGCCTTTTTGAACCAGCTTTGAGCCTAGCTTTTTACTTTTGTCAACATGCGCTTGGTAAATAGCAGATTTGCTCTTGTGGAATGGAATGCTACATACCGGATAACCTCGGTTCTGCGAATACAGAGCTGGTCCAAATAGCTGTGGGAGAGCTAAAGGAGGGATCCGCTGCGTGCCCAGTGCAGAACCCTGCCAGATCAGAACCGGAGTTCTTCCAGAGTCAGCATCTCTCTGTAAAGCAATTAGTTTCTTCAGCGCCCCACGACCAGAACTTTTCCACGTCCAACTGTCATCGGAAAAGCAATTAGACTATCTCTCTCTCTCTGTCTGTCTGTCTGTCTCTATCTCTCTCTCTCTCTCTCTCTTTCTCTTTCTCTCTGTCTCGCTCTCCCTCTGTCTGTGACTCTCTCTCTCTGTCTGTCTGTCTCTCTCTGTCTCTATCTCTCTCCCTCTCTCTCTCTCTCTGTCTCTCTCACTCTCTCTCTCTCTCTCCATGGTGCTGGCTCGGCGCAGGTGCTTAGAATTGCAGTCGTGTATTTCAGGCTCAGGTACCCGGCTGTGACTCTGCCGAAACCAACCCACAGGCTTGCTTCCATGTGTCTGTGCGTGTGTGTGAGAAAGAGAGAGAAAAAGAGACAGAGACAGAGAGAGAGAGACAGAGAGAGACAGAGAGAGAGAGAGTGAGATACAGAGATTGTGTGTATGTATGTGTGTGTGTGTGGGTATGTGTGTGTCTGCGTGTGTGTGTGTGTGTGTGAGTTTGAGTCAGGAGCGAAGCAGGAAGGAGCCTATTTGTCCTTGTGGGCCCCCTTTATTTGATCCCGCTGCCTGTGCACTACCGTGCCAGGGCAATTTTACCCATGAAGACACCTCCTTATGTGGTAATTGCCAGATATCATCATGGCATTCCTGCTAAACCCCAGCATGTCTGTGTTAAATGTCTCCATTTTTTTCACTCGATAACCGCTGCTAAGAAAGCCTTTTTCGTAGAAGTACCTGAAACAACGAAGTCACCTTTGATATTATGGTTCATAGCTGCATAGTAACTGAAAAGTATGTATCTATCACCCGAAAAAAAAAAACACATTTTCAGTCTAGTCTCATCAGTGTCTCCACAAAATAGGGAGATGGATTTACAACAACAAAAAAATCTGTCCAGCTACAACAATCTCCTCTAATGAAATGATGCTTGTCCGATCAAATTATTCCACCAACGCTGAGTATGTAATTGACATCATAATACAATCACAGTCTATTTTTAACAGTGGGACTGAGGGAGCCTGTTAAGCCCACAGCTAGCGATGCTACAGTGGAGCAGTGATGTTGGAGTATTTATGCTCTATTGTGTCGCTCATTATTTAACGACTGTTTCCAACTTCGGAAACTTTAATGGGTGAAGTTTGGGACTTTTGGAATTTTCACTCTGATTAGGTTTCTTTCTACAGGTTTTCTGTCTGTACAATGTCTACAATTTATGGCACTGGAATGTCTTTTTTTAGACAAGCGCTGGTCCAGAGTGCGTTTGGGAGTCTCTAGACCCCCTGGAGACAGCAGGGACTGTGTGCAAACAGCCCGCTCTGGGGCCTTGTAGTGTGTGTGTGTGTGTGTGTGTGTGTGTGTGTGTGTGTGTCTGTGTGTGTGTGTGTGTGTGTGTGTGTGTGTGTGTGTGTGTGCGCCTTCGCCCTCTCTGTAAAATGATCCCACAGACATGGGGCATGTCTGACTCCTGGTACCACAGCCTGGCTGCAATCTCCACCGAACAACAGAGACACACACAGACAGAGACCGAGACACAGACAGAAACAGAGACAGAGACAGAGACAGAGACAGGTAAGAGGCTCCTATACTTCGCCTGCGCTAAGTGTCAAGATCAGGGCGCCATGCATTATTAAATGAGTCTGAAAGTCGTGGATGTAAAAGGAACTAAAAAGACACAGAAAACGAGAGAGAGGAGCAAAAAAAAGGGTAAGAAGAGAGAAAGAGAGCGGGAGAGATAAAAATACAGTGAAAGGAGAGAACAGGGACTTTCTGACAGGTGAGGGGGGTTCCTCCCCTTCATTGTCTGTCAGACACTCACACACACACACACACACACACAGACACATACACACACACACACACACACACACACACACACACACACTCACACACACTCACACATTTTTACATTATTTCTGGGTCTCCCCCTACGTCTATTTCACTTGCTCTCATTTTCTCACATTTGCTCCCTCGCTCTGAGGATAGACATGGGGAGCAGACGGTGGCCTTTGATGAACGAAGTAGGGCACACACACACACACACACACACACACACACACACACACACACACACACACATGCACACGCATACACATACACACATGCACGCGCGCATACACACACACGCACACACACGCGCACACACACACACACACACACACACACACACACACACACGCACTAGTCCTTGAATTAGGAAGGTTGTCCGAGTGCCCTTGTTCCCTAAAGGCATCTTAAGAGTCCCCGGAAATAACCACGGCCGTCTGTCGGTCCATCAGTTAAAAACGACACCTCTGCTGAGGCACTTGAAGGGGAAAAGAGGCAGTGGCAGATGTGTGTTATTGGATCACACTGTGATTTCCTTGAAGGTGTTCCTCACGACTTCAGTTCTTGTCGCGCTTCTCTACACCCACCGTCTCTTTTCCCTTCTCCTCCTTCTCCTCCTCCTCCTCTTCCTCTTTTTTCGTTCTGCCGCCCTCTGCTATCTGTCCATTCCTCTGGCACCCCCAGGGCCAACACAGACCACTAGCCCTTGAGCCAGAAGTGATTACACTTTCCAGACTTGAAATTGCAGTTTGAGGTCAGCCCTTGATCTGGTCGTTGGGAGTTGAGAGGGCAAACATGCACTCAAACTCAGAACACGCACATACACACAAATATGTACAAACATACATGCACACATACACACACACACAGACACACACACACACACACACAAGCACACACACAAACACTCACATACCCCCATTCACCCTGCGTATGCCCTCCATCCAAACCAAACACACACACAGACAGACACACTCTACCTAAACACATTTTCTCACTCACACAAACACACACCTGTAAATAAAACTAAAAGTACAAGTTCACTCAAACTGCCAAATAAACAGGGTACGCTATACGTTTGTGCATAGCCAAGCACAACTGTAAAAAAGCACAGCTTGGTCAAGGGTACAGAATATGCACAAGTGTGCAGTTACCCAGTCACTCAGCACTAACTACAAAGGACACAAAGTATCGTATTTTCCAACTCAAAATATGCCTTAAAAAATGTACAGCATTGGCTTTGAAATGTGCCTTTCTACCTTTCTGTGTAATAGCCAAACTCAGTCTTCATTTGCTGAGCCCACTGCCTGCTAGAAAAAAAGTTTCAATGCTTGAGGATAATACTCGACACTTAAGTGCAACAATTCTTCCGAGTCCGAGGCTGTACGGCACATACAGTACTGTAACCGCATGCTATGATGTCTCAGAGCGGATGCATGTTGTCCGGGTCAATTTAGAGGCGGCTACTGCCGTCACGGCGGCCTAATGCGCAACATGCCTCCCCATTAGCCCTAACAGCAGTGGCGTGTGCCAGCGAGGAAATTGATTGAAAGGTGCCCGTCATGAGCTGTGCTGTTATTCAATCAAAGGCCGGGCGAAAAAGCCTACCTGTGGCGGCTACTTACTTTCCGACGACATTTAAGGGTTTACGGAATCTAAAGCAAAATCTGTGGGTATGTTTATGTTTTTTCAAACATCACTTTGAACAAGAGCATATATAATGTACACCACTGGAGACTGTATATTGACTGTATATGATTTATGATTTTACACATTTTATTGTACATATGTCTTATTTATGTGTAACAATGTGCATTTCACATTATGATATGATTTTAAATAATATATCCATGACATCTACTTTTGTTTACTTTACTTTCCCTTCTAAGTTGCCAATACTATTCACACCTACAAATAAAAACTGAATTTTAATTATTCATCATTACCGAAGATTGTTTTTTGTTTTCAGGCCCAAGGCTGAATCCCAGTGTGACTTGACCTTCGGAGAAACTTATCATCTATTTCCAATCTTCCCACACTTGCCACATGTCTGCCTTGCCCGCCTTGAAGGCTGCCGAAAGGCGTTGCTGCCACCTGGCCTTGGCAAGCCAGATGCTCCAGGTGTTTGATCTACCCACCACTGGCCTGGCCTTGTTCTGACACTGAACCTCAACAAGGGCTTTGTTAGTCTACAGTATGCCCCCCCCCCCTTTGGAATCGCCTTCGAAAGTAGACAACATGTTGCATTTTAACGCCTTCTGCTCTGCTCTGCTCAGCTCACTGTGTATGTGTTGTATTGTGCATTTGCATGTTTATGTATATTTACATTTTAATGTGAACTTTGCTGCGCTTTGGACCAGTGTGTGTATTTTATGAATTTCTGCTTACTTATCCTGTTGTCCAGACACCCCCACACGCAGCAAAGCACACATCACATCATCTACACACAGACATACAGAATACACACACATAAACACACACACACATACACACACACACACACACACAAAAATACCTTCACACTACCAGTCTGAGCACACTCTGTGCACCCTCCAGCTGTTTGCAGCAGAGGCAGCAGAGTAGGCCCCCTCGTCTGTAATTTCGAATTCAGTTAAGCTGCAGCTGTGGGGCTAAATGACAGCTAGTCAATGGTTGTGTTCCCGGTGTTCACCTCCCGCTCTCCCTGTGGTGCAGCCTCCACCACAGTCCACACCTATTCACATCGGATGGGGATGGGAGAAAAAGTACACACACACACACACACATACACACAAACACAAAATGGCCACGCATGCCTCTGTGCTTTGGTATCCCAGGTAGTGATGGGGAGAGAGAGAGGAAGAGAGAGAGAGAGAGAGAGAGAGAGAGAGAGAGAGAAGAAAGGGTGGAGGGAAGAAAGGGAGAGAGATTGTGAGGATATCTAAAAAAGAAGAAAGGCAGCTGGGACTGGTGAGGAGAAGAAAGATGAAGGCAAAGAAAAGAGAGAGAAAGCGAGAGAGAGAGAGTATGAGAGAGACAGTGAAAAGGGGAGCAGAGGGGGGAAAGGGAGAGGTAGAAAGCGACACACTTTCCTGGCTTATTTACACATAGCTGGTGGTATGACAGGTAATTTGGGGAAATTCTCCACAGACCCAGCAGTAGACAGCAGGGGGATAAAGACTGAGCGAGATAGGCCGAGAAAGAGAGAGGGAGGGAGAGAGAAAGGGAGCGAGCAAGGGAGCGAGGGAGAGAGAGAGAGGAAAAAAAGAAAAGGAGGGAGGGAGAGAGGAGGGCGAGGGAGGAGAAAAGGGAGGGGAATGAAGGGACGTGTATGGACTGCCTGACACAGACTGGCTTGGTTAGAGAAGGAAGTGAGCAAATGGCTTTTCAGATTCCAATCTGGAGTGTAGGGAGCGAGGGAGTGTGTGTGTGTGTGTGTGTGTGTGTGTGTGTGTGTGTGTGTGTGTGTATGGATGTGTGAGAATGGGGATATAGATGAGAGTGAGAGGGGAGGAGAGGAGAGGAGAGGAGAGGGTGTGGGGGAGTGCCGAGCAAGCTGTTGACAGATTTTGACAATTTTATTTATCAGCCGTGCGGAAGATATCAAAAAGCTTTCTGTCTTCCTTTTAATTCAATCTCTACAGTTCCAATTTGGGGTCCGGAAGATCATACTCGAGGAGGAGAGTGAGAGCGGAAAGCAGGAGGGAAGAAAAAAAAAAAGAAAAACAGGGCAAAATATCAGCAAAGTTATTCATTTTGTACTTTCTTCATTTGCGTACATCCATCTGTCATTCGCTCTTACACTCTCACTCTCGCTCGCTCTCTATCACTCTCCCTCCCGTGCTCTCTCTCTCTCTCTCTTTCCTGCTTTCTCTTCTGCAGGGCTTCCGAACCAGGCTGTTGGTTGTGTAATTAGGGTTGCTCATATCGTTTGGCATGCAGCTGTCTTTCAAAGCTCAGTGCCAATTACTCAGCTGTTGTTAATAGGGGCAAGGTTAGCCTAGCAACATTAGCGAGTTGACATGGTTGTGATGACTTAATTTGGCGGCAACCTAGGCTAAGATGGGTGAAAGTACAGGAGTGAGAGAGAGAAAGAGTGAATCACAGAGGAGTGGAGACAGAGAGAATTGGAAAAAAGAGGGATGGATAAGAAGAAGAAGAAGAAGAAGAAGAGAAGAAGAAGAAGGGAGAGTGAATCAAAATTGGTGTGCGTGTGTGTGTGTGTGTGTGTATGTGTGTTTGTGTGCATCCAAGCATGTGTGTGTGAGTGGGTGTGTGTAAAAAAGACAGAGAGAGAGACAGTCTGAGAGGGAAAGAAAGTGTAAGAGGGAGACAGGCAAAGGGAGACAGAGACAGTGAGGCAGAGGCAGAGGCAGAGGCAGAGGCAGAGGCAGGGCGCCATGCTTCATGTTTTCTGGACGCTTCCTTCCTGTCTCTATGATGGCTGCTGGGCTGCACTGAGAGTGGCTTTCCTCCCGTGACCTTCTTCTCACACATCCGCCTATCTCTATTCCTCCCTTCCTCCCTCTCTCCTTCCCTCTCTCCCTCCCTCTATCCCTCCCTTCTTCTCCACCTCCTCCCCTCTGCTTCTCATCACTGCACCCCCTGTCTTCCATACCCCCAGGGCACACCAAATACACACACAGCATCCTCCGCTATCTCCCTCACACACAACTTAAATACACACATAATAACAAACATAATAACAAACCAATCTCCTTATCATACACCTGTGCAAACACTAATACACACACACACACACACACACACACACACACACACACACACACACACAGAAACACACACACACATAAAGTGATAGTGACACTGGTGTGTTGTGCCAGAGAAAATGCATACAAATTCAGAGACACAAACGCTATCTCGCCTCTCTTTTTTTTGTCCACCTGGTCTACCTATGCCGTTTGTAGCCCAGATAGCAGAGTTCGCTGCGGTAGGCTCCTCCAGTGATATTTGCTTCTTTCTAGAAAGGGCTGGGGGATAGACATTTGGGGGTGAAAAACAAAAAAGATTCAAAGAAGAAGCTGGAGAGACCAACCAGGGCGAAAACAGTGTGAGCCAGAGAGAGAGAGAGAGAGAGAGAGAGAGAGAGAGAGAGAGAGAGAGAGAGAGAGAGAGAGAGAGAGAGAGAGAGAGAGGGAGAGAGAGAGAGGGAGAGAGAGAGAGAGAAAGCATGCAACCACATAACTGTGATGAACATAGTAAGACACTGAAAGACAAAAAATATATGTGGGGAAAGAATAGAGTGAGGTGAAAAAGTGTGTGTGTGTGTGTGTGTGTGTGTGTGTGTGTGTGTGTGTGTGTGTGTGTGTATGTTCATGTGTGTGGGTGTAAGAGAGAAACAGACTCACAGACAGGTAGAAAGAAAGAGACAGAAGGGCAAGACAAAGAAAGAGAGGGAGCAAAGGAGAGATAGACCAAAAGAGAGAGAGAGAGAGAGAGAAAGGTAGAACAGGAGCGATAAAGAGATAGACAGAAGCACTGCACAGTCCAGTGGAGAATCTGCAGTGCGTGCCTGTGGTGTGATGGCTAAGGAGATAGCCGCGAGATACAGGGAGCGAGAGAGAGAGAGAGAGAGAGAGAGAGAGAGAGAAAGAGAGAGTGAGAAAGACAGAGAGAAAGACAGAGAGAGAGAGAAAAGACAGAGAGAGAGAAAGAGAAAACACCAAATGAAAAACGACTGCAATAAAATATAATCAGAGGCAGAGAGTGAGCTGGGATTACTACCCCTGCTTCAGTGGAGTATGTAATTGTGGTAAAGAACACCACAGCTCAACCCGCAACAAAACACAAGGCTGCAGCTCGCTCAATAAAGAGCACCCCACTATCGAAAGAAAAAAAAAGCTTGCTATTAGGCTTACACTTAAACTCCTCATGTTGCTATTAATTCTTTCAATAGGAGTTGTCGCGTGTGAAGGAGGGATTGTGGCTGGAGTGCTTGTTTTATTAGTGCTGTGCTGATAACGGTGTCAGGATGACAGTAATTGTTTATTGTCAGACATAAACATAGAGGGTTTCTTGATAAATGACTGTGCTCGTGTGTGTGGCTATTTTTACCACTCAACGTGCTGCATCTCGGTCCCTCGTAAACAGAACATAATTCCAGGCGACAACGAATGCCGCCACCACAACTACAGACGGATTTAGACATGTGAATTAGGTTTATTTTTTTACTAATGATTTCATGAATAATGACAGTGGTTCTTTTTTTCACTGATTGTTTGAAGGCGCTGAGAAGGAAAATGTCAGTTGTTTTTCTGGCAGGTGACATGACAGCCCCTCTTGGCCTCCTGGCATTTCCTGTTGCCTATTTGGATAGCGAACACACACACACACACACAGAAAGCAGCCATACCATGTGGCACTAACAAACAAACAAACAAACAAACAAACAATCAAAACAAACACAACACAACAAAAGTAACAAAAGAAAAACCAAACTAGGCATTGTTGTTTACCTCATGCATGAAATCCGACCAATTTAGAGCAGCTCCCATTTCACAGACAGTCGTTGTTACGTATCCACCACTCTTGCCCCCCCCCCCCCCCCCCTCCTTCTTCTGAAGAAACAAAAAAAAAACCTCACTCCATTGCCCACCCAATTATTTCTGGAAAAAGGCCTAACTAGCCTTGGCACAGCATTAGTCTCCTCTTCAGCTCAGATGTGGTTTCAAATTCCTTTGTTTGCCTTGCTGCTGTTCATATCTGTTTGCTTAGGATGGCTGACCTCGGGGGGAGAGACTGAGGGGCAGAGGAATAGACTGCGGACACTGCAGTGAGACTGACTGCCTTTTGTCTGGCCTGGTGGCTGTGAAACGAAACACTTGCACAATCTGTGCGTAAACAACATCAAACGAGTATAAATTTTTAATTGACCTGACTTAATACATCCCATTCATGATGCTGGCACACACAAAAAACAATCAATCACCCCCACACACCCCCCGGTCTACCACCCGCCCACACACACAAACACACACACACACACACACACACACACACACACACACACACACACACACACACACACACACACACACACACACACACACACACACACACGACTATTGATTACAAGCCTGACTAATTTTCATGGCAAGCACCTTCCATCTACTGCATTGCCACAAGAAAAAGAACAGGTCCATTCCCCAGGCTAGCTTTTGAGGGACGGCCGCACTGATTGACCCAGCTAATGCCTTTTCTGGATTTTACACACCTGTCTCCCCTCTACCACACACACACACACACATACGAAGACACACAAACACACACACACACACACACACACACACACAGTTCAACCACCTGCAATCTCCCCTTCACCTAATTAGCTTTAACGACGACACGGTAGCTAGAATAATTAGCCTTTCCTATATGATACCATTAACCCAGACCATCCCTAACTAGCCCAACATCCAGAGCAGACAAGGCAGCCCACAGTCAAAACAAGCGTGTCTGAGGGAGAGAGGTGGGTGGGGGGTGGGGGGGTGGAGGCGCGGGGAGAAGCTGGAGGAGAAAAGAAAAACAATGCGGCCACGAAAAAAAAAATCCATTTTCATGAATATTGGATTTCATTAAAGAGGGGAAAAAAGCTTGACGATCAGTCTTTAATGACCCAAAATCCACACGCATGAATTTTTAAGCAGCTACTGTGTGTGTGATCTAAAAGGGAGGGATGAAGGGAGGGATGGGAGAGGAAGAGATGGAGTTAGAGAGACAGAGGGAGAAAGAGAGAGAGGAAAAGAAGGAGAACTGAAGGAGAGAGAAAGAAGGAGAGAGAGGAGAAAACCAAATGAGGAACAGAGAGAAAATGGAAAATGAGAAACAGAGAAGACATAAGAGAAAGAGAAAAAGACAGAGAGTGAAATAGAGAAGCCAAGAATATGAGCTAAAGGGCCAGGGAGAGATGGGAGTAGAGAAAGATGGAAGGAGAGGGAGAGGGGAGAGGGGGAGCGGGGGAGAGGGACAGAGGGCGGCAGTGAGTACTAAATCCCATGTGGGTTTTAAGTGTCCACTGCAGTGTGTGTGTGTGTATGTGTGTGTGTGTGTGTGTGTGTGTGTCTATGTGTGCATATGTGTGTGTGTGTGTGCATAAGCATGTGTGTGTGTGTGTCTGTGTGTGTGTTTATGTGTGCATATGTATGTGTGTGTGCATAAGTGTGTGTGTGTGTGTGTGTGCAGCAAGCGAAAGGCAGAGCTTTGCCTCTTGGGTTCTGTCTCTAGTGCCTTTGATTACAGACCCCCCCTGGTACCCTTGTGCACTAACACAAAACCCAAATACCCCTCCTCACACGGCCAGAGAGGCTAGTCCTCCGAGCACTGATCAAATGTACCCTTTGGCTCTTCCATTTGTGCCTCTACTCCACTTTCCTTGACTTCCACACACTGCCATTCATTCCTCTTCTTGCCTTTGTTGTTGCAATTGCTCCCTCAGCATCCCACATGGGAGGGGGGCAGTCACAGAGACAGACATAGAGACAGTCCGATTGTCACATGTGCTGTTGGAAACACAACTGAGGGTTGATCGTGTGCTACAGTATGCGTGTCACGTAATACGCAAAAATACACAAAAAAATATATCTGTTTCTTTAAACATTGAAATCCATCAATAGTGCTGTTTTAAAATATGTAAAAGTGTGTTGTTTCTTTTAGAAAGGCAGAAACAGTAAATTGTGATTCTTAGGTTAGGTCTGAACCAACTCTGCTTCATTATATTTTATGCAGTACACACAGCTGGATGTACTGCAGCAAAAGCCTACTTCAACTCCGAGCTGGACTCTGAGTAGCCCTGATATGCCATGTTAATGCTTGTTTTATTGGCTTCCTCAAGACTTGTTTCTCGTTTGTATCACAGCACCATATGCTGTTATTACTGTACTGCTGTCATTACTGTAGGGGAGTAGCTGTAGTTGAGTGGGTCACTTTGTGCCGGGGAGGGGTAGGTCACAGAGATGCTGGCTTTGCACGATTCTCAAGGGCTGCGCCTCAGCTTTGACACTGTAAGCTGAAAATCCAGCAACATCTGTGTGTTTTTTTATTATAATGTATCTGATATTTTTGTCACATCAGCTCACAAGACTCTTGTTTCCTGTGTGTATTTGTGTGTGTGTCTCTCTCTCTTCCTGTACGGTAGCCATTATAGATAAGTGATATCTTTCACCCAGCCTGTCAATGCTAGAAATGATACACATTTTGGTTTGGTTGTGTCCTTCCGCACTTCCTACTGACAGAATTATCACTCATTCCTGAGCGATCGCATATCTTAAGTTCCACAAATATATTTATTACATATATTTAGAGTGGAAAGACTGCCACTGGCAAATGCCTCAATGCGAACATTGCAGGCACGCATTCGCCATGGATTTGAGATGGCAGCATTAGTGCTTTTAAAAGTTTTCGCCTTGGGCTGGCATGGAGAATATTGCAAAACAACTCAAGGACTGGCAAATTTTACAAGACGAAAAAAAAAAACATATATTGAAAACATGACAGGGTCTGTTAACTGTAAAGCCCTGTCTCAGTGCAGTCACTGAGTTCTGCTAGAAGAAATGGTAAGTAAACCAGCACTGTCTTTGAGTGTCCACCTCCACTCCTCTCCCATTATGATGCCTTACAGGCATCACCAGTGCCTTCCTTATTTGCAGTTGGCTCAGATAAGCCCAGGTCCCCCATGGGGCCCCTGACTGCACTGTGGCTCTGGGCCCCGCGTTTGACAGGCAGTATGGGTTACAGCTAGGAAGGTGGTGGGGGTCAAGAGGCAAGGGGTGTGTGTGTGTGTGTGTGTGTGTGTGAAGTGGGCGGGGGGGGGGGTTGAAGTGAGTCGAGAGGGGTGCTGACCTTGCGGGGGTGAGTAGATCCACCTCTGCGTTCTCCGTGGGGACGGCGGTCGTGACGCATTCAAACGACGCGGTCACCGCTGGGGCGGAGGTGGCCTTGTTAATATTCATGTTGGCGCCATTAACCCCGCAGCAAAGACTGCCCACGGCCCAGAGAGATGGCGCAGGATGCATGGCAGGACATGGGGGTGGGCAAGGTGCCGGTGTGAGTGTGAGTGTGTGCTTGTGTGTGTAAGTGTGTGTGTGTGTGTGTGTGTGCGCGTGTCTGTGTGTCTGTGTGTGTGTGCACCTGTATATGTGTTTGTGTACTGTACTGTATGTACGTGTGTGTGTGTCTGTGTGTGTGTATCTGTGTGTGTACCTGTGTGTGTCTGTGCGTATAAGTGAGTGTGTGTGTGTCTCTATGCATATGTTAGCGTGTACTGTAAGTGTATGTGTGTGTGTGCATGTGTGTGTGTGTGTGTGTGTGTGTAATGGTGAAGTTCTCAGAATTAGCCCACAGTCCCACATGGCCTCTCTATCTCCTCGCCAGTGTCGACAGATGGCTGCAGAGGCAGACGGACGGATGGCTGCCGGGAGTGTGCCGCTGATTGAGATGAAGAGCCTGTGTGTACTTAATGGATGTGGTGTGTGTGGGAGAAAGTGTGTGTTTCTGTGTGCAGGCCCATAATTATGTGTGATTACATATTAGCGAATTTGTGTGGTTGTGTGTGTGGGATTGTGGGAGTGTGGGAGTGTGGGAGTGTGTGTGTGTGTGTGTGTGTGTGTGTACGTGAGTGTGCATATGCATGTGAGAAAATTAACTTGCCTACTAACAGTCCTACAGGTTATTTTGCAACACGTGTGCAGGTCTGTATCTCTGCGTGTCTTCAGTGCACTGAGCACGTTCATAGACATCTGAATGTATGAGGACTGTGTATGTGTGTGTTTGTGTGTGTATGTGTGTGTGTGTGTGTGTGTGTGTGTGTCTATATTCAAGTGCATGCAAAGTAATTCATGATTGTGTGGACTTACAAATGGCAAGTAATGTATGATTGTGTATATAGTTATTTGTGTGTCTATGTTTGTGAATGTGTGTGTGTGTGTGTGCTTGTATGTGTATGCATGCTGTGTGTGTGTGTGTGTGTGTGTGTGTGTGTGTGTGTGTGCATAGTCTGTGAAAGACCTGTGCAGCACTACAAGCTGAAAGTCAGGAGATCAGGCTTGTGAGAGTAGCCACAGGCTGTTTCACCCACACAATTTTGCTCTCTTCCTCTCTCTCCCACTCTTTCTGTCATACAGAGAGAGACCATCAGCTAAGAGAGAGAGAGAGAGAGAGACAAACACACACACACACACACACACACACACACACACACACACACACACACACACACACAGACCATCGCTGGCGGTTGCTGCTGCTTCTCCTCCATCCTGAAGCACTCGACCAGCACAACCCCCTTGTCTTCCCCTCCATCACACATCAGGGGGGTTATTTCCCATGGCGAGCTTATGGAGTTACTGGGATAACTTTAGTAAATGCACTCGTGATGGATGTTTCCACACACATACCCTTACTCGCTTGCTGTAGCTTAGACTCAGGAATAAAACATGTGTGTGTGTGTGAAGGCCAATGCGAATGCCTCTTTGGTTATTGATACTGGACAAGTTTCATTAAAGAACTGCAAGCCTGTGGGTATTGAAAGAAACTAGACAAATAGACTATTTCTTTTTCCTCGGTCTTCACAGAGACGAAAAAAATATAGTGAGAATTCTCTGATGGTTGTGTTATTGATTAGCAGAGTGGAAGCAGGCTCTTATTAAAAAAAACTGAGCATTGACTAAGCATTGGTGACAGAAATGCAGAGGAACCTCATATGCCTGTTGTACAGTGTACCATTGTGGCAATACACCCTGATATAGCTGAGCATTGAACCACGAACTATGAGGCTTGTATTTCCACAATGAGAGGCCATCAATCAACTTGCTATTTTTCCATTTTTGGCAAATAGCTGGACGGATAAGTTATTGGACTGCCGTGCAGAAATACATCAGCAAAATAGCGTGCCAATCCACTTGTACACACTAGTATATTACAGGCATATTGGGCCCCTACGTGTTCATTGACTACCGTGTTTAATTACACAATCTTGACACAGGCGCAATACGACACTAAGTCTTGTGTTTAAATAGCTGTGTCTCGGTTGTAATGGAAATGAATACCTCCAGCAATGTAAGATTAACATCAATGCTGTGATCCAAACAAATGTTTTGCTAAAACGGCATATCATGTAGCGGCGCTAAAAATATAGCGAAGGGGAGAAGAGGAGGAGGTAGAGGAGGAGGAGGAGGAGGTGGAGGAGGAGGAGGAGGAGGAGGAGGATGTGGCCATGGCCTAGAAAGGCCCTAAGCCGAGGAGCCCCAGCCTGACAAGGCTGACGATGGGGGATTAGAACTCAAGGACATTTGAGTGAGTGACATCGCCTCGGCCCATGCCGACATGTAGGGCTTTTTTTTTTTTTTTTAAATAACACAGCCACCGATAAATACTCTCATCTCCCATATTTGCCACAGAGAACTAATTAACTGAGCTCAGATTGCCGAGCGTTACTGCTGGCCATACGCTTTTATGGAAATCGATCCACCACACCTGTCTGAATGCAAATCGTGTGCTGTGGCGAATCGATAGCATTACGAGAAAAAAAGGCTTTTCTGTGCCTGTATCAGGAACTCAGGTGAAGCAGAAAAGCTGACGGCTTTAGTCAAAGGCATTAGCCTAGCATCCGTACGACTGCCTATCCTCATCTCTATGGACCTGCAGTGAAAGGCTGGGTGGTTCACTTGTTAGTGGGTTCTCTAAAAAAAAACCCACAAAAGTTATTGAAAGCAAGCAAGCAAGCTCACAGTCTTAACTCTGTGGAAAAGGCTTTGCATACAAGGTGTAGAATTTTACAGCTGCTGAAACATAGCACAAACTAATGCCCCTGGACAACAAGCGGCATATAAACACACTTGCTAGCCTGGTTCCCCTTTTCAGCAGAGAGTTAGCTGGGTGGCAGGCAGCTGAATTGGCTGGTTATGCAGAATAGCCACCGAATTAGCTGAAGATTAGCAGACTAAAGCTGACACTTGGCTCTGTGTTTGGAGATGCACACACACACACACACACACACACACACACACACACACACGACCAAAATGGATGCCAGTGCTAAAGATGGCAAACGTCAGCCGAGTCTGCATTTCATGGCTTTCCAGACTGACATGACACATTTCATTTTTTTTTAAAGTATTTCTTTTTTTACTGAAAATGAGAAGATTAAAGGGCTACTTAGCTCAAGGTCATGATGCCATGACTGCATATAACGTGATACAACAACCACTCAGCAGTACAGGCCTAAAACACCGCATCTTCTCCCATGGATCGTCTCTTTCGTTTCTTAAATTGGTACTCACGGCACACTAAAATAGACCTGATGAAAAAAATCACTTGTCCAGCGGAGTGTTTCATTTCAATGACTTCTGTGTGACAGCAGAGCCTCCACAAAGGGAGGGGTAGAGGGTGATCTGATTTCCTCCACGTTTCTGGGATCTCATAATTCTTTCCGCTTTTTTTCTGGTCCCTGCCTCATAAGGAGTTATTTGAAGCCTAATTATATTTCTTGGACCAGTGGGTTTCTTTTGAGAAATACTCTGTCCGGACAAATACCTTGGAAAGGACATTAAATTTTTGGTTTCACTTGATCATAAGTTGCCCCCTTTCCCCTGCCGGGTCCATTACGACTGCTTAGGGACGACTCCTCGCCCCGCGGCACACGTGGCCCCTCTGCCAAAGCCAGCTCTGCGCCTCCCTAAAAAGCCATTATGTGCCGCGATGTGACGCCGAAGAATTAGGTTTGATTGAAGGTGAACTGATTGGTATGGGTCATGAGGAACGGCAATTACTCTTCGCAGCAACCTCATCACGCCAAGGTAATGCGTCCTAAAAAGGGAATTTACGACACTGACACCCGCAGTCAACAGACATTTCAAACAGATTCATTTGAAGCATCTGTGGGGCATGCAACTGCACAGCCATCCCATCGACTACAGTCAGTCACTCACCTGACTCCAAATCTGTCTCCCTGTCTCTCTCTCTCTCTCGCTCTCTTTCTCTCTGTCTTTCTCTCTCCCTCTCCCTCTTTGTCTTTCTCTCTCTCTCTGTCTTTCTCTTTCCCTCTCTGTCTGTCTCTCTCTGTCTCTGTCTCTCTCTCTCTTTCTCTCTCTGCCTCTCTCTCCCTCACTTACTCTATCTTAACATGAAATTGTTAGGATCTTCACATACATGCCTGCCCGCAGAAACTGATTGGTGTAAGATTGAGCGGCTCTCTTTGTGATCAGTGCTCCATCTGTTTTACTTCAAAGAGCATGTCATCAAGTCTTAAATGTCAATGCGGTTTTCACAGTGATGGATTGGAGCATGCATCTGTCATGTCAGCCTCGGCGAGACAACACCTCTAACTTTCACTGACACACTCTGCCTATTTGCTACATGTTCTAAATGAGGACATCTCTCAGTCGCACATGAGTAAGCCCCTGCTGACTGGCTCAAAGGAACTCAGTTTGCGGCGCACATGGGGCCCGAATGAGAGACATTTGATGGCTCATTGACATCATGCAGCCAAAAAAACGCAAAATAATTACCGATACCACACAATGATTTTGCCCCCCCCCCCTCCATCACCACCACATGTTCCCCCCTTTCCGGTAAAGATACACACAGACACACACACACACACTCACACAATGAGAGTAAAAGAGAGACAGAAAATTCAATAGGAGCATAATCATAGGCCTAGAAAGAAAGCTGCCATTTCGAGCCAATAAAGAAAAAAAAAAACGACACAACTTACACGGTCCAATGTGGCTGATGAATTGAAAAGCACAGCTGCAACAGCATTGACACTGGATGTCAATACGCCAAAGATCTTTAGTGGTTTTGTGATCTGGCGTTAGGACACATTTTTATTACATTACAAAGCAGTTTGTCAAACCATGACCACAAACACTTTTTTTTTGTTCAAGATGAAACTCTGTGGGCTAACCCATACATCATCATTAACAGTCTTTTTTTTATTCTCTCTCTCTTTTTTTTCAGATGTACAGTGTGTCCCTATATAGTGCTTTATTGGAAGGCGTCCAAGTCATGCTGCCACACAGTCTTAGCGTTTCAGAGCAGAAATAGTGGGAGGAGAGTCACTGAAGGGTGGAAAGGAAAGAGGCTATACCTTTGGACTCCCCCCTTTTCCCAGGTAAAAAACGCTGACCTCGCCAAAAAATTTGCTTAGAGCACAGACGGCAGGGCACGGCAGATCCCAGATCAGCACTTCTATCTATTTCTCTTGTGGTGCCTATCGGGCCAGCATAACATAATAAGGCTGATAGGATAGTAGAGAATAAGATAGATAGGATAGGATAGGATAGGATAGGATTGGATAGGATTGGATAGGATAGGATGGGATAGAATAGAATAGAATAGGATGGGATGGGATAGGACAGGACAGGATAGGATAAGATAGGATAAGATAGGATAGGATAGGATAGGATAGGATAGGATAGGATAGGATTGGATATGATAGGGTAGGATAGGGTAGATTAGGATAGGATAGAATAGGATAGGATAGGATAGGACAGGGTAAAATTAGATAAGATAGGCAAGGCAGTTGTTTGTTTTTGATGTAGGGTTTGTGGAAGTGATGCTGAAGGGAAAGAGCTGCTCGTCTTCATTGGTGTCACTCACATTACAGACGTATATTGACTCGTCAGCGAGAAACCCCTCTTGTTCCGGGCGAACGTCGCCCGACATTAGGTAACTAATTGACCCGCATCAAACTTTCATTATTTGTTAATGGAAATTGAGTGTGTGTTGACCATGGAAAGGTCATGGAGGCAATAAAGAGACGGATGCTTTATGGGGTTCGGACTCCCCGCCGAAACACTCCAGCAGGACAGTGATGGGAGGATGGAGAGAAAAGAGGGAGAGGAGAGGAAGAAAGACAGAGAGAGAGAGAGACAGAAAGAGAGACAGCAGAAGGGAGAGACATGGGAAGAGAGGGGAATAGAGACACACAGAGAGAAAGAGAGAGAGGGATACAAAAAGAGAAAGAGAGAAAGAGAGAGATGAAGGACACGAAAGGAAGAGGGGATGGTGGGGGGGGGGACTTGATTGCATTAGGATATCTTATCCATAATGCATGGTTATCAAATAAGCTTGGGGAAAAATGTTCTCTGTACCAGTTCAGAGTGAAGTTTAATTTTCTTGTTAGAATGAGTCACTCCAATTATAATTGCCCTGATTTTATTATGTAAATTATTGAAATAATGAGAGTAAAATATCAAATTACTTGGATCACGTAATTTAAACAATGATAGGACCATTGCTAATAGCTCCTTGGGCAGGCAATCTACCAAAAATTCAGTTTAAAACTTTGATTTTCTTGGGAGACTTGGACACATGGGTGGCTCATTTTTTTTTCTTGCACAAAGGAAAAGCACAATCATAAATATCCATTTCCTCTGGAAAGCTTTTTTGTTTTGTGATGGTGATGCAGGGAGAACACCACACTTAATTTTCATTTCAAGCTTTTTTTGTCACAGCCCGTCTGCAGTCAGATGTGAGCACTCCAACCAAGCACTCCAAAACCCTCTGGACCGCGCTTCTGTTCTTGGATAATCTGGATAATTTTCCATCAGCGACACCCATCTGCAGACTTGCAAGCTGTAATGCAAAGACTTTATGAGGCTACCACTGGGACCTCCACCACACCACTACGGCATTTTAACCAGTCCACATTTCTGACCCACTTCTTGTAAGCTGTCTCACGCTACACTGCTTTATGTTCAGAGAACAATGTGATGGTGAGGGGTTTTTTTTTTTCATTATTTCTTTTTTTTTTTTTTTAAACTTATTTAATCCAGGCAGGGGATTCAACACCATAAAAATTAATTAACAAATGATAATGAAGTACACACAAAACTGCCCCCGAAAATTAATGTCATTCAACACAATTTTTCAGAGGATAACTTTCGCTTCACACCATCCATTTGCATTCATGCCAGAGTGGAACCGTTTTTTTTTTCCTGTGAATGTGGTGTGGCTACTGTTGTAATCACACCCTGTCACCACCAACCCCCCCTGCCACCCCCACCTTCCCAACAACACAAAGGGTATGTGGCTTCATGCCCCTATTCCCCAACTCCATGCCACCCCAGCAGCATCCCTAGCAGCATCACACACACACACAAAATCTGGAATGTTCTTTTTCTGTTTGGGGGGTGAAGTGGACGCCAGCACTCCATACACAGTCTGTTCACTGGCTGCATTCCACCTTGTGGACTGTCCAGCAGAAGCGAATAACTCCGCGGAGAAATTCTCCCCTCTCCAAATTAGTGGAATATCGCATCACAATAACAGAGCGCCATCTGACAGCAAACCTAATTAGGGCTAATATCACTGCTCAATCTCCCGCCCAAATCTCATCCTGCATACAATTAGTGAGATATCGCACACCCACACACATACATTCACACACAGACACACACACACACACACACACACACACACACACACACACACTGTGCATGACCACACAGGAATAACTTTGGAATGGACTTCCTCCAATTCATGGCATTCAGCCCTGTAATGTTTCACTATTCGCACCACCAACACCACCGCCTCCAAAATCTTCAGCCAAACAAACTCGCACAGAGTTACACCTAAATCCACTCTCACAGTCTGTGACACACCTGTGTCTGTGTTTCGCTCTACTTCCTGGTCATCGTACTGTTACACACCTAAGTCTCCATACAACTGAGGGTGAGACATCACCCTTCAGTTTTTTAGTGGGTTGTCACACTCCCAATGCTCGAAGAAAATGTCTCCCTCGAGCACAATGTCCACACAGTGCACCTAGTGTTCCATGCTGATACCAACACTTTATTGTCACAAAACTTCCCCAGTGCCTTGCACAACCAGACAGCCTAACAAGCCAGCAAGCCCTAAAATAAGCCCTGGAAATGACAAGAAAGAAAAGGAAGGGGAGAAAGAACTGCAGGGGACATGTGTGTTAATGGGAGCCCAGCACTGAGTTAAGCTGAAAGGAGGAGGACTGTGACAAAGTCACCGAGTGGCCACTAATGGTCCACCCTTCTGGATGTGTTGTCGGGGGAGACGGCCACAACAAATGGACACAGAGACTGCACCATGGTGACACCAGCACTGCCACATCCCCCACTGTCACACACTTGGCAGGGCTCCCACAAGTGTGTTAAAAAAGACCACAGATAATGCTTGAGGTAAACTCTGTGTGTTTGTGTGTTTATGTATGTGTGTGTATGTGTGTGTGTGTTTGTGTGTGTGTGGGTGCAGAGATAAGTGTGCTATAGTAGACTATGTCTATGTGTGTATGTGTGTGTCTTCCTTTTGCTTTTTCAAAAGCACCAGTGGGTAAAAAATGCTAACAACCCATCATTACGAAGGGGGCGATGAGGGATGCGCTCCTTGTTAGTGGCACGTCTCTGCGGAATGATCCCTTAACGAGAGGCCTGTCCTGCATTAGTGCCGCCGCTCCGCCGAGGCAAGGCCACCCCACCACTGACCCTGAAACGCTTTTACTGCACCCACTCCTAGGAATATTACTCCATCTGCCCGCCACTTGGTTTTTTTCCTCTCTCGCTCTCTCTCTCGCTCTGTCCCTTTCTTTCTCTATCTCTTTCTCTGTCTCTCCCTCCCTCTCTCTCTCTCTTTCTCTCTCTTACTCTGTCCCTTCTCTCTATCTTTCTCTCTCTCCCTCCCTCTCTCTCTGTCTCTCTTTCTCTCTCCTTCCCTCTCCCTCAGACACACAGACACACAGACACACAGATACACACACACACACACACACACACACACACACACACACACACACACACACACACACACACACATCCATTCTGGAGTGCAGGCACCTCTCTCTCTCACCCTCTCTCTCTCCCTCTCTTTCTCTCTCTCACTCTCTCTGTATGCCTCTCCCTCTCTATGTCTCTCTCTCTTCATTTCTCTCCCTCTCTTTGTACCTCTCTGTTCTCCTTGCTTTTCTTTTTTTTACGAGCTGGGAGAGGCTGCTGTTTGTTATTAGGTGCTACTGGCCATCTTCGGCTGAGTTCATCCTCCATCTCAGCCTGTTGCCACCCTTCGACGCCTTCTCTCGCCTTCTCTCGCCTCCTCCCCTCCTTGCCATCTGTCTCGTCCTCGCCCTCCTCCCATTTCTCTATCCCTTCATTCCTCCCTCCACCCCTCCACCCCTCCCTCCTACCCTCTTCGCTCTCCTTCAATTATTTTTTTATAACTCCTCTTGCTGGCCATTCCGCCCACGTCTTCATTCAAATTCTCTCTCTCTCTCACTGTTTCTTTCTCTCATGCACTTTCAGTCTTCCTCTGCCTCCCTCTCTAACCATCTCTCCATCTCTACACCCCCACCCCCCCCACCATCCCCCACCCACTTTCTCTCCTCTTCTGAATTAAACATACCGGACGACACCAATATTGCTCATAATGCTTGAGTCGTTTGTTAAGTACCCTGCGGAAGTGACAGGCCCGGAGGAGGGGACAGTATGGTGTTTTTAATTGGAGTGCAGTGGCACTGAGGCATGTGACGGCCGACTCCGATGGCTGTTGTCTCGCACAGCTGACCGAAACTCGCTAATGCCATCTCCCAGCTAATCACGTCTCGCGTCTCTCCACCCCGCCCCTTTGCACCCCCCTTTGTGGCCCATTTGAAGAACCTCGACTGCATAAGGGGAGACAAGAGATTTGAGCTATTACTCGCACCATATGGTCTTGACAGGCCAACAACAAAATATAGCTCTTGTTTCGGCAGTGTCAGCAAACAAAAAAAACAAAAACTGCTTAAGTATGATTGATTGTTTTTGGTTCCCCCCCTTGCAAAAGTAGCGTTCACAAGTAAAACATAAGTTAATTTACCTAATATGAATTTATTTATAGGTATGGTTCTGTTATAAATAAGCAAGTATCACAGTCCACCAAATGGTGTTTTTCTGGGAGGAACACAGCCATCTGAAGCTCCATCATTTCGATTTAATGGAGCATAATTAGCATATTGTTAGCATAATCAGAATATCACTGGCAAAATTATCATAATATCATAATTTGGGTATTAGCAATAGTGTAGATAGATGTGGGGTGAATGCTAAGGCCAAAGCGTGTTCGGTTAGTTGCTGGATATATTTAAGAGTTAGGAGTGCAATATGATTACGTTAAAAGTTTTAGTCAGGCACAGAACAGCCAACGGTGGACTCTTTGCAAAGGACTATTAAAGGCATTGGTTTGCAAAGGCTACCTAGAGATTTGAAGAGCGTTTTAAGAGAGACTAGAGAATCAAGAGGCAGTTAAAAAGGGGGAAAAAGAAACAGTGAGTCAGCCTGACATGGAGGGCTGAAGAGACCCTGATGATAGAGCACTCGCTGTGGTCCAGGCTCCAGCTACATCAGCTCAAGATTCCTCCACTCTCTCTATCTCTTCACTCTCTCTCTTTCTGTCTCTCCACTCTCTCTCTCCACTCTCTCTATCTCTTCACTCTCTCTCTCTACTCTCTCTCCTTCCTCTCTCTCCACTCTCTCTATCCACTCATTCTCCCCACACACTCTCTCTCTCCTCTCTCTCTCCACTCATTCTCCTCTCTCTCTCTCTCTCTCTCTCTCTCTCTCCACTCCCTCTCTCTACTTTCTCTCTCTCCACTCTTTCTCTCTCTCCACTCTCTCTCTCTCCACTCTCTCCAGGGTTGTAGTGGAAAAATAAGAGGTGGGTAAACTATGAATTTGGTAATCACAGTGAGGCTGGCGCACAGTAGTATTATAGATGGTCCCCTGTGCACAGATTGTAAATATGATGTGAAAATGATGTAGTGTGATTTTGGAATGTTAATTTGTATTTGGTGCACAAACTGTATTATGATGTAAATACAGTCTATTAATAGGTGGATAAACTCTGACATTTGAAAGGTGGGTAGACTCCGTTTACTTGCGTTTACCCTCTACTACAACTCTGACACTCTTTCTCCACTCTCTCTCTCTCTCTCTCTCTCTCTCTCTCTCTCTTTACTCTCTCACACTATTCGCTCTGTCTTTGCCTTACACAGACCACATGTCAGTCTCCCATACTCAAACGAGCAAGGGCTGTTTCACCCACCTGGCCCACATTCACTATCCTTCACTGCCAATACCCTCCCTCTCTCTCTCTGGCTCTCTATGAGAATCAACATCCCACATCCCCTCTCCTACTATCACTGCCTTCCCCCTCATTTTTGGCTCCAGGGCCAGTTTGCCAGAAAGAGTGTGTGAGTGGTAGAGAGAGGAGAGAGAGAGAGAGAGAGAATGAGGGAGTGAGAGAGTAAGAAAGAAAGACAACGAAATAACGAGTGAGAGAGAGAGAAGCAGCTGTTGAAATATTTATTGATCTGTTTTCCTGGGCTGTATTTATTTTCCTGCATGTCTTTCTCTCTCTCTGATTTTTCTCTCTCTGTCTTTTCTCTCTATCTCTCCCTCCTTCCCTCTCTCTCTCTTCCCTCTTTCTCTCGGCCTTGTGCACTCCCACACTCAGAGGCTCCTACAGGCAACCATAGAAAAACAATGCCAATGTCAAAGGTGCTCGCTCCGCTCCCCCACACCGCCACCCCCCGATGCCACGCCAAGCCCATTATTTACCATATGCTGTGCAGTGCTTTTACCTTAGCAATGATGGACAACGAGGGATGGAGGCGGAAAAAATGGGGGTGGGGTGGGAGAGTGTTGTTGTTGTTGTTGTTGCTATTGTTGTTGGTAATGTTGTTTTTGTTGTTGTTGTTAGAAGCTTCCATCATCAAGCTGTTGTGGTCTGTCAGGCTTTCTGAAGCAGTCTTTAATTATCAGGCAGACTTCAAAGATCTCTTCAAAAAACACACACACTGCTTTACTCTGGATGGTCTCTATCTTTCTTTTTATATACACTCACTCCTTTTTTCCCCCCTCCTATTTATTCCTCCCTCTCTCTTTCTCCCATTCTGTCTCCTCTCCTCTCTCTCTCTCTTTTTTTCCCAGTCAGATGTTTAATCTGCAATGCTCTGACTGAGGCCTTTTTAAACGTCTGACAGGTATTTTAATGTCACTGTGTCTCCCTGACAGGCCCTGTCGCTTTTTGCGTGGTCTCTGCATCTTCCGTCCTCTGTCGCTGTGCGAAATAGCAGCTCCTGCGGTGGCAGCCCTGCCTTTTAAAAAAATAATAAATAAATAAATAAATAGAAACGCAACCCGTAAAGGGCCTGACCCAGGGGAAAAGAAAAATAAGCTGAAATCAGAAAAGCCAATGCTGTTCTGCGACAGCAAACCACCGCAAACAGCAGTACAAGTACAAAAAAAAAAAAAACGAAAAAACTGCAACATCAGGGTAGCGATAAAAGTGACAAGTTAAAAAATGAAAATTGCACGAGTATGATACAGCCTGTTTACAACGTCACACGAAAAAAAAAAAAACGAAAGCGCAACACTGCTCGAAAAAACACTGTGTGTGTGTTGCTGGCGTAACACGTAGTTAAGTCAATTATTGAACAGCGGTACTCACGAGAGGTCTGTGCCACAGTTGCTGCTTAGCGCCACTGCTGCAGACGCCACATAAAAGCCCTGCCAGGGGAGGAGGCACGAGCGGCACGGGCGGCACGGGAAGGCATGGTCTGCACAGTCCCTCATTTAACTCACTTCTTGCACACAGGATTTCGCTCCTCATTACAGTAGCAGGCATCTGGATAATGCCTACACTTTAAGTGAATGCATGAGAGGCTTTCGAGCACCGCTTGTCAGTGGAGCAGCAGAGGAGATGTGCAGAGCCCACACACACACACACACACACACACACACACACTCACGTACACTCAGATTTTCTCATGTGTAGGGTCTCTGTTTTGCCATCTCCTTCTCTCTCTGTTTCCCTTACTGTTTTGCTTTCTCTTTATTTCTCACACTCTCTCTCTTGCTCTTTCTCTCGCTGTCTTACACACGCATGCATACTCACAAAAGCGTACACCTTCATTTCTGCTGTGGGGCTGTCAGTCTTACCATATGGCACTGACACCACAGGCATGAACACACACACACACACACACACACACACACACACACACACACACACACAAGCAGCAGCTCATGCAGTGGCTGGTATTAGGCTCTAAGCCCTCACCATTGATTTGGCGGCTGGCTTTGTGTGTGTGGTAATGAGGACAGGGATCGGAGCAGGGATCCCAGCTCACACACTTCAGGCACACAGTCACACGTGCGCAGGCACACACACACTACACACACACACACACTACACTACACACACACACACACAGACACACACTCCCTCAGGGCATTGCTCCCCTTCCCATCACCACCACCAGCCGCACACACACACATCCCTGGCAGTCGCTGTTCCTTGCCAACATACTAACAGCACAAAACTCCAGGCCGGAAGAAAAGAAAGAAAAAAAAATGGAGGGAAAAAATCGGACAGTGCAGAGTTGACAGCTCAATCCCAGGCCATACTGTAGCTGAAGCAAGACGAGGATTTTTCCCCAGGTTCCGTCTTCTATTAAGTTCTTCTATATATGCCGTTATTGATAAGGGATCAATGAGAGTTATTTACGAGCACATAGAGGTATGAATATATAGATGGCCTGGCTTCCCTGCACCATTACATTGATTTACTGCAAGCACCTACGCTGGGGAATTGTCTGTATTCATCTTGCTTGTGGTTCGAATAATAGTGGCAATAGGTTGCAATATCATGGCGGCCATGTGTGGGTTAGAGACTGTGTGTGTGTGTGTGTGTGTGTGTGTGTGTGTCTGTGTGTACGAACACAGGTGTGTGTTAGTGTGTGTGAATGTGTGTGCGTTTGTTAATGGACACAATTGTGTGTGTGTGTGTGTGTGTGTGTGTATGCGAGAGAGAGAGAGAGAGAGAGAGAGAGAGAGAGAGAAAGAGAGAGAAAGAGAGGGGGCAGTGTGTGCGCAGGAGTGTTGATGTTTAAAGCAATTTGCTTCCAAGTGCGTGGGTGTATCCTCTATGTATGAGTATTCATTCTAGGTACACTGTGTGTGTGACTGTGTCAGCAGATACAGATGTTTACCTGTGTGTGTGTGTGTGTGTGTGTGTGTGTGTGTGTGTGTGTGTGTGTGTGCGCATGCATTGTTGGCACAATTGCAACCCTTTGAGGATACTGCCTGTGGTTATGTTTACATGTTTTATATATATATAAATACAGTATAGCAGTTCACAATATAACACTTCACAATACAATCTACACACTCCCTGTGTGTAAAAGTACGTGCATGATTAAACAATACATTGCATAGACACTACACAGTGTGTGTGTGTGTGGTAGCACAGTGTGTGTGTGCAAACAGGGCTGTGGAACATGCGTGTTGTGAAGAGGCCTCTGTGCATCTCACATCTGCACTAAACACCTACACCTGCCAGAGCACCACTTGAGTGATCCTTCTCCCAGCGCGTTAAATAAAACATGGCCTCTTTTTTGTGATTATTCGAACGAGGGCAATCTCATGCACATATTCATGTGCAGGGGCAGCTAGGGCCCACACAGGGAGCAGCACGCCAAGGAGGGAAGAGAGGCTGGGGTTGGGGTTGGGTGGGTGCAGGTGGGGGGGTGGAGGGTGGCAAACAGGTTTCAGGGTGGGGGGTGGAGGGTGTGGGTAGGGGGTGTGGGGGTGTGGGGGGGTGAGTATTACAGTAATTAAACACAGGGAAACTACCTGTCCCGTGCCAGTCACCGAGGCTGTTCATTTCCATAAAATTACGCTCCATACACCGTATATAATAATAATTGTAATTAAAATTATAAAGCCGGGCGCTTGCCAACGGTAATCATTATTTATGGGACTGGCAGGCCCATGTGTAATTGCCCTCCGAGAAACAAAAAGTGTAGCAGCACTGGCGGGGAGGTGTTAAGCAAAAAGGGAGGAAGGAAATAAGGGAAGTGGGTGAGCCAACTCTCAAGGGCAAAGATGGCCGTCCAAGTCTCCACTCACACTGTTCATTTTGGACAAGAGTCACACAAAGACCAGCAGAGTACGTTTTCTTTTCTCTACAAAGAGGTACGTTTACCTGCAGGTTTTCAGAATGGCCAAAGTCTACAAAGGTCTCGGATCTGCTATTCAGTCGGACAAGAGTCACACGATGACCAGCAGAGAGAGTAATTTGACTTTAATTGTACTTTACTTTGCTCCTCTACAAAGAAGCATGGGCACAGTCCAAAATCATAAAATGGGTGGGCTAATCAGGTGGGCCTAGCTCACAACACACAGGTAACCAAAGCAGTCTTCTGATTGGATGAGCCTGACTGACAGGTGGGTGGATTCAGGCCCACCTGTGCCCACAGAGCTACAGGTATGGAAAGTTCACCTGCTACAGCAGTCTAACGATGGCCAGCATCTAAGAGTGTTTCTTGTCTCAAGCAAATCCCCGGAAGCCACTGATTTGCTGCAGAACTCCTGGTGACCTTGAGTTTAGTGTAAGTGAGAACCTGAGCCACTGGTTAGCCAGATTGTTTCAGTGCGGCTGTTTCGAGTGAACAACCCTGAATCACAATTTAGCCAGTGAGTGCTTCCAATCTGTCTTTTTCTCGCAATTCCCCTCTCTCTCTCTCTCTCTCTCTCTCTCTATTGCTCTCTTTCTATCCTTCTCCCTCACGCTGTCTCTATCTCTCTATCTCTCTCCTTCTCTCTCGCACTCTCTCACACCCTCTCTCTCTCTCTCTCTCTGACACATACCGCCCTCATGTTGTTTTCTCCATGACAACAGCTCATTGTATCAGTGTGCTCTGCGGTGTCGCAATCTGTCACTCCGTCTTTCCAACAGGTGCAATAAGCCATGTGCACCTCCCCGGGCACACGGCGGACCGCTTTCCCCTCACTTTCCCCAGTCACCTTGATTTGGCTGCGAATTTTATGTCAACACCCCCTGCCTATCAGAGAGCCCCAAAGAGGAAAAAAGAAAACAAACACAGAGATAGGGACAGAGTGATAGAGAGGGAGAGAAATAGAGAGAAAGACAGCTGGAGTGAAAGAGGGAAAGGGGTGGAAGAGAGAAAGATAATGCCAGAGGAAGCCTGCACCTTCTAAATTGGAATCTGGAAACTGCTAAAGAAAATGGGCTTTCAAGACAATAAAAAATTACAAAAAAAATTAAAACACATCTACGTCTTGACTTAAGACAGGCTTGAAAATATATAAATAACCTTTAAAAATAAATAAACAACAGAAGGGAGGTCTCGGGCTGGCTCCCAGCAATGGATAGACAGAGAGAGAGAGACAGAAATGAGTGAGAGAGTCCTAGAGAAAGCAAAAAGAGGTAGAAAAAAAAACATCAACACTGTGGCCCAGAAAAAGCATGGATTTCTTCAAAGCGGGTGAGTAGAAAGGCCCCTCTGGATTTGAGAGGCGAGGCATCTGTCGCGTGCTGGCACCACACGCCACCTCTCCTCCCCTTAATCTCCGCGCCAGAGACGATCCGGCAGCACTGCGAGGCAAGCCGCAATGTGGCGCCGAGCACCGCCATCCTCAAAACGCAACGTGTGTGTGTGTGTGTTTATGTGTGTGTATGTGTGTGTGTGGGAGGGAGACGCGACTTACATGTGGACTCGCCTCGCCCGACCCCACTCGTCCTCCGTATGCTGTGCTGACGAGGAGGATCAGACGCCAGGCCCTGACCGACATGTTCAGCTGTGACCCCCACACCTACCTCCCTACCCTTCATCCACCTTCATACCAGCACATTCTCCTCCTCATCCTCTTCCATCCTCCTCCTCCTTCCCCTCCTCCTCCTCCCATTACCAGCCTATTCTCCTCCTCATCCTTATCCCTCCTTCTCTTTCCCCTCCTCCTCCTCCACCTCCTCCCATGACCAGCACATTCTCCTCCTCATCCTCGTCACTCCTCCTCCCTCCTCTCCTCCTCCACCTCCTCCCATTACCAGCACATTCTCCTCCTCATCCTCGTCCCTCCTCCTATTTCCCCTACTCCTCCTGCCCCCATTACCAGGAAATTCCTCCTTCTCCTCCCTCTCCTCCCCCCTCCTCCTCCTCCTCCCATGACCAGCACATTTCTCCTTCTCCTCCCTCTCCTTCTCCCTCTCCTCCCCCCTCCTCCTCCTCCTCCTCCCCTTACCAGCACATTTCTCCTACACATTCTCCATCCACCACCCACCTCCACCCTCCTCCTCCTACTCCTCCTCTTCAGCCTCTTCATCACAGCTCGCTATCGCTACATCTCTCTGTGTACGTGACGCTCCTGTCGCCTCTTTGGTGTAGCAGGCATCTGTTGCTTCAGCCTGGCGATATCATCACTGACAGGACTCTGTGTGTGTGTGTGTGTGTGTGTGTGTGTGTGTGTGTGTGTGTGTGTGTGTTTGTGTGTGTGTGTGTTTGTGTGTGTGTGTGTGTGTATATGTGTGTGTGCGTGCGTGCGTGTGTGTGTGTGTGTGTGTGCGTGCGTGCGTGCGTGCGTGTGTGTGTGTGTGGGTGTGAAGAAAGTGGTACAAAAGCGGGGTATGTGTGTGCATGGAAGACAGGAGTGAGCAGGTGGGTGTGCATGGACGATGGGGAGGGGGGGTGCATATAAGACAGGAGTGAGAGTCTGGGGGGGTTGTGTTGTGCACAGAAGGAATGGGAGGGGTGGCACGTAAGAGAGAGGAGCATAAGAGAAGTGCCTGGAGCGCTGTGGCGAAGGGAGGCTGTGCTTTGGGGGATTGGTGGGAATTGGGCGGGTGGGGGTGGGGTGTTGGTGGCCTTGAACTAGAACACGAGGGTGGGGGGTGTGTCGGGGGGTGGGGTGGGGGGATGCTAGCAAGGTGTCAGGTGAGGAAGACACATTGGGAGCTAATGGAGAGGAAAACGCTGCCATTTTCCCCCTCCTTTGTATTCTCAGCAGCGAAGAAAAATCTCCCGCGACATTACGGTGCTATTACCCCTAATAGGACATCACTTTGATATACAGCGCAGTACGCCCTATAGGTCTGTGATCTCACAAAAGCATGCTCGTTTTTTCCCATACACTTAGGATTCCCTCAAACGGATGCAATCATGGGGGACAAAAAAATAACATCAAAAGCTCCATCTGTGACGCTTTGTGCCTATTGTTTGTCTCTGCAACAGGTCCTCAGGTCTAACAGCCTATGAACACACTAATTAAACACCAGCGCCACCTGTTTTGTCACAAGGTCGTTGGCAGGGCAGGGCGGCGCAGACCCTCTGCCTCTCCGCCGCCATGCTGCCTGCTGCTGATAAGAATCGCTAGGGCAATATCAGCCAACAACGGTAATAATCATTACTTTCAAAGGAATAATTAGGACTAATGGATTGTCTGGCGTATCTTGGGGGCCTTACGGGAGGGGAAAGCTGAGGCACTGCTGGATTTGCATTGTGGTCTTTGTATGTGTTCTAGTACTTTACACCTCTAACTGCAAGAGCAAGTGCCAAACTGAAGCAAAGTTACAAAAAAAAAAGCTCCATAATTATACAGTAAAATGTGATCACATCTGAGGTGGGAAACTTCAGCTTGTGAAAGTAAAAGTCGTACTTTTCTTTTGACTTCTGCCTGTGTAATTACCAGGTAATTTTAATTAACTGGCTCATCTACCTGGCTGCAAATTAAAATTAGTGGGTTGAGTAACTAGAAAGAAAAAATCGAGTAGCGAGGCTTTTACTTTCTAAAAGTGGACTTGTAAGCCTCTACATCACACATCTGCACCTTTAATCCAATAAGGGATAACTAAGTGGGTTTCCATCACTCTTTTTATTGTATATTGTGACCATTCAAGTAAGATATTCTTGCTGGAAACACAATTTGCATAAACTCTTCCAAAGTTTATACAAATGCAGCCACTGACTCACAAATACTCTTCAGGCTGAATTACCATGAGTGTGCATAGCTGAAGTGAAGCCAATGAGTTGAACAAAAAAACAATCTTGTGATGACACTGGTGTCATCTTGTACTCTCTGAACACTGGAGCTTGGCACCTGGACACCAGGACAAGATTCGCAACACATCTCTCTCACACACACACACACACACAAACACACCAACAACCAAACCTCTTTCAGCCTAAAATCGACCGTCACAAAATTATTCCTATTGGGGAACTTGATTGACCACTTGTAGGACTGAAGGTGATGAACATGAAATGTTTAGAGACAGAGAACACACCTGTTGGAGTGTAGGCAGATGTGATTGGTTGGGTGATGCAGAAAAGATTGCTGCTTGTTCAAAAAAATAATGAAAAAAAAAAAAAATCTGCTAACGAGGTTGCCAAAATGAAAGAAACAAAATACACAAACAAAAATTAAAATGGTAATAGATTCTGAGTTTGAAGTCAGTATTGCTTCTTCTACAAACAAGCCCACACTCAGGAGTGCATTCTATCTTTCTACCTCCCAAACTTAGAGGAGACAGAGCCATCCCCCTTAAATGGTGCAACTCATTCATACAAATTGAGCAAAAGACTAAATGCATTTGTAGGAAAAAAACAAATCTGTCAAGGTATCTGCCTGCTCAGGGCTTATACAACTCCAGTCTACATTTGCTTCTGTCCTCTTCTCTGTTCTGAGCAAGAGTTGATAAAGATTTGTGACAGACATCTGTGGTATGCCTTACAAGGGGTCTAGAGAGACATGTTGTTTTCTGCTGACACAGAGTGACCTCTGTAGAAGACCTCTTAGGCGCCAAATCTAGGGGGGGTCAGGTCAACCTTGTGACCATACCATTCCTGTCTGTCGCCAGTAGAAACCTCCTGGTTTTGCACTTTTCGAACGTTTGAGTGATGCAGTTATAATTTAAGTGACATACCTAAAAGGGAGATGTAAACCTGTCCAGGGGGTATAAGAAGTGGTGTCTTTGAGTATTTGGACTGTGCCTGTTAGCGACAAGACAGAAGTCCCTGGTGCCGTGAATAAAACTCTCCAAGAATTCTCACCAACTACTGACTTGTCTGAACTTCTTTGAACAAATCTAAAAAATGCTGAAACCACACATTAATCTAAGTGACTCTAGTATATCTCACTCAACCTTTTATTTTGGAAATTCATATTGCATATAATTCTGTGGTGGTGGTGGAGAGGGGAAGTTCATCCTCTCACACATGTTTCTCAGGTTTCTTATTGGTTAAATAGATCATCAACAGCCTCAAACAGACACCCATAAATTCTCCACATTTCCTCCACACTCCAGGGCCTCATCATTGTGAAAGCCAGGGCATTGGACTCTTAGGTTCTCACACATCATTTGCCAGAGGAACCCGGTCAAAGTACACTTCACTTCCTGCCCATAAATTGTTAAAAAGTTAGTGTCCAAGCATGAAGCATGTTTCTGCAATGTGTATACCAAAGAAGAGCTGGAGTGACAGGATATTTGATGAGTGAGGATGTGAGTAACACAGACAGCACTGAGGGAAATAAAATATGAAATAGTGGGTGGTTCACTGAAGGTGTTTTTTATTGAAAGCAAAAATATCCTATTAACTGTATTAAGCTGAGGGTGTCTAAGTGTGTGTGTGTGTGTGTGTGTGTGTGTGTGTGTGTGTGTGTGTGTGTGTGTGTGTGTAAAATAATTTCAGGCAGTACAAGGTGATGGAAAGGGGAAGTTCATCCTCTCACACATGTTTCTCAGGTTTCTTATTGGTTGAATAGAATAGATCAACAGCCTCACACAGACATCCATAAATTCTCCACATTTCCTCCACACTCCAGGGCCTCGTCATTGTGAAAGCCAGGGCATTGGACTCTAAGGTTCTCCAGGCTGGAGTGGTGTTTTTGACCCTCACACAAATACAACAAGAGCCAAATGGCATGGAAGCATCTCAGGGCAGTTTGGGCAATTCACAAACACGTCTGCCAAAGCTCTTTCTCCGCAATTCATCTCTGAAGATGGTTAAAACTAACAAATCCAACACAACATATTTAACTTTTTCTTAAAAACAGTCCATAGAAATAGTCTTCATTACTAATCGTGTGTAAAAGTCTCGGCACACCATTTGATTCTGAAACTATTTGTCCTTTAAAGTCACATGGCAAAAGAGAATAACATTTCTATGTGTGTATATTAGGTGTTGTTGCTTATTTTTCTTTGGTCAGAATCCTTTGTAAAAACCCATTTTTAAACCAGGTGCCAGTGCTGTTGGGCTTTATTGATAATATCAGAGCAGAATACAACAAATCCTGGTTGGTCCAGAGTAACTAACATTCATGTAACTAAGCATTTTTTAAATCTGTGATCTGTATTTTTTTCCCCATTTCCCTCATCTAACAGACATTTCCAACTGCCATAACTCATATTCTATGTTGTTGCCCTTCTTCCCTGAGGCCAGGAGCTGTGCTGTGGAGCAGAGATAGCGTAGTAACCTTATTTCGGCTTTCGGTTTACCACCCACCTTTCTGTTGCCATGGTTATTGACCATACTGTCTTTTTTTATAATTAATAGCCAGTCCTCTCATTCTCCCATAGCGTACTAGCCAGGCTAGCACCGACTAGTGCGCTCAATTTTTATTTACCTCCACCAACTGAGTCAGGAAGCATGAACATACTTTGCGGTTCGCTACGTCCCTGTATGTGGACAGGTCATGCAGACAGATGGAGGGCTAAAAAACGATGACGTAAAACTTAAGCTTTCAAATTGAGGATTTAAGACAGAACAAGAAGAATGCTTAAGAAATTTTATCGAGGGGAAAGAGGTTCTTGGTATACTCCCTTTTTGTAAAAGCTTAATGTAACAAACAGTAGTGATTGTTTAAAGTGACCGTGGAGCGAACGAATGCCAATGAAGAGGTTTCAGACGCTTAGCACGAAGTGAAATGATGTGAGAGCGGCTGATGTGTCAGGCTAATGCCGTACTAGGTGCTTTTTGAAAACACTGTCAGAATATCAGGATTAGACGTTACCTGATTAATTGTTGATTTCAGGAACAGGAACAGAAATTGTGGCATTTTCTGGCCATCAAGGCCCTATAGGCTTCTGACCTTTACAACAGACTTCCTCATTAACCAGTGTCCAATGAGATGTCTTTATAATTATAATTAATAATTTCATGTTCTGTCTCTGTGTGTTAACTTCTCTGTCTAAATCACATGCTGTCACCTCTTTCCCTTTGGTACAAGGGAGAATAGAATACTTACACCCCAGAGTGTAATGTGGTAAAGTGGTAGTCTACTATTTAAAAAAATGTATGCCAAATGATCAAAAATGGGTCCGACATGGCACCATAACAGAAACATATTACATTGAAATGCTGATTTCACTGACGAAAGCTGTACAGCCAAGGTATTCACATTTCAAAAAACTTAATTTACACCGTGCAAATTCTGTTTATGATTTGTTCTTGTCTCTGGAGAAGGAACAACACTTTGCAGTGTTTTGAATTTGATTGCAGTACCAGGTTTGGCCACAACCCTGCATATAGCACTCTTTAAACATTCGATGCACTGATTTTATTCATTCCTGATTCTTGTTTTTTAGTTACTGATTACACTGACTCTTGGAGTTAAACATCTATAGGCCCTGTATCCATATGCAGTTAAGAACCAGAAAGCAAGGGATGTAAGGGTCTAAATAGAGCCTAAACTAAATGGTTCACAGTGCTTGGAACAAGACTGGAGATGGATGAGCTTACACCACATTGTCATACCATGCCATGTTGTACGGAACAACAGTGGCTTGGGAGGCACAGTGCATTAACATCTGAAAGATTTCTGATTCAAGCTTTTTTTCTGAACTGGTCGAAGTGTTCTTGACCAGGACATTCAGCCTCATAAGTGTGTTTTGCTGAGCACAAAAGCAATATATAGATGCAGTTCATTGTATGGGCAATACTGATAAGAAAAAAATATATAAAAATGTGTGTGTGTGTGTGTGTGTGTGTGTGTGTGTGTGTGTGTGCGTGTGTGTGTGTGTGTGTGTGTGTGTGTGTGTGTGCGTGTGTGCATGCATATGGATTGGCTAAATGAGTGTATATTGCTGATAATAGTAGCAGAGTTCTGAATCCATTTTTGCCAGATGGACTTATGCTAAGAGTTATGAGTCCAATTTTCTTAGAGCACTTTGGAGTTATGCTTAAGACTGTCCTTATGCGGAACTACACTTTAAATTTCCACAACAGCGCACACAGTGGGTGCTCCATTGGCCTTATGAGCAGACAGAAAGGAATACATAGCTGGGAGTCCCTGCATGCTATCAGTATCTCATTCACATCACACTCTGTGAATAAATACTGTTTTTTCATCTATTTTATCTCTCTTTCTTTCTCTCTCTCTCTCTATCTATGTCTCTTTCTCTTTATCTTTGATGCTCTTCCTCTCCCACAAGCTCTCTGTTAGTTTGGCAGTCTGTCTGTCTTTCTGTCTAGTGTGGGGGGAAATCTAAATGTCTGACAGACGAAAAACAGGAAATAAGGTCAACCGAGGACACAGTACAAGGCCTTTCAAATCCTTCTTGTGAGAGTTTTTCCTCCAATTTATCTACAGCGCCCTTTTTGTGTTTGGCGGTAGATTTGTTGAACAAAAAAAAAAGGTTGCAGCACTTTTTACATCAAGGCGGGTTCTGATGACGCAGTCAACTAAATCATGGGTTTCAAATGTGCCTAAAATGTGTCCCTTGCTGGATCTGAATCCCCTGATCGTCCATCACCTTCACTCAAGGTGAAACAGCCGGCATGCTCTTAGCATAAATTTCTGTATGTGTGTGTGTGTGTGTGTGTGTGTGTGTGTGTGTGTGTGTGTGTGTGTGTGTGTGAACACCAAGCTAATGGTTCGGGCTTTCTGCAATCACTGCCATCTTGGGAGCGGGGGAGCGAGAGAGAGAGAGAGAGAGAGAGAGAGAGGAGTGACTGCTGAACGGCAGGGCTCCACGTGGGGAGAGTGCGATGGCAGAGGGGTAAAGGGATGGGGATGCCTGGAACAGAATGGCCAAGGCACTCAGAGTGATCTGATAAGGCACTTGCTGGACCATCTTGGACCTGCCAGGCCAGAGTGGGATGGTGGGTGGGAAGGGAAGGGAGGGGAGGGGAGGGGAGGATGAGAGGGTGGGATAAGTGAATTAAATTGAAAATCTTGTACTGGAGAGACAGCTTGAAAACAGCCAGGAGAGATGGGCACGTATCCTAACACACAGAAACACACACACACACACACACACACACACACACACACACACACACACACACACACACACACACTGATAAAACAGCCCAATACACACACTGGCACAGACCAATTCACCTGTCCTAAAGGTGTTTTCTTCTTATTGTGCACTTCATTCTAAAATGATCCCCATATTTTAAAACGAAAATGACTAGAAACCTTGTCTGATTTCCACATTACATTACTCTCAAAAATGTCTAACCATTTTATAAAGCCTCTTCTGTCAACTGTCCATTGAATTTCTTTTCTGGGGCAATCCACTTAAATGTGAAAACACACACATACACAAAATGTTGAAACAGCCCAGTACACACTGCCACACACCAATTTACCTGTCCTAAAGGTGTCTTCTGCCTACTGTGCACTTGAGCCTAAAATCGTCCCCATATTTCGATTTTTCAGAAGGTTTGCTTATAGCTTAGGAGCTTACTGTGTGACTAGAAATGACTAGAAACCTTGTCTGAATTCTACATTTCATTCCTCTCGAAAATGCCTAACCATTTCATAAAGCCTCTTCTGTCAACTCTCCATTGCCTTTCTTCTCTGAGACAATCCACTTAAATGTGAAAACACACACACACACACACACACACACACACACACACACACACACCTCCCGTACCAGACAGCTTCAGCAATGCCTGCTATGAAAAATCCCACGGTAATACGTGCTTTGTGTCTGCTCGCAGTGAGCAGCAGATTAGCCTCAGCAAATTAAAGCGCTGTCAGTTGTGCAACTGATAAAATGTTAATGGTTTGTGTTTAGATATGGGATGGAAACGCACCCACATTTCCACAGAGCACCACAGTGGTGGCACATAGGTGAGCGGTAAGTAAATACAGTGTCGGCAGAGGACCTTTGAATATTTACTGAAGCCTTAGACATTAACCTTAAACACAACTATTTAATCTGTTGTTCATTCTGGGTCCGTTTAGTATACTGAAATACTAACAGCGTTTTCTCCACACAAGTTTTACTCAACTTCATAACCCTAAGAAGGGAAAAAAGCCAGAGTGCATCATCCATCCACCTACATATCTTTTGGTAATAAAGAGGCATACCCAAATGCCCCATGATTCATCCATATATGTCAGGAAGATGCCCAATTATCCCACACACGAGATGTGAATTCACTGCGTCTCAAAGAGATATATCACATAGAGGTAAAGGTATGCGCATGATGCCACACGCTTTATTTTAATTTCACTCAGCCTCCGTGCGCCTCAGAGATAAATAGCCCAGGCTGCGTGTGCTGAGCGGTCCGCTGTATAAAGGCAAGGGGAGTCTCGGCTACAGTCTTTTAAACACAGAACACGGGGTATACCACGGGACAGAAATTCTCCAAGAAAAAAAAAATGCCACATATGCGCTATCTTTATTGTATCCAAGCTGAAACACAGGTGCGCGCTGTTGTTCAAAGTGTTTTAGGAGACTGCGTTAAGGAATGCGTCTCTCTTCGTTGTGATTTTGACAACCCTTCCCCCAGTCCGCTCCACCAAGTAGCCTACTTGCATATAAGCGCCTGACGTCTGAATTTTCTATTGGGGTACATATTAATATGCTGAGGATGTACGGTGTGGGACAGCGGGGGAGACACGGCTGTGTTTGGCAAACAGGCAGCGCAGGATGCTTGTGTGCTTACCAAAGACCGACACGCTCTAGCACACACTCAACGACGCACACTATGAGCAAAACAAACCTCAGATTCAGACACATATGATTCATGGAAAGGTAGACCCCCAGCATGCAGTCACAACCGCATTAGTATTCAACTCCAGTGCCTGAGCAGAGCACGGAGGGAGATGTATGAAACACGTCCTCAAGCGAGTCCTTATCAAAGTGTAGGAATGTAGGCTAACTTACCTTTCCACAGCATCAGCAGCAGGACGCAAGCCAGTACGTTTCGCAAGATGAGGCAGCTCATATTGGTCTTCAATTTATTTCTTTCCTTTAGACGAAATATGCCGCTACTGTAGTCCCTTCAGTAGAGTAAAATGATTCGCAAGTGCTTTTTTTGTTGTTGTTGTCGTCTCTTTCAGCAGGGAATGTTGGTAATCACAAGCACATCCAGCAATCATGTGAGATCCGTCTCCAGTGAGATGCTTCTGTACCCTTGTTCTCACCCCCTAATGACCCTCTTCCAAAAAAGGAGTGATGAAGAAGAAAAGAAGACACCCACAACACTGCCAGCTGGTGTTTCTAAACCGCTGAAGGGCTGCCAAAGGACACTGAAATCCCGGTACACAAAAAGGCAAGTATTCCCACGACGTGATCTAACAGGATTAATAATTGTACAGATAGGCTTTCTTCAGAACACTGAAAAAGCGCTGAAAAAACAACTTCCTTTGAAATGGCTTACTGAGAATGCGGGAGAAAGTCTGTGTATTTAGTTTCTTTCCTTGTCCAGTGAGTCCTGATCCCTTTTTTCTATAGGTACCCGGCGCATTCAGTGTCTAAGAAGCAAATGCATTATTCGACAAGGCAACTAACGGGGAGCGTAAAAGCAAACTTTGACAGACAGCTCAAGGAGACATGTCCTCTACCAATCATAAGATCCAAGGAAGGGGGCGGCAGAGCAAGGAGGCAAGCTAGCCAATCAGAAGCGCTGGATGAGAGAAAGAGGCGGAGAGTGAGAGGCGAGAACAACGCGGTAATAATACGCTGTGATTTATAGCAAGCCGCGTGCTACTGCAGTACTCGGGGAAACAGTGTAGTTGGGATGAATTGAATCATACTGGATAGATGTCTTAAGGTTCCCTCCCTCCCTTCCCTCATGTGTGTGTGCGGCCGTTCAGATAGTATGAGCACAAGTCTTAGTTGCAACACTGTAATGCATGCATGCATTGCTTGTCATTCCATTCTCATGAATCTGCACCACTAGTAACCATTTAAACAGATTTTGTCTTGTCTTGTTTTTTTTAATGACTTTACCATAGACCACATGTTCCTGACTTTATGCATATTCATATCATGTCAAGGCAAGGTCAGTGACTTCAGAGAGTTCTCCTCTAATCAGCGCTTGACTGTCAGCTGTCGAGCCCTGAGGATGGATGACAGGGTGAGCAAAGTGAAGGACTGCTGGAGCTTAACTGAATAACAATAAGTTATTGTAGCAAGAGACAGGGTTTCTTTGGCTTCCAGCCTTTCATTCCAAGGCACACCAGTAGGCATCCAGACACACAACCCCATAACACATTTTCACTTACTTCACAATGACACTTACACAGATAGTTGACAGATAATATTAAACTAAAACAGAACATCAAACAGCATATATAAGCACAGACGAAATGACAACAGTCACACATACCAGCATCAGGTTTTAGATTAAATTAGATTCAACTGTATTGTCACTACACATGTCACAAGCACAAGGCAGCAAAATGTATTGCATTTTGCATCATCACTAGATTCAAAACTACAAGAGAGGCACAGTCTCCTGATTTGTAGGAAACAAACAAAAAAAAAACAACAACACCCTCCACCCACCCTCCACCCACTCGACCAAGCGGTAAACCTTCAGCTACCCCTAACAAAAGTGCCCAGAGACACTGAAGAGATGGCCAGAACGCTGTCACCCCCGGCACCACCACAAGGTCTGGCAATGGCTGAAGCCAGTGAAGAGAAGAAGAACAGCCCTTGGGAAGCTGGACGCGGACGCGGACGCCAAGCCCAGTAAGAGGGCCATCCTCCTAGCTAGTCAGAAGCAGAAGGCAGCAGAAGAGGGTGGTCTTGGGGACTGCTGAGACGGCGTGGAGGACCCTTTGGCCTGCTAGTGGCAGTGTGGAGGACTCTTTATCTTGCTGGCAACATTGATGTAGCGCCTCCTTTGGCCAAAAAGCAGCGGTATAGAGGATCCTCAGGCTGGCGGAAGTGATTCAGTGAACCCTGTTAACCATTGGCATGGATCGCCACAAGTCGCTCAGCACCCAGGTGGAAGTAGCCTTTGAGTACATCTGTTACAGCCTCCATTTAGCCATCCCGTCCAGGTCAGTGGTGTGAAAGCGAATATGAAAAGTGGACAACCGGAACTGGTGATGGATGGTGTGTCTGGCTATGGCAACGTACAGAGATACTTTTCCCCTGTATCTTGAGTGTTCGCCAGCAACCATAGTGATGCAGGATGGACATACATTTCCAACGTGGTGGCTGCAGCCCATCTGTTTCAGGCAGGGTTCCTCCAGTGCTCTGTGCAGAAAGCCATCAGTGTTCCAGTCCAGCAGAGGTGTTGAAAGTATAAACACTGCCATGTGTTACTTTTGCTTGTACGTTTAACTGATGCTCCAATTAGGAAAGCAGAGGCGGTGTCTGCGCCTATGTCTACGTTCTGTGTTTCGCTCAGCGTGTAACTCCAAAACTGACAGCACATTTGCAAGGAGGGTAGAGAACGCACACAGAAGCTGAATGATTTCATGAAGTTGCATTGGATGAATACGCCAAAAATAATACAGGCCGTGCAGAAAGTTCAGAAACAACTGTTTCGGGTGCTCCAATTAGAAAATAGTTAGACCAAATATGTGGCAGGGTTTTTACTTTCTAAACCTGGGATCGCCACCTCTGCAGTCCAGGTACAGTAGCATCCATGTTGCTGCCTTAGATGTGGAATCTCCTACTGGGTTCCTCAGCTTTGGGACCCAGCTGTGGCACCACTGACCTGGATTATTACTGGACTGTACACATTTCACTTACAGCAGTTTTCAAGACCAGGAATGGTTAAATGCCAGGGGGGGACCTCCCAGGTTCAGAAAGAAAAGACCTGCCACATATTTGTTTCAGCCAATTCACTGAACCAGCTGATTACTAGGTAGATGGGATAGTTAGTGAAATCGCCTGTGTTGAGGGCACAGGCAGATGGAATACATGACAGGACTTTTAATTTCTCAATCCACTTTGTTCACCTCTGGTTGAATGTCATATGGGCCCGTAACTGGCCCTGTTTAGTCAGACAGTTAATAAATGATCATGATCAGTGATGTTATGATGTGTATATTGAAATAAGAACTTGAAAATTACTCACTGTTCTTAAAGAAAAAAAAAGTCTGCAAGTGGGTAAGAGTACAACCCAGTTAATTTATTATTATTCATATACATGGGTAGTCTGTTGAGTAAGCACCACCTTGCTGCCCCCTTGAAGTCACACCATCTGCTGTTCTAGGTTCTATAGGTCAGTGGGTGGCTCCAAGCTGGGGCACTAGATGTGGCACTGGCCCTATTCTCTGCAGTGAAGCCATCCCTCCCTCAGCAGAACCACCCAGATGGTCTTTGTGATTCTCACTCAGTGTTCCTGCTGGTTCCTTTCTGGTTATTGCAGTGATGAACAACCTGAATTCAGAAGCTATCAAGTACCACTATTTCAAATTACATGGTTCTTCTCTTCCATTTAATGCAGATCAGATCAGAGCCAGCAGATTTATTGAACAGTGAGAAACAAATATGTGGTACTAGATTGTAGCTTCTGTACAGTCAGGTTGCCCATCACTAACACTAATGGTTCAGCAGGTGATCTCCTCTTTGACGTCTGCGTGATCCACTTGATGGCTGGCACTGAGGTAGCACAGCACGTGATTAAGCTGCTCTGCCTCAGTCAGGGGTGCTGTCAGGGTCTGTGCATGAACTCAGATGGATGAACTACTTACTGGTCTTGCTCTAACTGGGCCCACAGTAGAAGGTGAACTCCTCTCACATTGCGTCACTAAAGTCAAGTCAAGTAAAGTCAGTCCTGTATTACTAATGCAGTATGTCATTAACTGGAATTTAGTTTGGCGTGTCAGTGAAAAGACAATATAGAACAGGACTTATTAACTGAGATGGGACGTACACAGAGGACAACATGAACTCTGAAGATGATACACTGGGCAACTTTTTGAGCAACGTTGCCAGGCAACAGGACCAGGAGATGTTGTTTATGTGTTTTCTCACTGACATTACGCAAGATTTTTTTTTTCAGGAGAATATAGATCAGCAGCAGACAACTTTTCACAGACATTCCATCGGAAAATTATAAGGCAATCAAGATGTTCCCCGGCAACATCTCTCAAAAAGTTCATGTATCATCAACTTAAGACGGGAAAAGACGGGGTACTCACAGTGGGGGTAATTCAGAGGTCGGCAGCATAGGCATCCCGTCTCTCTTTCTCTCTCTCTAACTCCTGCTGGGGCCATCCAGCTAGGCCCTGACATCATCAGCAAAGATGTGTCAGCCGCACAGTTGCTATGGTACCTACTTGATGTCTAGCCAGCTGGATTTCTCCCCTGGCCCTGGTGGAATAAAAGACTTCCTCTAAGTGGGTTATGTGGTGTGTAGTCTCCCTGTAGAACTGTGGATAAATACAAACCATATTTTGCCTTTTTAATAACGGTTTACTGAAAGTAAACATATAAAGTTTAACTAAACTTTAAAACACTATAATCAAAACAGTCTCAGCAAACTAAAACAGATGCATCTAAGAAACCTATAATATGTTCAATTAATCTTAGTTTTACAAGACATATCCTTTTCATTTTACAAGAAGTGTATTACAACCTACTAATATAATTTATCCCTTTGAATGGCTTTTAAAGTTCTTGAGAGCATTGTTGCATCTAAACCACAGGACCACTTGAAGGCCTCTTGAATGACCTCTTTCAGCCATTTCAATCTGGTTCTCTTCCCAAGCACAGCACCGAAACGGCCTTGCTTAGGATACCTAATGACCTCCTCTCTGCGACTGATGGTGGACCCCTTTCCTTACTCATCCTCCTTGACCTCAGTGCACCATGTGTCATCATCTTCTCCTGGTGCGTCTAGCTAGCATTGGAGTACATGGCACTGCCCATCAGTGGTTCACTTCCTACCTCTCTGATAGAACACAGTGTGTACAAATAAGGAACTGCAAGTCTGAGAGCTCTGTTGTTACAATGGGGGTCCCCCAGGGGTCAGTTTTCGGGCCATAAGCTATGTCACCGGCTTCAATTAATTCAAAACTCTGCAGCCAGGATTATAACATACTCAAAGTCCTCACGCCATGTAATACCACTAAAGCAGCTTCATTAGCTCCAAGTTGCATTCAGAGTTAAACATAAAGACCTGCTCCTAACCTACAAGGCACTGCATAACCATGCAAACCCTCCACCTTATCACAGTGACCTACTTCAGATCTACACCTCTGCCTGCTTACTGCGATCCTCCTCAGCAGGTTTACTGAGAATTTCATCCATGGGAGAAACAGCATTTAGTCATTCAGCCCCCAAGCTCTGGACTTCACTCCATGTCTCTTTTATTATTAATACTACTACTACTACTACTACTACTACTACTAATAATAATAATAATAATAATAATAAACATGTCAGAAGAGAAAGAGAGTGGTGTGGACTGAAAACCCTATATGTACTCAACACGTCAGGGACTATGTGTGGTTCTGTGTGAGTGAGCATATGAATATATTTGTGTGTGTGTGTGTGTGTGTGTGTGTGTGTGTGTGTGTGTGTGTGTGTGTGTGTGTGTGTGTGTGTGTGTGTACACGCTTTTTTCACATGAGGTGGCAAGGTTATGGGTGAGACTCACAGACTATGACAGACATTACTGTAGGTACATAGCCCTAACATGGCCTCTCAGAAATCCAGTGATTGTAAAGTAGTGGAGGAAGAAGTGATAATTCACTTAACCTGGCCTTCTGCAGTCTGACAAATAGTGTGCTCCACTGGGCTTATTTCACTCTTCACTGGAATTCTAAAAATAGCCTGTGTCCTTACCTCAGAACTGCTCACACAGTCACTATGCACTCACATACTGTAAATGAGAGACACGGGTCACTTGGTTTTCATTAATATACAATAGTTTTGACCGTTCAAAGTATGTTCTTTATGTAAAGCTTAGCCACCAAGGAGATAGGATGGCACTTGTTTGTGATAAAGTTTATTTGTAGAGGTAAAACCAAACAAATCACACTGGGATTTCATGTACAGCGTACAGTATGGCCAAGTTGTACAAGCCTCCTTAATCTGCCTAAATCAAATAATATTGTTGCTGTAGTTTTAAGGTTTTAAACACATTGTTTTGGAGAGCATGGGAAACGTATCAGACAGTATTTGTTTGCATATGCAATGTATTATAGGATACTTTTAGTCAGACCAGGTGGCTGTACACTTGTGAAATCTGACCATATTATTGACTCTGACTGGCCATAGGAATACATCTACTACAGAGATTCAGTAGTGATATATCATTTTTCACAGCCTGTCTGTCCTCTGTTTAGAAGGGGTTGATTATTTCTCCCTTTATTTTAATTATTAGGCTACTTGAATTTTCCCCATGTAGCAAAAGTTTTATGGTTGCACTGAAGTGTTTAATTACTCATATTCTAGTCCAGTCACAAACCAAATCCACATTATCATAACAGAATCTTAAAATCAACAACCAAGTTACTTGTTTGATCATGGTAAGCCCCACAACTGCTATCCCTGCATGTGGTTGATAAATAAACTTCCAATTTTGCAACAGCAAACAGACCATCTGAAAACTGTGGTAGTCTTCTTGGTAATGTTTACAGGATGACTAAGTCTACTGAGCTCAAGTGTGACAATCTGAGTCAATAGATTTCACATAGTTCAATGTTATAAACAATGTTAATAGTCAATGTTAATAACACTGACATCTATAGCCTCCACATCAGCTAAAAACATTTATTTGTATCTGGATTTGAAATGTCTGCCTTTGCTCTTTGTCCATTCTAGTGTGGTATACTGTAGCTGCATTACCCATGGGTCCAGCTGCTGGGCGAGTCTTGGCAGAGGAGAGGGCCAGCAGAGGTGCTTACAGCAGCCAGGTCTATCGACCATAAAGGGCCAGGTCAACAGGTTGTTGTGCAGTGGTGGTATTGATGAAAAGGGACAGAGCATCATGTAGTCTCTTACACACTTCTGGATCCATCTGCTTTCGGCAGTACATCATCCTGGTGTAGTTGCATGAAAAGCATCTTGATCTCATGGAGTATTGTCATCTGCAGGAATCCTACTTTTGACACTACTGTGGTGATACAGAGTTTCTTTCACTGTTAGACTTTTTTTTTCTAAAGCACATCGGTAGAGAAACGTATACACTCAGACAACAGTGGAATGAGCAGAGAGCAAGTCTTACTTTACAGTGACACTTAGTCTGTGCATAAATGAGGAATCATTCCCATGCCTATGTAGGGCATTAAACAGCATATGCCACCATCAGACATTATGCATTCTCGCATAATGAAGGGAAGAGTCATACAGTACACTCAACCTGAGCTCTAACGACTAAATGACACTGCTCCCGATGCATGCTGGGAGTCTACACAACAGTCTCTCACTTTCAAGCTCTGCCAGCCCACCCCCAAGCACATTACATTACATTACCATACATTATTTTTCGTGGGCTGTGCAGCAAAAAAAAAAAAAAGACTTGTCACTCTGGATAAATAATCAATGTGTGCTACCGATCAATGGTTTCTTGCTCAGACTTTTAGACGGGTCAATAATGAAAATATACTTTTAATAGTTAATGGACTACGTGTGAGGACACTAAGACAGGCGAGTATGTGGCAGTTTCACTAGCGCATGTTATACGTTGTAGTGTTATGAGGTGCGAAAGAGAAGGACGCATTCAGTATGTGCCGCTGCACAGTGCCGTTAAGCAAATGCAAGGCTATAATTTTAACACAAACACACGGCAGATTGTTGTGGCGTGATCTGGCATAATCTGGCCCTATGTTTTCAATCTAAAAGCTATACCAAGTGCCAAGGCAGTCGGCCATGTGACAAATGCCCAAGGACAATCCCCAATAAATTCTGCTACTTCTTTTTTATAGATCAGACTCATGGGCAGAATGATAACAGTACCATTGCTCCCCCTGCTAACGTCTATGTCTGGTTGGAGAATTTTAAGTAGGAGGAAATCCTGTACAGTTTTTAAGACCACAGCACAGTTGAATGTTGAATTTAAAAAGAAAAGAGACAAGAATGTAAGGTTATGTTCGGTGAGCCCACTACACCTCCACCCTCATCCATGCAAGGTCCTTGCAGTCATCTGTAGTCTGGTCATATCACACACATATACACACACACACACAGACACAGACACACACACACACACACACACACACACACACACACACACACACACACACACACAAGGTCCTTTGAATCGTTTATATCTGTGATCTATTTGCTCTTTATGTTGTCACTAAGGAAGAAGCCCTATGTGCTTGTAATTAACATGTTACTACATACTTGTTCAGCGGGTGCTGCAAAACAACAACAACACTTCCTGCCTAATAGCAAATTAGGCGCCAGGCAATACTGCTGAACTTCCTACACTCGAAACTAATGACTCAGTGCTGAATTGCTAAACGCCTGAGGTGGTTGAAAAGGATAAAATTAGGGAATATTTAGTCACTGCAGTTTCTATATTTGCTGTTACCATTATTACTTTTGCTCTACGTTCGGGCGTGTTTTTTGGACGTGACTTTATTTACACAGCTGTCAGAATTTGCTTTATCTTGCTGTGGGTTTTCTTTCCTGTGTGTGTTTGTTCTGGGCTAACAGCAATGGATTAAATAAAAAGGCTGACAATATTTTTTTTCCCTTTCTTCCAAGGAAATAACACCAGATAATAAACAGCACCTTTTCCAGCCTAGAAACAGCACAAGGGAATAGTGCAAAGTCATACTTGTGCTTAGTGGGATGACAAAGACCTGTTGGTTTGAGCTGATAGGTGCTTAATAACGACATATTGATTTCGGGGGGAGCCTGAGCGATTGTATATACAAGTGTTTGACAAGCGTAGCTTAATCGATGTGCATTTGGTCCTCATTTTTTTTCTCCTTTTTCTTCCTCTGTTCTGTGGCACAATTAAATCCAGCAAGAAGCTAGCATGAGTGTGCTCCGCTCCTGCTGAGAGCTGTGTTGTGTGTGTGTGTGTGTGTGTGTGTGTGTGTGTGTGTGTGTGTGTGTGTGTGTGTGTGTGTGTGTGGGTGTGTGTGTGTGTGTGTGTGTGCGCGTGTGCGTCTGTGTGTTTGTGCGCCTGTGTGTGTGTGTGTGCGTGTGTGTTTTGGATTCTGCGGACGTAAAAAGTAATCTCCCTGCTAGAGTTCTGCCTGGCTTCTCCCTCAAGTGTGTCTGTTGCCAACAAACAGTATATGGCAGCACCAAGGGAGAGGCCTTACCAGCCTGTTTAGTATGGTAAAATATGGAAATGACACTGCTGCGGTTCTCTCTCTCTCTTTCCATCTCACAATCTCTCTTCCCTCTTGTCTTTCTTTCTCTCTGTCTCTCTCTGGCTCCCTCTCCTTCTCTTGTCTATTTCTCTCTTTCTTCTCTCTCTCTTCTCTCTCTCTCTGTCTCTATCTTTCTCACTCCTTTCACTGTTTTTTTCCTGTCTAACCCGCCTCCCTCTGCCACATCCTTTCATTTGTCCCCTCTCTCTCTCTATCTGTCTCAGGCTCTCGTTCTCTCTGTTCTGTATCTCATTCTCTGCTCTTCTGTCCAACCCCTTTTGTTAATTGGCATGGCCGAGGCGGGCTGGAGCTCACTTGTAATCACAGGCCCTTGGAGAGGCCCACAGAGACAGAGAGATGAAGAGCAGAAATGTTTCATGTCGGAGACGAGAGGAGAAGAGAGGAGAGAGTGAGTGATTCAGAGACACAACTGAACAGAAAGAAAGAAAAGGGTAGAGGAGGACTGTGCATGGTGTGGGGATAGTTTAGAGAAGGAGACATTGAACACAGGAAGAAAAAAATGAGGATAACTCTTTTTTGGAAATATGGATTGATATTAGCCCCTTGAGGAGGGAGAGGGCAAAAGGGAGGGCATGAGGTATATATGAGACTAAGAGAAATGGAAAAACGAACAGGTGTGTGTGTGTATAAATGTGTGTGTCTGTAAATATATATCTGTGTGTGTGTGTGTGCGTGCATGTGTGTGTGTGTGTGTGTGTGTGTGTGTTTGTGTGTGTGTGTACGTGTGTGTGTGCGGTGATATCAGATGGTAAAATGAAGACACTGAAAACTATTCCACTTACATATCTAATATGTTCTTGGAAAAAAGTTAAAAGTTTTCTTCATGTGGTTTGAGTTTAAATAAAGGATACCCAAACAGGTGCTCAGCTCATCTGCACTAATCTGGTAAGGATGTGTGAGAGTACAGACATCCTTACAAGACTTTAAAGAGAATCACACAGCCACTCAAGGAAAAAAAATAAGAAATTTGCAGAAAACAACTCATTAGGCATCAAGCATACCTCTGACGATGTACGCCCACCTAACAGATGTGGACACATGAGCTAAGTACTTCGGCACATTGGGTTCAGTCAATTCACTAAACTAGGTGATTGTAATTCCACCAGGCATATAAGCTTATTCATAAAGCTACCTGTTTTGACTGCACAGGTAGAACCAATACGTGGTATGTACTTAGGGTAGGGTGTTTACTTTTGGAGGCTCAGGTGTCCATCTCTGTCCACCATATTGTTTAAAGCCATGAGCTAGCATGCTATAGCCTATCTTCTCAGAGGGAGGTTATTACTTTAAGGGTTTTCCGTCTGTGCTGTTGTTAGATTGCTACTTTTCATCATAGATTCCTTCTGCTTTATCTCAACATTGTCTTAGAGTAATCTTTGTCATGGAGACTCTTTATTAGATTTCATGACGAATAATCAGCATGAAAAGCGCCACATGGCTGGGTTAGAGCTAAATTAGGCCCTGGGGTTGTTGTTGTACAATGGTGGATGGCGTCCTGTATCCTCAATGAAGTTCAAGGCGTTTATGTCAGATGTTTGTCTGTGGGAAATCAAACAACACAAGAGATAAACAAAAGACATGCTCTGCCAGAAGCGTCAGAATTAAACACACTGCTTTGAATAAGCCATGTGGAAATTTGTCAGTCCATCCTGTGAGTCAAAAAAATATGTGTGCTTTTTTTGTTGAAAGTTGAGTGTGTCGGTCGGACAAACAAAAGACAACAAAGTAAAGAATGTTTTTTTGCCAATGTGTCAATGGATTTGCGGATGAATTTTATAATGGTCTTTTTTCTCTGAACAAAATGTTTTCCGAACATTTTTTTAATAAAGGCTGTAAGCTGAGGTCCAATATAATTGTGAGGTTAATTGCATGTTGTGAAAACAGTTTTTTTATACCGTGCAACATGTCAGTATAATTTACTGCTTCCAATACTTTCAACAGTTTTTCTTTAATTCTGTGCTGGCAAAGGATGGGAGTTAGAAATACTTATCCAAACCCGTGACACAGACATACTCATGCCCAGCAGACATATTGGAAAGACACTTCTGTCTTTTCAGTATAATAATGCACTGTCAATCCCTGTAGAAGACAGAATGTACCTCAGCACAAGCTCCCACGCAGACAGAACTGTGCATCCATATTTCTCCGCCGCCTCCCAAACTGGCTGTGTGCGTTCATCAGCACACACACGTCATTGTCTCTGTGCCCTGATCACTCCCCTAAAAAAGCTCATTTGTTTCAGTGAAACCCATCTGCTTTTGGTTTAGTTTGTGCCATCTGATAATCTTGGTAACCAAGAAAGTTATCCACTTCAGATTACTGCATTATATTAAGCAAAGATAAAATACTACGTCAAGCATGGTACATTTTGAGTTAGTATAATGGTAGGTCGACAGAAATAGCATAGTGTTCCATAAATAGTATTAATAGACACTAATAAATTTATAACAAATAATAAATAATAGTAAATGTAGCATTATGCTTTATTTAAAGTCCAATTACTTCCTTTATCTTTCTCTTGTCTCATTTATACCTTAAATGTTGATCTCCCATAAAAATGATACACTGTTTTCAGACTATTCATTTGTCTTTTAATTGTTACAACCCATATTATAGGAAGGATAAAAGCAGATGAAGCATAAATCTTCTGCTTATAAAATAAAACAAATCTAACAGCTAGCAAAATGTTCCTTCTTCCCTCATAAACGTAAAGAACATTTCTGCGGTGTCAGGCGCAGTGCATTGGAGACACACTGACAGCAAAAACTGATTTTCCACAGTTTATTACAGCAATCACTGGAGGCACAACATCCATTGAGACAATCAATTGCATGCAGCAAAGCCCCTCTACACCCCCCCCACCCCCCTCCCCCAACCCCTTCAAAAAAAAAAGAAAGAAAACAAGCTCAGTGAATGACAGTTCATGCAGTACCCCAGTGTACAGCAATCAGCAATCACCCAGGCCATAGGTCCAGTGTGGAGCTGTAATTGGGCCTTAAAAGTTAGTCAGCCCGATAGGATTTAGCCCGAGCCTGAGCCCGACAGAATTTAGCCCGAGTCTGAGCCTGGCCTGAGCCTGACAGCTTTTTAAAAGCCCAAACCCATTTACAGCCTGACATTATTCAAATATGCGCATCTGCCTCGCGCTAATCGAAACCAATCACCTGACTGCTCATTTACCGTGCAAGCTGACACGTATGCCCAGGCTCGAGCCCGAGTGAAATGATTGAAATTAAGCCTGAACCCGTCAGGTCCCGTCGGGTCTGGACAAAGATCTTCAGCTCTAGTCCATGAAGGGAGATGGTGGTGTCCAGCATTCCAGCATTCCAGCATTCCTAATGTGGTCTGTTCCCAGCTTACCAGGAACAACAACTTTCATGCATACAGTAGAGCACTTCACTGGTGGACCTAAATCACTCAACAACACTGAAGGGGTGACCTCATCACCAGCCACCAAATGTGTAGCACCCACCTGGGTGATGCATGGCAGCCATTATGTGCTAGGGCACTTACAGTACCACATACCCGCACGGCAGGTATTATAGAACCTGGGAAGAACGCTCGCCGCACACCTGCTCCAGCAATTCACATGCTGCCTACAGTGCATGCTTCTAACATCACATCTGAACTACTGTCAGCTGCAGTTCCGACAAATACAGAATATGGCGGGTGAGGGTCTGTCTGTGTGTGTGCACCTACATCCTCTTTCAAGTGTCACACACATCAGACACCAAATAGGGAGTGCAGACAGCTGGAGGATGAATGTATGAATCATATATTTTTCATTCAGTTGCTTTCAGCTTGAAATTCTTTTTATGAAATGTGAAAAAAGAAAAAAAACATCTCAAACTCGGATGATATCACACCTGTTTATGGGTATGTCATCAGGGTCTGTGTCTACTAATAGGAAATGACTGCCTACGCTATAAATATATTTACATGATGTTATTTTTTTTATTTAAATTTTTATTTTAATTAAATAAGTAGAGGGGGGGGGGGTGTAAAGTGTGGAGAGGCTGAATATGAATGTGTCATAGAGGTCGTCACTATATTGGATCTTCTTGTGTAAACAATATTTACTATTACAATCATTTGCATATCATTGCAACTTATCAAGCAACATGTCATGCTTTAAGGTGCCATGACATTGGGATTTGGAATTGAATTGGGCAAGGGCAAAACACAAAGAGCTTTCAGTGAGTGAGTGAGGGAATGAAAGCCAGCCTATGGGTAGGATAGGAGGCACACAGTGCTTTACGTAAGAGATGAGTAGGTTGAACTGCAGCCACAGGGAGATGCACTGTGCTCAGGTTGGTGCTGTCTAGCAACCATGTTTGTCTCTGGACTGCAGGATCCCGTGTTGCATCCATTAGCTTTTACATTTTATTTTTTATCTACAAACCGCTCTCTCTCTCACTCTCCCTGTCTTTGTGTCTCTCTCTGTGCTCTGTGTCTGCCTCTCTCTCTCTCTCTCTCTCTCTCTGTCTATGTCTGTCTGTCTGTCTCTCTCTCTCTCTCTCTGTATGTGTGTGTGTGTGTGCATGTGTGTGCGTTTGTGTGTGTGTGTGTGTGTGTGTGTCTGCACGCGTGTGGTGTGTGTGTGTGTGTGTGTGTGTGTGTGTGTCTGTGTCTGTGTGATTCCCTTTTTCCCTAAGGGCATTTAAAATATGTATGATGATGAGAAATGGAGGAAAGACACTCACCTTAGAAGCAAAAATGTAAAGCTATGCTCTGGAGTCTGTAGCCTTGAAGCCTGATCAAAGTGGAAGTCTTACGAGTAATTGATGATACAGAGTAATCTTGTTTTCAGCCTAATGTATGTATGTTTGGGTGCTTCATCTCTCTTTCTTCTCTCTCTCTCTCTCTCTTCCGTACACACACCAACACTATGTTTGGGTGCTTTATCTCTCTTTAGCTCTCTCTCTCTCTCTCACTCTCTCCATTACGCACACCCAAACCCATGTACACACATACGCACACACACAGACACACACACACACAGACACACAAACACATACACATACACATACACATACACAGTCACGAACACACACACACACACACACACACACACATTTCACACCAGAGTGAAATTTTATGACACCAACAAAAACATAAACAAAATCTCAATAACTTGCAGATATTTTTTTCGCTGGAGGCAAACATTTTCTACCTTTAAGAGAGTTTTTAAGTGGGATCATTTCCCCTGCAAGCAATCTTTTAAATTGTTATCTTCTATATATTGGCAATGTATTTGAGGCTGTAAAAAAAATGAAACATTGGTGTGTTTTTTCATACATATCAGGGATGGATTGTTCATAATGTTTATTTAATCCATATTTCGACTCTTGGTGCCTGTTTTTTTTTGCAGGCTTTTTAGGTCAGTGTGGTGGGTGTTTGCACCTGTTCTGTGGTGCAGCAGGTTCTTGCTTTTTGTTCACAAACAACTGACTTTAATTTTTTTCCATCACACTAACATAATCACTTCTTTGTGAATTCTGTGAGATGTTCAGTATGACATATGCTTTTTAAATGCTACAGTAATATTATATTATCCTTGTCAGTAACTGTTATGGTGATGCAATTACAGCTTATAAGTGGCAACATTATAATGTTACGGCATTTAAAATGACAGCATCTACAACAGTGTTGGCAACGTGACACAATTGAGAAACGGTATCTCCAACAACCTGACATGATATCATTGTTTATGCCAATCTTATGGTTCAGGGGGATCAAATGGTGTGTTGCTGATAAGGCTGGGGGTGCTGGCAGTCAGAATGTGTAGGTGAGACTGCAGTGGAAAATTGTACTGATCCATAAAGCGGCACTGTTCTGCATGGCCAGGCAGCGATATATCTGCTGCCTCTGTGTTGTTTCTCCTCTCTTGCTCTCTCTCTCTCTTTCTTTCTCTCTCTCTCTCTCTCTCTCTCTCTCTCTCTCTCTCTCTCTCTCTCTCTCTCTCTCTCTCTCTCTCTGTTTCGTCCTCTTTCTTTCTCTCTCTCTCTCTCTCTCTCAGTCTCTCTCCCTCCCTCTCTCTCTCTTTCTCTCTCTCTCTCTCTCTCTCTCTCTCTCTCTCTTTCTCTAATATTCTGTATCTTATACATGGGGCGTATGGGGGTGCAGCTGTCAGCATTGCCACTCAGCATGTGGTCGGTCGGATTCAGCTCCGAAATGTTTTGAATCTTTTGTAAGTTGTTTTGGATAAAAGTTTATGAATGATGGAGGCAGGTTACTTTTATCCGTCTCTTTAGCTACAGTACATCTCAATCTGTATGTTCTCTCTTCACAGTCTGTCTCCCTCTTTCATCACTTTCATTTTTTTTGTCAGCAGATCGCTTCCAAGCATTTACTTAACTTTGAATGAAGACAAGGAACACTTTGTAGTCACTAAACTACAATTTAGAATTGAAATGAGTGGGCATTTTTTTTCCCATGAGGACGCAGGGGTTCCAAAACCAAGCCATGAAGTGGTTAGAGCACCTACAATTGCATAGCTCTATTAAACCACACATTTGAGTGACCACTGTTATGGCTGTGTGTGTTTCTTGTATCTGTGTCCACAGGGTGTTGTATGTCCCTCTGCCTCTCCCATACGGCATTCACCCCCTATTCCGACATGTCATTAGTCAGACATACCACTATTCAGACATCCCACTATTCAGACATCCCACTACTCAGACATCCCGCTATTCAGACACTTTTTAGTACCGCTATTCCGACAGTTTTTTTTTTCACAGTTAATGATTGACAGCTGCTCTCACGAAGCGGGGCTGCTTGATTAATTGGGTTCAGCTGGTTCAGAAAGTAGGCCTACTTAAATCCTACATTGAGTTTTGTTTAATAAGCACACTAGGCTATTTATCAATATATATGCATATATTATTTTTAAACATGGCAGCGAAAAAGAAAGTCCTACTACATAACGAGCATCAACTCACTCACAAATGGTCACCTCCCGATGTGCCTTCTTTGTGAACGTGAAACACGAAACGAGCACCTGACCAAGATTCACACTGGAAGGCATCAGAGGATAGCCCACGTTTTTTTCCCCTAAGCCCTAAAAGAACATTAGCCTATTCAAAGCGCAACATTGTTACCTTGTTTTGTCGGAAGGGAAGTCAAACACAGAGCGAGTTGGTGTTATCACGCATTTCTCTTTTAATTGCGAAATCGGGATCACCGTTAATTTTTGGAGAAAGACTTGTTCTTCCTGTCAATGAAGAGGTCCAGTGCTGCAGAGCAAGATCTCCAGCATCGGTGTTGAGGGCCATGCCACTCAGCAATGTGGCACGGAGGATCAACGAGATGGCATCGGATACTGAGGAACAGTTGTGTAAATGTCTGCGTCAGTATCCATTCAGCATACAGCTGGATGAAACGACTACTGCAGACAACAACGCTATGCTGATGTGACAGACATAGGCCCTACGAGGGGAAACGATTCTTTAATTTGAGTTTTATTGCGCGTACAGTGCATAACTCCTTGTTAATTGAGCGCACCTATCCCGTTTACTCCTGCTGTTGTATGTCGCTGCTGCTTATCTCTACGTTGTATTGATATTAAAAAAAAAAAAGAAAAGAGGAAAAAAATCCCTTGCCTGCTGTCACGGACCAGTTTTCCTTTCCCTAACTTAAATCCGAAAAACTAGTTAACAGGGACTTTGACTACAGTCGGTTTTGCCTCCAGGGTAGGCCTTGGTTTTCAGCGTCACAATAAAACTATTCATGTCGGAAAAGCGGAATGTTTCAAAAATAGAAACATGCCCCTACTCCGACAATGGAAAAAAAAAATGTCGGAATAATGATATGTTTTTTAAAAAATGACAATGTCGCTACTCCGACAATTGGACGCTAATGTCTGACTAATGACATGTCTGAATAGTGACATGTAACCCTCCCATACTCCCTACCTGCTTTATGTGATCATGTGACTAACTTCATTAGAAGCACCTGGTCATGTGATCAACACAGTTTAAAATGGGGGGTCAGGATTTGGCTGGTTAGTTTCAGCCGATTAGCAAGCCACTTCCTCTTCACCAATTTTCCAGAAATTTCATCATATCCACCCCTTGTTTCCCCCATGCTGAGTGGTGGGAGCTTCACTCTCAACTCATGCACGAGGGTGTCCCTGAACTACGTCACCGTCTATTTTTGAACATCGAATGCCCTTCTTCGATATAGCTTTCTGCTCCACCTCACGTCAATCAGTAAGATGGCTCTTAATTGTCCAAGTAAAATATAGGCAGAAAAGAGCCTGAAAAACTTCAAGTTCAATTTTGGCGGAATTACATAGTCTACCATTTCCCATTGAAATGATTGGGGGTGGGACTTCCTCATTTTCTCCCGTTATTATAATACCTAGATTGGTTTAAAAGCTGCTGGTTCCTGCAGTTGGGAGCAGGCCACTGGTGTGGGGACTGCTGCCTCTCGTCCTGGAATTTTCATCATCATGATTTGGACTTCATTTTGTTGTCTTATTTAGGTGTGTTTGCCTTTTGTGTTAATATTAATACATTCCACTAGTTGGGTACATTTTAAGAGTGATTTTGTTATTTGTTGGCTCAGTGGTGGGTTTTGTTCGTTCTCCCCAGTAGGGCCAGCCCAAGGTTGGGGGTGTAACACCACTACGGCCAAAAGACCTGTATTTTCAGCATTCCCCATGGAGAAGAAAATGAGTGGTTCCTCATCGTCAGACTTGTGTGCCTGGCCTCCCTCTGCTACACATAATGACCCTCCACCTGGCGATAAATGGTTGGTCAAATGCATTAGGAGCAGTCTGAGGAAGCCTGGGTAATCTTTTCGTTCGGAAGCTCCATGTCTTCACAGTACCTCCATAAGGGCCCCGTGGCTTGTTGAATGCTGTCAGTGATGAAAAGTTGAACCGCGGTGGTGGATATTTATCAACTCATGCAATTTTGCCAGGTGCCAGAGTTTTTCGCGGGCTGGGATGGTGTAACTCATTTGCTCTTGTTGTACGACACTGCTCCTGGCCTCCTCTTTGACCGTGACTCCTTTAGCCTGCTTTATTCTGCCTTTTTATGTCTTTCATCCTGCCTTTTTAATTTATCCCCCTCTACTATGCATGACTCGATCTTAGTTAAGACTCTATCTCTCTGTCTGTCTCGCTCTTTCTTTCTCTCTGTACATCTGTGTGTGTGTGTGTGTGCTTTTGTGTGTGTGTGCGTGCATATGTGTGTGCATGTGTGTGTGCACGTGTATGTGCACGTGTGTGTGTGTGCATGTGTGTGTGTGTGTGTGTGTGTTTGTGTGTCTATGTGTATGCTGTCTCTTTACCCATGAGTCTCTTTACCCATGATGTCATTTCTGCATTCTTTCGCATCTTCCATTTATTCTCACTTCTCTATATCTGATCCTTCCTCTCCTGTTGATCAACCACTTGCTGCTCTGGCTCCCTCCACCTCTCCCTCCTCCTCCTCCTCCTCCTCCTCCTCCTCGTCTTCCCCATCTTCTGTCTGTCTCCACATCTAGCAGGCGGTGCGTCTGTCTGTCTGTCTGTCTGCCTGGCTGCAGTAATGAGCGGCTGGTGAAGGTGTGTCTGGCCTGAGGTAAAGCAAGGATAAGCCAGAAAGTTAATGAGTACAGCGACCTTGGTGTGTGCCTTGAGTGAAACGAGGAGAGAAGCAAAGACAGAGAGAGAGAGGGGGGGGGGGGGGGGGTAGAGAGAGAGAGAGAGAGAGAGAGAGAGAGAGAGAGAGAGATTGAGAGAGAGAGAGAGAGAGAGATAAGGAGACATTTAAAAGGAGAATGGCGGGGAGGCACGAGAACCAATAAGAAATTAAAGCCACCTTTTGATTCAGTCGGTCTGTGGAAATATATTTGTCTGCAACTGCAGTGTGTGCAAATGCCATCAAGGAAAAGAGTCTGCTGTTGTCACAGGAGGGAATAAAAACTCAGAGGAGAGAGGGAGAATGAGAGAGAGACCAAGTCATAGACAGAGACAGAATGAGAGAGAGACCAAGTGAGAGACAGAGAAAGGGAAAGAGAGAATGAGTGAGAAAAAGAGAGGAGAGAAAGAAAAAGGGTAGAAATGAGAGAAAGAAAGAACAGAGAAAGACAGAGAGGGAGAGAAGGCGACAGAGCGAGAGAGAGAGAGAGAGAGAGAGACAGAGAGAGACAGAGAAAGACAGGGAGGGAGAAAAAGCAACAGAGAGAGAGAGACAGAGAGAGAGAGAGAGAGAGAGAGAGAGAGGGAGGCATGAAGCATATTGCAGTCGATGGTGCACTGCTGCATGCAGGCGGTTTGCAGTGTCCTTTGTTTGATCTCTCCACTCTTGTTGCTCCCTCCTTTCGTTATCTTCTCGTCTCTCACCTCCAAGTGTTCCTGTGGTGCGCTCGACACCTACCCTGTCCCCTCTGTGTCCCGTTCCCTAAAGTCGGTCCTTCGTTCAGGTAGATACTTCCTTACCATTGTGCCATACTCTTTACACTGCAGAACAAACTGTAAGGAGTTTTCATGGTTTCTTTCTCTCCATGTCTAACATGGCATCTTTTCATGACTACATTCATTTCTGTCTCTGTCTCTTCTTTTCTCTAGCTATCCCTTCCTTGTTCTCTGTCTGTCTAACACTTACTTGTTGTCTCTCCTTCCCACCCACCCCCCTCCCCCCTCGCTGTCTGTCCTCCCCAACCACCCCCATCCCATCTCTCTGTCTGTCTGTCTCTTTGAATGCTGTTTCCTTTGTTACAGTCTCAAATCAATCGCTCTCATTTTAGACAGAATTGATCACGGCACTTCTTATCATGGACGTGACTATCCACACTGGCCCTGCCCATCTGTCTCCATCTTTCTTAATCTCTCTCTATCTTTCTCCCTCAAAGAAACACACACACACACACACACTCTCACACACATATGCACACAAACACACGTGCACACACACACACACACACACATCCACACACGCACATGCACACACAAACACACACACACATACACGCACACTCACACATACATGCACACTCTCACACACACACACACACACACACACACACACACACACACACACACACACACACACACAAACACACACGCACACACACACACACTCCCACATCTCCTATCCCCTTCATTCTGCTGCAACTCATTTAGCATGGTTCTCTTTCCCAGCTCTCTCAGCTTCCCTCCATTTTCTCCTCTGAGTTGTAGAACAATAGCTTGATTAGATAGGAATGAAATTCAAGTAGCCCTGCACATCTTATCATTGGAAGCAGGATTGCACCAGGTGGTCGCATCGTGCATATAAAGCACTCAGCCACCGCCACCGCCACCACCGCGGCTGCTGCTGCTGCTGCCGCCGCCGTCCCTACGCCCGAGAGCCATGTGCCGAGCCAGAAATGCAGTCTCGAACGTGCGGATATTTTAAAGCTCAGATTAAGACGCGGTTTGGCTCGGAAACGGGCCTCTAATGAAATCATGGCTGCTTGCTGTATAGCGCTTTCTCCTGCTGCCGCCTGGCAAGCGAGATAATTTCACTCCTTGATGCTTCTTTTGTAGGACATTGGCCATTACAAACAAATTGTTACGGGGAAGCAGTGGATATTGCTCATTGCAAATGGTTTGAGTGTGTGTGTGTGTGTGTGTGTGTGTGTGTGTGTGTGTGTGTGTGTGTGTGTGTGTAATGTGAGGTCAGGGATATTGGGTTGTTGATTAATGACTGACCACAAGATTGTTCTCACAGAACAGCCCCCTTTTATTCCCCCCCATCTAATATTTTTCATATTTCAGTACCTAGTCAGTGTGTGATGGCTTTCTCAAATACCATTAAAAAACACATTAGTCCAGCCTATTTCTAATGCCATGTTAGCTCCCTAAAGCATTATAATTGAAGCCCTCCTTACAATGATCCTTACATTTTTTAACGGATCCTACAGTTTCTTGGTTATGAGGGCTAATGTTAAGGTTATTTGATAGGTAATTGTGTGTGATGTATAGCTGACAGTTGGAGGGCCTGACAAGTGTGTTGGTGGTTTTTTTATTTTACTTTCAGCTGATGATGAAGTGTTTGTGTTATCCGGTGTTGGCCAAACGCTAATGTGATGAAGGCAAAAGAGCTAATTTAGGGTTTAAACAGAGATACTGAACAGCCCACACATACACACTCAGGAGCAGTCTGTAAAGATCCACAAGGGCATGTTGAAGAAGTCAGACAAAAGGATGAATAGAAGCTTTTCTGCAAGTCCACAAAAACGGCGGGAAAAAAAGGCGACTATAGTTCAGGATTTTAGAGTAAGCACAGCGATGGGAGCTCAGGGTCCTGGGTTGGGTTGTTGGCTTGGACAGGGGAGCCAGTTTCAAAGAAGCACAACCACAGAGCAGCAAAAAAAAGCAAAAAAAAAAAAAGAAAAGAAAGAAAAGCGGGAGGTGCTATCAAAACAAGTTCCCTATGAATCAGCACGAGAGGAGAGCTCAACCCCACCAGGGCAGCAGTGCGAGGAGAAGACTTTCAAAGGCTGTGAATAGCTGTTTGAACAGAGCCGCGGCCAGAGGCGGGAGAAGGAGAGGGGCTGCTTGGCACTGATGTCCGTATCTCTGTCTGGGCCGGGCCAAGTGCCGTGCCTGTGTGGAGAGATGAAATCAGAAAGGTGAAGTCAGCAAGTCGTCCTAAACACACACACACACGCAGGCACGCACGCACACACACACACACACACACACACACACACACACACACACACACACACACACACACACACACACATACACACATACACACACACACACACACACACACACACACACAGATCTCCCCTTCTGGGGGCTGAGGTGGACATTGTGCCGTTTTGGTCAACAGGATCTTTAAGGTGTTTTATGGGATCTGAACGTCTCTCTCTCTCTCTCTCTCTCTCTCTCTCTCTCTCACTCTCCTTCTGTGTGTGTGTGTGTGTGTTTGTGTGTGTGTGTGTGTGTGTGTTTGAAGTGGAGCAACAGTTGCCTTGCCATTTGTGAGTGGTCAATCCGTGTTTGACTCTTCATGTTGTAAGTCCACGCTGCATTTTATTACAAAATCCACTGAGGCCTACCTACTGTACAGTACATTCACTAAACTGCATGGAAGCCTTTGAGGGCATTAATGCATCCAAAAGTGCATTTAAAGGCCTATGTTCACACTCTGAAAAGATCACTACATTTAACCTGTCATGTCAAGTAGTGAAACCCATAAATTTGTATTTGCAGCCTGAGTGAGTGTTCAAATGATAGCACCTACTAAGTAAGCAAGGCACGATGGATGTATTTACAGAACACATTTAAAAATGCTGTCTACAAGTCTGAAGCACTTTTAAGGCAATGCGGCTAATTGTTTTTTACGCTCCTCTAGATGTCCTTTTAGTGTGTGCACACTCAATTGCCTGGATCAAGTCACAAACAATTTCAGCAAATTAATGCATTGCTTGTGTCGCATGGAAGGAAAGGACACGATTTTATTGGCTATGGAGGTCAAACATAAACAACATTTTGCCATAATAATGGACTCATTGTCTTACAATGTTGCTCACGGTACCATAAAGGTTGTCAAAATAGCATGTTTTAAATATCCCCATGAAAAAATGAATAACAATTTAAGCCTGAAGAACAGTTCAGGGTTTTGATGCGTGCACCACGTAATAAAAAGTCTTGCTATTTGAAACAGCATAAAGAATGAAGCTTACAAAAGTTACTGGTTTACAAACCCAGTGTATTAGCATGTGGATATTTTCTGAAGTCACACATTTAGAAATGTATTACAGGAATTCCAGACAAAGCTCCAAAGTGTGCAGCTCCTGTGAGCAGACACTGTCTCAGTGGGTAATAGCTGTGTGCATGGGCGTCAGCAGACACTTTTTACCAGGGCATGTGGGCGGGGGGGCCTGGCTGTGTAGCGGTACTGTCATTTTTACTTTTGGCAAAACCCTAAGAGGTGTCAGCCTCATTATCATGTAAACCAAACCCTGCTTTTGCATTATACAAAAAGCAAAAATCTGTTATATATAACTTAATACATAAGCTGAATATCTTTTTTTTTTCATTTCAATGTTTTTGACACACTAGCTTTTCTCAGTTGACAGGAAAATTCCTCAGGACCTTTACCCTGAGCTTTCAGTGGATATGGTCTACTATTTTGAATACTAAGCCCAATACTAAGCCCCCCCCCCGTTAATACTGGGCTTTGAATTGGTCTAACTCCCCACATCCCCTACCCCCCCACCCCCCCCTTCCCCCCATTCCCAGCCCGCAGCAGTGCCTCTCAAATAAAGCGATGGACTTCACTATGGAGTTGATGAAGATGAAGAGTCTGCCTCCACTCTGTTTTTGTGCTGCCCCACCTGTAAACACAAACTTTTTGCTACTTTTTTAATGCTGGCAATTCATCCTCGGTGCAGAGAGAGGCCCTAGGATAGCAACTAGGCAGCTCAGACAGCAGCCGAATAAATAAATATATATATGCCTCTTATAGCTTTCTGGTAAAAATCCATTTTGAATCCTTTATTACATTTTGGAACCAATCACGAAATGCTCTGAACCCAATTACTTTCAGTGGGGAAGCCTACTTCTCCTTTTGGACTGCTAAACCATGTACATAACTGGCCACGGAAAGCATTATAGTGCCTGTAATGCTCTTTGCTGTGACCACAGCCTGATTAAATGGATAAATGATCCTTGGCAGACTGCCGCTTCCATATAAACATGTGCTCATACTTTATTGCATTTTATCGCGGCATAATAAAGACAAAGACTACTTGCGCACTGACGTCAGCCTGTACTGAGCCGTACAGCTAAACATAATATGTCCAGTTCACGTGATAAAATACCATATTCCGCAGTGTGAAAAATCACTAAATGTGTTATTCACATCAGCGGTGACTGCCTACACATCAGGAGTAGACAGGCATTGAAAGTTGATGGCAGTAAGTCAGAGGAGTGACCTTGCTGTCATGTGTAGAGTAACTGTGGGTGCCAGGAGATGGCTGCAGTCAAACACAGGCATGCAGAGAGATTAAGGTGTTTGGAACAGAAAATCATCACCATTTAGCCTTAGGACTTCATGATTATGAGGTTTATCATGTCATGAGAAACTGATTATTGCAGTAAAAAAATGAAGAAGTAGATAGTAGATTACAGAAAAAGCAGAAATTAATTAATGAGAAATATTATGGGACCACAGTGCAGGCTATTGATTTTAGCCAATACATCTAGAACCATCCATGTACCTGTGAAAGCCACATGAGTTGACCTGACTTTTAATTAGTGATATGTAAGGTTGTGTGTGTGTGTGTGTGTGTGTGTGTGTGTGTGTGTGTGTGCGTGTGTGTGTGTGTGTGTGTGTGTGTGTGTGTGTGTGTATGTGTGTGTCTGTAAGTGCATGCATGACACGGGTTATCCCAGAGGAAAATAAATAGCATGAGTAATCAGTAGCCTACATGTATGGATGTGAAGAATGAAGAAATATGGGCGAATGCAAGCTACAGTATGTTTTATGCTGATGACTTCTATCACCTTAAACAACCTGAATGCAATCTTGTTCTGCATCCCACTGTGGCCAACAAAAGAGATCTTTTGTGGAAGATGCATTGTGTGACTGTTCTTTATCTCTGGTAGTCTATTAAAGCCACTCCACACCAAAGAGTGCAGTGTGTGAATAGAAATAATAAGTTGTGTAGTTATTGCACATTTATGTTCGGGGATGGCATTTGTTTACTGCTGACAGAGCATCTAACACAAGTCGGACAAACTATTAACTCCCCTTTGCCGGATTTTCAAGGAGTTCAACATTTTCAAAACAGTTGCTTTATTAAATTTAAAAGCCAAAGCAAAGGTATGTCTACATTCAAGGGTATCTGAGAGCGAGTATATGCATCATGCCCTTCCACAGATTTGCTTCTCTTTTCTTGCTGCTGCAGGGCTATACAGACGGGAAGCACCGGTCTTCCCAGCATAGGGAATGCCTGCCATGTACTTTTTTGCATGGTGGTTAAATCAGACTTAGACAGTTAGGGTTTGTGGGTGCATTCACATGTCCCCTGTTAGCGAAAAACGTCTCGCCTATATGCCTGCATTAAAAATCCAGGCCTCGTCAGAAAAGTGGCGTTTATCACCCGAGTTCAGGCAACCCACCCAGGGTGAACTACGCAGCTTCTGGCTGCCAAGTGAGCCCTCTATGACACATTCTACTAACCTGTCAATGGATCATTGTTGTGACAAATTAGGTAGCCAATTAGGGTGACATTACACAGTTATGGCACTGGTTTCTGACTGTTATAACTCCTTATGCCACAAGGTGACATGTGCCATGGTATAACTGTGACATGTGCGTACTGGTGTGTATGACACAGCAAGTATTACATTTGCATTGGATGACGAATACTATCCAATTTTATACTCGCCTTAAGCCAGTGAACAATGTGTCGTTTCTTTAATTTCATATTCTCTCTCTCCCTCTCTCTCTCTCATTCGCTCACTCTCTATGCCTTGCCCTCTTCATTTCTTTAATCATCAAAAAAATAATCGACATGGGATTTTGGTCATGCACCGTTGCGTAATATTTTTACGGTATGAACGTAGGCCGCCCCTTCTTGGCAGCCATGCTCGTCGGGGGTCGTGTCTGGGCAGCCATCTCGTGTCTCTCTCTCTTCCCACATGACGGTACGACACTCAAGAGTCTGGAAATAGGCCTGCTGTGTTTTGTCATGAGGGGCCAAAAGAGTCTATTTTTCATTAGCTTCTGCACAGATTGGTCTGCTCTTCAGCAGGCTGGTGGGTGGCTCTGAATGAAATGTTTTCATTTTTCATTACTGGCTCATTATTATGGAAGCCTCGTCAAGTGTAGCTTCATACAAAGCAAATGGTAATCACTGTCTAACTGTATACTGGTACTTAAATTAATTTAAGTGTGTTATGTATATAGTCATTTGAAATAGATGTCACGTTGATAAGATGCTGCATTCATTTGTTATGAGGTATCACATTATGTGATCAGTGATGTGGTATTGCTGCATTTATTATTGTATTGTATTTAGCAAGGGTGTAGCTTTGGTCTTAAAGCAACACTTTGCAACTTTGAGTGTTTTTTCTCAACGGAGCTCCCCCTAGTGTCTCAGAGTAAGTGACACTCGTAAACATGGACTGTTTTCCCTTCCCCTCACACTGTGCATGTGTTTTCAATTCAACTGATTAGCATAACCAGCAAATAAGAAAGTAGTCATGTCCACAAAGGTAAGTAAAGTCCAAATTTCTTCAGAATTTAATGTCATCCTACTTCTCGCGATATTCAAGACTTTGTAAGTCTGAGGGTGCTGGGACAGACACCCAGATATTGCAAGCCTAGTATTCTGTCCACAGCCAGCAGTGGCGGTCAAGAAAGTCTTCATTCGCCTGGTAATGACTCATTTAAGTATCTACCAACTTATAAATGAAGTCGAAAAAGTTGCATAGTGCTGCTTTAACATTGGTGGGGACACAACAATTTGTCAAAATCTCAAACATGAAAAAAATATAAAAACTGTGCTATGTGTGGAAAAAGCCTAATCAATTGGGCTAATTTAAAAACTGGTATAGACATGTCACCATAAATTATGCCCATGGTATTTAGCATATACCTGTTGTTTTTTATGCCAACTGTTGGGTCATTGAGGACGTAAATACCAGCAAATAGAGCCATTACAGTCAACCGCATGATGATAACAGATGGTGATGAATAATATGGGAGCTGAGATATTCTTTTGATAGTGTTGTTTTTGTTGGCATTAATGGATACTAATAGATAAATAATAAATGCCTACTGTAATTAATGAATACATATTGAAAGGATAAGTGTATTTGTGTTCGGCAACAGGTGGGGTAATATGTTATTATACATGAAATCTCAAATGAACCTGTTTTTGACCTTGCTAATGTTTTAGCACCACATGTTATTTGTTAGGGAAAAAGAGAGAGAGGGAGCTGTCAGATTACATGAGAGTCAGTTGTCAATCAATCAATCAATTAATCAATCAACCAATCAATCAGAGACAATCAACTGTTATGTTTGCTCAGACATTCTGATAACATTTCATGTTCATCTTAGAAGTCATTATATGACATCTCTACACATATAGTCAGACAGAAGAATCAAGGGGGATGTCAAGGCAGACATATGGTTTTAAGCACAGAAGAAGCCATAAAGAAGCTTTTAGGCGTACTCAAGGCGTACTCAAGTAAAGTAGTGTCTGTAAACACACACAATAACTGGCTTCTGGCAAAAAAAATAACTGAGAAAAAAAGATGTATTTCGTCTCTTTTCGACTAGGGTAGTAATTCAGCATTGCTTCATTTTTCTGCTTAGCAGGAGATACATAATTGAATTATGCAAATGTGGGGAGGAGATGCCCTCTTTTAGGAAAATAACTAACTTTATTCAGTGTGTGAGTGGTGATAGTCTCCAGTAAAATATCCTTAGGTTATGTTAAGCAACCAGATTCATTTAACACTGCTTTCTTTTTTTATTTTGAATTCACTTACATATCACACTCGGAAATGAAAGTTAAAACTTATGACTTTTCCCAAACCCACTGTCACGAAATACATTGAAAATAAGAAACATTTGAGCTTTTTTAATTTCAGAATTTTATGTAAAAGCTGCACTGAAGAGCATGCATGCCTTCTATGCTCACCCACGTCGGCCATCTTCTGCGTTTCAAGGTTTTGTTTGCAACAGTGCTGCTGTTGAATATGTTGTTGCTGCTATTGTTGTTGTTATTTCTGACTCCATCAGTGGGGTGGAGAGGCTGAGGGCAAAGGCGCAGTAATTCTCCACTGCGTAGTCTCATAAAGGCAGCGAGGCACTTTAACCAGCAGCAGCTCTGTAGCGTTTGGCCTCCCTTTCCAAGGTGACTGACTCTCCATGCAACTGCAGATTTCTGGCTAAAACGCAGACCTAGGCTCTTTACTTATGTGCTGAAGGTTGACACAGTGAGAGTTTGAAGCAGAGCTTGACAGTAAAGCTTAAGTCAGACAGGCAGGTAGCCTGTGCCTCACTGAATCTCAGAGGCACACTATGCTTGAGCTACCCTACCTGAGATCTCCAGCCAGATGCCGGCTCAGGTTGAGGCGATAGGCATCAGTTTGATAAATTATCCACTCGTGATTTAGTCTGTTCATCAGATGTACGCCAGTGAATATATCAGATACTTTTACTCCAGGAGCCTGCCCTTAAGCAGATTTTATCAGACGGGGCTCAACTCACGCATAAAGTTTCAGGGGCTTGTACAGTAAAGTACTGACAGATTTTAGATAGCTCAGCTTTTCTGCTTAAAGTCTGGGATTTTACATATCTATATTTCAATTAGTGTCTTTATTAATATACATATGTATGCTACAGTATGCTGCAGTAAGGATAGTCACACAACTGAAGCTTTTGTGGTAGTTCCTAGTTTAAGCCACATCAATGTTAACCAGTGGGCTTTTGTCCTAAGTAGTTGTTTTTACCTACTATAGCAGAGCTGCGTCAAGAGGGGAACTTTAAACGTTCTCTAAAAAAATCATTTTCACTCAGTAGTTACAAAATGGCACCTTCCACTTTCCTGCAAGTTAACAAATACTTTAACTGTCATAATATTAGCCACTGAAATTGGATTTGTTGAATCGTGCTGGTTACCATGCCAACTTAAGTGTGCATCTGGGCAATACTGCAGAGGCAGTGACCTCAAGTCAGGCTTTTTTTTCACTCTCTGTACCTATTTTCAATAAAAAAATAGACATCTCTCCACACTTAAATACTTAAGTTATATTTAGCACCATTAACTCCAAGTGGTGGCAATGAAAAAGTGTTAATAAAAAGACAGACAACAGATGGTTATAATATAACGTCTTCGTCTAGCACCCCAGCAGACAACTAGAAGTGTGCATAAATGACTGCAATGAAGCATGATGAGAGAGTCAGCCTCTTAGATTAGGTGCATTTCCTGTGGCTTAACATACCTCCTACATAACATTCTCCCAAAGTGGGCTATTAAAATGCGGTTGATTACATAGCTGAAAGAGTCTACTAGGAACAGAGCTCGAGCCTGCTTTTATCTCCCATCTTCAGATGAGACCTTTTTTTCCATTTATGTTGTTTGTGTGGATACATACCCCACAGTCTTGAAACAACTGAAATAAAAATAGGGGAAAGGAAATCAGTGCCATGGTCACTACTGTAATTTTTTGCTCTACACATCCCGTATTGAAGAGAGACAGAGTGCCTGTGCTATGCTCTACTTTTCTGGTGGCTGGCCTTGAGAGAAAGGAAGAAGGGGAGGAGGGAAGGAGGGAGGGAGGGAAGAAGTAGACATAAAAATGGCAGAGAAGAACGTGACAGGAAACACACAAAGGGAGAAACAAACAAAAGAGGAGAAGAATGGAGAGGCAAGAGAGAGCGTGTCCAGTAGCCTTTTGTGCCGTGCACAATGCAGAACCCGATCAAAAGCTACTATATTGTAGAAGGTTATTTATTTTGGAGTGTATGGGAGACATGGGCTATTCAACACCACAGTGTTTGCATAATACCTTTCAAAATGACTCTGGCTATTGACCCCTTTCTCTGTAGTCCACAGGAAACAGAGGAACGCCTCATGTGATGTGACTAAACGCTCGATCGCTCGCTCGCTTGCTTGCTTGCTATGTTTACTGATTTCCTCCCCCCCCCACCCCTCATCTCTCTGTTTCCTCCTCTGCCATTTATTTAGTTGTTGTCATTTGACCCACTTGGCACAGCGTTGTCAATAACATCACTTTACCATCACTTTGCCCGGCCCACATCGCTGTCGATAATCCCTCGCGTGTTGTCAGCGGGTCTGGAATGAGCACGGCGGCATGTCATAACATGCTCCCGTCCGTCCGTCCGTCCGTCTGTCCGTCCGTGTGTCCGTCTGTCTGTCTGTCGTGTCCGGCGCGTCTCTGATGGAGGAGGGCCGGCCGGCCGGCAGGCCAGCATCGCTTTAGCAGTCATTAGAGGCCCGATCGGTGTTGTCATTAGCACCAGTGTGCCATCAGAGCTGTTATCACGCCACCTCTGTCTAATCATCGATTTCCTCCCCTCTGTGTCACACGCACAGCACAGCCCACTCGCCCCACTCATTTCACTCACAAACACAGACACACACACACACACACACACACACACACACACACACACACTCACACACACACACACACGTTGACACATGCATGCTAACACACACACATATGCACACACACGCTCACACACACACCCACTCACACACATGCTCACACACACACACAAACACAACACAAACACAACACAAACACAGAGACATACACACAGAGACACACACACAGACTCCTGCCCTGCACTCAAGCACTCTGTTAATCTCTTCAGTGGTGTGTTCAGTCAACCGTTAATTAAACACGTCCCTCTAACTCACCACATCCACTCTAGATCTCCTAGCCATACACACAGGCAGGCACACACACATACACACACACACACACAAACACACACGCACAGACACCCCCCCCACACACACACATACACATACACACACACACAGACATCCCATGTCCAAGTGCACATCAGGCCCATCTGCTATGGTGCTTGTCCACTTTGAATGCTCAAGTGTTTGTATGTCTGAGTATGTGTGTATATGTGCATGTGTGTGTGTGTCTGAGTGTGTGGGTCTGTGTGTGTCTGAGTGTGTGTGTGTGTGTGTGTAGGCCTGAATGTGTGTGTGTATCTGTGAGGGTGTTCATTCATCCGCATCTAACTCTCCAGCACTGACATGGGTATGCCCCAGCGTGACTGAAGTGCCAATCAATCAAGTGCCAGACACTCACATACACGCTCAGTGTCTGCAACTTTTTCATCCCTCCCTCCATCTCTCCCTCCCTCTCTCTCTCTCTCTCTCTCTCCCATTCCTTCTTTCTGTTCCTATAATTCCCCCTCTCATGCATCCTCTGCACCAGCCCTTGCTCTCTGTCGTTCACTTCCTCTGTTCCCCTCTTCTCCACACACCTTCCACGCGTGCTCTCTCTCTCTCTCTCTGTCTTGCTCTTGCCCCCCTCTCTATCCATATATCTGCCTGTCTGTCTATCCACTGCCACCTCTCTCTCCATCACTCTTTTCCGTCTTTGCATGTTTATCAAACCCTGCACGTTTACCCCTGCCACCATCTCCACCAGAAACACTCCCCACCTCCACACCACCCCCCACCCCCCCACCCCACCTCCCCGTCCCCCCGTCTCATAACTCAGGCTGTGTGATAGCCTGCAACCATTGATGGATGGGGGCATCTCCCCGCACAAAAATAGGAGATTTTCAGAGCGGGGCTTCCGTAAAAAGATATGCCCCCACTCAGGTGAGTTACGATCGCAGCAGCAGGTGGCGGGCATCCAGGCACTTCCCTCCCGACTGAAGTTATGAAGTTCTCCTGGCGTAACAATCTGGACGCCGGCAGCTTTGTCTCGCAACACGATACCCATTATCATATATTTGCTAAGTTGCATCCCTGGGAGGGCTGTACAGGGCCCTCATTATGCTCGGATGCACATTGGGCCATTAACGAGCTGTTTGTCGAGCTGCCCTGACGCACTGGCCCACCAGGGGTGCGTACCGCATGACCCCCCACACCACCTGGACGCATGCCACACCTACAACATATGGACACATGCTAGGCTATGCTATACAGAGAGAAGCATGCACGCACTCACACACACACACACACACACACACACACACACACACACACACACATATGTTAGCTATGTAACATTGGCCTACATTGGCCAGTATATGTACATGAATACATTGGTATGCATATGCACACACAGGATGTAAAATGCATGGCAGGCGAAGTCAAATAAATTCACAAAACCCCGGGATTCCCAAACACCGAGCACAGATTTAAGAGCACTGCAGTACATAGACATGCATGAACTCACACACACACACACACACACACACTCCCACACAATAAGTACTCAGTTGAGAGGAAAAGGCTGAAACCTGATTAAATGCTTAATTGTGAGCATTTACATACATAACTGCAAATGCTCCTCAATAATGGAATGTGAAAAATATTGAGGTTGACTTTGTAGAACTTCTGAAGTCCGCGTCAGATGGAATTTTCCCCTCGCACCATATTTGTCTATTTTTTCTGGCATTCTCAAATGACCACTGGGAATTGCAGGCAGATTGTGTCTGATTTTGGGGAGAGGCTTTGATCTAACTCGGCTGTGAGAGGAACTGAAAGAACAAGGCAAAAAAAAAAAGATAACTGCATTCAGAGATACACAGGAGAAATCGGCTGAAAGAAAAAATAAGCAGTAGCTTGCTGTTGTTGCCTGTATGTGCTCTCTCCCTCTCTCTCTCTCTCTCATCCTCACGATTATGGGCTGTGAGAGTTGCCAGCCCTCTCTTCATTCTTGGCATTTAAATTAGATTAATTGTGAGCATATTAGGGGAAATATGAGACAAAATAACAGCCATACCCATGGTGAACAACTTAGTCAACAGAGCAGGTTGCCAACTGATCAGAGTCAATTGCTGTGTCAACAGACTCCAACATGACCTCTAAGAGTCCTTGAGGGGAAATGTGGTCTTGCTACCAGAATTATTATGTGGAAATAATAACATGACTATAGAAATAAATGAATTAATTATTGAATGAATACATGAATTCAAATAGACAGAATAACCAGACAGGCACACAGTCATTCTCTCTCTCTCTCTCTCTCTCTCTCTCTCTCTCTCTCTCACACACACACACACACACACACAAACACACACACACACACACACACACACACACACACACACACATACACATGCATACATAAATACGGTATGTACACACTATACATACCGGTACAAACTTATATACTGTATATTTACACATACATACTGTATACATATAACATTTACATAGATACATACATAAATCTGTTCTCTACTCTGGCGGTCAGCCAATTTTCACTCCACTTTACTACATTCCAGTCACTCTATGCGTCTTCCTCCTTCTCCTCCTCCTCCTCCTCCTCCTCCTCCTCCTCCTTCTTTTCCTCCTCCTCTCTCCAGCTGACACAGGTTCTCAGCCCTGCCTGAGGGGGGAACATGGTGACCTATCAGCCATAATAGCCCAGTGGCCTTTAATTTACCACTGCGGACTCGCACACTGGTGGCTGCTGGGAGGCCAGTGACAGGCAATCTGTTACACCTGCGCTTGCCGCCGCGCACCAGCTTTCGCCCCGGCCATGCGAATGAGGCCGGCGGCCATTTTGTACAGTCAAAAACAGATTCCTTCTGCCCTTGCCCGACTTTAATTATTCAGAAAGGTTAAAAGCATGAAAGTGATTATGATGAATTCTCTGTCTGCATATGATTGTGGTGTAGTTTAAAAGTGATTGTATGTAGCCCTAAGCTACTGTACACAGACACTTTCAGCATGTTGTATGGTCACAACAGTGTGAATCTACAGTATGTGCTTGCCAGTGAGGATAATCTGTTAATTGAGGATTGCAATGAGGATTACAGCAAATAGACCTCAGCTCAGTCCGTTATGATCAAGAGCCATGGCTAGCCTTTCTCTAGTCTAGTTCTCTCTTACAATACTCTGTTCTCTTTCAGCACGACTCAAAGTCACCTGACTAAAAACAAGATGTTTAGGCATACAATTATCCCCTGGGAATTTAAGGGTTAAATAATTATTAATCATCTATTTTTTTCACAGACATGGCACACTCCGTCCTTAACCTTAGATGTTTTATCTCCCTTCATCATGTGCATAGACATTGTTTCCCGAACTGAGAGCAACTAATTGAAAGCCTTCCTGCAAATACATTCTGTCTTTTTGAAATGCTGGAATGTGCAGTCTAAAAGATGGATAGAAACATCAACCTGTTACAGCATTGGTGAAAGAAAGGATAACTTTTGTTTTGTGAATTTCGGTTTAAAAAATGTCTGCATTTGACAAGGCTTTTCTGCGAGAGAGAGAGAGAGAGAGACACACACAGCACGATGGTGAAGTGAATATGAAGGCCAAAGCTTTTGAATCCCAGCTAGCATCTACGGAAAAGAAATTGAAAAGAGGTGTATAGTACACGTATTCTCCTCAGACAGTGTGAAGTGGCTCAGTGGGGAGAGCGGTGGACAGAGTGGGCGTTTGTCTAAAAGGCTTGGCGGTGGGCGAGAGGACACCTCAAAAGAATGACGAGGGCATGGCCTTTGTCTCCAGTCCGGAGCCCACTTAGGGCTAAGTGTGAATGACTTGTTGTTTTGTTCCTCTTGGAGGAAATGGTCCAGAGAGACAGTCGCTGCTGTTTGTGTGCGTGGGTGTGTGTGTGTGTGTGTCAGTGTGTGTGTGTGTGTGTGTGTGTTTGGCTGAAAGAGAAAAAGAGGGAGAGAAAAGCATTCAAGGTCGCTAGCTGCGCCATTACAGTGGTACTTTTAAAGAGTGACACGGCGGCAGGTTAATCCCCAGTAGCCCTGTCCAGGCGGAGAGAGATGGATAAAGGCTCCATCGCCGTGTCCCTGTTAGTCCCCTCTGTGCCCACACCTGCAGGATGGATCATGCAGCAGGCCAGCAAGCCATTTTGCAGCACTAAAGTAAGCCCACTCAGGCTAGTCCACTTAGATTAGCCCATTTAGATTAGCCAACTCAGATTAGCTCATTCAGGCTAGCCCAGTCAGGTTAGCCCACTGAGAGTAGCCCACTCAGGTGACCACTTATACTGGGCCACTCAGGTTAGTCCACTCAGTTTGTCCACTTAGGCTAGCAAACTCATGCTACCTCCCTTGGGTTTTCTGACTTAGGAGAGCCCACTTATGCTAGTCTTCTCAGGTTAGCCTGTTCAGGCTAGCACGCTCAGGTTACTCCACTTACGCTAGTGAGCAGACTGAGCAGAGACACACATCATAATAACATGTTCATGTTCATGCTGCATCTGTTTATAAATTATAAGTTTGGTTGTTTTGTTTTATTGGGTTTTTTTCAGTGTACAAATTGAAACATGCAATTAACAAGATTTACATCCAGTTTTGATATATATGTGAATTTATATTAACAAAATATCACACAAAACAGAAAATCAGTAAACCTTGTTTTTCTCTCGGTCTGTTTCACATATCGGTATCACACTTTTTCCCCCTTCTCTGACTGATGCCCAGACCGTATTGTGTGCATATGAGCTACCAGCCACACCACCGTGGCTCTCTGGTCCCCCTTGGGGAGGCTTTGGCCTAGTAAAGCCATGTTTATGTACCTCCCATGATCCTCTGCTTTGGCCTGCACGCTAACCCCAGCAATGAGTACCCCACAGGGCTGACCCGTGGGGTGTGTGTGTGTGACTGTGTGTGTGTGTGTGTGTGTGACTGTGTGTGTGTGACTGTGTGACTGCGTGTGTGTGTGACTGTGTGTGACTGTGTGTGTGTGTGTGTGTTTGTATGGGTGTGTGTGTGTGTGTGTGTGTTGGACTAAAACCGCTTCAATTTCATCCCAATCCTGCTCTCCACGGCCGGACATGCCGCCTCGGCCCGCTGGCTAGGCCTGCACCTGTGAGCTCCGCCAGTGCTTGGCTAAGGCCTCACTGGCCCTCCCACACCCCCACCCCCTTCACACATACACACACACACTACACACACACATACACACACACACACACACACACACACACACACACACACTCGTGCTGGAGCCCAGTCGGAGTCGGTGAGGATGCAGCTGTAGAAGTGGCACCGCCCCGAGGCGGCCATTGTAAGCCTCTTCAGAGTCGCAGTGCAGCCATGCCAGCTGGAGGGGTGTGTGTGTGTGTGTGTGTGTGTGTGTGTGTGGGAAGGCGGGGGGCTATGCTGTCATGCCAAGCAAGACGGGCACATTGGGCAACACATGCATGTGTATGTTCATGTATGAGCACCAACCGTGTGTGTGGGGTGTGTGTATATGTGTGTCTGTGTGTGAGGGAGAGAGAGAGAGCACCATGAGGGGTGAGGGGTGTGTGTATATGTGTGTCTGTGTGAGAAAGAGAGAGAGAGACAGAGAGAGAGAGAGCACCAACCATGTGTGTGTGTGTGTGTGTGTGTGTGTGTGGTGTGGGAGCTGTCTCAGCAGAGCTGTGCCACCCGCAGACCGACAACCTACCAATCACACACACACACACACACCGACACACACCGACTGTGAGTGCAGCATGCTGAGCACTTTTATTGCATTCAGCAGTTTAGACAGCAGTGCAGGGGTCAAATTACTCCCTCAGATGTTTGAGTGGTGGAAGGCTATAAAAAAGACAGAAAGAAAAAACAAAAGACCCAAAGTCATAAATGCAAAGGAACTGGAGAAAGACTATGAAAGATGGGATGAAGAAATAAAGAGAGAGAGAAGAGAGAGAGTGAGAGAGAAGGAGCGAAAGATAGATGATGACTGGAACATTGATAAAAGACTGCATAATGTTGTGCTTTGGTCTCATAAATGACTGCTCCAGTGAATCCATCATTGCTGCTTTACTCCTTTTGAATTTCAGTGCTTGTCAACATTGTTCAGAACTCGTGTGGCCTCGTCAGTTTGTGAGAGGGCTGCTGATTTATGCATTATCCTTCTTTAAGCTCATTTATTTTTGGGGAGCTTCTATTTGCACATTGCAGTCACACCATGTTATCTGTCGTAGCGCTACATCTGTGAAGCTGTCTTCTTGTGAGGTGTTTCAGCTGCACGCATGTGTGTATGTGTGTGTCTCTTAGTGTGTGTACCCATGTACATGTGTGTGTATACGTGAGTGTGCATGCATATTTCTTTGTGTGTGTGTGTGTGTATGTGTGGTTATGTGTGTATTCATGTGTGACTCGAGTGTGTGTGTGTGTGTGTGTGTGTGTGTGCGTGTGTGTGCCGGCGCGTGCACACATGTGTGAGATTTGTGCATCTGTGCGTGTCTACATGTGAGTGTGCATGCATATTTGTGTGTGTGTGTATGTGTGTGTGTGTGTGTGCGTGCACATATGTCTGAAATATTTCTAACATCCAGAGATATCTATACCCTTGACAGCAGTGTGAAATATCTGTAGCTGTCGCCAGCACCATATAACAAAGTGCAGGTGAGTGGCTCTGGAGAGTCCCCTGCTCTTGCTGCTGTGCATTCTGGGCAGGACTGGGCCACACATGCCAGCCTCTGTAGCCCTGCACCCTCTGCCCCATGACACTGTAAAGGGGGGGAATAGCAGTGGGTAAAGAAAGGGGAGAAATGATAAAAGAGAGTGACAGAAGGTATCAAAGAGGGAAAACCAAACAATGCTCTTTTTAGACATCAGGGTGAGTGTGGGTTTTTACTGTCTGCAAGCTTTGGACATTCAGTCAGCTCACTGTCTAAGATCTATAAGGTCTGAGGCCGGTCATGTTTAAACATGCGTTTGAACCCAGTACATTAGGATGCGGGTAAAGAGCTTATGACATGCTAGCGCGGTTTGATGCGAAGCCTGTAGTCGCGGCAAAGGGCAAATAAAGGTCTTATGCAAGCCCATTCTATTTGCCATGTATACTAATTAATTCATTATCATGCCTCACTGCCACAAGGCTTTCCCCCTGCTCACATCGACTCAACATAAACATTACCATTTCGCCAAGGGTCAGTGGCAAAGGCGGTGAAGCTAGGCGTCAGTAATGTCTTACTGTGTTCGCATATCCGCCACCCAACTTCAAAACAGCACTCGAACACCACTGCTGACCAAACATTCTAGAGTGGCACATAGCGCTCTAGAAGCTTCATTGCTAACCAACACCTAGTCTACCCATGTGGGGGGTTCAAAGCTTCTAATGGAGTGTTTCCCACCAATGCTGTGTGTTTTCAAGGCCAAGCTACAGGGGGCTTTTCATCACACAAGGAGGTTCGGGTTGAAGCAGAGGCACGCTGTTGGCTGTTGGCTTGAAGTTAAGTGATCCTGCGGTTCTTCCTGCTGTTCTAGCAAGGCTATGAACAGGTCTAGCAGACCCACACACACACATGTGCATGTACATGTACACATAATGCAGAGATTCTCCCACTGCTCATGCAAGGCTGTGAGAAGGAGGAAGAGCAGGTGGTTGAAGCAGAAACGCTTTCTTGGCTCGAAGTTAAGTGATCTTGCAGTTCTCCTGCTGCTCCTCCAAGCCTATGATGAGAAGGAAGAGAAGGAGGAGAAAGAGAGATGGAGGAGGGAGAGAAGAAGATGCTGAACCAGCCATACTGAGGAGCAGCAGATTGCCAAGTGTCGACATGGGGAACACGATCCTCTGGATCCACTCCACAGGGAACTATCCAAAGGTTTTTTAATCAACGAAGCCCAGCGACAACACAAAGGGAGAGACCACGGACACGCTAAAGTGGTTCTGCCAAGATTTGCTATGTTTCTTTAATGAGCGGCAATCAGCATGTTACGACTCTGAGGCTGTGGAGATGGGTGGGTGGGGATGGGAGGGGGGGAGTGGACAGGGGAGACCTGTTGTGAATTGAATTGAATGACCTGACTCACACACACACCACGTGTCAAGGAGGCTCCGCGACCTCTGCTGGTCGCCACTGCTCGCCTGGACTAATTGCGTCTCCCACAGTGGCAGCACCTGCAAATTAGACGTGTGTGTGTGCGTGTGTGTGTGTGTGTGTCTGTGTGTATGTCTGTGTCTGTGTGAGGCATTTTGGTGATAGGGGTAGGGGTGTTTGGGAGGGGGGGTGGGCGGGGGCTGATAGTTGTTCTGTGCCAATGTGTCATGTCGTCTTTGTTCCTTTTGAGGAAGACACAAACACACACACACACACACACACACACACACACACACACACACACACAAAGAAGACACATGCGACAGCATGAGCAGGGATGAGTGGGAGGAAGAGGAAGAGGAGGAAGAGGAGGAGGAAGCGCGATGGCCTGCTTGGCATTTAAATCACAAAAGCGCCGGTCGGTTGGTCGGTCGTTCATTGGGCGGCGCGGTGGTATCTCTGACATTAGTGCCGATCGGCGACGCATCTCGCCCTGCTGCACAGGCCGTGGCTTTATCAACAGTAATGAGAGGCTTTTGATGCTGCCGCTGAATAGGAGACGCTATCTCGGCCCCGCCGGTGAGCGATGTGTCTTCGGTCGCACACATACACACACACACGCACACACACACACATGCCCATGTACACACACTCACACACATATAACAAACACATACACACACACACACACACACACACACACACACACACACACACACACATGAATGCATGCCCATACATGTCTACATGCTGACAGGCTGGCAGAAATTTGGCTGCCATGGGAACAGGTGTGTGTGTGTGTGTGTCT